>CM030369.1:115257290-115857290 GCA_003604175.2 Clonorchis sinensis
ATACTGCCAGGGTGCCCACACCTAGACAGGAGAACGATTAGGGCCCTCAACCAAAGCCTTTGGCTCAAAAGCCTAACCGCAAGGAGCAGTGTTGGGCTGGAAATCCAAGTATATTACCAATTTTACGGAACACGTCACCACACATGTTCCAACCCCTAACCTGGAGAGCCAGGAGATTGCGTTCGTCAAACCTCTACCCATGGACCTACCTGTTATGAGAGACTGTGAGTGTCGCGCGGACACCCACCAGTATAGCTCAATGGGTCGTCGAGGTATACAAACCACCACACCAAGCTTTCGGTGGAATGAATGGAAGTTAGTTATTTAGCAGCGTCAGTGGCCCTGATACAAGAAGCTTATCCGCTGCATTATTAGGGCACGAGTGCTATCGAATTGTTACCAACCGGAAGGCTGACAGTCCTCACCGATGCTGCGTTTATCCGCAAGAACCTACAGGCATAACCACCAGGTTATCGTTAACATCACATAACCAAAAAGGAGCTTCATAGGAAAGGCTGCTTTGGCACGCGAGGTACATAGCCTAGCCGACACCGTCCACGGCTTACGATAGCTCATCTACCGTGCTCTGATCGATTCGGTTACCGTTAACAGCCGATTTGGCCAATTCAACTAGCCCGGCCAACGAAAATGGAATGCCAGCCACCGAAGACGCGTGGCTTATTCCCTGTATTCGCATAGGCCACAATTCTCACGTGATATCACGAATTGTACAGAACAGTGAGCGCGAAAACCTTCTGTGTAATAGATAAGACGTAACTACTCCCATTACAGACATTAGTGATGGCATCATATGTTGAATGTCATGTGCTTACAACGAGGCGAACGGACACATGCTACCCTTGATCCTTTCTTAACGACCCAACAGGAAGATCACACTGTTACCCCTTCTATCCTCTTGGTTATTCTGATCACTGCTTTATCAATTTTCTTCCAGAACACACTTTCTCTTCATGTCTTATATCCCGCTGACTGAGAAAGTATCGCATTTTTTAGCAATTAGCCCTGGGAATGTCGTTCTTCAGAGGATCCCTCATTTTTGCAGATCAACTTACTACTGTATGAGCTGGTTTATTCCCGTGTTTGAAATCATGGAAACAAGCATCCTCCAAATAGTTTAACTATGCGTGTCTTGAGATAGTAAGGAAAAAACAGATTGAACAGACGTTGGCAGGCGCATCCTTGGTCCTTGATTACGTTGCTGCGCGTAATACGTGCCCATCCAAGGCCAACAGAGTCAGTCACGGGATAGTCGTTCAGCTGTAACACCCTTTCAGTGTCTAGCTGCCATGCCACCCAAAGGAAGCACGAGGGCTGGGATACTGCCAGGTTGCCCAAGCCTAGACAGGGGAAGTCGAGAGGCAGAGGTGGGGTTCGAACCACGGACCTTCCGGTCAGTAAATTCGCGCTCTAACCACTTGGGCCATCTCGCCCCAACTTACTTAACAGAGTCAAGTATTAATTCATTACACGAAAGACATCCTAACTATCGGAAATACCAACCGGAAGTCGTTCTTTCTGGAGCCTGTTCAAAGCAGTCACTCGCAAGCTTTTTTCTTCTACACTCCCTCCCACACCAGAATTGGCAGATCGCCACGTAAAAAACAGAGATCCTCGTCCAGATTTTTGCCTTCAATTCGTCTCTTTATCCCGTAGCTTCGTGCTAGTTTGCCCAGTCACTCCAACCCTACATTTGCAAATTATCACCAGGGTTGTGTGCTTCTCTTATCAGAACCTAACACTTTCCAACCAACTGCCTCGGATGGTATTCCTCCCGTTTTGTTCCGTAACTGTGCTCCTGAACATGTCTAGCGCTCTGTTTAACTCCGACTGTGCAACAACCCGATACCCTTAGGAGCACTATGCGGCCAAAGGATTTCCATGGTTCCAGGAGTCGGGACTGTGAAAAACAACCATTGATTAATACCCACTGTTCGTCCGTCTATCACCAGATCCAGGACGACCTTCTGATTGAAATTCATCAACTGCGGGCCCACCTGCCAGTACGTTAATGTCAGCGGCAACGACAGCAATGTGTGAACTTTTATACTGTTGCAAAGGACCAGCCACCGCGTCGGAAACCATGTCCTGACAGCACTCGAAGCAACACTCTTTTGAGTCACAGGCAAACAAAAATTATCCAGCGGAAGACCTCTCATTTTTGATGCTTTCAAAGAATTTGCCCAACAAACCGAAAAGAGGCGAGTACGAAAGGGCATCCAGCCAAACAGAGATGCTTCTACTTGACGGAACGACAATCTGAAACCCAGAGTATCCATCATCAGCGGTCTCTGGATTACCAGAGGAGCGCTGTCTAGAACAGGAAGAGTGACAAGGTTGTCAAGCAAATTACAGTATTCGTCCTGAATCCAAAGTGGATGGAGTCCACCGTGCGAACAAACAGTAGATCTTACTTCAGAATGTGCGTGGTAAATGCAACCATATGAAACGGGCTTCAGAGGTTAAAGCTTTATTTCAAGGTGCAAAAAGGGTGATAACACAGGGACATGCAGTTCTCAGTCTTAGTAGTGAAACGCAAAAAGGTAGTTTCAGTGGGTTGAGTAGAGGGTGAGATGAATGAAAGTGAGAGTTCTTGGGTGAAAGCATTTGTTACACTACTACTACTACAAACGAAGAACAAACAAAAATGCATGCATTATCCCGATTGTTCATACCGTGAGGCAGTAAAGAAACATCACTAGAACGCAGGTGCCCAACAAAAGGTCGCAACTAGCAAGATAAACCGAAATCCTGTAAGCTGAATCTTTTGGAACTTAGTGCAGTACAAGAATGTGGTAGCAGACCTCATATAGGAGCTGACATTTCTGATCGCGCACTGAGTCAAGAGACAGTTTTTCAGACAAAAGACTGTGATATTGGTTTACTGGCACCTTGTAGCTCAAACTAAGTGGAAAAGTGATTGCGTCATTAGTGTTACAGGATGATGCCACCAATTAACGTTTCCAATAGGTGGACAACACCCATTCGATCAATGTCCAGAAAAACACAACTGACCTTTTTGCGTAGCTTTCCGCGGATGTGACATAGTCGCTTCACGCCGTCGAAGCAATAAGCTTCCAAGCGTCCGTTCCCAAGTAGTCGTTCGACTTTTGCGTATTCTACAAAAAGCGAAATTGAAGACAGATAAGTTGTCACCTCAGGTGGAACAATCTGATGAGTCATTGCTGTGGAATACAAATAAGTATCGAGAAGGGGGTAAGATGGCTGAGTCGTTAAAGGGCGAATTTACTGACCGGAAGGCCCGTGGTTCGAACCCGATCTCTGCATCTCGACTTTTCCTCTCTCGGATCCGATGGTCAGGCAAAATCGGGAGCATCGGGGAATCGAATGTACCTTGATGCTAGCTAGGGTGAACAAGCTACGTAAAACCAGGCCGACAAACACCACTCTGGCCTTCGATATCCAGCTGACATGTAACTTAAAATGTAAGAAACAATCAACTGGTTCGGAACCAGCAAGTTGCGCATCGACAAACCTCAACCATCGAGTTCAAATAACTTATGCCCTCCCTGATTCCCTACAATCACAAAACTGTATGTACAGATAACCCAGAGCGACCCTAGTCAACGTAATTTGTTGGCCTCGCGTCCTCGTTAAGTTTGCATGTTTCACTATTCGCAAGCGAGTAAGAATAGGTCAACAACCACAAACACCAACCCATCGCTACGCACCACTATCCCAAACAACCCACTGATGATGCCACCTTGATTGGTGATGAAACGTTTGCAATCAAATTGCCCAGCTCAGCTTGTTTGGCTAAACCTTGGAGACACCTGATTTCAGACGCACGATACTCTTTTTGTCACATATGAGTGTATGTCAGATAAGATGGGATGCTTTTTACCAACACGTACATGTTCAATTCATTTCAGCTGTAAACCGTGCACCAAAAACACTCTGGCCGCAGCTGCTACAGTTACGATCATCGGAAAACGGGAAAGCAATGAAGATAGAGCCAAGCACTGGATGAGATGGCATGTTCAGTTAGTTGGGGAACAAAGGAGCTACGCATTGAAGGCGATGGCTTTGGTGCATCATCACCATTGACTGCGTGATTGAGCCATGTCTGTAAGTGTCACCAACCATTAGTGAGTTGAGTCCCGAGGTCCCAAGACAGACAGACGGAAGTTATCCACCCGGATGAGTTTACGTTTTTTCATACCCCGTTGTCAGGTCACACACCGTTTACCTTTTCTTCACTTTCATTCAGCATAGGGATGGGTCAAAAGAGCTCTGATGATGATGATCCGGAAGGTAATCCTCTCACAAGAAAAAGTACACGTGCTAACCAGCATGACCCATGAAATGTGGGTAAGTCATCTATCGTGGGAGAGTTCGAAACCCACCTCTGCCTCTCGACTTCCCCTGTCTAGGCTTGGGCAACCTGGCAGTATCTCAGCCCTCGTGCTTCCTTCGGGCGGCATGGCAGCTAGGCACCAGAAGGGTGTTACAGCTGAACGATTTTTTTTCCCGCTTCCTAAAACCATCTGGCGTACCTCAGTATTGCCAATAAAATATTGCCAGTAAACATGAACAATATTTCGGAAACACCAATGGCCAAACACTGACAGCTTTCGTATATCCTCCACTCGTGGAGGCCAAGTTTCTGATCCATAAAGCAGTACCGATCGAATTAACGCATTGTATACTCTTTCTTGAGAGACAAACTGACGTCACGCTGGTGCCATAAGCGTCGGAGGTTGGCAAACTCTCCCAAGGTCTTCCAGATTAGAGAGTTAATCTCATCTCCAGCCAGTCCGCCGAAACTTATAGAACTGCCCAGGTACGCAAATTTACCTACCACATCGATTGGCCCCCCTGTAACAGCACTTTACAACTTGCAGCTGTGAAGCGCATACCAAATGGTGTGGGAGAATTATTTAGGTTATTTAAAATGGTTTATATTTCCGAAAGATCTGAAACAAGGATAGCAATAGTGTCCACATACTCAATATCTGCCCCGAGAGCATTCCGATCCCTGAGATTTCAGAGGCAGGTATGGAAATTCCAAGCAGCTGAAGAACGGTGAGACAAGGCAGCCATGTTTTACACCGCTGGATGTGAACTTAGGCGAAAGCTTACTGTACCCCATTACGCGCCCACAGGAGTATCCGTACAGTACCCTCATAAGGGACATCAATTTTGAAGGAACCTTTGGCTACCAGACGGCCAAAGTTTCCGACGACCGACAGAGCTAAAAGAAGTCTTTAGGTCAGGAAAAACGACCAATATGAGAGGTTTGAAATAACGGCGGTGCTCAAGAAGATGACTCATGGTAAAGATATGGTCGATGCACTTTCGAATAGGGCGAAACCTATCTCGATTCTGAAAAACCTCTCTCCCGATAAACGATCAACCTGCACGAAATAATACCAACGAACACCTTAGACGCGATGGATACCAAACTGATGCCACGGCAGTTTTCGTAAGAAGTTCTTGTGTCCTCTTTGCAGAGGCAAGAGGTCTTCGGTTTTCGTTCCAAATCTTCCACAGTAGGGTCACCAGACTGTTCATCAGGGTTTCACCACATTCGAAGAGTGCGGGGTACAAACCATTTGGGTCAGATGCCTTGTCGCGTTGAAGGAGTAGTAGCTCACGCTGAATTTCTGTTGTTGATGGCAAGCTGGTGTTCTTACACAGGTTGTGTTGAAGGAGGCCAGTAGAATTATTCTTAAAGAAGTTCAGTCGATCGATCAAGACAACGATCTTGCGAGTGAACTGACGTTCCATCTTCTTCACAGGTTGTTTCACTGAGACGTCTTCTTTTCGCCGGTTGATCAAATCAGATGAAATAGGGCGCAGCCGTTGCTAACTGCTGTTATAGCTTTTCAGGCAGCAGGAGGATCTGATTTCGAAGATATCAGGTGTCCATTTGGTCGAGTCACGCGGCCTGGACAGACACTACTAAAAGTTGAGAGCACAGCCTCTTTAACTCGAATTCATTCAGCCTCCAACCATTCTTCTTCATCAACATGACGGTGCGCTTCCAGTAGTTTTCCGGTCAGGTCATCTCGATACAGTTGAGCTACTGAAACTCGTCAAAGTTGGTTTGCTTCGCTACGCGTAAAGCTAACGGAAGTGAATTGATAACCGGGCCCGCACAATGATGCGGTCGGAGTCAAGTTGCGAACCCTAGAAGGAACGGTACTCTCTAGTTGAGGCAGTCCAGTAGTAACTGATAGTCACCTGGTCCAACTGAGTCCATGACTGTCTTGTGGTTGGTAGCTTCCAAGTAACTCGATATGAGGGTTAACGTTGCAGGCTCGTACTTGCCAGGAACAGACAACAGTCTGTATAGAACTGAAGTTGTTCCCCACTATTCGTATGTTGAACACCAACTCCATATTCACCACCTAGTTGTGTTGCTCCCGGGCCTAGTCATCTAACCTGAGCGTTCGTATCACTCGCTAGGATGATTACGTCTGTTCTTCGTGCTGACGGAAGCAGTCCCGACAGATACAGGTAAAACCCGTCCTCCTCAGAGCCGGAACTGCAGTCTTTAGGAGCGTATGCTTACACAACGTCGTTTGGAGTATCGACATACATCAATCCTGACCGAACAAGGCAAACGTGCAGTGCAATGCGACTGTTTACTGGGATTCAGTCAAGTAAAGTGCTTTCAGCTTTGGGACTGAGTGCAAGTCCTACACTATGGATACCATGATCCATTGGGTTAGGATCACTAGATACCCGACACTAAAATGAACTTTCACAGAAAGCCCAGAAGTCCTGTATGCTGACATTAACTGGAGTAGGCCGTTTGTAAACCAGCGGGGGCACCTAGGCGGTCGCCTTGGTTTGGTCTCTGATAAGTGAAACAGGCTGTTGTGTGCTAGGACCAAGATCATTTCCTCTTCAGTAGTAACTGTCGTAACCTGGATCGTCGCCATACCACCTAACGCCCGCCATACCATCCTATGCATCCACACAAACTAATCACATTAGCTACAAATGAAGAGGCTGTGCTCAGGACTGCTACACCCATTAGCCTACGTAATTTTATTGTGACCAAGCTTTATTATACGCCAAAATTCCGACAACTTTTGGTGCATGCACAACCATAAGATCGAAACACCAGAGAACAGATTAACTAATCAAGCTGTCTCTCTCACCAAGCCGGAACAGTCTTGAATCACACTGGGCAAACATAGCAGAGCGTGGTGTGCACACTAGTGTTAAATAGGTGTGTTCAAAACGAGCAGCGTGCATATTGGATCTGCGCTAGACCTTTCCGGTTGCTTGCCACGCAGCGCTATCATCACTATATAGAATAATCCACCCTTATTATTAACCAGTAACATTACCAATCGCCTCCAAGGTGATCCAGAATTATGGGGGTTTGAACCCGCTTCGGAATTGCTATCTGCTGCAGTACCTGGGAATGCCTAGAGGCCATTCCGATGCTAGACGACGCGATAGATCCAGCCGGAATTCAGCTGAATCTTCCGATAAAATTAACTTAGTCGCTAATGGTGGGGACGTGCTACCTCAACAACTGACGTCTATGTTCTCCAGGAACTGGTTGGCGAAATCGCCCCTTACCCTAGACTGGATCTATAATCGTCCGGATATTCCAAGAGTCCTAGTACAACTACAGATGGACTCGCCTTATGTCAAATACACCCAAACTCCTGATCACAAATATTCTTCGCAGATTAAGTAACTGCCGTGGAGAAAAGATAAGAGGAACGAGCGGACTTCCACCCTGGTCGAGGTTGCACCGGTCAAATTTCCACCCCTCACCAGACTCTAAAACATTGTTGCAGAGACTGACAATCGTAGACTTCCTGTACACACGTGCGACTTTCGATTCTGTTGACCGTCCATATAGGTATGGAGTGCTGGACAAGTAAGTCATTGGCAGTAAGGCGTTATAGGAAAAAATATTTGGTGGATTTAGGGCACGTGGAGAATCATCAACTTTCCTGTTACCAATGATGTGCTACGAGGGTGCCTAGTTCTCCGTTTCGTTTTAACTTTGTTTTCGACATCTTCCATAAGACCCTTCTCAACATTGGTTTCTGTCCAGTTGACATCCTTCCAAGGACAGAAAGTACAAGTACAAATCGCAGGTGACACATATTCGATGGTTGGTAGTCGTTCAGCTGTAACACTCTTTCGATGCTTAGCAACAATACCGCCGAATAAAGGACGGTGACCGAGATACTGCCAGGTTTCCCAGGCCTAGAGAGGAGCAGTCGAGATGCAGAGGTCGCGTTCGAACCATGGACCATCCGGTCAGTAAGTCTGGAGCTCTCCACAAGTGACCGCATCACACTCCGCGGAAACCTGAAGTGTGTTTAGTCAAAACAGGATGTTGTATGCGTACCCCAGATACATGTCGGTCGACAGCAGCGACGGAGCAGGAGGGGTCTAATGAATTCTACAGGGAATAGGAACACTGAAAGCTGTAATGTGGAATAGGTGCTTTGAAACTACCGGGGGTTGGTTTTGGTTAGTTTTACTGAACGAAAATTTGTATTCGGAGCAGCGATTAGGTGGTTTACAGCTGAGTAAGTGGGGAAGACCTAATTGGAAGGGGTTGGAAAGGCTTGATAAACGAAGGGTAGTGATACCTCCCGGTTACCCAGGCCAAATGGGGTTGACCAGACCAACATTAAATTAAAGGCTTCATTCACAGGTCAAGAATAAGACTTGTCCCTTGGTGTCAAACTAAAAAGTCCGAAACTCGAGACAACGGCTGTCAGGTTTTTATGGCCTTGAAACCAGTGACTCAACGCCCCAAACCACTTGGCTGCAAGAGACGATCTGGTCCAACGGTACTGTCAATAAGGGAGAGGAACCTCAGTAATGAAGTAGCTACGCATGGCAGATGCGTTTGAGGCCTCACTGGTATCGTGGACAGGTTTATCCATTTGTCGATCGTAGTATGCCGGCGACCACAATACCAGTGGTCGGGATAAATTTTAGGGCCGATCTTTTCTGACCTACCTTCCCTTATAGGCCAGCGCCGCTGAATCGATACACACGGAGACGCTGGTCGCCTACAAGAAACTTAAATGTTGTCACACTCCTGCTACGGCATGCAACCACACCGCTCTATAGTGCAATTTCTCCCAGTAGAAAGACCCGCTGTTCTTCATCGGGCCACTTTGTTTTGGCAGTCCTGGGACGTAGCTTTAACGGACGGTGTTCCAGAGAATGTAATTTCGATAAAAAAAATGTGACACCTGGTTTGTTGCGAATGGTTCGGATACTGGCTGTTACCACCGACTCTGCTTTTCTACTGGTTTGGTATCAATATGATCAGCTTCCACAACATTCTGCGCCCTCCGTGAAAGGCCTAAGAATTTAAAATATGAAAGCCAGTTTCACTATCAACACATCACTGATGAAAGCACTCTTACGCCCTTTTCACTCTGACGGAATCTTCAAGGTATAAGCCTCGGATAAGCCCGCATAGATTTGACTCCGATCGGTATCTGCATTTTTTCTATGGTTCAGAAATGAGGCATAGTTTCCTATCAAGACGCAAAACAAACGCAAAACGATTCCCCATCATCACAAAATACAACCTGCCATTGGAATTGGTCTCGGCTGTTCAAGACGCGTTCTACTGGTGAACCGTGGGATTGGGGTATTCGTGATCTCCCACAAGTTGGCTTGCCGGACTAGCAAGCGCACTGAGGCCCGCCGTTGCAGGTTACCATGAATTAATGGATCATGTGCAGGGAAGACGGAATAACCTGTTTCCGGTCCGGTGAGTTATTACCTGAGCGAAATCAATTTCTCCGAAGTGTTCTGAGTTACGGAGTGAGTCCAGCCTTTGAACACCAGTAACAACCCAGTAGTATTTGGCGGTTGACTGGGATCGTTCCCGGCGGTCATGAAAGATAATACACACCCATCCATCGCAGAAAGCGAACTTACTGTACTCGATTAGACGCTTATTCCTCTAGCGCAGTAAATGCCCCTGGATGCGGTCGTTTCGGGAACGCCGTATAACCTTCCGGAGGGAAGCTCGGAATAATTTTCAAGTGTGATTTAGGCATCCGCAAGGGCCATTCAGCGAGCAGCCCGTAAAAGACTTTCCCCGGCAATAATACGGAAATCAAGATGGCAGGAGACCAATCGATCACCGTCAGGATGTTGCCGATTGCCTCATAAAAGGCACATCGTAAAATGGGTGCAGGACTTTCGCACATCGTGTTATATAGTTGACCGATGTCGCCCACTACCTGTGTCCTTATAGTACATTAAAGGGTCTTCCATTGCCACTTTCCCATGTGAATTCTATGGGAAACCGCCCTGGATTCCTTAATGGTTGAGATGATTTAAGCGAAGTTTTCTTGGAAAACTTTGTAAGTTGCATTCAACAGCAAGCAATCCCGCTGACACTCACCTTGTCCAGCTTCCTTGTAAATCAGTTCTCGCTTTTGGCTTTCATTCTCATTTTTCCCGCGGCGACGGTTCTTTCCACCTTTCCCTATAATCCAAAAACGTTATTGGATAATCGCGTTCAACACAATGTGATAACAGGGCAGACGGTAGCCCAACACACCTTTATTTTTCGGCATCACTCAGCGTGCGTCGAATACTTCAAAATTCCCGCAACTTGTGCCGCCCCCGCTATAGGACAATAGATTCCATGCAACCATTTATTGTACCCATAAATTAGAAGCCGAAAACTCGTACAGCGGGTATGTTTGTGTTGCTCCGGCTCGCATACGTGTAAATAGGCCGAAATGAAGCCTAACCGTCGCCACCTGGAGTGCCTGGCCAGGGGTAACGGCAATTAAGAGAGTGCGAGTTTATATGCACGGGCATGATACGGATTCACGGATTGATACACAGGATCGAGGCTTTTGCCCAAGTTTCCCGGGTCGGTTTTTTTCTTGTCGTTCAGCAGATTAATGGATTCATGGATTTACGGATAGGATCGAGGCTTTCAGCAAATCTTCCTTGGTCGGGCTTGTCCTTGTCTTTCAGCTGCTTCCTTTCACCCGAAAGGCCCAAGCGAAAAAAACGGTGATATGGACTCTAGGGCGAAAGAGAACCAATTGGATGTAATTGGCGCTGGATGGAGGAATGATGTTCATGAGTGAGGGCAATTCTGCAGTGAAGGGGGGAAGTATGGTACGGGGCTGTACCAAATTGGCGGTTGAATGTATTGGATGAGAGACGCCTTGAGCTAGTGGACCCTTTAAAGTTATTCCACAGGTCTGTCCAGGATTAGAAGCTTCGCCTCGAGCAGATCATGAAGCGTTGGAAGTAGAGTTGATGGTGGGATGTCCGAAAAGACGAAGGTTGAAGTCAGAAGGCAATCCGGGACAGCTATGCAGTGGCGTCAACGGAGGAGGTTACATTTAAGTGGGATAAAACTCAGACGAGGGATGATCAGAAGGCTATGAATAGGAGGATTGTTTCACTGGCACTCCGTCGAATATCTTTATCACACCTGAGGCAAGTGAGCCGGAGCACGTCACCGTTCTGGGGGGGCGAGGTAGACAAGTGGTAGGTAGAAATGGAAAAAATTACGTTCCCCAATACGGGCGGAGTTTCGACGCAGAAGCCGGACCATTTTGATGACTATTTTGGCGAAACTATGATATTACTTGAGGGAGACCTGGAACCACCCAGACACAGTTCATCGTATGTGGTTCTTCGGCAATAGCAGTGTGAGGTCCGCATATCGCGGGCAGAGTTAAGTGGAATCAGTAGTTTCTGCGAAAGCCAGAGGGGAAATTGGATGGAACCTAAAAGAGGACGATTATGCTGGAGCTTCAGGAGACCCACGTCGGTCACCTTTGCTGAGTTAGGAAATCGTTGGAACTTTTCTAACGACTGAAAAGGGTTTGAATTTCTGAAGGGTGAGCCAATGAAGGTGTGTGCAGATTGGGGCCAAAATTGCTTCCTAGAGTCATCTCCTGTATACTTGGATTATAAAGTGGCCAAATATAAGATTACCTAGAGAACGGGAAATAGGGCCAGTGATGTCAGGGACTTTCCTGGAGTTGGCCGACGATGTTAAAGAGGGTTTTCCGGCAGTGAAGGGGTTGGAATAGGTTTACGCTTGGCTCTGGTAAATGGTCTGTGCGATGTAAGAAAATCCTGTGTATATATGGTCACTACTCTTCCACGAGTTCACAAGCGATTTCGCTATTTTCTGCCTTCAACGATCAGGTAGATGATAGTCCGTCCCCAGGACCTTAGGAAGTAAGTGGAGAAAAACAATTTGGACAAAAGGGGGTGTGACAGAGACGGAGCAAAGGCTGTAGTAACGGTGTAGCTAATGTTGTAAAATTCGACGTCAGCGAGCTCTTACGGTTAGATTGGAGGTAAGCAATCTAGTTTAGGTCAAATCTCTGCACGCGCGTAGACGGACAACAAAATGGGAAATCAGCGGTTGAGTGTGCACGAGAACGGTCGCCCACGTGAATTATGCCTACTGCCCCATGCGTTGGGAAATAACCGGCAAGTACTCAAATTTCTCATGATGTGTCACATCCAGTGGCCTTTATAAAGAGGCGCTCAGTTGACTGCTTGATCCGCACAAGTCAATAATTTTGTAAAGACTACGTAGGCACATTCCCGCAGCAAAAATTCCGTGTATCGTCCGCGGTTTTGGCTATCGAAATGTTATGCAGCTTTTACCCGAGGAAAAATCCGGTAGTAGGTGTTCGGCAGATAGCTGACGGCATCACTACCCACAGGTCAGGTTCAGGTCGTTTACAGCCTTGTCCTTCAATACGGTTTAGATTACCTATTACGGTGGGCTGACGGTGATTGTCATCGAAGAATTGTGGTTGTGACTTTACGCATTCTGAGTCAGACGCTAATAAAATAGACGTATCCCAATTCTTGTTCTCGGACCCGCCCGCGATGACGCGTATTTGTCTCTCGTTGGAATCGGCTGGCTACATAATGATGAAGCAAACTCTGTGAGAGCAGAGTGCGAAATAATGAGATGAATCCGAGATGAAATTGAGAAACCAAGAAATCCAAAACAGTTCCCTTGTTGTTCACTGGTACATTCTGCCATCGTACCCAAGGTATCGGGGTGGATCGTGGGAGTGTATCCATTGGGGCCTTCGTTGCGCCTCCTGTGAGCACAACATGGACGACTAGACTTCATTCACTCCAGTTGGTAAATTGGTGAAAACCACTTGCATTTCTGACTTCCAGTGAAGAGAAACAGAAGGACTTATTCTGGGCAATCCCATATTACTTCGAGCTAGCACAAATTTCGATCAGGCGATTTAATAATAGTGGTACTAGTGGATGACATTACGTTTGTCCTGGACAAAGTAGCGCAGTCATAAAATAGTGTAATGGACACCTATTACGGTCGTCTTGGAATCGTAGGAAAATAAAACACCTCTGCAATACCTGACCGTGTCAAAACCGGCATGACTGGCTCATTATGGTCTAAACACGGAAGAAAGCACATCTGCAACTGATGTGACGTGAGGTTTTGCCCGAGGAAAAAGGACACTTTGATGTTAGAAACCGCATTATTGAGGAATTTTGGGGCCACCACTCGGGAGTTTAAGCACCGAATAATTTCCTGTATAAACGGGCCCATTACTGGTGGACGACGTTTTGACAGAGATGTACAAGGACATATCCCCGACTCTGCTAGTGCCGGCGCAGTGTTAATTGTGTCAAACCTGCTTCCAGGCCTTTCTGGACTCAAGCAGCATTCATAGGCTGCTGGCGCTGGTTCTCCTCGTTTGGGAGGCGCGTCTTTGCGTCATCTATTGTAGAATGAATCATGATGAGCAAATCAGTGGGGCTGGCATGATTGTTGTTCCAATGGGATGCAGGGTGTTGGAATGAATGTAAGGTAATATAACTGAATGAGTGGGACAGCCCATGACCGATAATGTTGTTTGCTCTTTTCCAGACGCAGATACTGATCAAACCTGCAGCTCCTACAATCCAAATAAAGACGTTGTTAGCCTGACGCGAGCATGTAAGGGCGATGACCACGTCCTCAGTTTGAGTGACGCAATACACACGGGTACGGTGCCACCGCCAAAAGCACTGAAAATCCACTCTCTTGTCGCATTTATGATAGCCTCCCTTCCCATCTTTTGCGGAGTATACCAAATAAGACAATAACACGTAGTAGCAATTGTAATACGATGGGCGGGGACGTAATGGCGGCAGAGGTAAAACTAAAGGTGCATGCTTACTATGTGGCAAGAAATTGTACATTTTGGAAAACGAAACAACAGAACAGTGAGGCACGAGCAATTCAGTGGTAAGTTCGTAGAATTTAGACTGAAAGTAAAAACTGTTGCTAACACTGGGTTACCATGAGCAGCTGAGGCAATAACGAGGGTCGTGATAAGCAAAGGGGCGACGAAGTAGAGAACTGTGCAGCGGGGTTAAGTAGCACTTGGCATCCCAGATATACTGTGGAAAAGGATATATTGACTGGCCTAGTTGTTGAAGACCGAACATAGGTAAAAGTCATGTGGTTGTGTGACGCATTGCTAAGGCCTGGTAACAGAAAGAAAAAATTGAATTTATGGAAAAAGCAAGCTGAAAGTTCACCATTACACCGAAGAGAGGGTTCGGCTAATCGGAATGAACTATTTCCGGAGGCGGTTGGCTTCAGCTAGGCCATTTTTATCATTTCCAAATAGGGGCCAGGAAGTACGGCGGCGCGTAATCCAATTTATCAAAAAAAGGTACGGAGGCGCGCGCGCCTTAGATGCACACCCAAAATTTCTCTGAAACCTTAGTTCGGAGGAAAAAAACTTTAACATAACGTTTTAGCATTTGATGGTAGTAATTTGGAACCTTAAGATCTCCCCATGCAGCCTCAGTTATGTTGGCAGTTGTTTAAACGTGTTTGGTGTCCACCATCGGCGCGGAATTCATATTTTAATGGGGTAACCCAATTGAAGCTGGACTGCACGTACTTAAACGTGTTCACCATATGACTCAACGTGTGTGTATTTCCCTGTTACAGGTACACCCGACCAAAACCATTGACTGAATTGACTATTTCCGTATCATGTTGTTTTACCTTTGTACATTTCCGGTTTCGGTTTCGGTGTCAAATATACGTGTGTCTGCACCGCGGGCTTTCTGTTTTCATATCCATGCGTCCAGCTTGCTGTGTCTACACGTGCCGCGTCTGAATTGACCTCGTGTATCTGTTGCCTTCCGGCGTACCACGTCAACTCACCCACGCTACAAATCGCTGCCAGTGGCTCCGCGTGATGTTTCCCTGTTAACGGTGAGGAATTTGTGGAAAAGCCTGTTTCCTCACGTGTTTTCCTCTGTATTGCAGTTGGAATATTCCCGAAACGATAAGAACAATAATTACACCCTGTATATCGGCGCAAACTCAAAATTGAGCAACCTTCTACGACCTGTATATGAAAAGTCTCCTGTCGTCGTGACAGGCGTCCTACCAAACAAGGCCCAGGACTTCGTGACAGTTAGTAAGCTTTTTATGATTGTTAGTACATGCTATATCGGACGAAAGGCTATGCCGAACAATCCATAGTGACGTTGGGGGAATTAATGTGTTTATGGACAGAACAACCAGACAGCATAATAACGTGGCCAGTGCTTTCAAGTCCTGGCCCAGATTAAGCGGGTTGAGGCGGTCTTGTGGGTACAGACAACCAGTCTCTTTGGTTGTGTGACTGTGAGACTTTGCCTGGTCAAGTAACGGAACTAAGGCGTCTTCGGGTGTATGGCAACCGTTATCTCAGAACCATAGCTTATGTGGGTTGGTGCGGATCCGTAACGAGAAGCTGGACAGCGATTTTCCGGTTGCGTCGCGGGGAATTCCGTTGGATGTGTCCGGTACCAGGAGATGCATTTGTTAGGCCGAAAAGCTCAGTCAAGTAGGACGTATGTGGATGTGCACGCAAGCCACATTGAGGGGATGCAATATGGGAAGTCACGGTCACTTGTTCACTTAGAGGACAAAAGCATGAGTAGCGGCTTTGTGTTGGTGTATGCTACCTGGATGCGGGTTGAAGAAACGGCGTTCTTGGGCAATGAGTTATAGCAAACCTTGCAGTCGTCATCTTGTAAATCATCATCAGTATTTGAGACATTTGGGTTGCATCAAGTGTGGATGCCTTAGTAATTCAACTATTCGGCTATTGTGGGCGTGATTTTGGAAGTGAAGATGGATTACAATACGCACACGGTCCTTGTGTACTAGGGCTTACGACTGACAATAATGCACCCCTCTTTAGCTTTAACCTCGCTGCCCCCAATAATGCATATGGTTCCCGAATTCCGCTATTGAATAATCGATGTACACATGGCTCCCTCATTATCATCAATGGGACTAACTGAGCAAGTGATGAGTTTGCCTTTATAGCAGTAAGACTCCAACTTCAGCATGGGCACCGATCTGGAATTTTGGACAAAGGAATTTACTAAACACTTGGTGAGTTAGCCACCACAACTTTGTTTAACTACGTGTTTTAAAAGATATCGCCCAAGATGTGTATGAGTTATACTTGACTACACATTACCCTTTCAGGAACCCTATCGAGTAAAAGCGGCTTCCTGAAACAGAGAGTTGGTTTGACCACACATTACGTTTGTACCGATGCAACCAATAAATAGAAACATGATTCGCTAAAAGTGGTTGTGTATCTTTTTAGGCATGGGTTTTGCAGACGGATGACGTGTATGGATATGGAGGACCGTCGTTGGTCGTTGCATTATTCCATTATGTATAGTTGGGGCATTATAGACATTTACGAACATGTATACCGGCCCGGGAGTTACCATAGGTAGCCACGATGGGCGACATCGAGTACGGTTATGAGTATGACGGCCGTCGTTGGCCATTGTGTTAGGCAGCTAGGCGTAGTTGAGGCCTCATATTCGGCTTTGCGCAGACACAGGCCTAGAAATTACGATAAGTAGTCAAGGTAGGCGATACTGACTACAATTATGAGCATGGTGGACCCACGTTGGTCGTTAGATTCGGGTACTACGCATAACTGAGGCCTCATTTCTTCTATCCGTATGGATACTGGCCTGGTGTTTACTATAGACAGCAGATGTAGACGACAGCCCGCACAGTTATTGTATGACGGGCCGTCGTTGGCCGTTAGATTAAAATAGCATGATTGGGACCGAATACTAAGCGTCGCATTAAGACACTGACCCAACAGTTGCAAACAGAACTCAAGGTAGGCGGTATCGCGCACAGTTATGATTATGACCTCCGTCGTTCGCCGTTAGGTTAGGTTTGTGTGCATAGTTGAAGCCTCGTATTCATTGGTTCGCATAAATATTGGCCTGGTGTTTGTCTTAAGTAGCCGTGATAATCAAAAACGCGTACAGTCATGAGTATGACAGATTAGGTTGGATTAGTTTACCGCGCATAATCAACGCCGCACGTAAACACGGGCCTAGAAGGGTCGGCAAGTAGCCAAGTTAGGCGACATCGAGTACAGTTGAGTACGACCGACCGTTAGATTGGGCTATCAGGCAAAGTTGAGGCCTTATTTTTACCGGCCCGCATAAATACTGGCCTGATGTTCACCATAGGTAGGAAAGACAAGCGACGTCGCGTACAGCTGAGTATGAAAGGCAGTCGTTGGTCAATGGATTAGGTTACCGTGTATACGTGAAGCCTCATAATCAGCGTCGCATGTAGACACGGGCCTAGCAGTTACCATAAGTAGTCGAAGTGAGTGGCAACGGCCACTGTTATCATGATGACCGCTTTATGACTTATTCCACATACGGACAGTCATATTCTTAATAGAAATGATGCCATTGGGTTAGTAATTTACCTACAATTACATCCTGACACTGTATTGTCCACAGGTTAGTTATGCATAACTGGGAAAGGGAATCATCTACAGAGATGGCCCTCGCATCTCCACTGCACAACTCATGCTGTTGTCTAGGAAATTTGTACTTAACGGCAGCTGAGCTCCATAGGAAAATGTTATAACGAAGTTCGATGAACAAAATCGTCTCATTGGTTAAACCCGAGTAGTATAAAGCAAACAAACGTCAGTGACGGATTTTCCTGGGTGGAAATTGCGTTGGATATTCTGTGGATGTTATTTCAATCTTAAAGAACGCAGGAGAATATCCAAATATGCGACTTCGTGTTTCATCTCACGTAAACCGGCAAAAAATGCGAATCGGTGGTGGTCCGTGACCTTGAAATTTCGTCCACTTAAACAAAGTGCTATAAGCATGATATCACCGGAATGAGCAACTGGGTTAGACTAACTCCCCGTATAAGTCACAACTTCGAAAACCTCGTGGTCCCGGCGAAAATGATTTGGGTGTGCTTCTAGTGAGCGGTAAAACGGTGTGAGGTAATTTTGAGCCTCTTCCTTCTAGTTTACCGCTTTTATGCTAAGGCCACAACACGGTGTTGAAGCCAACCAGCAGCCGAGAGCTGATTTGATCACGCGTTTGCAGTTCTACCACTAACCAGGTTCCTAGTCAACCAGATAATTTAATTCAACTGGCTCCCGGAGCAGGGAATGGGACCACTTATGTAATCTGTTACTTTCGTTATAAGGAATGCAATATAATTAACGTTCTGCAATTCGCGATTATCCCATTCTGAACAGCTTCTGATCACGTTGAAATGTGGAAAGGGAGAAATAAGTACGTAAAAGTCAATTATTATTTTCGTGTGCCAGCAAGTGATTTTCGGACATCCCAGCTCCTCGTAGGCAACCGAATTTCGTAGAAAACTAATAAAATATTACAATCGTTTTAACCCTTATCTGTATGCGCTGTAGTCCGGTTAGACGCCCTGTTCTGTGTATATCGTTAGAGTCGCACCAGATATTCGCTGGATCAGTGGGCTAACTAGGCTCAAATAGGAGTCGGAGGCCAGAGAGGGCACTAAGTCAAAAGCAAACATAAACGCCCAGGGACACAGGCTACTTGGATTTATTCAAACATATAGGCCAAAAAGGTTCGTCTAGCTCCAAGGGACCATTGATTAGAGGCGGGGCATTGCGTATCGAATCAAACGTAAGTATTGTCCATACTATCATGCAGAACAACCGTTAACACATGCATTTTCGATTAGAATTATAGCTATTGGAGGAATATGGCGAAAAATGTAATCAATGACCATCAAATACTTAGGCTTGTTAATGGGGACAGGTTTAAGAAAAGCAAGCAGTCCGGGGGCTATCACACGAACCCGGGGCATCTTTGTGACCTTGATAACATTGTTTCAGACCCATGCGCGTGTAAACAGGCACCAACAAGTCAACTTGTCAGTTGGAAAACCAGTATCCAACTGTGCAGCGAGGGCTCCATTCGGAGAAGCTGCGGTGGGTTTTCCATGCGCTATGAATGCGGAGCCATTTTTGCCGAAAAGAATGCTGTGTTTAGTGCTCAATCTAGTGGCGCAAGCCTAGAGAGAGTCAACCACTGACATGACAGGAAGGTACGAAACCAGCTAATGTTGGTACAGTTCAGGGTGGTACTCTCGTGTTCAATCCAGCGTTTGCTCAGGGACGCTACAAGGCGTTCCTGCAATGCCAGGTCCACTTACGGTCGCGAATGGTCACAGTTTTGCTTAAAAAACCTTTTTGAACACTATCTCAGTAGCGGAGTTTCCGATGTCCTTAAGGTCGAACTCCACCCTTCATATGACCGAAAATAAATAGCTTCGGCCCGCGAGTTTCTGCCATTCATCTCAAAAGGTCTAACCAGCAAAGTTGGCACCGCATCAGAGTTCATTTTATTATTCTTGAAGGATTCCGGTGTTCGGGACTTCATCGATCTGTTCACTCGTGTGAAAGATTTGGAGTAGACATTGCACGTGAAATTGGCCATCTACGCCAAAGTGTTAGTCGCGCTAGGCATGTTTCTCAAGGTCATAACGTGCTGATAAGGTGGCAGGTGACCCTTCAACCAGATGAGTGAATGTTTTTTTCTGGAACCCCGGTTCAGACTATATACAAATATGTCATATCGATGAGCTAATGAGCACCCCGACAAATACTCGTAAGTGGAAGTGTCCGATTATACTGAAGCTCAGAGAAATTGACACTTGACTCTGACGATTCAGTGATGAACAAGCGTTTGTTGCCAGTAGTTTCTACTATGCTGAGATATTTAGGACGATAGAAGGCTAGCAACAGTCCCCCGATTGTTTTCCATCGACATGGTTGCACTGGATCTACACCAAGTGTTTGCAAACAGCTCTGGCGAAGCCAACTTAAGCTTACCAGGTATGCCCAGGTGGCTAGCTGTTTATTGGCAAATTTGCTTCAGATACTGGTCATTCGTATTCAGATAGCAATTTACATCACCGGTGTTTTTTCAGGCATGAGAGCTGTAAGTTTATTCATTGTCACTTTGCAGCTAGAATACATTCTTTCTACACCAGACTTATCCTTCGAACCGCCAAAGACTCCCTCATCCAGTTTTCGAGCTAAGTCAATCGTGCAGATGAAAACAACTTTCGAACTAACCTCTCGAGCATAGCCCCAGAGGAAACCAAGCACCCGATTCAGTTACGCTTTTCTCCGTCGTCATCAACACGACCCCACTTTGCCATCGCATTTACCCTGCCACAAACAACCAATCAGGTCATTGTTGCAGGAAGCGCCCTATCCAGTAACATACACCGCGCACAGAAAATACGAGGGAACCACGACTTCACTGTAGTTCCACTTCTAGCCAGTGGAATAAACCAATCTCTGGTCAGTCAATGACAGGTGTCATGAGAAAACAAACCTAAAGCATAATGATATGGTGGTGGAATTTATTACAAAAGTAGTGAGACACAAAACACTGAATCCCATTACGTCATCAAACCTAATGTGACAGGCTTCAACTCCAATTTCCTAATGAGTTGACGGCCATCAAGTGTCGCATCGGCCGATTCTGATGGTTTTAATGGAACACAAACCTACACTTATTGTTGCTGATAATAACGTGGCACTGAATGTGGCTAAGCAAACCTACTTCTTTGAAGACGTCATACTACTGCAGCCAAAAATGTCACAGTTTACCTACGTCGGCAGCACGCACCTGAATAAGTTCGAGCCAGCTGACATGACCTAACAAAGATGGATGGATTGACTTAAAGTGGATAATAGTTCAACTCCAATGTTAGGAAAGGGAGTGAAATGGGCACGGATCTAAATGGAGTATCACCAACAAACACTATCTTCATACCAAGATTTGCAACCACAACGTAGATGATCGCACCACCTGTTTCGGTTCAATTTCTCATTTCCACCAGATGATCAGTAACAACACCAGACCTCTCCAACCAGTCCGATATCTCACTCAACAAGTTTCTCCATCTGCCCATCAGAAAAAGAGCAGTATTTCGATATTAAAAAGGGTAACATGAACCGACCGTAATGGGTTATTTTATTCAATTAAAAACACTGCGGTTCAGTGGAGGATAAGGAGAGAGCTCTTCATTGTCACAAACTACAGTGTCCTCTGAAATGACTGAGATGAATGAAATCACGTCAGGACAAGCTTTATAGAGAAAAAAAATAACCAAACAGAAGGACAAACAGTGTTGTTTCAGGCAAATGGCAGATACACATAAAAGTACAGGTCTTAAGTCGTGCAACAGCTCTGTTAAACCACAAAAAAATCCCAAACAGGGAGTGTGAAAGTGTGAGGGTAGTATGGTAGAGGATATGTTCAACCAAATACAATTTGAAAGTTTCCGTCTAAAACACGCCTTCCCAAGAGTTTGGCCCATTCTCTGAGGATCTGGAAACCTTCTGGTGTGATGTATCGCCTCAAGAAATCAAGCGTAACAGGTACGCCGAACCGCTTATCATCCTCGGGCTCTAAGGCCAACCGTTCACGCTGTCGCGGAAATTTCTAGAAGCACGGTGTACCATACATGATTCGATCAACCAACTAGATCAACTGGATCCAGGGACTCTGAAATGGCATGGACATCTGTGGCGCTTTCGTCGGAAAACCTGGCATATTTGCCACCAGGTGCACTGTCCAACCGTTGCAAGCAAGATTTCACGGGGACCCAAATATAGGTCTCGGGACAGGCCAGATAGGACGGGTGGAACTGCGCTTTGTAGGACATTTTAGGACAGGATCGAATGTAATAGCCCATATAATAGGAGTCAAAGTGAACGTACAGGGGGTGTGGTGTTACAGAGGTAGGGCCATGAGTGCGGATGAGATCACGAACGAAGCCCAGTTCTCTGTAGGGAAGAGATGTTGAGTGGAAAGAGGATTGTAGGTAAGCTAAAAATTGCAGCCGTATCTACACTTGTAACAATAGTCGTCTGCGATGGAGTGAAATCCAGCAGCCAACACACATCAATCACAGATACAAAAGAAAGTCTTCAATCCTGGTGTTCAAATCGGCCGAGTAATAGATACAGTAGGTCATATGCAGACTGGATTCTGACCCAAGGAACACTAAAAAAGAACTAAGCGATAAACCGTCCGCATGTTCAGGAGATACTTCCTACAAGCGGAAGCTGCTATCAGTGGAGCGGTGTCCATTACGTTTGCACTAAGTTCAGTTTTTTGTTGAGACAAAAACAAACAGTGCTGCTCCAGTAATTCGCAGTTTCGCCGGTTTACCTAATTTAGCTTACGGGGTGAAGTGAAATATGTCAAAACGTCAGTAAAAGGGACTGTCATTTTGTGACTGAATACACTGCGCAACTTGCGCTCCGACAGCAAGGTGATATACTGATAGTTCCCACACATGGAGGCCCACCAACCTTCCAAGTGATGAAAGACGAACATCTTAGCAAAACAGAAGCCAACAGGAGTTAGCCAATGGAAAATAAGACGCATAGCTCACAACAGAAACGAGATCAAGAAATAATAATAAAAATAATGGTTCAACTGTAGCACTCTTTTTGTACCTAGCTGCCATGCCGAGGGCCGAGATAGTGTCAGGTTGCCCAAGCTTAGACATGATCACGAATAGATGCAGTGAAGGCTCCTTAGCTCAAAAAGCTCAATATCATATCTAGAACTAGAAGGAAAGATCCAACAGGGTTTGGCAAAATTCGTCAACCGGCCATGAGGTTAGCTCAGCTTGGAAGGGGTTGGAGGGAGTCAGATATTGATCTGAATTTGTGGCAGCGAGGCAACTTTCTACACTCGTTATCCAAGATATGAGGAGAAAAACCGAGTGGATTGGTCAAGGAACTGCTAATGAGGTGATACAGTGATGGATTTAACCGAGTCCACTGGGTGAAAAAAATGACCTGAACTAGAGTTCAGGTCATTATGTTCCAGACACCATCACAAATTTGAATTAGGAGGAGGCTAATACGGAAGACAAACTAATCAAGTTGGAAATATCGAGACCTTGTAGTGAAAGGCTGAGGTCTATTCGTTTCTACTGGGTCATGAGACCTTGACATTTCCTAAAGCAACTGAGAACAGTTTAACCAAATAAACAACTGTTTTTCACGACCCTCGGGAGGTGGGAACAGCCTGAAACCGTTGATCATTCTTCCTACGTCAACCCGACCAGTCCCAACAAGTAAGGCTTCGTACGGCTGAGCTTTGAACGGCCCGACCTTTACTACAGTGCATACAGTTGATGAATACAAACGCCCCCCAAATCACTGAATAACCTGCTTTAGCGCATCGTTTGATCCTGACTTCAGAATGGACGCGACCGACTCCCACTGATACTGACGTGTGAGCCACCGGTCGGGCGAACAAACTGCCAAGTGTGTCAAGATCAAACTCTGCTGCATAACTAACGAAACACGTTAGTCCTTCCGGCTACACTCAGCCTGGTATTTTGAATCAAGATGGACAATCCGGTTCCTTTCTCTTATCATTTGACCGTTCGTTGGGATACCAATAGCTCTTGTGTATGAAGTGGTGAAGTGACTTTTTGACGTTTTGGCTGATGGATGTCTCGAGCGCGTTTTGGCTCTACCAACATGCCAATTATGAAACCCTGGAACGAGTTCCTCGGAAACACAAACAAGATAATTGCTACAAAGTGTAACCGGCTGCTTTTGCAAAATTCTGGTCTCTTGTCCATGCAGAATTCCACTCTTTGGCACCAAACAAAATGGAATGTTTTCGAGTGCCAACATATAGGTTTTGATTACATATTTGCCATCGATATCACATAAGTTGGTGTCCTCCCAGTCGAGGCATCCATCATCTCCTGAACGCTAGAAATCCCCTCACTCGCCGGTTCATTACCGTTTTGTGCCATTGGACCTATCAATCGAAAAGCTGCAACTCGCAGCGTTTTCCACATCAGAAATAAATCCACGTTTCAACTTACTATTCCATTTGGGGACGAGATGGTCCAAGTGGTTAGAGCGCGAGTTTACTGACCGGAAGGTCCGTGGTTCTAACCCGACCTCTGCCTCTCGACTTTCCCTGTCTAGGCTTGGGCAACCTGGCAGTATCTCAGCCCTCGTGCTTCCTTCGGGTAGCATGGCAGCTAGACACCGAAAGGGTGTTACAGCTGAACGATTATTATTGCTATTCCATTCGTTTATAAAGTGTGCCATAGTTCTTCAAAAGAGGTATTCAATACCCATGCATATCACTTAGTAAGATGAAATCATTAAATGCTTGTTTGCTGTCGAAAACCAACCAGGTTATTGCTTGGTTTAAAGTTGAATCAGCCCAAGTAAGTGATGACTAATGAGGGTGGTTTGTAGCAGCATTCCGACCTTACCCAACATCACTACAAAAGATTATTCATAGATGAACCTAAGATCCATAAAGTACGGAGTGGGTTGGCTGTGAATAGCAGATGTGACCAACTACGAGAGAAGTAACCCTCACTAGTTATCGTCTGAATTGAGAAACTGCGATTGAAGCCATTGGACGACAAATCGCACGGCGACCTACAAGACTACAAAGCGTCTACACAAAACGGCTTGCCCAAAGTGACTTGAGTGTCTCAACATACTCTGGATTAACAATGAGGCATACCACTCCATACAACGATCTAATCGATCCTTCTCGTTTCCCATTTGCTGGCTAGGCTAAACCGAATTGAATAGGTAGGAGTGCACTTACGGAACGCAACGGGATGGCATTCGACATCATCAATAGAACTTTAATTTCTCCTTCAACAGACGCGTTTACTGTTTCTCAAACTCCCAAATGGGTTTTTCGTCATCTCAATCGCGAGGAAATAATTCAAAAGAAACAGAACATCCACAATTCAGTACGATGACACAAAAAGCAGACAAGTTAAGTCGCAAACAGCGAAGAACATCGATATCTATAAATACCTAATAACTGCATGACTACCCATTTGATCTCGCTGCGACACTGCTTGTCTATTTCACGCAAACTTACCGTAAGGCGGAATACGTGCCCAGATGTAGAAAGGAGTAATCTGGATCGTAGTAGAGGTAAACGGATGACAAGCAACGGGGTAGAATATCAATAACCCCGACTGCAATCAGCTTAACCCCATCCAACCAGTATTGTTGATGATACGAACCCAAGGATGGCACGTTGCTTGTATTGGGCGAATCAGCTCCATTGTCACTCTGAAGAGCAAGGAGCATAAATTAATCACAGTAAAAGAGAAACAGTAAATGATTAGCGGTGAGACAGCGAACATAAGGTGAAGGAGCAAAGCTCAAACAATCCCAAAGACTTCATGTACTTCATAGCAAATTGGACGACAGGAAATAGACTTTTTTTTAGGTTGGCCTGCATTCCATACACTACGGATTCTCCTGGAAAATTGCGTCTTTATTAGAGGAACACTATGGTCTTGTTTCGCTGTCCGATATGTTCTTAACCAAATGTGTCATTTGGTAAATGGAGTCTTTGCCATCATCATCCCCTGGGATTCCTCATGAAATTGGAACCACTGATCCAGATGTACGGGGCTACGTATTCCCCGAACCTATTGATCCTAACCACAATTCCTAAGAGCCCAAAGTTGATGTCCGAAAAAACGGAGGGTTTCCTCTTACTTGTCTGACATGGAGAGGCTTACATCAGTAGCCTACTGGTCAGAATTGTTTGCACTGACGCGGTTGTCACGTTACTGTTTAGCCGTTCGTAATAGAGATCTGTGATGTGAGGACTCTACCCGAAGATCTCACAGCGTCAGTAGATTATTACACCAACGGACAGTTCCAACGTGGAAAATGAACACTATGAGGTTGGCATGGCCCAGATGGGTGGTCCCATCCACACTGAGCAGTGAGTGTGTGTTGAGTGCACGGTGGTGCACAGAAGTTCTACGTAATCAAAAGATTTTCACCACTATAGTTACCATGGTCATTGCGTGGTCAGGGTGCCAGATAATCCCTGAGAAGCAAAAGAATCTAGCCTATGCTAAGAAACTAATATCTAGCTAGCAGTGCACACGCGGATAAGGCGATAGTTGATAGCGTGCTTTCTAAACATGTATGTCAACAGTTAAGTTCCACTGTGAAAGAGAGATGACCTCTCACAGAAAGGGTAATTTTTGATCAATCACCGGTCAATCTGGCAGCAAAAAAAGACATGTTTTTGTCGCGCTACCTTCTTGCAACGCCCCCTCTGAGAAGTCGCCGCAGATCATAAGTAACATATCAGCGCATTTTTGCATTGCTCAGTTGTTTGCAAAGTTGCAACGCGAAAACGGAATGAAAGATCAGGTGTAAGGAGGTAGTCAATAAATTTTCCTCGGTACCAGCCACACTAGACATTTGAAGGAGCCAAAGTGTTCGTCACTGCAGTGCATCATTACCATCCGTTTTGCTGCATAGCTGCTGTGATTAGGTCATGACTGGTCATCCTGGTTGGGAAAGAAGCGGGAACCTCGGAGACCTGAAGGCAAAACAATAACCCTGAAGTAGACATATGTTGGACCGCGATGAACTACACACTAAAGCGAGCGGCCCTAGCATCATTTCGGCCTTGTGTGACGCTATGCAAACAAAAAATGGTCCGAATAAGGTGATAGTATGCTCACCTCTAAGTTCGACGAAAAGCTTGCTGATCTCCCATTTACAACCGCAATGGAGCTATAAGCGAACATGTCGCCTGTCTTTTTAAGTAGTGTACTCCATTCAGGTACAATGGAGCACACATAGTAACTACCCCAAAATATACTGCCACGGGATATTGAGTCTCTCTTCAGAAGGAAAGCACAGTAAGTCGACGTTGACGGTGATTGCCATTATGCACTATCCAGTAGTGTCCTCTCTTTAGATGGGCTCACCTTGGCAGTGTATTGCACGTCTAAAGAAGAGCCAAAGGTCTAGAGCTAAGCCAATTATATGGTTGTAAAATATTGAGAAAAACTCACTACTAGTGGAGATTTGACGAGAAATCGAGTGAAGCACTCCATGGTGCATTCGTTAGGTTCATCGCCGTGAACAGTCATTTGATACTTTTTATAAAGTTGATAAGATGTGTCCAGAGTAGAGTTGAACTCATCACTTGAAGGTGAGCTCCGAACCAAACGCATCTGCCGGATTAAAAAAACGAACTAAACTATACTAAATGCAATGGTGGATACATAAATAGCGCAAGCTAGTAGTAAAAATATATCCGTTTACCTCGATATAGTGTTTTCCTTGTCCTTTAGTTGGTTCCTGAGCGAGAAAGTACTCTAGCTCCTTCGGAGCATTTTCGGCCAGACGCAGCCTACGCCGTTCTTCATATTCCTAAAGTCAGACAGACATAAAAAGGAGGTCATAGCCACTCGGAACATGGAAAAAGTGGAAAGACTATCTGCAACCGTGCAGAATAAGCTGATATAACAAATGTGTTCCGACCGAATATGGAGTTTTGGGTCACCGACCCAGTTCTCATTCGGAAGAGAATGAACGCACTTCACTGTGACTTGTCAGAACCCATGCACGTAGTCAATGACGGTCATGAATAAACCAGGGGGTTTCGAAATCATCAGTTCTACAGGTGAAGAATCACATGCATGCGTGATCGCATCCCATTCACACTAAGCCGTAGGACAATCCATTCAGGCGAATTTGGTCTGTGCTGTAAATCTGCGCTCTTCAGGAGCACTCCACTGGATAGTCACATTCTGGGAGTATCAATGTGAGTGCAACGTGGATAGCTTCCTAGTACCTGCCTTCATTACTGCTTACTTTTAGGGACCAGTTCCTTAAGTGATGCTTACTGCAACGTTTTCTTTTTCGAGCCTATTATTCTTAATCTTCAAGTAATGGGGAGAGGTGTTTCGAATTTTGAAGCATATTTACCATATGGAAGGTTTTAAGCTTAAATCCCAAAAATAACCTGCTGGTGATTCCAAATAGGGATGAAATAGCTGTAAGATGTCCTTCGACTTCTGAACATAGATGGGGACCCCAAAACATTATCTTGTACGATGTAGTAGGTACGTTGCTGATGTCCTTCAGGACTCAATGATAGCAGACCATGTGCATCACACGACTCTGAAGATAGCTACTACGTTTGAGCAGTTTTTGTCATCACTATCATCATTGACAGCAACCCCAGACAAGGACACCGGTATTTTACAGCCGTACAGTCATATCAACCGATCTGAACAAAGCCTTGTAATGGAGTGAAGAAAAATAAGAGCCTATCCCTAGGCCTATCACAAACATCCTAGGCACCTACACCTCTAACATCCAATCAGAAAACCTGGACAGAAACTGACAGCATGAATGTCACTAACATCGGTTAGCCACGACGCTGTTTAGTTTCCAGCCAACCAAAGGGATGGTTACACGAACTTTGTATTGGAAGACGAACAGCACCAAGGGCACCAAAAAGTTTCGCAACATTCTTAATTCGCTTCCGCCGTGTTATATTCTGTCCACGTCTAGGTTTCTACCACTCAAAATTATGTACGGAAAACAAAATTCCTCTCTCAACAGGCCCATCCACATTAGGTTGCAGTACTGGATGCATTTCTTGTGTGGAATACCGTTTGCCTAATTAAGACCCAGTTTCCTGATGACCTCATTGCTAATTCGCTAGTCATGACCAATTCCAACCACACAACGGTGGTCAAAGACCTAAAGATGCCTCAGATCCTCCGCCGAAAGTGGCCAAGCCTGGCACCGAAACAACAATACCGACCGTATTTAATCAGCCCATTCAATTTATCAGCTATAGACTGTGTACCACAGGCACATTGGTTCCAGCTGCTACGGTTTCGACCACCGGAAAGTGATGAGATGGCCCGGTGGTTAGAGCGCGATTACTGACCAGAAGGTCCGTGGTTCGAACCGGACCTCTGCATCTCGACTTGGTAAACGCAGTTCTGGCCTTTGGGAATCGTGCATTGCATTCGCCTGGTTAATGCAACATCCGGGACACGTATAGCCTTCCACCAACTTCCGGAGCATTCCTTGGTGGGCAAGCGTGTCAAGCAGAACAGACCGGTCAATCGGGTCAAATGCGCCTCGGAAATCCAGGAGTACTGGAATTGTGGGTCGCTTATACGTATAGCGTTGTTCTAGCATCTGACGAAGTGTGAAGATTTGGTCAACACAACCCCTACTAGGCCGGAATCCCGCTTACTGCTCTCCAGTCAGTGCTTCACGAGCCACCGAGGCAACGAAGCACAAGTGACGCCAACAGTCTCGTTACGACTGGAGTCAAGCTGATCCCCCTGTGGTTGCCACACTCACTACGAGCCCCGTTTTTGAAAATGGACACTATCACCGACTCCCCCCAGTTGCCTGCGACAGACCCATTTTCCCAAATGCAAGCAAACAGATCAAAAAAGCGCTGACTGAGGACTTCACACCCATTTTTGAACAATGCGGGTGGGAGGTCATCTGGACCAGCAGCTCGGTGGCGCTTGAGAGAACATATGCAATCATAAACCTCCGATGCCGTAGGCGGTTCCACGTTCACCGTCCAGGGTTCCACGTCAACTCTGGGCTCCAGATGAGTGGCAGCTGGTGGTCACGACAATTGTTGTTCGAAGTATTCGGCCCATCGGTCTAGGTGTTCTTCTTTATTCGACACGTTCACTCCATTCCGATCCTTGATGGTTTCGCTCACAGACCGGTTGCACGGATCAACTGATATAATCTTCGGGCATTACCGGCTTTCTGGGCCTCTTCCATTTCCTTGGCTTGCTGTGTCCACCGCATTTCACAGTCGGCTCGCACGCTCACTTTCACTTGACCTCTGATAATTCGTCACGCCAAGCTATGTTCGGGACCGGCTGGGATAGTTCTCCGAGATTTAAGCAGTGCCACCGTTCGGCCTGATATCCAGTGCTTGAGTGCGCCTGGTGGTGCCGTGCCACAGTCGAAATTCCCAGCACTATGCAAAGAGCTGGCAATCTCGTCCCAGTATGAGTTCACATCTGATGGTGGAGCGCGTGGTCGGAATCCACAAATATGTTCCAAAACGACCTGCAGTCAGTTATTGATCCGCGCCGTCGGTAACTGATGGCAATGTGGTCGATTTGAGTTTGTGGCCGGAATACCGTTGGAGGACACCAAGCGGCCAGACGACCTCGGATACTTCGGGAGTTAGTACTGCATAAAAACAGCCTGCGATCAGCACACAGCTGATGCAATCGTTCCCCATTGTCCGTACGTACAGAGTCCAATCCAAGTCGACCTCCTAATCGAGTCTCAGATGCACTAAGCCTGTCCACTTGTGCATTCATATCTCCGGCAACCACCATGAGATCTGAGATTTTAGATAGCCGCAACAGGGCATACAGGGCGTCATAAAACCTGTCTTTGACGGCGTCGGAGCTACAGTCAGTTGAGGCATAAGCAGACATGATAAACAGACATCGATCAACATCCCGCTTGTGAGACTCCCTCACAGACGTTGCAAGATGAACCGTACAGAGGTGATTATCAACAGGTATCCAGTCAAGCAAGGGTACTTCTGCCCGGTGACCTAGGGCGATACCAACCCCTGCACATCTCTCCGCGGCAGCATCTGGATCGTCAGAGGAGCATAGTCGGAAGCGAGTGGAGGGTGATGGGGCGGTTAGCTCAATCACTGTGCTTGCATCTTGAATTCTTGTTTCTGAGACACAGCACACATCAATGTCAAGCGAGTCCAGTGTGAGAGCAACAGCAGCTTGTTGTCCTGCTTGCTTCAGAGTACAGGCATTGAAGGCGGCCAGATAGACTGGGCGTAAAGGCTTGAAGATTGATTTCGAGATACCTGAGGATATCGGCGCCAGATGTTGCACGCAAAACCGACGCAAGACGAACGGAGTCATCAGTCCCAAGTGTTGGGCCTACAAGTGGAGAGTTAGTAATGGGATGGGGAGAGGGGAAAGAAAAAGTATGTGAAAGAGAAAAGAGGTGTCAGCAGTAGCCCGTTTTCGCTTACCTGCCCTGCTGCAGGAAATAAGGTGACCCGGCCGGTGTCACCACACGACTGCCGATGCGGCATGGGAGCATTGTCAGTTGTAAGTGTCATGGTTGTACGTGTGCTGGGATACCGCCAGGGCGTCCACACCTAGACAGGAGGACCATTAGGGCCTTCGAACAAAGCCTTTGGCTCAAAAGCCTGGCCGCAACACAGCGGTGTTTGGCGGGAAATGCAAATGCATTATTAGTTCTACGGAAAGGGTCGCCACATGTTCCAACCTCCAACCTGGAGAACCAGGAGACTGTTTGTCGGACCTTTAACAATTGACCAACCTGGTATGAGACTGTGAGAGTCGCGGGGACATCCCCCAGTATAACACAATGGGCCGTTGAGGTGCGCAAACCGTCACACCACAGTAGGGTCCAGTCTCTTCGAGTCGCAAAGTGGAGATTGGATCGATACGACCCAGATCACGGCGAAGCCAATCTTGACTCTCCCGAAGATGACTCATACGATGACTGATGAACCTTCGTAGGATGATATAAGAGAACGTCTTGGAAGCTATAGCCACTAGACTGGTGATCGGCAGTCTCAAGACGAGTTCTTGCATTCCTTTCGCCCCAGGCACTCCATTCCGTCACTTCAGAGAATTTGGGGTGAATTCGGCAGCTTAGCCACCTTTTTTGAAGAGTGCCGGATGCAAACAATCTGGACCAGGCGATGTGTTGGGGTGAAACAACGAGATTTCACGCTGGACTACGGTTTTCGATGGCGAACTGATTTCGACATACCATTCGAGTTTATTTGTTCCTTCTGAAGTTGGCTTGATGAGGCTCAGCCGAACTGCCCTTGAAAGTGTTCAGCCCATCATTCAAGACGACGTTTCTGTAAATAAATTGAAGTCCTTTCTTCTTCAGACATAGGTTTGCCAAAAACCCCCCGCCTCGGACCAACTGAGCCGATTAGCTGGAACAGGGTTGGATTATTTTCTATCACAGGTTTTCTATTTCTCGGGCTCTTGCAATCCACCAGCGCTCTCTGTTAATCCTTAGGCTCTTCATTGATTGGCGTCCGAGGAACCTGCACGAGCCATCATAGTTGTTTGTTGCTGGTATAGTTTGCCGTGTTTCAATCGGAGTTGCTGATCATGGTCCCTTTTACTTTTCTCCAATAGTCATCCAAATAACCATTAATCATGTTCTGCAAGCGCCTCAGCCACATCAACTCGGTATTATGAAGCTGCAGGGATGCTTCGCAGGTACTGGACTGGATGTCCTTGCATCAATCGACGTGTTCCAGAGGAGAAGCGAATAGATACATGTGCCCGAACAATGCCATGATCGGTGTTCAGTGGTGTATTCCAAAATGAACTTCAATCTCGTATCGAAGATCTCCAGCCACATGGTCCTACTGAGTGCACAGCTAGTTTGCAGTTTATGGCTACCAGATCACGCGGTATGAACGTTTGTGCTGCACATGCTGCACACACACACAAGAAATCTCTCCAGAGTATTTGGGTGGTGGGCGTCAAACACGAATCGGCGTCTAAGATGAGCTTTCTCAGGACGTATTCGGCTAACCTGACCATTTACACCACACACCAGAATCATGATATCTGTAACTGTGAGAGATCTCGATAGAGGCTATGTTTTTAGCCTCAAAGATGCTATCTGTCAGGGGGGATGCTTGACACTGTTTACCACGTCGACATGCATTGGTCCTCCTTGAGTTAGTCAACATAACCGCGCAATAATAGTTCGTAACACTTTTTTGTGCTTAGTTGCGATGCCACCTGAAGGAAGCACGAGGGCTGAGATACTGCCATGTTGCCCAAGCTTAGGCAGGATCAGTCAGGACGCCGGGAGTGGGGTCGAGCGGACCTTCCGGTCGCTAAGTTCGCGCCTTAACCTCTGAGTCATTTCGAGTTCAAAGGCGCACAAGGGCGACTGTTAAGTGGAATCCAGTCTCATAAAGCATACTTGGCACTGGAGCTAAGCACGACCCCCAAGACGTAGAAAAACCACGAGCCATTGCATCAGGATCACCCGACACCCGAAGTGTAAAGTGAGAGAAAACAAGGTTAATCCTGAGTGGCTTGAGGTATGACCGAAATGAAGTCTGATATGCGCACTTTATAGATACAACATACATCGATCGAAAGAGAGGAAGTCTAAGCAACAGCCGCCTGTTGTCGAAATGGACACAGAGAAGGATGACAAAAGCCTCAATATGGAACAGCCCCTTATATTTAAAAACGGATTATTTTGAATTATTTTACTGAGCACAAGCTTAGATTCGAGGCAACGGTTAAGTAATTGACGGCCAAATGAGTAAGAAGGACGTGAATAAAGGACGTGTGGGGATGAGTTAGTGAATGAAGAGCTGTAAAGGTGAATGCCACTCCCCGGTTGTCCAGGCCAAAGGGGGTCTGGTTAGGATATCCCCAATCTGAGTCTTTGATCCAAAAGTCTGACGCACACGGCAGCCTCTAACTGAAGCGTCTGACCCAACTGGCCGCACCGAGCGAGCCTTGTCCGAGGACGCAGGAAGTGAAGCAGATCTATGACCCCTAATCGGGCTGCGCACGGATTGTGTCCTTTGAGCAGCACCAGGCTCTGGTTGCAAAGGTGTTACCTCCATAATGAGTGATGGTCCGGCGGTCACGGTCAACCAGTGTGCGGTTTTTAAGGCCAAACTTTTCCAACTTGTTATTCCTGAAGGACAGCGTCGCTGTTTCCATAAACATGGAGATACTGGTTGTCTAGAGGAAACGCCTTCCTGAATTCGCATTTTTTTTATCGCAGAGGGCAGTACGACCTAACCTCTAGATCACCCTAGTATACGATTATTGGCAGTACGGGGACGCGCTGTTTTTCGTCAGGCTGCTTCCATTTGGTATTCGCGGCATGGTCGAGTTTTCAGAAAGTGGGTTCCTGTATGTATGACCCGCAGGGTCACTGCAGCATAGAAGCCCGATGACTAGGACAATGTGACAACATTAGACAGGGAAAAAAAACTACACGAATTCGTCCAGTTCTGCACCTCAAGTCCCGTATTTTGTGGGAATTAGACTTTATCCCTAGTTTGACAGACCATATGGTACCGATTCCAAATAAGAAACCCGAGGCGTGGGAACATTTCAGACTTTTGGCTGACTTATATACGGGGTTTTTTGAAGACGCACCTACAGAATACAGTGATCGTTCAGCTGTAACATCCTTTCGGTACCTAGCTGCCATGTCATCCGAAGGAAGCAGGAGGGCTGGGATACTGCCAGACTTCCCAAGTCTAGACAGGGGAAGTCCAGAGGCAGAGGTCGGGTTCGAACCACGGACCTTCCAGTCAGTAAATTCGCGCTCTAACCACTGAACCATCTCGCAAATGGGACTAGGCATTTTCAGTGTACAAAAGGGTGACACCGCACCTTCAACAAAAGTTCGAAGGGTCGACCCTCATTTAAAGCTCTTGCTTTCATTCTCGCCAGCCGAGCGTTCCAACGACGGGTGTGTGCTTTGGTCAGCTTCGGCAAGCTGGACGATCGTTTGGAAGCATCTTCCACGTCTCCAGCAGGGATGACGAAGGTAGAACAGGTACCTACTTCCGTTGCTGTGGTTTGAGCGCAATCAAGACGTACGCTAGTCGCAGATGCCCGAGAAGCTACTTCCTGTGAACCTGTAAGACGTGTAAAAAAAACAACGAATGATTTGAGGTCAGCAACTCACAACGTAAACAGGCAATATGAGGCGACAAACTCAACGGCACATCATCCACAAACTTAGCTGGTTTCCAGGCTCGTGAAAAGTCATCAAAACTGTAGACTACCCAAACTACTCTTTGGGGAAAAAGTCGAGGAGACTAAAGATTGGTTTTTAAGCGGGGTCATGGGCACTGAAATTTAAAAACTAGTTTAAAAAAGGTTCAACCAACGAACAGTGCGAGGTGCGCCGTGTAATCCTCATCAGGGGAATATCAACATGACGTTTCACGATAAACTAATCTGGTTTTGGGGATAGTGTAGTGAGGACGCTGGTACAACTTTCTTCATCGGTAGGTGAACTGTTGCTGGACAACTTCGCTCCAGTATCGTTGTTCGACTTTGATCCGTATACAGAAAGGTTTGTAAAGCGACAATTTCGGTGACCGAATAGGTTCCTCACAAATCTGATGGCTACGGGGCATTTTGTTTCAAACCAAGTCAGGGCCAACCCCATTTGACGAAGGGGTTCAAAACTGACTGAGGCCGGAAACAGGTGGGCTATCCAAGAAAACTCGTTCGTCACCCATCAAAATCCATTAATCTTATCCGGAAAGCGCTGAATTTATGGCCCGACAAAACTCGTTGGAATCTCCCAATCATCGACTTTTATTGGCTAAGATTCTTACCCCATTAATGAGGGATAAATTAAACATGACTCATGTCTCTGGCAGACAAACCGATGTTACGGATGCACAACAGCGATACCGCTGTTCAGACCGTTTCTGGCTCACCTGCATAATTCTATAAGCTAAAATTGCAACAATTAACCGGAATACTGACCCTATAAAGGATAAACGGTCACTTTGAGGTGATCAGATGATGTCATATTTAGAATTCTACCAGGACACCTACTGGTTCATGTCGAATCGTTTAGTAAAACGTGATATTTTGGTAAAACAGCCATGTAGCCTAGTTTACAGTTGCCTCCCTCCGGAAACCCGGGGACCGAGCGAAAACGGACTCTTCTCAGGCACCAAGAACAAACCAGAGTCCGCTACGGAAAGGTGGTCTCTCCCCCCTCCCAAAAAAAATTACACAGGCGAATGCATTACGCTGCTGCATCCATAGGTGTATCCTGGTGGAACTTCTAGATGATGTTATAACATTCTCATGCAGTCCAGACGCAAACTAGAATCAACTTAGTTACCCTGCGATAAAAGCCACCACGAAGCACTAACCACTTGCCATAGTATCTAAGTGAACAAGCACAATCTGCGTAATCTACGTCAGTTACCATTCACAAACGGTGGCATCGACTGGTTATTCCCTTTACCGAAATCATTCTCCGATTTACCGTTTGAAGTGACGCCAACGTCTAATTAAGAACTGAATTAGACAGTCTCAAGAGAGAGAGCTGAAGCTGTTAAAGCAACCAAAGCATGCAGTAATGTACTGAAGTCGTTTGACATAAACGCAGAATTTCTTCACTTAGGAACACTCGAATTGAGTTCGAAGTCAATTGCACGCAGCACTCACAGATATTCTGTTTTTCTAAGTGTTTTTCATTCAAAGGATAAATTAGGTATGTGGTCATGGAGACTTTTGATCTTTGAGTCCGTTGGGCAATCGTCTAAACACTGAACCCTACTTCAAAAGAATTCACTATCGACAGAATCTCTCGTTTACGGTATTTCAGTTGGTACGACATTCAAGATATAAGAGTACATTCCCTTAAACTAACACTACACATAAGACTGCTGAAAAATCTTCGACGGTCCACTACCAGATTCAGCCTTTTGGGGCTCATTAGGTAGAGATTCCACCAATCTTATGTTCTAATTGAACACCGCACCATACGAAAGTGGCGAAATTTGCAAATTATGAAGAACTCAAGTCATCTACGACACAATGTAACTTGCAACTGAGCGTATGGCCACTTATTGGACACATTGTTCAAGTGTGACAGAAATTCGGAAACTACGCCTACACAATGAATCCAAAGAAGGGCGAAAACGGCAGGTACCTGTCAAGGAATTTTCAGTAACCTTTTAAGCACTTTGTTGTACTAAGAAAAGTCAGCATAATCCATTCCGCTTATACGAACTGTAATGGACCGTCCGGCGTGGTTAAAGTTGTCAGAGATCTAAAGATCTACTGAAAAGTTGACACACGATTCACGCTCTATCCAAGCTGAAACAAGCACCACTCATCTAGTGAAGTTTCGATGTTAAAACTTACTGGAAACATGTTAAATGAGACCCAAAGTGGAATTCAATAAATGAATACCGAATAACTGCTTCACAACTGCTCTTATTCTTTTTGTTAACAAATATTCAAAAAGAATACCCTAGGAATTCTGCTATTAGTGAGCGGCGTCAATCGATTCTCAGTTGTTCTGAAGAAGAAAACAGCCTTGGTTCTTCACAATGAAAAGAACGGCAAAATGAGTTCGCACTCGGTGTCCCCTTCTGTAGATAATTGCTATGCTCTAGAGCTTCACCGCTGTGCAAAAAATGGGATAGATCTTCAAGCTACGGAACCCAATCACTGACAATAATTTAGTGGAAAAGGACGAATTGACGCGGTTACGTGATGAACCCAACAGTTTGAGCACAGGAAAGCCATTGACCACATGACTGAACGGTCTGTCAGCATCTATAACCACTGATATCCAGGGGTTCCCGTAGCTGTGAATGTGATGATTGGTGCTTGAGTATTACCTCACTGTCTAACTGCATTTCCATCGCCGCCACTCTGTCATAACTGAGTTGAAAAAGTCTCCACTTAGCACGTGAAGTCCATGGGGTACTGTAAGTGCCGTTAGTAAAACGAGCACATATGGGCTTCCACATAAAACTATCTAGCGAAGATCAGTGTGAGTGATCCGGTGTTTACACCTGGGCCTGACAATGTTTTGGTCATTTGTGAACGAAAGCCGAAAAAACTACAACATCCTTCTCGCAGTAGCCAAGCTTCTTACTGCAGGCAAAAGGATAATGGGTACCCTAAGGCTACATACTTTACCCTTCGAAGAAAAAATAAAATAAAATCGTTCAGATGTGACCCATTCCACTCGAAGGAAGCACGAGGGCTGGGATACAGCCTAGACGGGAGAAGTCGAGATGCAGAGGTCGGGTTCGAACCACGGGCCTTCGGGTCAGTAAATTCGCGCTCTGGCCACTGACCCATCTCATCCCTTCAAGGAAAGTTCGACTCGCGTCAGCATAAGTCAACCTAGCCTTCCGACAGCCCAATTAGCTCGATAGCGCATAACGTTGTCTTATTAATCCACAAGCATAGCATAGAGTTTAATCTCACTTTAAATTTAGCAGTTGTAGAATCAGCAAAAAAATGACTGGTACATATGCGGTTTGTACTTAGAGAGAATTTGACCGCATGTCAACTACGTATTCAACAAAAACTAACAGCGAAAGGAGTGCGACCACGTGGTGCATAACACTCAGAACTTCCTCGATGCTGGGCAACCTGGCAGTAGCCCAACCCTCGTGTTTCCCTCGCAAAGCGTGGCATCTGTGCACTAAAATAGTTACAGGTGAACGTTTGTTCTATAATTGGCAGATGAAATTGTTTTCCAGCGATGCTCCAATCGCTGTATACGGACAATTTTTTTTGGAAAAACAACTGGACACACGAATTTCAAAAGGAACTGCGCATGATGACGACGAACTAAATCAGCTACAAAGGTCTGTGGGTGTCATACATGGATGTTTGAGGGTATTCGAGTGGTTGTTAAGTGCACGAGTCGATAAAAAAGCAAACCATAGTGAAGACTAGCTGACGAAACCAAACAAGGGACCTAAACTCTTCCGCACTAGATAAATACCAAACATAAGGCTACACCGTCAACCTATAAGGAAGCATTGACTTACAAATGGTACACTAGACTGCAATGATTTTATCGATCACACGGAATCTACAAACTGATGTTGGCCCTCCAAACAGTAATCCTCTGCGTCTGAACAGGATATCCTTAACGGCCGGGACCGTTATGATCTAAACAAGATCCCCACAATTCGGTTAGCCTCGCTGAACGTGGATAATAAACAAGAGCGTGACAATTAACACTTTGAGGCAAATGAACGGAAGTAGTTAGCCAACATAGCTCCACACGTAACAGGTGAAAAACAGTGTCTTAACGGAACAAATAGCCATCGAAATAAATGCACAACGAAAGTAACAAACCTGCATACTCGGCATTCGGAATGTCCCCCCGGGCCCCAGGTGTAGCTGGATTAGTGTGATTAGGCACCTCAGCAAGTGATTCGGCACGCCATTGGCTATCACTCCTTCCAAAGACCCTAGGCATAACTCCTGTTGTTAGGAACAAAGAAACTGCCTTAAGGAGACGCTTGTGAGACCGAGACGGTCGAAACTTAGCAGCATCGCAGCGAATGGTATAGCAAGGACAACAGGTCACCTTATTCATAGGTTTATAGCAATATGTGCCAGAGCTGAATGAACGAAAAATGCAAGGATTATGAAAATAACCCACCGACGCCAACCCCGATCAATAAGATACTGGTAGTCTGACACAGTCAAACGTTTTGTACCCATACCTGAAAATGAGTTAAAAATGAAATAACGACGTAAATCTACCCCAGGTTGCGTGTAAACCGCCATGTGTTCCTTTGCAATAGCCGCACCGCGCGGACTCATGATAACCATATGGCATCACCAAACTGACTACACTGTGACTCTTTTCCATCCGTTCAAATTCGAACAAAAGATCCACTTTTCTGAAAACAGAAATGAGATAAAGACACCAATAAACACAAATAAGTAACCGATATCCTATTTGCAAAGGTTGGATGAAGCAATGTAGTATGTAAATAATTAGTACAGTGCTCTAGTGGTTGGTAGACATTCGTCACTGTCATTCGGGAGAATACCATCGTCCATACCTACAGGACTAGCGTGGCTCGTCTCTAAAAGCCTGGCTTAAAGTGCCTGGTCATGTTTTTGTGTTCAGTGCTGCCGAAGCTTAGTTTTGCACAACTTCTATTAAATTGTACTGCCCTTTTATAAGCTACATTCTTTATTGATTTTACTGTTAGATATGGCTTTGTGGTCGAGGAGCCAACTTACTGAAAAAAAATCGTTCAGCTGTAGTACCCATTCGGTGCCCAACTGCCACGCCGCCCGAAGGCTGCACGAGGGCTGGGATACTGCCAGGTTGCCCAAGCCGTGACGGGAGCAGGGGAGATTCCGGAATTGGGTTCAAACCACGAACCGTCCGGTTAGCAAATTCGCGCTCTGACCACTTGGGACATCTGGCCCACAAACTTACTGACCGGACGTTTCGAGGTTCGAAACCAATTTCGCAATCTCCACTGCTTCCGTCACGGCTCCTGATGGTATTTCAGACATCGTGATCCCTTCGTGTCGAGTGGCAGCTAGGTACCGAAAGGGTGTTACAGATGAGTGATGGATTAGGTATATTCCATGTGCACAGAGTCCCATGTGGTTCGCAACTGATTTGGGTCGCCTGTTTGAAGATTTTTTTCTTTTCCTCCTCTTTCCTCAGCTAGCTATCTGTATCAGCCACTGTAGTGCATTATGGACGATGTCGATTAGCCTGATCGTGTCTAAGCACGAGGCGCATATATTCTCCTGCCGCTGCACTTCCGGATGACTCCAAGAGATTGATCTCGGCTGTGATGCTTCAGTGGACACTCGCACCCGGGAGACCACATTGCTCAACCTAGCCACTTATTTATTTCCAGTACGGGCTGCTGAAACGGTCTTTCATGTACCTTAGGGAAACAGAACAAACTATTGTAGAAGATTGGCCTATGCCTACATTTGTTGTCCCACTAGAAAAGCCGATGAAATAGGTAATCGGGTCTTCCGTTTATTTCGTTTCCGGAATTTGGTGCCGTCTTCCTCTGTCATGATTCGAGTGTGACCGCCGTCCTGGTACGTGCTCTGGATGGGATGCTACCAACAGTGGACTGCTCGGGTACATGCTGAAACAATGATAGTTCTGTCGACGCATAGTGATCAATGGCAAACCTGGCATGACCCTCAGCTGGAACAGTTATGTCTATTATTTAGTGGGCGCGTACCACAGTCTTCCGCACGAGGGGAGACAGTAAAAAGCAGTCCTAACGTTTGGTCCTAGATGGCAAGTGAATGATCGTGACCGAAGTCCGGTTTACCAATTACAGCCGGAAAGTGCTACTACTAACTCTAGGGTTGTGTGGTCAGTCTGAAGCATGTTCTCTTGAAGCGAGGCAGTCAGACCCTCCCCTGGATTGGACATCTGGGGATAATGTAACAGCCTACATTAATTCCTGTCATTTTAAGGTAAATCAGAAGCGATCGTGTTCCCCCAGAAGGCCCATCAGCCGTGACACATCCGAACACTGCTGAATCAAGCTGATGACCAGATGGCTGCAATGTGACTAGAGAAACAAGGAATCGATGTCGCTGCTCTAGCAGGACAAGGCGAGCTGGTCGAGTCTATGAGAAACCGGCTTTGGATACATACGCTAACGTATCGGATCCCTCCACAGGAAGAAAACGGGGACAAGGTATTGGTTTGCTCTGTCTGACAGCAACAAGGAGACACTTGACTCGGAATTCTTGGCATTGATCTGTTTTGCTTCACTACACCTAAGACTGGCAGGCAGAATCTATATGAAAGTGCGTACACTCTACTCTACAGACGAAGAGAGACTACTTCTACGCCAAAGTTGATTTTCTTTCCGATCAGTTTCGAAACCCGAGGAGATTACTGTTAGGAGAATTTAACGTGTGCGTCGCTGAAGATCACTCCATGTGAGCAGGAGCCTTCAGACGCCATGATATCGGAACTGTAAACGACAAGAATGGCAGTCTTACGAGACTTCACGCTATCCATAGGGTGGCCGCGATCAGCAACAACACATGAACACACCCACAAGGCGGCCACTCACATCTATCTGATTAAGATGCCGTCCACCAGCGGGACAACCGAAGCGTGCAGCACACGAGTGACGCAGAGAGACGACTGTGAAACAGTATGACACATCGAAGCCTAAATTTACCTTCGCAAGTTACATATAGCCAGATGCGTCAGAAAACACAAAAATTGACATAAATCATCCAAAAGATTTGAAAATAGCGTCAATGCACATCGACTAGCCTCCGTACCGTCAGCATTCAATCCGTCCAGTCCGCCGACAGAAGCACAGCTTCAAGCATCAGATGATGACCACGAGTCAGCCATATCGACAACTATACTAAAGACGTCCACAATGGTTTGGCGATAACTAGTAGTTGGAATGACCTATTGTTGAGAATTGCAAACCCTTGCAGAATTCACCTTCCAGGGGGACTGCGAGGCCAAGAAACGGCAGCCAAATAGCGCTCGAAATGACCTGACTTCACAATTGCTTGAAAGCCACCCCAGGGCCGAGCGTCAGACCAAGTTACTCCCCAGACTGTTGAAACGAAATCTAAACGGCAGTCACCCACAGAAATATCGAACATATGGCGCAAGCATTCCAACACAATGCCTAAGCGACCGACGAGCGTCTGCAGACACATGCTGGATATCCACTATAATATTATAGTGGATGGACTACCTCAACGATAGACGAACACACAGTTGTGAAGCGGCAATACAGTTGGAAGAGACATGCTTGTAACAGAACTATGGAAAATGCACTTTTTCAGCTGATCAATATGTTAGTCATGATCTGTAGGAAGATGGAGATCTACCAGAACTAAAGGATCCTTTAATCATGTGACTCCACAGAGTATGGAGAAAGATTTCAATGGGCAGCTACAGAAGTATCCAGTCTGCTGGGCTCCGCGGGCAAGCTCCTGATGATAGGCTGAACCCTACCCCAAGAGTACCTAAGAGCGCGCAACTGGGAGCTGCAATGGCCGATAAGCCAACCTCGTGTGTGGTTGGTCGAGAGGCGGGCCGTTTGATTGCCCAGCACCAATGCGAGCTCTGATTGGTCGAAAAGGTAGACTCACTGGTTTATCAGATTTAGGTATCCGCAGGATACGAACTGGAATTCGTCAGTTCATTGACCGCCAACTTCAAGCCAGAGAGCTGAACCTTGTAAGTCACAAGCGCATCAATGAAGCCGTTTTATCTGGAGGCCGAACAAGTTGGATCACGGATTCACGGATTGATAGACAGGATCGAGACTTTCGCCCAAGTTTCCCGGGTCAGTTTTGTTCTTGTCGTTCAGCAGCTATCGTTCGCCTGAAAGGCGCAAGTGAAAAAGGGTGTAGCACTGCTCTTTAAGTTCTCAGCGCGGGGCAATATGCTTGCCAGCGCGAGGACTCGCATAAATAAATGTCTAATAGTGTTTTGAACTGGGTTCTAGAGGGAGCGTGGACAACCGTCTGAGGAAGGTTATTCCACACAGCAACTACCCGAAATGAGAAAAAATTTTGCCTAACGAATGTGTGCGCTCTGAGCTTAAAAATCTTCTTACCATGTCCCCGCCGTGTGTATGCTGGGTCAACGGTGAAAAACCTGTTGGCCAAGCCCTGTTCAAACAGGGCGTAAGTAAGAATTAAGTCCCTTCGGAGGCGACGATACTCAAGGGGAAAGAGGTCAAGCACCGCGAGACGCGTTTCGTAATCCACGGACTTCAGGCCGGTCCACGGATTTGAGGCTCCTTCAATTGTGTTTATGCTGGTCACATTGGTTAAGTTGGTGACCAGCAGACAGTGATCTGTAGATGAAAACTCGCAGGGGAGAGTACGTTAGCTAGTTTCGTTTTAGAGTTTTAAGGTTACCAGATACACAACGTAACTTTCCGTGCACATCTGCTTGCATACAAGCACGTGCCAGAGTGGCTTAGCGTACTGAGCAATTAGGTTAGCTATACCCTCCGTGGTGATCAATGTGGCTAAGTAATCATCATCTTGTGAACGGAACCAAGGCAGGTCATGGTTAACTTCAGGGGCCATTCGGACGCATTCGGAGTTAGACTATTCGAAGCGGAGACCACCGGGCTCTACTGTCCGGCGACTTCTATCTGTGTTGACAAAGACCCAACTTAATGTTCTGGATATTGCGGGGCGTCAACACCAAAACGACGCTTGAAGTGACTTACTGCGACCAACGTTGTTTGAAGCATGATGAATTTTAGTTTGCATTCACTGACTACATATGTACCCCATGTAAGTATGTATGTATAGACGATGTATGCATGCATAGCGTCATTTATTTACTTGATCCGCCGCAGGGACTTAAGAAGGTCTAGTTAACATTCATCGACACAACCCGGCTCGTTTTCCAGTCCGGGCACTGTTTTACACTGCGATTTCGGATCTACTTTAGATATGCCGGAATATACTACAACGCATTTTTTGGTCGTGGTCTGGTGCACCTATTATATTCCATTCGCCTGCCATATGATATAATCTAATTGCAACTCCGTACTCAGAGCGACAATTAACTCTATGGACCTAATTCAGCTGAGGAAAGCTGGAAATGCAAGTGAGGCAATTGTGCCGCTGAAAAAGACGAGGAAGAGCAGTATGTCTTGCAGCATACCGTGAGGTGCTACGGAAGAATTTGGTGGCTGGGCGGCATATCTCCAACCTGGCTCCTGGTCCCAATATGGAATGCAGCTAGGCCACCACGATGGTAAGAAATGCAGTCTAATGTTCAGGTTTTTTATCCGTGGTGGTGACTTTCGTTTATTTTGCACTTTGCACCGCACAGGGAAGTGTCTTTAGCCGATAGCTACCCAGTAATAGGTTTGTGTAAGGGCTTGTCAACTAAGGCGTGATCAAGTCGTTGCGATTTGGACACCGAGGGCAACAACACAACGGAAATGAGGCCAACACAGAAGTGACCAGCCCATTACGTAATGAGAAACTGTAAATTGAGGAAAACCAATGGCGAAAAATAGGAAGGCCGGATAATTACGTGCATATTGGCGAAAAATTCCACTGAGTTAAGCAAACATTTGGAGTCGCTCAGGCCTTAAAACAGCCTGGTTGGGAGTGGAGGGGTATGAAACCCGTAGTACTGATGAATATAATCCCCATTCCGGAAATATGTTCAATTTCTGCTTTCACTGCTAGAGGATAATCAGAGTCAGTGCTCTTTGGCTAGGTGAAGTACTCGCGATACGGTGGACAGCGTAGGCGCCGTAAACCGAATGAGCGAGTTTGCCGTCGGCACTAGCTTACAGCGCACCAGAATACCGAAGTTGTTATATCCAAGAGGGAGGTTTGGGGGGTGAGAATGAGTAAACCGCATGAGTCGCAGTTGGTTCTAATGAAATGGTCTGTTTTCATTTGCAATTGCGGGCCTGAGGTTAGCGGATGCAGTCGGGAATGTGAAGAAAATAGATGAAGGTATGACTTTGGACTGAGTACGGCAAAGCCTGCCATCGGTACACTGAAATACTTCAGTTTCTAGAGAGCTCCGTGGTGGACATCGTGTTTGGGGTGGTTGGATATGAATGGGGCATTTCTGTGTCTAGCGACCTATGGTTGGCCTGGGTAATCGATGTAGGAATGAGGAGGCCGGTGTAGGATCACAGACACTTCTGTCTATCAAAAGCTCCACGCCGATAGAAACCGGGACAGATGTTGGTCAAGTGTGCGTACTTAACTGCTACCATCAGAATTGGGAGATGGTAAGGAGGACAGAAGGACTAAGATTAGTAGAGAATTGTGGTTTTGGGTGGGTCGTTGGGAAAAGATACCAAGGTATACTCTGGTTAGAGAAGTGGTAGCCGACCGTTAGCCGAAGTTGGCTGAGCTAGTAATCAGGGACTAACTAAGATTACCACTATATCTACCAATATGCAACGTGGTACAAACAAGCGTTGGATGAACCAGTATAAGTGCAATTCCGCTAGACCAGCAAAGAGTACGCCTGGATAGTGAGGCAACGGTGAAATTTTGCACCTCGTGCTTTCTCCAGAGTGTCGACTGATCGGCTAGAGTAACGCCAAAGCAAGAGATTAGTTACTTGCATTTACGAAGTAAAGTTTGTGTAGGGCGAACACAAACGGGATGGAGCTTGCAACAGCTTTGATGGTCGATGCAAGCCTAGGGTATCGGTGCGGTATCTTCAGGCTAATTCGCGCACTTCAAACAAAAGAAAGGATATTTGCCGCTTGCCCGTGTTCCGTAGCACTGCCATATGGCAGTCCAAATTAACAGCTACAGGCAGACAAAGGTGCTCTTTTTTTGAATGTTCTGAGTTAAAGGCCAGCATGTAAACCACTGATGATGGGCGAGGCACATGTGATCAATTTTTCATCGCTGTGTTTTTTGTTTGGCCTCACAGTACATTTCTACATCCTGACCAGTCTCACGCCAAACGAACTTAGTGAAAAAGCCAACGCATTCCTACCGGGTGGGAAGCCTTTGTGCTGCCCTTGTACTTGTTTCTTACTTGCCGCAAGTAAGTGTGACAATAGTTAAAAAAATCAGTGTTCCTGCTAAAACGGGCGTAAGGCCCACACGCATATGATTAGAAGAGCCTGTTTTATGGCCGTTTAAGGTGCAGGTGTCATATCCAAATGATGTCTATTCACTTGGACACATTACTGTTATACAATAACCATGAACAATCTAGCCAAACGGAAACAACGCTGAGTGATGTGCATACTGCTTAGTAGCCTTAGAGCCTCTTAAGACACAAAGGCCCGCGGGTGCTTTATTAATTATTGAAAAATATAAACCAACAGACCACGGTTTAACAGGAGCCGGTCGGGAAATATCAACATTTAAGCTGCTGTCGCAGCCCCCCTCCAAGCGATCCAACCACTGGTGTTTACTCCTAACTGGATTGCCAATTACCGGGTTTAATTGAACTTCGGGAAGCCGTTCAAGTAATATCTCGCGGGTTAGCTGGAACAACAACCGTGTGTTGCTAACTGTATTGGTCATCTCCACATGTTGAACTTTCCGGTTCTGCCAGTCCTCCCGTTCACACACAGACTGCTTTTGAGCTGCCGCACTAATCACTTGTCGAGCCTTATTGTACTCAGTACTAAAATTGATGAAACACCGCGTGCCAATGAGCTTTAATGAGTGTCCTGACTTTTGATACTTCACGCGCACTTGTTCCAAGGCATCACGAGTAGAACTATCGGAGTTACGCACGGTGGCGGTGACTTCATCTCAGCCACTGTAATTGTCCCCCAGATACGTCACCCGAACCGTATTGTGTAAAGGGCTTTCATGAATTTTACGGAGTTATGGCACAAAAAGCTTTCTCACTGCTAAGTAGTGAACTTGTTTAATGGGTTTACTTCAAGACTCATTCAAATATGAACCTCACAAGTGTGATATATAAATCGATCTGTGCGTTCTAAAAGAATCGTCCATCAAAAACTTGACCGCTTAATCGGTAGCTGATGTAAATATGGTCAGTTTGCCTTTAAGGTTGTTTGGCAATAGAGAGAAGCATACTAGCTAAGCGGTGTCCACTTCTTCCAAAACCGACGACGCTGTCAAACAACCGGGAGTAAGTGCGCCCTTAATATGTTCTTCGTTCAAACTAGACACAACCAACCTTTGTCTCTGATGAGCTGAAGGAACTTTAATCTACACTAGACCCTCCTCCTGTCGTGGGCACGATTAATCAAATTGGGATAGAAAAGAGGCTGTGTAGAGCTCAATAAAATTCCTCTCAGTGAATCGGATTCACACTTTCTTTCTTACATAAACGAAAAACACAAAGAACTATCCTTCAGAAGTATTGTCAGGGTAATTGTTGTCAAGGTAGAAAGCTGGAAAGCATAGAGTCGGCTTTCTTCAAGCACTTAACAGAGCAATAAAGCATCAACCAGTAAACTTGGACTGGAACCTAACAGGCCCATCTTGCTGCGGCAACTGCAAGTTTATACGAATTTTGTGGTTCATTATCTCCTGCTAAGGCCTGCCATAAGCTCAACAGTGGCGCATAGATCTCATATTTTAATTTCGGTGGGCAGCATACGCCACCTGAATGAGCTCCCACTGAACACACAAGAACATACGTTTGGCGATCCGAATGAGCATTCTAAAGCGAACGGCTTGTACTTAATTCGGAAACATGCGTCAATAACAGCCAGAGTAGAGAACTAGGTGTGTGCGTTGAATTGCAATGAACGTGTCTGAGAGCATAAAATGGCAAAAACCACAGCCTCAATAACATCATTCTGGGGCGTTTGTTCTTATTTTGCATTTCAAGGGCCTGCTTTTGCCGCAACCAACATAATCCACTCTCGAATTTCCTCTAAAAGCATTTGAGCCTAGCACGTTACCTGATACCGAAACACCGAATACCCACTTATACCCGGTCAAAACAAACTGTCAATAGACTAACAGGTGAGGTGCGGTACAAAACCAATACAAAATGTGCTGGCGTAATTTGGCCCCATGATAAGTAGGTAAATAAATTATACCAATCGTACTTTATGTGAAAAATTGATCTTTCAACAAAGCAGGTTGCAGACCATTTTGCATTCGTGTTGACCCAGAAAAAAGACAATACTGAGATGTATTGCACAATGGATAGAGATTGGGCAGATGCATGTCTTCCCATGATGACTGAGGCACTAAATTTTTTGAGCGAGGCGTGATAAACTTGCCCGTCGTACGAAAAGGCTTTGCTGAGTAGAACCGTTCTTAGTTGAGTTTATCAGGTTGATATAGCCTTATTTTTGGCGATTCAAGTAAACTGGGAAATTACGTCAGTGAAAAAGTTAGGCGCCAACAATAATGTTGAGGATAGGTATGGTGTGTCCGATGCATAGGTACTTCACCAAATTGTCCGCAACCAGATATCGGGCGGCGTAGTTTGCTACAAAACGAGGCAGATCGTTTACTCCTCACTTCAGAACCACCTCATATGTTTTGAGTGTCGGCTTCAGTGACAGGTTGATAATGATCCCAGTAGCCCCGTTCCATTCATTCAAGGGGTTTGTAAGGTTATTGTGAATGTGAGGAATCGCTTCCTCGTCTGAGGTCGGCAGGGCAAACGGTAAGTGAGCTATGGACCATGAGATTCCGTAAAATTGGGGAGCAATTTTCCGCTGGAGCACAGGTAGTCTGTGCATGAGACAGTAGAAAGCGAGGGTATCACATTACGGTAGGCAGACAGGTGATTTTCGGGAATAGAGGTGGAAGTATGGTTTTGCCGGAAGATCGGGAAGCCGTCATGTAAAATGCAGTTCGAATGGGGACGACCCCCTTCAGCGTTTATGGAAACTGTATGCCTGAATTACAATCAGGGGGAGTGTCCCCGGGCAAAGCCTCTGCGGTTGTGTGTAAATGGGTCGGTCGAAGTTTCGAGCTGTCCATTTCTCGTGTCCATGGAATGCGTGTTGTAATCTCATGGAGTGTCGCTCAGATTGGAAGTCGACTGAAGCCGGCTGAATGTAGGTAGTTTTTATTGGAGCCTGGATTTAAAAGTGGTAATTCCGGGGCCGAAATCCTCTCACACGAACTATGGGCCTGGTAGGAGGCCCCTGGGCCTCTATTACGAAAGAAAACGAACCACGTCTGGAAAAGATTCTCCCGTAGTCCTTCGTGCTAAAGGGCTGCATCTCTTGGTGAAGTGTTTCAATGGTGCCCAGTGATGGAAAAAACATCCCCTTGGACAATAATCGTGCTGGTGGAACGTGTCGGTTTTCAGCGCCAGATATATGGTGAAAGCAACAAAAAGATCAGGTTAAAACTTGTGAGACGGTCATTGATAGAAAGGAGACTCTCAAAAATTGTGCTACACAGTCATAGCCGCACAGCGACTTGGTCTCGAAAGTTTGGTCCAAAGAAGTGACGAGTGGGTTAAGAAGTGTCGTTTGCTTCAGAGTTGTGAATGGATCATCGGAACCCGACTCGGTAAGACTAAATGTTCAAACGAACGGAGCCTCGCTCTTTTGTATATATATATATATATATATATATATATATATATATATATATATATATATATATATATATATATATATATATATATATATATATATATATATATATATATATATATATATATATATATATATATATTAAGAGGATTTTTGGCGAATCGGAGTGTTTAATGTTCTTATGGGTACTTCATGAATATTGAGGACACTAACACACGCCCGAAAAACTACGCCTTTTTACTACCAAAACAACCATAAAGTTCATGTGGTTTCACACAATATGGATGCCATACCCGCTAGTGTAAACTACTTTCTTCTCAGTGATCATTTGCTCGTCGCCCACAAAAGACACGGGTGGATAATCCTGGTTTGTTCGGATTTCATCCTGGAAGCTGGTTAGCTTCTGAAAACAACTTCTGTTTACCTTCGTCAAGCAGACTACTTCTTACCATCTCCTCAGCATCCGAAGCGCGCACACATCCGCAGGATTGCGGGTTCGCACTTTTTACCACTTTACGATCCTTCGCTCCGTGGAACGTGACTCATGTGTGTGCCCACTGGAATTGTTAACCATGATATTTTGGTTCAAGTAATTGGCTCTTCTTGGCTATTCATGGGATATCATCAATTATTCAGGGCTCGGTGATGGTGCGTATCTTGGTAAGTCCATAGGTTTGTTCTTGACCTTGTTTCAAAATACGGCCACCTTCTCACCAAATCAGAGTAGAACATTTCGAATCACCTATAGGATAGTGCCACTACTCTTCATCTTGTGCTTTGTACCACAAATATCACTTATCCTTATCTTCTGGGAAAAAGTTACCCACCCAACTGCGCACTGACTACGTCACCTCAGTTAATGGCAAATCGTCTGCCAATTAGCTACGGGGCCCATCGAACAGAAACAAGGCTACTTGGCCAACCACCAGTAAGCGTACTAAAGAGTCAATTATTCCTGTACATTTCTAGTACTCCACTATACTTTTGTCAAGTCCTAACACCGGGATGGGGAAGGGCTTGTAACGCTGGAAGAATGCTCAAAATTGTACCTGGTATACCATGCTTACTCAAAATGTCACTGCGCAAAAAACCAAACAGATCTGCAGCTCTTCGGGGTATCCGCACGGATTTTCTCAGTCTGGTGGCACTGCTCATTTGCTCGCTTCTCTGTACGCTCATGTGTGAGCATACTAGAATAGCACATTTGTTTACCGTACCCAAAGGTGAAGATCTAACTTCGTCTGGGGACCACATGCCGGTTGGGCTGACATGGTTCAAGATGAAGGCAACTTAGAGGAACATTCACCATAGGGTTTTGAATTAGCGGATCTGATTATTCAGCGGGGATTCCGCGGAGGACGCTCGTTTTTCACGATTGGTCTGTTTATTTAATGAAGCACCCAATCGCACAGAAAGCTGGGAGTTTGTTGAGATATGTCCCCTGAGTATCAGCAAAGCCTCTAGCTCAGTGACCGTTTGATCTGCTCGGTCACACGCACATTAAAGGGAAAGGGTTATTGTGATTGCCCGGACGTCACTGTGCCAGGGTCACTTCAAAAACCGGACAGTGATTCCTCGAGGATAAAAATTTTGGGTCTCCTTTTAATATCTTTTGCGCAAATTACCTAGTAGTTGGTCTGGCCCCCAAGTGTTTCCTCATATTCGAGTGGTGTGAAGCTTGTGCGGGAACGTTTTGCAGAGGGAAGCTTGAATAGAGGGCAAGGGTGTAAGTCCTCGCTTTAAACACAGCCAAATACTGCGTACTCAGGAGGTTCCGGTCTTCCTGAGCTCCATGGACGATGTGTGTGTTCACATTCGGCACCGCCTACACGAGACTGTTTGCTTGGGTCTATTTATTTCCAGTGAACCCTAGGATAGTGAGCAGCATAGAGAGGTAGCGGCGTGGGGAGCACTTGCTACCTTCTGGAAGTATTTCCAACTCAAACGTAAACGGAACCTGTTTACAATCTTTCGCCGGGAGCATGACAAAGCAGCACCAACTATGAATCATTATTGAGATGCGCGCCTGGGCCGACGATTTTCGTCAGATAAGACACAGAGATAATACAAACGTAAGGCTGCCGGGTTAGTTGAGCTGCTGCAGTGAATAGCGCGCCCCCGTTTACCTTCAAACATGTCCTCGTTTGACGCCCTGGTACCTCGGTTTTCCGTTGGAGCAAATCGTTCAGAATGAATAGAGTAGACGCAAACTTGCAAGCAAAGACGGACAAAAAGTGAGATCCCGAATTTGATATCTTGAAGGTAAGCAAATCATAACTGGGAGCCAAAAAGCAGGGGAACGAGCGGCATGGAAGCGAAGAAGCATTATGATAGCCAGGCCTTAGTCACGCTACTCATGAGCAGTCGAAAAATGTGGCAAATAACAGCCCATCGCCGCTGATTCATAGGGGAAATCAACACCAGGTGAAACGGAAGTGAACGAAGAGACTTTGAAGTTAAATTTAAAAGGAAAGAAGTTTTGAGGATTTCGATGTAAAGGTCTGACGGTGCATTGCAGTCAAGAGCTTCGGTCGCCTAATGTACCTGGCACGCCTTTATCGGTCCCTGTTAACGTGAGTGTGATTTTGAAACGTGTTAAGGCGCGGGCGTCACTGAAAGTTAAGCACTGTGTCCAGGTGTCATGAATTTAGGCAGCGAAAGACGTCCACTGGCCACAAGCTTTCAAAGCGGTTGTTGAAACACATTCAATAGAAGCTCCTTAGACCACTTTACTGACGATTTTGCCCCTAGTGCACAGTGTTGGATTGCTGCTGTAAAGTTGAATGGAGCGCTTTCCCAGTTGCGGATTTCTATTCCAACGAGAATTCGTGAGGTTTTAGCTGGACTTCATTATGTCATGGCAGGGCCGTACCATGAATTTTGCGTGTCAGCTTGGAAACAACAGCTGCAAAGGCCTAGCGGCGAAACACTATATTGCTGCGAGGTGTCGGTAGTCTAAGACTAGCCTACTTGTTAATACTAGAGGTAGGTCTGGTAGGTGGTGATCTTATTGAATAATTCAATGTCTTCTGAAGACTGACTGACCAAAAGCCCCCCTATATTCATCCAAGAAGATCGAAGTAGGCTGCTTCGTGAACGCCGCTTTCAAACTGATAAGAGGATATTTCTTTTCTGAGCGGTTTAAAACAACGGAATGCTCGACCACGGAAGTGGTATTAACCAAGACGACGGCTGGCTTCAAACTGAAGTTGGATAACCACCCATCCGGGGCCTTCGGAATCCATCCAGACACTCCAGTATGACGATATAGGCACTTTTACCAAGCCACACACAATCCGCAAGTTCAGGTAAATTTACTGCCACACCCTTATTCCCTGTTGACTGCTGTTTTGAATCTCCAAGGTTGGCCTGCCGTGGACCAGTGCTGTTGTGCTGTGAAAATAGCTGATCGATCTTACGCATTCTCCTCAGTTGTCATGAGTATCGGGTACCAAAAAGTAAATCGAAACCGAAGTGATAATCTGGCTAGCCTTCGAAGCACTGAGGGCACGTCTCTAGTGTCCAATGCGATCATCATGCCCTATGTTTTCGTCGGTTTCTTTCCTCCAGAAAGCCTTGGACTGTTGTCTTTGTTTTTCTGAACTAAATTGCAGCATATCAGTTGCTTTGCTCACCCCGCTGGTGGTACCGTTAGTCCAACATTGACTACGAATGTGGAGTTTTTCTCCTTTACTATGAGTGTTCGTGGTGGGACGTACACAGGAATCCATCTATGCAGTATCATCTTAGCACCCTTCTGAAAGCCTACTTGTTGAAGTTCAAACGGAGAACCCTGTCAGCACGTATCGATTTGTCTGCAATTGTATTAATTCTGTGGCGTAGTTGACCAATAGGTTCCGTAGTAGAAAAATCTTATGCATGAACACTAACCTTGGAATTGCGGTTTGTCTTGGTTTACATCCGTCTACGTTAGCTTTTCGGCAATCAATGATGTGTCACACTTCCCACGCATGTGCACGTATGGGATTATACGAAAAACGTTGAAGCTTAAAAGAAGGGTCCCAGTTTAATGCTTAGCATCAGTTAGCCTGGCTTTCGAAGGAACGATCTTTAACTACTGCCTGTCAGAAGCGTACTGTGTGACCGACTGCAAATCAATCGACTTATCAGCTCTAAACCGTGTACGGTATGCACTTTGGTTCCAGCTGCTACAGTTTCGATCACCGGAAAACGGAAGTGTGGGGCATACAGCCAGGCCTTGAAGGCGATGACATGTTCAGTTTGTCCGGATATTGGGTAGCTATGCGTGAGCGCCACTGACTGCGATTGGGCCATTTATGCCAGTGTCATTAGCCATTGGTGAGTTGCGTCCCGGGGTCCCTGTCCGGGGAGGCGGCAGTCGTTCACCCGACTAAGTTTACTGGTTAGTGTTTTCATACTTTGTTGCTAGGTCATACATTGTCCACCTCTCGGTCGCTTCCACTCAGCACAGGGCTGGGCGAAATGAGCTCTCCGAGACAGACGGTCTTCTGACATGCGGAATACGTCTCCTAACCAGCGTTACCTACGAGGGGTGAGTAATTCATCTGCTCCTTCTGTCTGATGTTCCAACGAGACCTGCCCAATGCTTGAGAGACGCCGATGGTAACCCATCGTCATTACAGTACGGGCTCTTGACTGCCTGCTCATTACTTGGTAGGAGATAGCTCAGCGGTTAGAGCGCGAGCGTACTGACCGGAAGGTCCGTGGTTCGAACCCTGCCTCTGCCTCTCGACTTCCCCTGTCTAGGCTTGGGCAACCTGGCAGTATCCCAGCCCTCGTGCTTCCTTCGGGTGGCATGGCAGCTAGGCACCGAAAGGGTGCTACAGCTGAACGATTTTTTATTTTTTTACTTGGTAGGAATGACGCCAAAGCACTCTACGTGAAGTGACAGCCCCCATTTCGACGGTTATTTTGCCGGTTTAACCGGCCTTATTGTCGCTCCCTGGCGAATATTGACCGTCCACTGATCAATGCTTATTTCGATTTCGATCTCAACGAAACCACGACTGCATATGTCTGCTTGGTCCGGAAACAGAGGCCACTCAAACATATAACCAAAATCGATACCAAAAGGCTTGATGACAACGGAATATTGGGGACGAGATGTTTTATTTGGTTAGAGCGCGAATTTACTGACCGGAAGGTCCGTGGTTCGAATCCCACCTCTGCTTATCGACTTCCCCTGTCTAGGCTTGGGCAACCTGGCAGTATCTCAGCCCTCGTACTTCCTTCGGACGGCCTGGCAGCTAGGCACCGGAAGGGTGTTACAGCTGAACGATTTTTTTAAATTTACTATTTGTTTGCAGCCGTACAAATGGTCATGCTTAAGTGTACTAACAATGACTGATTGGGTAATCGTCCAGGTTGTCATTGTCCAGTTCTGGAGGAGGTACGGAAAGCGACACTCGTCTCGGTAGACGGTGTTCCGGCATGCGTAGCACATGACCAAGCCACCGCAGTTGATGACGGTGGACGTTTTCCGCGATTAAAGTACATGCTGCACAACGACACTCGTTTTCTGATCACCTTGCTAATCCGTTGACGCCGTCCAACACTATCCACCTTTCTGAGGCATTGGTGGGCGAAAACCCAAAGGCGCCTCGCATCGTCTGCTCACGGAGACAACGTCTCGCAGCCTGGTACACGCTATCCTTGAAACGCAGTGATATGCCTTTTTGACGCCACAAATGACGTACATTAGTACACGTGATTCGAGCCTTTGAGACCCTTGCACTGACTTCATCAGACACATTTCCGGGAGGGCCATTACAACTACCGAGGCATGTAAAATTGTCCATAACCTCCAGTGATTCTCCTTGAATTGTAAGGGGTATGTTCAGAGACTGCGTGTTCTGAAGCATGACTTTGCACTTTGAAGGTGCTGGGAGCATGCCGAAAGATGGCATGACGGTGGTTAGTCTATTAGTCTATTCAACGGGACTTGTACCTCGCCTTGTTCTAATGAGATGAGGACGACTTCTTTTGCGTACTCCAGCTCGACAATACTCTCACCAACACTAATTTGAACACAGATTTTGAAGAGCTTCAAGCGCTCGCCTGATTATTTCATCAATGATGAACTTGAGCAGGAGTGGAGAGATTGCATATTCTTGTCGGATACCACTTTTTGTAGGGAAGCTTTTGGAGAGCTCACCATACACTCACACGCCCAGTACTATGTGAATACAGGGATCGGATTATGTTCACAAACTTCCGGGGCATACCCTGTTCAGCAAGTGTGGCTAACAGCACTGAGCGATCGACAGGAACGAACGCACCCTTGAGTTAAGGAACACCAAGATTGTGAGTTGTCTGCACATGTGGCGTTGCACACACCTGACGGAGTGTGAAGATGTGGTCAACGTAGCCTATACCCGGTCGAAATCTTGCTTGATTCACATGAGTCAAGGTTTGGCATGCCACCGTAAGACGACGAAGAATCAGTGACGCCAGAATCCTTGTCACAACAGGATTCAAACTAACACCCCTGTGGTTACTACATTCACTGCAAGCACCGTTTTTGAAATTGGGCAATATTATCGATTCCCCAGTTGTCTGGGACGGTCTCTTTCTCTCAGATAGACCCTAATATGTTAGGCGCTGGCTGAGAATTCACTGCCATCCTTGAAAAGAGCAGGTGGAAGGTCAGCTGGACCAGGAGCCCAACGACGCTTGAGTAGTTGTATACACTCGGACACTGAAGGGGGTTCCACGATCACAATCCAATTTTCTATTGAAAGCCGGGATTCCGGATTCGAGGTAACAGGTGGCCAATTGAATTGCTATTTGAAGTACTGTATCCAGTACTGCCCTGCTGGATATCAGGAGGCCATTTTAGTCCCTGAGAAGTTCGCTAACAAGAGGCTTTCGAGGGCGTCGAACGGATTACGTGGAACAGCTTGCTGGCGTTTCCAGCATTTGGTCTTCAATTTATTCGACCTTTCGGGTCCACCACGTTCCTCGGCCTGCCTGGACACTTATTTTCACCAGGTGTCGGATGATGCATGGGGTGGAGTTGTGGTTGCGGCCAGGAGGAATCTGTCGCCCGGTCCTATCAGAGATCCAATGCTTGGATGAGGTTGGCTGGGTTGTACCGCTCTGAGTGGCGCTTTGGATATATTTTCACAGTAACACCCTTTCGGTTCCTAGGTGCCATGCCACTAGAAGGAAGCATGATGTCTGGGATACTGCCAAGTTGTCCAAGCCTAGACAGGAAAAGTCGAGATGCCGTGTCCGGGTTCAAACTACAGATCTTCCGGTCAGTAGGTTCGTGCTCCAGTTACAGCCATCTCGCCCCGTTTTCCTAGTGGCGGTTTACATTCGGCATCGGACCGTCCGGCAGACGTTCGAGAAGCTAATTCTGTATTTTTTGTATTGTTTCTGGGTCTACTTGTTTCTGAATGATTAAGCGAGGAGTTTGCGTTTTGCGTAGACCTGTAAAGTGCAGTGAAAAGCGGCGACGTACAGGTGCATGGTTAAGGTCGACGCTGGTGTTCCAGAAGGATCGGCAAGCAGCGATCGACCCCCACCAACGATAACTGACGGCGATGTGGTCTATTTGGATTCGAGGTTGGTTAGTTGGTGGGAACTACGTTATGTAGCTATTTCCGCTCTTCCAGAAATTAATACTGCAAAGGAACAGTCTCTGATCGACACACTTCTGAAGCTTGCGATCTCCGTAATCCATGCGTCCCATGTCCAGTCCAAGACAGCTAACCAATCGGACCTCAGCGGCGCTTAGTCTACCTGCCTGGGCATTTATGTCACCACCAACCACAACGATACCTGAGCTTTTAGTCAGTTGTAAAAGGGCACCTAGAGCAGATTCAGAGCTACAGTCACTTGGGGCGACCCATATTGCTGTGAGTCAGAAACGTGGTCGCTATGCGCCGAGGACGTCAAAAGACTTTCAGTGTTCGACCATCGATGTCTTCGGAGCATTGCCTGAGTCTGGCGGGAACACTGGATAAGCAATACTGAAATACGTCAAATGGTATTCGGAGGAAATAACTCGTCCACATTGTACGGCATTGAAGCATCAGTGTCAACACTGATGTTGCTGTCATTGATGATGATCAGATGAACTGGTCACACTGCATAAATTGCGCTGGCTTGGCCACATGCTCCCTATGCCAGTCGACCGAATTCCTCGGAGGGTTCTTGTTGGAGAACCACGCGAAGGGTGGAAACGAGCCAGGAGAGGCCAAGCGCTGATTTGGCAGCGAAGTGTGAGCCATTACTAGCAAACTCAGCTGCGCTGGTTATTGGCGTCTCTCTGGATGGTGACCCCGACACGGGCCACATAAATGACTGGAGACGTTGTCACACATGGCCCAGTCGCGCCCTTAATGGCGCTCGTGCATCCAAGCTATTGCCTTCAATGCATAAGTTCCTCCCCAACCCCCCACTTAATAGTTTACTGACAGACCTGCATTTACGCGCCAATTTATCAACAGCTACATATCCTGCCTCCCCAAATCATGAGGAAATTGTGGCGGCTACAACCACTGTACGACAGTTACGCGGTTCTTACCGCTGGTAATAATATGATAATAATACCAATAATGAGCAGTTGGGGCGTAAGCAGACAACGTAAACAGCGTGATGAACCTGTCACGGTTTCGACAACGCAACGAGCAAACGATAATATGCGTGGACTGTGATGATGTTCTATCCCCAGCTATGTTGTCTGATCCCGACGCCCAATACAGCGGAATCGTAAGAAGATGAAACCTTAGACACAACTGTAATGCTCCGAACAGCAAGCGATTAACAGGCGATAGCGGAAAAACGGCAACGCATATATATATATATATATCATAGTTTGACCCCGGAAGTTCGTTAGCACACAAAGATACAGTTTTTGGGATATTGATATCCCCAGAACCTCCGCCTGAAAAGTCAGTAACAAGTTCGACGTGGGTCGACCTGCATACGTTCCGGCTGGCGGTGGTGTTTGTCTGTCCACCGCCTGGATCAACCACTGAGCTGCTTTCGACGTGGGTCGACCTGGATACGTTCCGACTGGCGGCGGCGTCGATTTGTCTACCGCCTGGGATGAAGTGCTGGATCAACCACTGATCTGTCGGTCACACTCTCTTTCGAAACTGCATCAACTTTCAGCTCAAAAGTATCGAGCAATATGTCCAACGGTACGGTACCCGAACATACTGGAGTTTCTGGCGTGCTGTCAAAGCGGAGTTGGTTTTGATGTCTGGTCCAGGTGTCTTGACCAACCAACACGTCTTACATCACACTACCGCGTTTGCGCAGCATACGACCTGTAATCCACGCATCCTTTCCCGGGCGATAATCACGGACAAGTGCGGGCGTTCCCACCTTGAATGGAGCTCCAGCTGCCACCGGTATGGACCTTGCCTCAGTAGACTGTTTTGGCAACATGGAAGAATGCACAGTTCTCAGCTTACGGCACATGAGTGCCTCTGCAGGTGACTGATGGTTCGCTAAAGCATCATTCGGGGTTGTTCGGTACACAACCAGGAATCTCTGAAGGGCTTCGACGGATGTCTCTTCCCCTCGAGCTTTAAGCAAAGCTCTCTTGAATGTGTCGAAAAACCTTTCTGCTTGACTATTCGATTGCGGTTGGTACGGTGGTGAACGAATGTGTTATAGCATGACGAGTGCAAAACTCGCGGAACTCAGCGGAGGTGAATTGCGAATCATTGTCTGAGACGATGGACTCCGGTAAACCATGCTGGCTGAATATGTTGGCTGATTGCTGATCAGGCGAGGTAATGCATCGGCCGGACCAAAGTCGGCGGTGTGACGATATTGAATTTCGAAGTCGTAGCCCAGCACAATAAGCGCCCATCTTTGCAGGCGGTTGGCAGAGTATGCGGGAACACCTTTCTCTGAACCGAAAATGGAGAGTAATGGTTTATGATCGGTAAGTAGGGTGAAACGGCGAGCATACAACGTGTGGAAACGCCGGACGGCGAACACTAAGACCATATTACTGTTCTGCTGGCGTTAGTGATTTCGACATGTGCATGATAGGATCCGTCTGGGAAGAAGTGTAGAATGACGACATCGACTCTAAAAGTAGACGCATCAGCCACGACGATTGGCAGCTTTGGGTCGTAATGGGTCAGTAGCAGATCGGAACTGAGCAGAATGCTTCCTCGCATTCTTCTGACCAACGCCAGGGGACGTCCTTTCCAAGCAATTGATTTAGTGGGGGACGAATGTCGTGTAGCGAAGACAAGAAAGCCAAATAGTGGCTGATTAACCCCAGAAAGGAATGTAATGATGGGACACCCTCAGGAGGTGGCATCTACTCTATAGCTCGAACGTTCTCCGGGTCAGGATGACAACCATAGACGTCGAAGATAAAACCAACATACTTCACTGTTGGCAAGAGGAATTGACACTTCTGAGGACGGAGGCGGAGGCTATTGTTCTGAATGCTCAGAAAGACGACACTGCAGCTCTTCGAGTGAAACAGCAACGATCAGCACGTCGTCCAGATATGCGACCACATCTGGAATGCCAGAAAGGATGGTATCCGTCAACTGCTGGAAAATTGCTTGGGCAGTTTTGACACCAAATGGGAGACGGGTGTATTGATACAGCCCGCGGTGTGTTGATTGTCAACAATGGGCGTGCTTCTGGTGCGACTTCAACTTGAAGATACGCTTCCGCAAGGTCGATTTTCGCGAAGAACTTTCCACCGTTCAGAACAGTGAATAGATCGTCGGGCACTGGTAGTGGATAGTGGTGCTGCTGGAGAGCTGCATTTAGGCCGGTTGAGAAATCGGCACATATGCGGATGTCACCGTTAGGTTTCTTCACCACGACGATTGGCGCTGCCCAGGCGGAGTAGGATACAAGGGACAGAACGCCGTGTTATTCCAGCCTTTTAAGTTGGGCATCTACCAGTGGAAGTGAAGCGTACGGAACTGGTCTCTTTGGACGGAAGACTGGCGTAGCACCTGGCAGGATGTGGAGGACTGCTTGTGTAACAGTCGAGACCAGATTGAAAAGCAACTGGGAATCGCTTGATAAAGTCGGATGCATGATCTGGATCATGGGAGACTGAACTGTATTGCAAATGACACCGATTAGAATGTCGGCTAACCCGACAAGCTATCGAACCAATCAAGACCCAATAAGTTCAGCTCAGCTGCCTTTACATAACACGACCCCACGAATGTGCAGGCAGGCACAAGTACCGCAAGCACTGGTAGCAGTTCGAGCGGCTTGTCTGATCGCAGGTTGCGCCAAAGCTTCTTTCAAATGATGGTATTGTCCTACGCAGTGTCCAACTGCAGGCGGACTGGATGACCATTGACGGTGACTGTGAGATACTGTGAAACCTGGGGTGTTGATCGGTAAAGTAGCCAGCAAACAGAGGAGCCAACAGGGTTCGATTTCGGTTTGGGACGGACGCGTGATGACGGCTTTGAAGCACCAGAGACCGTATGCAATACCCATCTTTGTTAAAGGTAGGTGGCGGCTTTAGTTGAATGGCGACAATTCAGTGTCCCAGAGTTGTGTCATTTTGTGGACAGATATTAATTAGGGCTTGTGATGGATTTTGTTTTTGGTTTCGGACCAGAATACTGTGAAGTCGATTGGGTCAGGCCGGAATTGACAGAGCCAGGCTGTTGCGTAGCCTGATGGTTTGCATGAACTTCGGAACTGCCATGACTCTCAAGTTGGACCATCGCGGTGTCTTGCTTCAGGTTAAGCAATCGTTGACATTCCGAGGTGATGGCCAGCAGCGTCATTGATGGGTCCTGTTCGACGTGACTGGGGAGTCGGGGACGGATTTCTGCATCCTTCGGGGATTGTAGACCGCATATGAAAATCAGTGACTTGAACTGATCTTCTGTTAACGATCCAATTTTGAACCGTTCGCATTCCCGGTTCATGATGCCAGAATAAGTGAAAAAGCCGTCTGCGTCACTTTCCACCAGCTTTAGGTACCGATAACGGATGTTGAAAATTGATGTTTGCTCGCCAACTATTTGCGAAAGCGTGTGAACCGTTTCGTCAAAAGTGAAATCACGTGGGTTCTTTGGAAGAATATAGTTAGCGTACTTATCATGTTGTGCGGGTCCAAGTTTGCGGAGCAGAAGGCGAACCTTCCAACTATCATCCTGAGTTGAAAAGTCGTCCCTGGACAGGTCTTCATAGCGATGAAACTAAGCATCAAACGTTATGCCAGGGTTCACAGCGATTCCGTCAACCGACTATGGGACGTTCGATGCAGCCGGTGAAGCCAAAGATGTAGCTGATAGTCGCTCCGTAAGTATTTTTATGAGTTGGAGTTGTTGCTCAAACACTACTTTGAGTTAATCTGCTTCCACCTTGCGTCGCCAAAAAGTTACGGTTTCGATAACGCAGCGAGCAAACGATAGTATGCGCGGACTATGACGATATCCTATCTCCAGTTATGTTGCCTGATCCCGACTCCTAGTGCAGGGTAATTATTAAAAAATCGTTCAGCTGTGACACCTTTTCGGTGCAGGGGAATTGTAAGAAGACGAAACCTTGGACACAACTGTGATGCTCCGAACAACAAGTGATTAACAGGCGATAGCGGAAAAATGACACAGCACGCTTGAATGCAGAGAGAGCCACCTGTCGTCCTTCTTGCTTCAGTGTGTGAACATCATAAGGGGCTAAGTAGACGCATTTGGGGCTGGAAAGCATACTTCGAAGTGCTTAGGATTGTTACCAAAGTTGGACATACAGAATCTGCAGCTTGCCAGACAGACAACGCCCCCTCAATATGCAGCGCGTCACAGCCTTGTATCAAACCGAGACAGCGTGAGTCAGCGTTGGACCAAGTTCAGGCAATGTCCCTCCAATGAAATAGTTTTGGGCCTTTTTATTTTCGCACTCACGCTCTCGCTCTGGTTTGTTCGGAATAATGCTGTTGTGTTCCCTTCGTTGAGTCTTTTTCCAGCACTAGGCGCTGGAGTGGGGTCAGCAGTCAGATACATATTGGCGAATCAGCTGACATAACAGAAGCCTCTTGGCCACATGGTGCGTCCCGCATGTGAATCAATATCTAAAACAGGGAGACCACATTGCCATTAGCTATAATTGGCGTGGGTCAATTGCCGATTGTCGCCCGTTCTGGAAATTATGTGAATTCGGACCGTGCGCTTGTTCGTTGATGCTTCTCGATTAGCATTTGAGAGGTGCACGAAATACACGTACCTCACCTGTCTGTTGAGCAGCTCTTGTGCCGTGGTGTGAATGAACCCCCCAGAACCACCTACTAAAGTCTCTCTTGGACAGTACGTCTTCTGGTGTTGACTGTTACTGGGAGACACTGTAGTACCCTACAAAATGCTGGGGACTTCGCTTTTGGAAAGGCGCAACCAATTAGATCTACCCACTGGGTCTCCAGTAGCACTAAAATTGCTCGAAAGTACGGCACCACTCGACGAACTCTCCAACTTCGCTAAAAAAAGGGCTGCGCAGATCGAGAAGCTTGGTGGGTCCAAGCTGAAGAAGTGGACGAGAGAGGAAACTGGGAATGTGCGTAAACTTTTCCAGATAATAGAATTAAAAGGCCAAAAGAGGTCTCCGATGGTTTAGTTTAGTTTTAGCCTTCCTGTCATGGTTGCACCTTGTGAAACAGTTCCATCAAGTGTCAGTTCAATTTATCAGCTATAAACCGTGTACCATAGGCACATTGGTTCCAGCTGCCACAGTTTCGATCACCTTAAAACGGGAATGTGGAACGTACAACCAAGCCCTGAAGGTGAAGACATGTTCAATTTGTTCGGAAATTGGGTAGCTACGCATTGAAAGCCATAGCTTTGATGCATCAGTGCCACTAACTGCACGATTGGGCCATTTCTGCCAGTGTCATTAACCACTGATGATTTGAGTTCCGGGGTTCCCACCCAGGAAGGCGACAGTTGCCCACCCGACTAAGTGTACTGGTTAGTGTTTTCGTACTTCGTTGCCAGGTCATACACTGCCCACCTCTTGGTCGCTTACACTCAGCACAGGGCTGGGCTCTGCGGGGCAGACGGTATTCTGACATGCGGAGTACATGTCCCAACCAGCACAGCCTATGAAGCGTGAGTAATTCATCTATCGCGGGAGAGTTCCTTTTTCGTGAGAGCATCTGGCGTACCTCAGCAGTACTAATCCGATGTTCCCACCAGACCTGACCAATGCTGCGGAGACATCGATGATCAAACACTGACATCTTCCTTATGTCCTCTGCGCATAGGGGCCACGTCTCTGATCCATAAAGCAGTATAGAGCGCATCACCGCAGTGTAAACTCTTCCCTTGACAGAAGCTCACGTCACTTCGGCGCCATAGGTGTCGGAGGTTGACAAAAGCTGCCCTGGCCTTTCCGACTCGGGAAATAATCTCATCTCCAGCCAGTCCACCGAAACTTATACAGCTGCCCAGGTAAACAAATTTATCTACAAAGTCGGTTGGCTCACCTGCAAGCATGAAGTGTGGGTTTGGTCCCATCCAGTCTTGTAGCAGCACTTTGCAGGTGTAAAGCGCATGCCAAACCGTGCGGCAGAGTTATTTAGGTTATTTAAAATCGTTTGCATTTCAGAAGGATCTGAACCAAGGAAAGCAGTATCGTCCGCATGCTCATTGTCTGCGAGAGCACGTCCCGGGAGCATTCCGACTCCCGAGGTTTCAGAGTCAGACAGGAATTTCAAGCAGCATATCAATAACAGAATTGAAGAGGAAAGGGGTGAGGCATTTAGAATGTGTCGGAGAACGAGTTAGAACAGAGTCCGTGTTTTCGAGGATAAGCAACGTTTTACTAGTCTAAGAACAAGCGCGGATGAGCTAAAATGTACATACAAAGGTTCACTACGAGTATATATGGTAAGTATAATAATAAGCACAAAAATCATGACAAGGGACAAAGAAGCTTCCAGATAATTCATAGTTGTACGGCAGTGAAGCATCATCCTTGAAGACTGATAATGTATTGTCGGTTATGTACGCCCCCACAGGAGTTCGCATACAGTGTCCTCATAATGGAGGGAAATTTGGAAGGGACACCTTTGATTGCCAGACACTGCCAAAGTTACTGACGATCGACAGAATCAAAAGCAGCTTTCAAATTCAGAAAAACGACCAACGTGGGACGTCTGAAGGAGTGACGTTGTTCAAGAATTTGTCTCAAAGTAAAGATATGGTCGATGCATCCTCGACCGGGGCGCAACCCAGCTTGATTCTCACGAATCTTTTCCGATAATCCGTCAACCTGCGCATAATAACGCCAGAGAGTACCCTAGATGCGACGGATACCAGACTGATATCGCGATGGCTTTCACATGACGTTCTTGCTCCCTTTTTGAAAACTGGGATGACGGTGGAGGATCTCCATTCGGCAGGTATTCTGTTTTCGTTCCAAATTTGCGGTATGGTTGTCAAACTGTTCACCAGGAACTCGCCACCTTTGAAGAGCGCGGGGTGTAAACCATCCGGGCCAGGTGCCTCGTCGCGCTTCAGAATTTAAATCTCACTCTGGATTTCGGTTGCTGATGGCGGGTTGGTGTCAATGTTCCATTCGGGTCTGCTTGGTTCTTCCAGTGGTTGTGTTGAAGGGGACCAGGTGAACTGTTCTTGGAAGTGCTCAGCCTACCGCTCAAGACGGCGATTGAGGGAGTGAATTGCTGTTCCGTCTTTTTCGCATATTGTCTCACTGACACCTACTTCTTTTGACCCGTTGATCGAATCAGTTGAAACAGGGCAAGGCTGTTGCCTGCAGCGAAAGTCTTCTCCATTTCCTGGGCCTTTGAAATCCACCGGCGTTCTGTGTCATTCTTCAAGCTCCTGATTATCCGGTGTCTGAGGGATCTGCGCGCACCATCATGGTCGCTAGTTGCTGGTATGGACTTTCTGGCAGCAATATGATCTGCTGTTCTCGAGGATATCCAGTGTTCATTGAGTCGAATCAGATGGGCAGGACAAGCAATTCTGAAAGCTGAGAACATTGCTTCTTTAACTCGCCTCCATTCATCCTCCAAGCAATCTTCGTCGTCCACATGACTGCGTTTCCAGTAGCTTTCTAGCCAGATCAGTTCTATACTCTTCAGCTCCTGAAACTTGTCAAAGTTAATGAACGGACCTGCGCTCTTTGGGCATGCGTAGTGCTGGCGGGAAGCGAAGTGCTAAGCGGGCCCGCACGATTGCGTCATCAGCGTCAACTTGCGCCCCCAGAAGGAACGACAGTCCTGAACTGAGGCTCTCCATCGGTAACTGATAGCCGTATGGTCCAACTGAGTCCACGACTGTCTTGTGGTAGAAGGCCTCCAAGTAACTCGGTATGAGCGCTTGTGTTGGAAGTTCGTACTGGCCAGGAACAGACGATGGTCTGCACACAACTGAAGAAGCTGCTGTCCGTTATCCGTATGCTCAGCATCGACCACAAATTTACCACCTAACTGTGCTTCTTGCGGTCTTAGTCGTCCAACTTAGGCATTCGCCAGCCAGGATTAATATACCGTCACGAAGAGACTGGACCTTACCGTGGTGTGGCGGTTTGCGCACCTCAGCGACCCATTGAGCTATACTGGGGAGTGTCCCTGCGACACTCACAGTCTCTCATACCAGGTTGGTCAATGGCTAGAGGTCTGACGAACACAGTCTCCTGGTCCTCCAGGTTGGGGGTTGGAACATGTGGCGAATTGTTCCGTAGAAATAGTAATGCATTTGCATTTCCCGCCAAACACCGCTGCCTTGCGGTTAGGCTTTTGAGGCAAAGGCTTTGGTTGGGGACCCTAATCGTCCTCTTGTCTAGGTACGCCCTGACAGTATCCTAGCCCATGTACAACCATGAACTGCACACATACAAAAACTCATGCCACATCGGCCGTCGCGTGGTGCCATCAAGGGTCGCCTTACTTGCTGCATACAGCAGGGCGGGTAAGCGAAAACAGGCTATGCTGACGCCTTCCTTCTTTCTCTTTCTGTTAGGCGGAATTCCACACAGATCCCGCTTTACCGCCCGCAGTCGGGTGCTGCTTCAGCCAAAAGCCTATCCCCACACAAGATTGGCCAGGAATTCGAGACGCTTGCCGGTCCGGCATCAAGCCCAGATCTGATTGGTCGAAAATCTGGACCCAACAGCCAATCATGACCCAGTATTGGCCGATTGCCGGTTGCCAATGGTGCATCCAGAACGCGTCAGAATTTCCAGAAAGTTATTACCGCGTATATATATGAAGCGCTGTACAAATGCTCTTGACTTCGTTTGGGGCGTTAATATATCTTGTACACCTTTGGTGGTTGTTTTGGCACGCACGCTAGCTTGGGAGGCTCAGACCGAGAACTAAGCTGAGAAAGTACCGTTACTACAATTGGCGAACGGGAACCCACGATGTCAATCGAATTTAATCAGCTCCGAGAACTTTTGCAGCAGCAACAAAAGCAGTTTGAAGAAGCGCAACTGAAGCTCATTGAATCACTGACTCAGAGACTGCATATCCAGACAGCAGCAGCCAGCACTGGTGAGTCTTCTGTTTCCTCAACTGATGCAGCCGCGGCCTCAATCACGGAGTTCACATTCGACCCTCTTTCTGGTCACACTTTTGACTCCTGGTTCAAGCGGTATGAAGACATGTTCAAGACTGATTTTTCCAAGTTTGATGACGGTTGGAAAGTCAGACTATTGCTGCGAAAACTCGGCACACCGGAGCATGAACGGTACACAAATTTCATTCTCCCCAAGCTGCCCCGCGACCTCAGCTTTGATGAAACGGTCGGAACACTGTCTCAGATATTCGGCGATCAAACATCACTGTTCAATATCCGTTACCAATGCCTAAAGTTGGTCAAGAAAGATGATGATGATTTCATCACGTTTGCCGGTGTTGTCAATCGGGAATGCGAGCGCTTCAAGCTCACCTCATTGACAGAGAATCAGTTTAAGTGCCTCATTTTTGTATCCGGTCTCCAGTCGTCCCAGGATGCTGACATCAGAACCCGGCTGCTTAACAGAATTGAACAGGATGCCGAAATGACGTTGCAGAGCCTCACCACCGAATGTCAACGCCTCATCAACCTGAAGCACGACACGGCTATGATCGGCCAGTCATCTGTGACTCCAAGCAGCTGTGTACAGGCAATCAACTCCAGTGCGCCTAAGAAAGCTGACAACAGGCCCGATCGAAAACAGAGCAAGCCTCCCACAAGTTGCTGGCATTGCGGTGAGTGGCATTTTGCTCGTTATTGCCGGTTTAAACGTCATAAATGTTCCAGGTGCAATCGTCGTGGCCACAAAGAAGATTTTTGTCGGTCTCAGAGGCCACAGCCACCCGCACACCACCGTGCATCCCACAAATCGCGGTCCAACTCGGTGACGGCGACATTTAAGGTTGATTTTGCTTGCCGAAGGAAGTTCGTGACGGTTCGTATCAACAACATCCCAGTTCGTTTGCAGCTTGATACGGGCTCCGACATCACGCTGCTCAGTGAGCGAACGTGGAAACGCCTTGGTAAGCCGCACGTGAAACCGACGAAACATTGGGCCCGTAATGCTTCTGGTGGTAAACTGAAGTTGACTGGCGAGGTTGACTGCTCCATAAACTTCAATGGCTCGACGGCACAAGCGACGTGCTACCTGACGTCATGCCCCAAACTTGATCTCATGGGGCTGGACTGGATCGAAAAGCTTAATCTGCTGGAGAAGCCAATTAATTCTATTTGCAACCTCACGTGCAGCACCTGGAGATGCCCTCGAACAAACTCACATTGCAACGCGTTCACTTGAGGACCTGGTACAACGCTACGCATCCGTATTCTCCGACGAGCTTGGACGGTGCACAAAAGCAAAAGCCAGACTGTGCCTCCCCGGTGCCAAACCAGTTTTCAGGCCAAAACGCCCAGTACCGTATGCAGCCTTACCTATCGTTGACCAGGAGCTGGACCGACGGAGGAAATTTTGCAAAGGTTCCTGCTGGGATATCGAGCGACGCCAAACCCAAACTCACCTGATGGAGCGTCACCAGCAGAGGCACTGCTCCGAAGGAGGCTTCGAACACCGCATGACGCTACCCGGCCGCAAAAAGGCAGGCTAGTCACCGCAACGCCAGGATGGAAGAACAGTTCAACCGGCACCATGGAGCAACTGCGCGCTCCTTCAGCGAAGGCCAGAAAGTGCTGGTTCGTGACTACAGCGGCAGACACCCTACGTGGATTCCAGGACTCATCCTACGCCGGCGCGGCAAAGTGCTCTACGAGATTCAAGTTGGCCCCGCCAGGTGGATCCGCCACACAAACCAAATCCGGCCGACAGGTGCGCAGATCCTACCTCAGGACCGAGTGAGCTGAGTCTAGAGATGCTTCTGGACACCTTTGACCTCGGCACCATTCCAGAAAATCCATCAGCTGCTTCGTCGGAGGCCCGGCCTGAGCACGGATTACAACCACGACGCTGGACAGACAGGATCCGCAAGCCAGTGAGGCCACTGCAGGTGAACCCTCGGCTTCGAAGCTACGTCAACAAACTTCGAGGGGAGTTAGGCGGAATTCCACACAGATCCCGCTTTACCGCCCGCAATCGGGTGCTGCTTCGGCCAAAAAGCCTATCCCACAAGATCAGGAATTGAGACGCTTGCCGGTCCGGCATCAAGCCCAGATCTGATTGGTCGAAAATCTGGACCCAACAGCCAATCATGACCCAGTATTGGCCGATTGCCGGTTGCCAATGGTGCATCCAGAACGCGTCAGAATTTCCAGAAAGTTATTACCGCGTACGCTATATATGAAGCGCTGTACAAATGCTCTTGACTTCGTTTTGGGGCGTTAATATATCTTGTACACCTTTGGTGGTTGTTTTGGCACGCACGCTAGCTTGGGAGGCTCAGACCGAGAACTAAGCTGAGAAAGTACCGTTACTACACTTTCACATACTTTTTCTTCCCTCTCCCCGCCCCATTAATAACTCTCTTGTAGGCCCAGCACTTAGGACTGATGACTCCGCTCGTATTGCATCGGCTTTGCGTGCAGCATCTGCTCGTCACATGGCGCCATCCTCAGGTATCTCCAAATCACTATTCAAGCCTCGACACCCAGTCTATCTGGCCGCCTTCAATGCCTGTACTCTGAAGCAAGCAGGACAACAAGCTGCTGTTGCTCTCACACTGGACTCGCTTGGCATGGATGTGTGTGTGTCTCGGAAACAAGAATTCAAGATGCAAGCACAGTGATTGAGCTAACCGCCCCATCAGTTTCCACTTGCTTCCGACTGCACTCTGGTGATCCAGAGGCTGCTGCGGCGGGATGTGCAGGGGTGGTATCGTCCTAAGTCACCGGCCGGAAGTATCCTTGCTTGACTGGATACCTGTTGATAGTCGCCTCTGTGCGGTTCGTCTGGCAACGTCTGTGAGGGAGTCTCACAAGCGGATGTTGATCGATGTCTGTTTATCATGTCTGCTTATGCCCCAACTGACTGTAGCTCCGACGCCGCAAAGACAGGTTTTATGACGCCCTGTATGCCATGTTGCGCTATCTAAAATCTCAGATCTCATGGTGGTTGCCGGAGATATGAATGCACAAGTGGACAGGCTTAGTGCATCTGAGACTCGATTAGGAGGTCGACTTGGATTGACTCTGTACGTACGGACAATGGGGAACGATTGCATCAGCTGTGTGCTGATCGCAGGCTGTTTTTATGCAGTACTAACTCCCGAAGTATCCGAGGTCGTCTGCCGCTTGGTGTCCTCCAACGGTATTCGGCCACAAACTCAAATCGACCACATTGCCATCAGTTACCGACGGCGCGGATCAATAACTGACTGCAGGTCGTTTTGGAACATATTTGTGGATTCCGACCACGCGCCCACCATCAGATGTGAACTCATACTGGGACGAGATTGCCAGCTCTTGCATAGTGCTGGGAATTTCGACTGTGGCACGGCACCACCAGGCGCACTCAAGCACTGGATATCAGGCCGAACGGTGGCACTGCTTAAATCTCGGAGAACTATCCCAGCCGGTCCCGAACATAGCTTGGCGTGACGAATTATCAGAGGTCAAGTGAAAGTGAGCGTGCGAGCCGACTGTGAAATGCGGTGGACACAGCAAGCCAAGGAAATGGAAGAGGCCCAGAAAGCCGGTAATGCCCGAAGATTATATCAGTTGATCCGTGCGACCGGTCTGTGAGCGAAACCATCAAGGATCGGAATGGAGTGAACGTGTCGAATAAAGAAGAACACCTAGACCGATGGGCCGAATACTCGAACAACAATTGTCGTGACCACCAGCTGCCACTCATCTGGAGCCCAGAGTTGACGTGGAACCCTGACGGTGAACGTGGAACCGCCTACGGCATCGGAGGTTTATGATTGCATATGTTCTCTCAAGCGCCACCGAGCTGCTGGTCCAGATGACCCCACCGCATTGTTCAAAAATGGGTGTGAAGTCCTCAGTCAGCGCTTTTTTGATCTGTTTGCTTGCATTTGGGAAAATGGGTCTGTCGCAGGCAACTGGGGGAGTCGGTGATAGTGTCCATTTTCAAAACGGCTCGTAGTGAGTGTGGCAACCACAGGGGGATCAGCTTGACTCCAGTCGTAACGAGACTGTTGGCGTCACTTGTGCTTCGTTGCCTCGGTGGCTCGTGAAGCACTGACTGGAGAGCAGTAAGCGGGATTCCGGCCTAGTAGGGGTTGTGTTGACCAAATCTTCACACTTCGTCAGATGCTAGAACAACGCCATACGGGTCGCGTTTTGCTAATTTGGGACACCTATGGCGTCAAAGTGGTGTATCCCTGAATCTCAATGGACGTGTGTATCAAGCTTCAGTACGGATTCTTTTGTTGCATGGCTCAGAGACTTGGCTTTTTCGAGCAGCGGAACTGAGACGTGTTTAGGTGTTCGACAATCGTTGTCTCAGAACCATAGCTCGTGCGGGTTGATGTCGGCGAATCCGTAACGAGGCAATTAGAAAGCGAGTTTTCGGTTGTGCAACGGGTACTTCCATTGAAGAATGTGTTCAACACCAGAAGCTGCATTGGTTGGGACATGTGTTGCGGCATGCCTAGCCATCGTTTGCCAAAGAGTGTGTTGTTTTTTTATGCCCGAATCAGAGTGGCGGAGGCAGAGTGGTGGTCAACGCTTGACCTTTATTCTTTTCTTCACAATAAGGCTTTCAGATAATTCATGGTTGTACGGCAGCGAAGCATTGTTGAACACTGGTGTCATGCTGTCGATGATAATGATGCTGACTTCCATTCTAACAACACTGGGATACTTTGCGATTTCCACCATCTTGACCGTCAGTCTCTGTGGTGTGGACTGTAGGCCTTCCCTTGAAACCTCAACATTTTCTAAATCTGTTTTGTATGCCCTCTCCAGTGCGTGCTCTGCCACTGCTGAGTCTCATAACGCTGGATGTTCGTCCGCGGCCTGCTTATTTTTCTCCCGTTCTACGATTCTCATGTGAAGTTCCCTGGCTGGTGTCCTATAGAGACATAGCAGCCGTTGCATTTAATTTCTGAGACACAGTCCCTGGTTCTGTTCACCAGGAGGCGATCCTTCAATTGCACCAGTGCAGAACGCAGAGTGTTTCCCTCCTGGAAAGAGTAACTTTCCGTGTTTAAAATCCTTCGAATGACCTCGGATGTCCCTGGTTTATAGGGAGTAACGGAGTCCCAATGCATTCCCTGTTGGGTTGGGGGCTGTACTTGGATATGCAATGGCTAGAGAAGTGGACTCAGACAATTGCCGAAGCCGACAGAGTAAACGGATTAAATCAACTCAGGATCTGACTGCTGTCTGCCCAACTCTGCTGCTGCCTTGCACTCTACACAGTCGTGTAAAGACCCCGAACGAAATCCACGCGACTCGGATTGTCGCCCCTACACAAACTCTCATATTGCTCCATGTTTATGTCCAAAGTATGAAGCTTCGTTCACACCACGGATGATAATGAAGATTCCAGCGCGACCTTCTGGATGGTTCTATGACCCGTTGAATGATTGCGCTTCTGATATTCTCACTTTGTCGCAATGCACGCTATCTCGGTTTGACGCGCGTTTTGTTATTCACCGGTGGTTAGAGCAACAGGCCGGGGACCATTATGAGCTGGATACCCACAACCCTGGTAGAGCAAACCTCACCTGCCTTAGACACCTATCAGTTCGCAATGTTCTTTGGGCGTTTCACTGCTGACAGCGAGCACGATTGTGACACAGTTCTGTTGGAATCCCAACCCCACAAAAACACAAGCGATAGTGAATAATTTACATAGCTCGCGCACGCTTCGGCATATTTTTCGCGTCTGTGAATCCTTGGGTTCCTGTACAAGGTTAGATGGGTTCAAACTTAAGCCCACCTTCATGATGGGTTGCTTGGCATTTGCATCAGTTCCGCTGGCCGTTAAACGGGTGAGTTCACGGTGGCTTCTGCTGACCCACAAATTTTATCGAGCCGGCGCGACGTCAGCTTGTGCATCACAGGTAGATTGGGGATGTGTTCCATGCCGTGCTACGAATATATATATACATATATATATATATCGAGGAACCTCCATGAAGAAACACCATTGAGATAATTCTAGAGCCAATGTTTTAGTCACTGTTGACCGGCAAGTGTGATACGTGTAACCAATCCGTTCAGCTGTAACCAGTCCTCATTACATTACTGCTGTACTAAGCAGATGATGGGTTGTGGTGGAAAGGTTTACCAGTTGTCGTCTTGAATATATACAGCAGTGGTCCATGGCCTTCAATCCAGTGCACCTCTTCCAACATGTTGGCCAACCCATCATCTGCATTGACGCTGTCTGACTCTGCGTGACAGTATTTTTTGGTGGTGTTAGAGCTTACATTCGCTTGTCGTTCGTACGTAACAAGGACATCAACACATTCAACCCTTTCTTACAAAGAAGATCAAGAGTATCGCCAGCTTCAAGCGCAACGAGCCTATAGCCCGTATTCCGGAGGCTTCAGCTCGTATATGTATTTGGCTCTCCAAAGATACGGGAGGAAAACTGGTCATTGCACATAAAACGGTCGTCGGCAGGGTGACTCAAGCTTATCGACAAGTTGCAGTCTGTGCACTGAACAGTTGATTTTTTCTCCGTAGGTAGTTCTTAGTGGGGAAAATGGCGCTATTGAAAGGGGTCATCACATGAGTCTCACTATTCAAGAGGACTTCACAGGGGGCTGACTACAATGCAGTGGTGGTCACGAGCGTTATTTCCGTACAGCTTTACGAGGAATGTGGTTGAAAGGGTTGTGGACTATTGGCAGTGATACCTGCTTCACATTCGTCAGTGGGATGAACTTGGCGTCAGTAATGCACACATTGTTGTGGCTTGCTGTTTCGAGAAGATGGGTTGGCATCCGATGGTTTATCTCTCTGGTTGCGGTGTTGCTTGTATTATTGCTTTTTTCACAACTTTCTATGACCCTATAATGGAATGACTTCATGCTCATCGTTTTATGGAACTTAAGATCTCTATAGTGGTTAAGATGTATACCAAAATAACGATTTTTTGGCGGTAATGCGGTACTGCTTTCTTTTAAGTTAAACCAATTTTCGGTTCAGTAGCAGGAGTGTATTGTACTCCTGAAGTCTCATTAGGATGAGGTGATTGCAATGTGTTGCTCCTTTTTAGTGTGGGTTTGATTATCGGACGAATTCCATCAGTAACAGAGCAACATAGTTGCTCTCCTTGTTGATATTTGCAAGCAGATTACCTCTCCTAGCATAGTCTTCAAAGATGTTATGAATGAATCAGTTCACGAAATTCATGTCTTTTTACTCTGTTTTCAGAACATAGTGCACTTTTATGGGTGCCTTTCTGGAGAAACCAAAGACCGAAAAGTCTAGCGATGCAGGTTCCGGTAACGGTATCCGTTACGGCTTATCCAGCATGCAAGGATGGCGAGTTGAGATGGAAGACGCTCATGTTGCTCGTGTTGAGTTATCAGGTCCTTTTAAAACTTGGTCATATTTTGGCGTTTTCGATGGACATGCCGGCGCTCGGGTTTCCGAATTATGTGCATCCAAGCTGTTAGAAGTATGTCTACTGTTTCGAAGATGATGACAAGTTTTTTCTAGACTATATTAAGCACAGAAGAATTCAAAAAACTTGCTCAGACAGATGAGCAAGATCTAGACGTAACGCTGCTCAAACGTGGTGTCGTGAACGGCTTTCTGACATTTGACCGAGAATTGGCCTTCGAGGATCGAGACGAAAAATCCGGATCCACTGCAGTCATCGCCTTTATCACTCCCACGCATATAATTATGGCCAACTGTGGGGACTCTCGGGCTATGCTGGTTCGAGAGGATAAACCATTCCTTGCTACAGAAGACCATAAACCCTATCTACCTATTGAACGTAAACGAATCTCGGACGCGGGTGGTCAGGTGATGTTATCCCGAGTGAACGGATCACTCGCTGTTTCAAGGTAAGTTATGGGCGATATTGTACCACGGATCCTGTTCTAATGTTCTTGAAGGATTTCGAGGCAATCGCTGGTGAAATGTTGATCGTATATGAAGAGTCTTCTAGGTTATTTAATGATGGTATTTTGGAACACTCAGCAGTTCATTATACGGAAGCGCACCTTCCTGTTTATGGACCCCTTGTTTATGAATTGTGACCGGTGTTGAAGTTCGCATGAGGTAAGGGAATCAGAAGACTGTTTCCACCGCTCTACATAGATGCTCTACATATGCTTTGCTGAAGATGGCTTAGTGGTTATAGCGCGAATTCACTGACCGGAAGATCCGTGGTTCGAGCCTTACCTCTGCATCTCGACATCTTCTGTCTAGGCTTGGGTAACCTGACAGCATCCCAGCCCTCGTGCTTCCTTCGGGTGGTGTGGCAGCTAGGCACCGAAAGGGTGTTGCAGTTGAACGATTGTATATATTTTCATATTACTGATATCAAATTCAACTTCAAAAGCATATCGACTGCGTGTGGGAAACTAAAGACGTTCAGTGTTATACTGATGGCTCCAACACAGCAAATCAGCAATGTCACGTTATGTTCCAAATTCGCTTCCGTTCGGACATTACTAAAATGTCTCGAATGGTTGAATCCTTTCGGGAATTTCACCTGGAACTGAGTTTTTTCGAATCTGATCCGGTTTTAGCTGTTGATTGGCGTTCAATAATTGTAATCTATTAAATTGACTCACGCTTTTTATGCTGATAAAGTTAGACCTTTGTCGGGTTAACAGCGGTCCACTTCCCAGAACTCATTTCGTCAATGATTCGTGGCATTCGCAGACGTGGTGGCGGCGTTCATGCATCAAATCTGTCGTTTTCAGTGCGTATGTGACAACTTTTCCGTTCCGCGAAATAACGAGACCGATTCAGCCCATTCTACCTGATAATGCGATCGCCGTTAGTGCTTGGCTGAGTAACCCTCGCTCTTTCATTTTCCGGTGACCTGAACGATGGAAGTTGGTATATAGTTTATAGCTGATAAACTGAACTGAACCGGAGGTAAATCCTGAACATGTGTGGACATAAAGTGCCAAACAGGGGTTGCACCATCTGCTCAACTATTTCTAGTTCGACTGGCCGTATTTTACGCAAGATGATCGAATTCATAGTGCACTAGTCATAAGGTTGCTGAAAATTCCTCGACAGCCGACGACCGGTTTCGCCCTTCTTGGAGCTCATCAGGTAGGTGCAGTCCCCGAGTTTCCGTCAACCTCATGTTCTACTTGAAACCAAATTGCACGAAGTTAGCGAAATACACTCACGAACGAGAGATTCAGCTGGGTTTCAGGTGAGTCTCTCGCAAAACCAAATTTGGTTGCAAATGAGTGTATTTCGCTAGTGATCGAGTTCAATTTTTATTGCAAGGCGGTTATGAATGTTGGGACGTTTGATTCGTGACCAGCTATTGGCATTATCACATATAATTCAAATACATAAGCTTTCCGAGACTGAGACAGACACGTCTTCCTGAGATCGAAAGCCTGAAACTCCTGACTAAGTAGTCACACGACAGGCTGTCTTTATGCCAATTTGATGGACTCTGTCAAGGAAAAAGTTGAACTTATTCGGACCCTACATACACATCCTAGAATCAGGGTTCAGGATATTTGTCTGTCTGCTGAAATTTACTAGTGTTAACACAATCGATTTGGAATTTCAGATCATCCTCACTATCCGAAGGTTCAGCACGTTTATTGCGGTTTTAAATACACAGTTTGGTGCGTGAGCTGAGGGTGCTTATTGAAATACAACATTTACAAGCTGAATACTGCTTAAATTATGTGGGATTCCCATGTGCAGGAGACGATGCCAAAATACATTTCCATTCCAGTTCTAGGCGTCCTCGATTCTCAGTTTCTTACAATACTGGATGTGATCGAACAGTTTTGAATTTTGGATCAAATCGAAATTGGCAATGGAAAACGTTACTGGAAACTGAATTTATGCACTCTGCTGATATGTCCATTAGTTACTGTTTGGCCTTTCGTATTTCAAATCAATCTTTGCTTACCCTGTTAAGCCCCCCCCATATGAATACGGCCCCTTCGTAAGGACATAGTTAAGATTTCCAATTAATTGTCAGCGGAATATATAGGAATAGTCTTCCTATAAGTACCAACTCCTGGAAAAGACCGCCCAGTGACGAAGTAGATCATTTTCTAGCAAAGCGGAACATGCGAACTACCGTTTTGGCAATCTGATTTCACTCTCCTGTAATGACGGTATTTTCTCAGATTAGTTCTCGGTCTGAACCTTCCAAGCTAGCTTTCCCGTCAAACAACCACCAAAAGTGCACAACATGTATTACGCCCAAAACTAGATAAAAAGCACATGAATAGCGCGTCGTTTATAGACTGTACGCGGCGACAACATTCTGGAAACTCCGACGCCTTCTGGACGCGCCATTGGTAACCGGAATTCGGCAGATACTGATTCATGATTGGATGTTGGGCCAAGACTTTTGACCAGTTGGAGCTTGCCTTGATGCTGGACCGGTAAGTGACCCGGCCTTTCGGCCAATCGCTTGCGGGATAGGCTTCTTGGCCTCAGCAGCGCCTAACTGCGAGCTGTAAAAGCGGTTTCGGTGCAGGATTCCGCCTAACACCTCTCCCTTGAAGTTTTTTGGCGTAGCTTTGAAGTTGAGGGTCCACTTGCAGTGACCTCACTGGCTTGCGGATCCTCTTTGTCCAGCGCCGTGGTCATAATGCGTGCTCTGGCTTGGCCTCCGACGGTGGAGCTGATTCGTTTCCTGCAACCGTGCCGAGATCAAGTGTCCAGCAGCATCTCTAGACTCAACTCACTGGGTTGGTGGGTAGGATCTGCGCATTTGTCCATCAGATTTAGTTAGTGTGCCGGATCCAACTTGAATCTCGCAGAGCACTTTGCCGTGCCAGCGATCGATGTGTCTTGGAATTTACTTGCGGTGTCTGCCGCCGTAGTCGCGGACTAACACTCTCTGACCTTCGGTCGCCCCATGGTGCCGGTTGAACTGGTTCTCTATCTTGTTGCGGATACTCGATTGCCTTTTCTTTGGCCGTATTGCGTCATACGGTGTTCGAAGCTTCCTTCCTGCCTCTGTTGATGACACTCCACCAGGTGAGTTGGGGTTTGGTGTCGCTCGATACACCAGCATGAAACTTTGCAAAATCTCTTCTGTTGTCCCCTCCCCTTTGGAATTCTGAAGTGCGTGGTTCAGGCTGTTTACGAAGCGTTCCGCCTGGCCGTTCGACTGTGGATGAAACAACGGCGAGCGCACATGAGGTATGTTATACTCCCGACAAAATTCTGGGAATCCTGACGCCTTCTGGACGCGCCATTGGTAACCGGAATTCGGCAGATACTGATTCATGATTGGATGTTGGGCCAAGACTTTTGACCAGTTGGAGCTTGCCTTGATGCTGGACCGGTAAGTGACCCGGCCTTTCGGCCAATCGCTTGCGGGATAGGCTCGCGTAATACCAGAACCTCCGGGAAGGCAAAACAAAGTCGGAGCTGGGTTTCTATACGGTACTATTAATGTAAGACAAATTCACAAATTATGCAAACCTCGACAGTACATACCCGTCCAAAACAAATGGTCCACTTGGACTACAAAGGTACAAACCAAAGGAGCAAACAGGCTCCCACGTGAGACAGTCACACGTGCACAAAGTCGGTCACAAATGGCCGGATGACCTCAAAGCCAAATGAGTGAAGTGGTAAGGACAAACAAACGCCAGTTCATATACACGCACTAAACACAAAAGTGGGGCGGGGGTTACAAATAGGGACAGAATAAACGTGGGGACTTTCAAGTGTCAACGTAATGGACGATGCAATTACCATGCTTGGTTAAACGTGTCCTACGTGTCCAATGTCTGTCAGCTGAGCACCCGTGTGACTGAATGAGACTGGATTATCAGTCCTACCGTTTCCGCTATATACCATTATTTGGTAAGGGCTTATGCTAGGTTAACTGACACAGTGGTCTGGCTTCAGACTTTAGAAGTGGCCTTGACAATGAGCGAGTTCATATCTATTCTTCTGAAAACTACTCATCTAGACTCCTACCCACGATGTCCTTTCAGTACCATGTCACTACAGTCACGATAATTTCAGCTGCACTGGATTTAGTTGAATAAGTTTCGTGGTGCAGTGATCTCGTGTCTTTGATAGGGATTAATGGGTGGATGGTAAGTCAAGAGTGTCAGTCGGATCTGAGATCTTGTGGCTGTGCATGGAAGTCATACATCAGCAAGCCGTTTATCGATAGAAAGAACTGGGTTAGCTAAACTGTAATTAGTATAAAAAGCTGTAGCAGTTGTACCCTCTGCTGTGTACCCACAGGTGTGTGTGGGTATAGATGACCGCATGGCCATCCATGCGTGAATTTCAAAAGCAGTCAACCAACTTTACCACTTGACAGTGTCTCAAAAATGACAGGCTATAGCACGTCAGCTGATGTTATACGGAGGCTGGGTGGCTCTGTTCACATGACGCTGTTGTTTGACATGTTCACAATAAGGACGATTGAGAAGGATGGCTTTTTGGGAGTGTTGTGACTTGCTGAAGTGTCGTGCAACTCTGTGTCGGTCCTTGGCTTGTTGCTCCGCCCACTATGGTACACCAAAAGGCACGGTAGCTTCACACAGCCCTTTACGGAGACAAAGCAAGATTATTACAACTGTATTTATGGGTAGCCACAGAATGTTCTACAAGGTCGTGCTAGAATCTCCGTGAGGAGACGAGAAACGTCGAGCTAAAGACGCTCGATACAGATTGGCTGGCACTCTGACCAATCAGGACATTCCTTCGTTTGGTCCGTAGCCCGCACGTGACGTCCGCCCAGTTGACGTGCTGTTCGGTGATTAGGGGTGGCTGGCTTCCGGACGGGGAATAAGAGGTACCACACATCCCGCTTCACTAGTGTTCTGCCCGTTATCTATCGACACTTATGCAGCTGCGTACTTAGCGGCACAGTGCGCGTGTCGCGTTTCTCTGTGGACTACAATTACCTGACAGTTTGAAACAAAACCACATTTCCGTTTCACTGGAAAACAAGCTAATCACTCAGGCGGATGAAGGAGATGAATAGGTTCGAAAGCGGTCAAACACGAGTTCTAAACACGAAGTTTACATATTTCATCAGTACCCATTAGAATAGCGGTTCAAGTAAGTTGAAAATGAGTACCGCTGTGTCGATCACACGTTTTTTACTTTTCAGTTGACTTGTTAGAAGTAAATCACGTCGGTTTGCACCGTTGTCCTTGCTTATGAATGTGCCGCCGTTAAAATCAAGAGATTTGAAGCATCATCAAACATTACTTTTAGACATAGTATTCCTAGAAAGTGATTTCTGAATGATAGTAAACCTAACTGTAAGCTCTTTGGTAGGGACCAGATCATCATGTGTTCGGTGCGGTTGAACGACACACTGTTCATTAAGTTAGGACAGAAAAGCAACCCAACCCTATTGGACACAAGCCTACACAATTCCTCCAAATTCCTATGGGATACCGCACTTCCCCGAATGAATTACTTTAATCGTGGTTTCTTGCGCTCCTTTTGGGTGGGAATGGATAGCGAGCCAGGCAACCAACCAGTAATCGGATGGCTATCGATACCGTCATCTCGTAGTATGACAGTTGGGTTGGGTAGATGCTGACTAAACATAGGATCAGACTTTCCATTGGCAGCCACGCTGGACAGACCATGCAAAGCAAAGTGTCGATAAGCGCACCCGCAGCAAATGAAGAAGAATGGAGCTTAAGTCCAGGACGGCCGAAATTCCGCTATTGTGATAGTCCTTAGGTTAACTTGGATAGCTGTGATCTTAGTTTCAAGTTCCCGGAAATCCGACACCTGACGGAGTGGCCAGGCGAGTGGCCGTCTTCACATACCTGAAGAGCTTTGATGCACAATGCATCTCAAAGCTGGGACGCAAGCGCATCATTCTGAGCGGTCGTGCTTGTCGAGCATAACCGCAACCATCTGGAGCTGTGCAAGTTGCGTTCACAGATGTCCGCGCGGCGTCGGACTCTAGCAAAGTACCCAGTCTAAACCACCATCAAAACGCTAATGAATCCTGTTTTGGCCAACATTTGCTATATATATATATATATATATATATATATATGGGTTAGTTGTTCGCCGTCGCGTCTTAGCCTGCCGGGCCGACACATTCTTCTCAAGTTTTGGCGATGTACATAGGTTAATATAAGCGAGGCTGTTTTCTGTGTACTATCTTGTGTAAGTGTCTGCTCCTCGTAAACACCCTGAACTAAAAAACAGCCTTACCTCCTCCTCTAGATCCCTTGGTGATTTTGAGTACAAACAAGTGTATAGTCGCGGAGCCACTGAGCAACTTGTCTCTCCTGAACCGGACGTATTTGTCGTCGAACGTAAGCCGGATCGGGACCAAGTCCTCATCCTAGCGTGTGATGGAATTTGGGATGTATTTGAAAACGATGCTCTCGCCACCTATGTACTTCAGCGGCTACGGTGCGTCCCCAATTTGGATGAAGTGTGTCAAGAAATCCTGGATACTAGTTTACATAAGGTGAGTGGCCATTTGAAAGTTGACTTTGAAAGTGTGATTTGATGAACGCCTCTTTTTCTGATCGATGTGCTGTTTGATTCAGTTCGTTTCTCTTTTCCTCGGTGTAGCAATCACTTTTTTAGTGCCAACAAAGCCACTCTGCCATATTTTGTGCTCAAAATTCGGGAGATTGGGGTTTCCAGAGGGCGCACAGTAGGTAAACATGTACTAGGATTTCCAATCCCTCATTTTAATGGATTCGACGGTTTCGTTCCAGTGAATCACAGTTACGGGTTTGAAACCACATTTCGTAATTTACAAGCGGCCAAATTTTTAACCAACAGTTTACTAATCAATAAATCATCCTTTGGGGTAGGTGATAGATTAAGGTGAACGATTTAATCATTTCCAGGTAGCTAAGTTGTCCAACTAGATTAGCAGCTCGTTAGTCAAAAGTTTAATCTCTCCAGTTTAATTGATAGACCTCTGGTTCATTTGCCAGCTAGACAGTTGCGCCTGCCTGTTGAGCCTTTAGTAAAAGCGAGGGGGTTCTGTGTCCACCTTGGGAGTCCTGGCGGGTTAATTTTTTTTTAGGAAACTGTGATGGCGTCATCTTGTGCGACTGTTCGCTTTCCACTTGGTGCTGGTATATTGAGTAACGAAGGTGACGTGCTTGGGTAACTTATCAGGAAACAGTTAATGGACGGCGGTTTGTGTAGCTATAGGTTTGATAGAATTCTTTTTGGGGAATCGGTCGTTTGGGCTCGGTGACACATTCGGGGTTGTTCGTAAAATAGGTAATGCTTTGTGTGGCCTCCGACGTAGTACCAGTGTCACGATGCAGTGGACCATCGTTTATCTCCAATCAATTGGAAAAAGTTTGGAAGCGATTGAGAAGTCATCATTTCAGAAGGGCTTGGTAAAAACTACCGATTGTTTACCAAGCTCTTCTGAAATGAAATCATCCTTTATCTTCTCTGCAAGGTTGGCGCACCGGCCTCCCACTTCCACTGTAACCCCCCTTCCATGCTACAGCGTAAATAGTGTGTAGTACCGAGCTTCTCCAGAACCGGATACATTTTCCCGGAAGGCGCAAGTCTACCTAGACCACACTACCCAGGGCTGGCCAACAGTACACGTCTATTGGATAGTGCCTACCCCTGGTATATGGTGTATTCGATCCACGCCGCTTTCACACATCTGAGCTGTCGTCTGATGCGCGTCTTCTGATACTTTATGGGTCAACAGTAAGTAATCTTGGCTTTGGTCTGAGGTGTGATTATTTTGGTTTAGTAAAAGTATAATATCTTGGCACATCGATTTGGGCGTCAATGCTCTCCGCAGAACTAAATATTTGTGCCCTGTTCAGTTTCCTCGTTCTGGTTAGAGATTTACAGTTTCACGATTTCTGGGCTTCATCTCTGCGGCTCCTTCCAGTGCAAGGCTTCACTCCTTTCTGGTCACATAAGACCTTACAGCGAATCGCCAAAAATTTTCCTACAGCAGGCTGGGTTCTTCAGGACTGCTTTCTATCCCTCTTTTGTTCACTCTTTTGTCATTGATAGAACCATGGAGTGCAAACTCCAAGGGCCGGCGAATATAGAGATCAAAATGACACTTGGAGAAACATTTGAGGACTTGGACTTCACAGACAGCGTTGTTCTGTAATTTGAAGATCATCAGTTTGAGCAGCCTATTTCAAGTAATGTCTCGGATGTGGTATTTTGTGTCATGGTTAGGGTTTCGAGTTGTGTGATCAGTTGACAGCTGTGCAGTTCGCGCTCCTACGGCAACAAGAAGTCAACACATGTTTTATCAATGCGCTGGCTATTTTTGCCGACTCGTACCATTCACAGCGTCAGAAGCAATTTTCATTGAAACTAGAGGGTCTGTGTATCAGGAAACTGTAAGACCGTTCTTTATGGTTGTGAAACTTGGTCCCTCTAAAACGCCTTTAAACACTGGATCGTCGGTACTTTCGAAGCGTAGAGTTGTCTGGCTCAGCAAGCGCGAGCGAATCAGAATCGTTAGAGCAACAAATAATATCTGTCAAACTTGATTGTTTGGGTCATGTACTGCGTATGTCCGACCTGTGTCTGGCAGCAGCGCTGTTTTTCGTTTCAAAGCCTTGCCGACGGACAAGTTCATGGAGGGCAAAGCATGACTGGAGAAGGCGAAACAAAAACAAATACAGTCACAACGGGTGCTGTGGGGGTATTTTGCATCTTTCTGATTGCGGTCCACGTGGTAATTCTTAACGACGCTTTAGGACATACCAAATAGCCGAACCCAGTAGCGGGATTTTGTCACTTCCTAGCCGGAATGCCATGCTAACGTCCGTACCGTCGTGCGCTGGAGCTGCGTTTGGAAAGATCCGCGAAAGATTTTGGGTCGACTCCGCTGATGGTGTCGAACTCCAAAGTAGTTCTGAGCTGGGTTTATTTCAGTGCATGTCGTTTTTCGCACCAACTCCTAGTCTTTTTCTTGCTCTACCAAGACATTCTTTCTTTAACTGCGTGACAGTTAGGCGCCACGGGAGTAGTACTGTCGATGTTGACGTTCATGGCTGGATTGCTGAGTATCATTCCGTATTTAACGAAGTATGTGGCTATATTTTACCTCTGCATCATATTGCTTGGACGCCTTATTGCCTTACGACACTCACTGGTACCGTTTAGTTTTATGGCACCGGGAAATGCGGTTATCTGGGTTTAAAGGCCCACTTCGATTTGTCCCAAGGGTCTCCGCCTTAAGGTATACTTCTTTGTCGTGTAAAGGCTTGAGTAAGCCTTCAGCGAAGAGGTTAACTACATTGGACGACCAGAGAACGATTCGAACCTCCATGCGGACGTGCAACCCACATCCATGCTAGTAAATAGTTGGCGGACCATATGCATCTTTTGGAGAGTAGTGTAGGGTAGTTGTGAGGAAATCGCACTGATATTCTGAAACGGAGATTCCGGTTTTGCAACAGCCCCTCTCGGCAGCATCACTGCAATGACTCAATCATTCGGTTCAGTTCGTTATCGTTATAGTATGGTGATATTTTTGATGCTGAACTCTGGGTTACGAGGAGAGTTTGGACCACCCGTGATTCAGCAAACGCGTGGTGAAGTAAATGCCCAAAACCCATATTTCCTTGATGCTTCTTACGAGATTGGAGCCTATGTAAACAAACGTGCATTCAACTTTAGCTACTGGATGTATATAGCTGTTAGCGTATACCAGTGGTATGTGTTACCGATTCATATCCGGATTACTAGGTCCAGCTTTTCTCGATGTTGCTCTCACTGGGATTTTAGCCTTAAGCCTTCTTTTCCGTTTCGTTCTGCTTGCTGCAGCGATTTTCACAGCCAACTGAATTACCATCGTCAACCGTTGTAGTGGTAACACAAATGGTCAGAAAATGAGTTATATTTTTCACTATTTCTACCATCTTTATTTGCTATTCTTACTGCAGTCCCAGGTATCGGTTTTCCGGGTCCACTTCCAGCCACTTTATTATTGAGAGAAACATCAAGGTCAATCGTTATAACCTACGGGCTTTCTTCAATCGTTACTTGACCTTCGTAGTCATTTGGATTCTCTTTTTTGTTTACCTAACAGGGTAGCAAAGACAACATGTCCGTGCTGCTGATCGCACTCGACGGCGCCCCTACAGTTGACCCCGAAGCGGCACGCAAGGATGGTGAACTGGACAAGGCTATCCGATCAATTGTCATGGGTGAGTTTCCTGAGGGAAATTTTCTGGAAGCAGTTATTTGGATGGCTGAATTCTCTTCATTTGCGGGTGATCAAATCAGGTTTTTCTTATGCTGTAAATCAACTAAGTGCTACTCTCAGGAAGGTGTGACTGAAGGGGGACTTTTCAAGAAGATAGCGAGACGGTCCGGTTTCAGGTTTATTCCGTCGAAGCTTCTGCCATTCGAGAGGGGACACTCTCCCGATCGAAATAAGATTTTGAATCTTCTGGGGGCGAAGGGAGAGGTGGGTGGAAGGAACTTTAATGTGTTTTCACATCTGATCTATTTCCAGTATCTGTGAATTGTGAGGATTATGGCTGAACTACCGCACCTGTGTTCTTATGACAGAACTGCTTGAGATAATTAAATCAAACTCGTTCTGCTGTGGAACAGTTTCGGTGCCTAGCGGCCACGCAACCTGAAGTAAGTACCGCCAGGTTACCTACATCTAGACAGAAACAGCCAGCGGTGGTTTCTAACCATGGGCCTTCCGGTCAATTATCTTGCGTATTGAACTTTGACCTATTTGTAGCCTCAAACTAAGGTGGTAATTTGCATCCTTGCGTCTTGTTTTTACTGCTCATGTTGCACATTATACACCGTAGCTGCGGGATCAAAGGCCGTTCATCGCATGCGGTGTTGTTTTATACTCTACTACGTCGCCCAACCATCTCATCTATCCATTTGCCGGTGTGAGCGCATGTACTGAGTTGATTATGTCCCTCTGGAACACTGCTAACGGATGGGGTGTCGTTTGTTTTCATGAGTTTTGCTCTCTTTCAGATGTCACCGAAATGGTGGCAGTCTTAGTAAGGGAGCGAAATCAAACCGTTTGGTCCTACAGCAACTGAGACACTGCGCTGTTGCTGAGGTTCAGCACCCAATTGTATACGTGCACCAATAGCTAGTTGGTGCTGTGCTTCTTGATCAACGGTAAGTAAGCTGGTATCATCAGAGTTCGGCTTCTAAATGAAGCTGAGACAAGAAAACTGAAACGGCGTTACGGCAAAAAATGTCGCCTTAAACTAGTGGCGATTCAGAATCCTACCATATTCCTACTGATTAACGACAGTCGACTTTTTTCTGTTTACTATTTTAGTCTACTAGCACTTCCACGTGTCTAAGCCAGCCTTCAACGTGTTCGAATGACTCAGCGATGTGCAGACGAGAGTTGAGCACCACGTATCATCCCATTGAGACGCAGACAAATCTCCTCAGGATAAACTTTACGCATCAGCTATCCATATCATCTGAATTCTGACCCAGTCATTTGACCCAGTGTTTTGTGCCTCGTGCTCGTTGCCTACTACACCCGGTCTAGTTTCATTGAGCGAAATCCTCCTCGTGGATTGCGTTCAACAGCTTCATGTTCATTACGTCACTTCTGCGTGATATTTCTGAAGCTTTTCGGTACTCATTCACGCTTTTACCCAGGCGTCAAAATTTGTGCCTACGGGTCATCGGGTCTTACGCGAATACAGGCGATTTTTCAGATGAAGCATTCGGGCTACTCATCAGTAGTCAGATGGTCTTCTGAAGAAATAAAAAATGGAAGTTCACACCCCATTGAAATTTTCCTCAAATATGTAGGCCTGTTGTCTTATGCTCGCCTGTGTGAAAACTTAATCGATACCGGGTTTCCTCACGTCGACTTCCGTGCATGTACACAGTTCATTTTATTTGTCAATTTACCATTCACGTAGGTTTTCAGTACAGTGGGAACACCAGAATTCAGTAACTTACACCTGGATTATCTTGGTGGTAATTTTTATTGCTGCTGTTCTTGTTTGATCCTGCTCTTTTTACGCGCGTGCGCTTCTCTTTCTTTTGCTGCCTTTGTCACGTGCCAGGTTTGCTAAGGCTGAGAGGCCACACAACGTTTCTATTGGTCGGTTTCGTAATGGGCGTTTACACAGCGGTTGATTAGATTTAGCATATGGCGCTATCAAGATCACCCGGCATTTCTCTGTTGTCCACAGCTATTTTTCCTCGAGTACTCAACTTTCCAAAACGTAAACTTTCGCAGTTTTGAGTAAAAAGCCTCGATTTGTCACTTCTGTCATTCAGGCAATTTCATGACGGAGGGCGATACAAAGCGCTGGCTCAATAGGTTAAAAGGACAGTTCTCTATGGTTAGTATCATTTGCTAACGAGTTATACCGTCGATATACGCACAACAACGGTTCATATCAAAATAGTACGGGGTTGCTGCCCAGATTTGTCGAAAAGCGAAACGTTTGGCCCTCACTTTAGCCATTTCAGGAAGCAGAAAGAATCCATAGAGGACCGAGCCACAGCGGATGATCTAAAGTGGTCCACCTTAGAGCAAAAACATATGTGAACAACCGAACTTGTCATCGCCTCTAAAGGCAATTCAAACCCTTTTACCATGAATAAATCTGAGGTTTCCTCTTAATACTATCTTCAAGTAAGTAAGGATATCGAGAGTGTTCCGCATGCAATACTTCACTTCCGGTTTGGCGAATCTTTCGAGTCAAAGCACGTGCAAGTGTCAATTTTGTGAGATGCGCCTACTAACTGAGGGAACGTTCGTTCAATGTTAGTGAATCGACCGCTGTGCGCCTAGGTTATCGGACGTCTATCGTGTGGTGTTTGGTCGTATCAACTTATTTTGGTCTTATTTTTTGCTGTATTCCTCACCAGTGGCGCGACTTTGCATCTACGTATAGAATGTGAAAGATGGTTAGTTTTCAGTTGAATTGAATGGAGTTTGGTTGTACCTACTCGGCTTGTATTGGCTGTTATTTTTTCCAATCAGGGCTGTACGTGTCAGCTAATGTACAGCCAACAGCTTACTATTTATAGTACCCCCCAATAATTTACCAGAAAACGTATACAGCGACAATGAGTGAAATAACAGGCCAACGTGAGAGTTAAGTGAGGAACAAATACATTATTTAGTTGCTTCGAAATCAGTTTTTATCATCTGGATTCTTCATGCCCTATTTGTTTCGGCTGTATGCCATGCTAGAGCACGTGTCACTAACCATAGGATGGCAATTCCGTTTCTGTACGGCCATCCTTTACCCGAATTTCCCTCCTCACAGTCACACCTGCACGCCACACCTACATGTGCGATATATGCACGAATAGTCAACGAGTATCCTAGAAATCCGCGTACTATTCACTCAAAAATATCCATTGTGACATGTCTTGTATTCCGCAGCACACCGGCTATGAAACCTCACTTTTCGATTAAACTACCTAGCTTACTTATTATTTTTGGATGTCATTCTTTTCGCTAACCTAGCAAGCGGCAATCTGCATCGGCTGCATGCGTTTTGGTACACCATAGTTCCAGTTTGTGATCGATAAGCCAGAGATAATCGGATTACGAGCCAAGATCGTGTGCTTTCTGTGGTGAAGGGACATTTGGTTTTCCGTGTTAAGCTCTTTGCCTGAACAGAAGAATGTGATAGCTACGTAGTATGAAACGTTGAAATCCCTACCATTTTCGCACTTGTTCTGTTCGATGGTATACATTAGTTTATACTGAGTTCGTTCACAGTGACCATGCATATCTTCTCATTTTGTGTTTCGCCAAACATGGATACTATACTGCTATATGATGCAATCGCTACCGTCCTTGTCTAGAATGTCGTGGTTTCGTCTCTCTATTGCGATCCTATCACTCCCACTTACCAATGGTAACTTTGACGACGCACCGTTTGAACCTTACTGAAAAAGGTTTTCTTGAGGGGAATTCCACCTTTTCTGTAACCCGCAAACTCAGAACAAAGAAAATTTGACTGGCAGTTATGACACTTTTTGTTTCATCTATGAAAAGCTGACAGGACTGCACGTCTTTTTCATGCTTGTTAGGAATTATCAGCACATCCCGTAGATAGTCGAGCAAGTTTTGACCGTTTTTTGTTGAGGTATTAGCATCTGAGAAGTACGTGCTCAGCCTGGAGTCAGCTTTGTCTAACTGAAAATTTTCCCGACCACTTATTGCGTCTGTCCTGATCGGTTTTTGAGTGAATGGATACTGGGGTCTCAGCTAACTATCATATTTCATAGGCCTAATTTTTAAAATGACGGTTAACGTTAATCCTACTTGTATTCTTATACCTGCTTCGACATATGAGGTATATAAGCTGGTAGAAGAACTAGAAGCTTGCTTTTTTGGTTACTTTCTTTGCGAAGTTAACTCCAGGGACGGCAAACGGGGTTGTCAAAGAACGAAGGCTTGTTATCATGGTGCATTTCCAATTCGAGCTTTGATGTGTTGCACGCACCCTCTTTCCATACACAGCTCTTGACTTCGGCTGCGATCTGATTGTTATCCCTTCCACTGTGTCGGTTCCTGTTGCTAAACACTCATCTATGAAGGGTATGTCTATTGCCCAGTTACACCAGATAATGATGCTGATCACCCAATGCGGAAGTGCTCGCGGAAGTAAACACTAAGCATTTTTGGTGCTACTAAACAAAGCCTGCCATATGCGAGACTCTACTATGATTACTATTATGTATTCGAGGGTTATTCGGATTTGAATAGGGCATTTTAGCTATATGGTCATTGTCACTGGTTGCATGCCCGCCCACTTTCTCAGATTAATGCTGCTTTCTCGGGTGCATGAGAGCCATTTGATTACGCGACAACGTCGTCTATGGCCTGATTCTCCGCTCCAATGTTGATCGGTGGTGAAATTCTGACAGTCAAGCTGTCCACAGCGTTTACTGTCACAAACGACGGATCCCACTTTTTCCTCCGTTCAACCAGTCCTGGAGTTTGATTGATTCATCCTCTGGATTGATTACATCCGTGTAAACAATGTTTTCCAATGTTTCATGTGAGGTTCGATGATAAAATGACTCGCAACAGTCGATTGCCCCCAATACAATCCACCCCTCTCGTCTATTTTAGCGGCGGATGACTCAGAGGCAGCATCTAGCGTGCTTCATGAAGTGGCTGTGACGAGCTTTTGCCAAACTTCAGATAGCCTATTCTAGCTGTTTCTTTTTTTTTTGATTCGCTATGACTTCTCAAGTGACCTTGTGAATCTGCTGAGAATATGTAAAGCCCCTTTTATTGTTTTGCGACATCATCTGCTACGCATATTTCAATAAATCCTATTCTGCTCACCTTCACCGTATTTTAGTTGCACTCCATACAGTGCTGGGAAGGTACTTTCTATCCGTAGCCTTACGAGCGGCCTCGTTTTCGGCCCACACAATCGTCTTGACTGTCTGAAGTCACTTAACACCGTGTGCTTATCTCTCCATAGGACGCTCTGTTTAGGGTTGAGTTGTGACTAGTGTCACAGCAGTCGTAAGGTTGGCAGGTGGTGATTAAACTGCACCTTCAGAACGAACGCGTTGAGTAAATCTTGGGGTGTACAGTTTTGCTTATATTTTTGTCTACAAAGTTCAGCCTATCACACCTGCTGTTTTGTTTGGCCTTATCCAGATTGGATTGGTTTACCGCTTTTTCTGTCTCTAAATAATTGGAAAGCCTTCTTTTTGGATCCCAATTCAGCGTAATATATGAACATGAAACGTGAAGGTAGTTATTTGGAGGCTGTCCAATAAGCTGTACTGTGGACGTGCAACATGCTTGGGAGCATGTGTTTGGTTCACTGGTTGAACCGATCATGAGTCAATATTCGAACCATAGCTAATGAATGTGGGCACTAACATCATGGGCTCTATTGGGTTTTGTCGTTACGATTCTGGATTTTCGTGTGCAGGGAAGCAGAAATTTTCGACTGATATTCAGGTTTTTACGATTCTGGATTTTCGTGTGCAGGGAAACAGAAATTTTCGACTGATATTCAGGGTACTCAAACTTTATGAGGTACTGGGAATCACTGGACCGGCAATTCACCTTTATCATTTGACGACACTGACTCATGCTACCTAGTTTTCTTACGCTCCCCAGCTTTCTTTTTCCCCAGTGCATCTCATGCTGCGCCGTTTTGATCCCGGTTGTCCTATTTTTCTAGCGGTTTGTGTTGTAACAGTGCAACTTTTCCTTCTATTGTCACATTTGCACTAATATCTACCCTCGTCACGCCCATGTGCTGCACCGTTGCAAGCTTTTATCTCCGTATGTTCTCATTAGAACTGCTGGACTCGCCCAATGAAGACTCGGAAAATTTGAATGTCAATTATGTCGCCAGTGTCGTTCAATCAATGGAACTCCCCAATTATCCGCCCGGTGGTTTCATCACCAAGTAAGTAACGTTTTGAATAGTGTTAGTCGGTAATAGTCTCAAGACCTACGAAGGTTTTTGTCATTGGACGTTATCTTAGCTGGTGTTTCAGGACCATTAACTGGTGGGAGAGCGAGAGCTGATTATGCCACTTCATTTTTCAAGTGAATAAACAGAGCAGAAATGTTTATATGTTAGCTTTGTAGAACCAGAGACTTATAATTGGCCCAGATTAAACATTTACCAGACTGGATGGGCTTCTCACCGAACTACCCAGATCGACATTCGCGCACATGCTGTCTAAGCCGAGCCGCATGCGCATCCACATGAAGGTCATGTATTCGGTGTAAACTCGAAGAGATAAAGCTGGAGGGTGAACAGGGGGTAGTTTTGAAACCATCGGCTCGCCCACCTGGTAGCCCATGGTTATCAATTCAAGTGGGTACGAATGAACCGTTGAGCCCCAGGTTGCATGTAAAGGGGCATTCGGCGGCCCGCAGCATTCAGAAGACGCATCCTAGACACTTACATATGGCCAGCTAGTACTAGTCATTAGCTTTATCTACAAAGCGATCGTCACAGAAAATCATTTCCAGCTCCCTTGTTGGTTTGATGTTCCGGAATATCCATGGTATTAGGGCGGACCTTTACTGACACAGGTGGGAACAGCCTATCGGTTCGATGCAAAAGTGCCGGTTACGGATAGACTGTATCCGTATGGCATTCTCAAGTTGGTCGCGATTCAGTCCACATTGTGATGGTCATTAAAGGTCACTTCCAGCACCATCGTAGTCCTAGTTCACCGAATTGTTCTTTGTGTCGGGGTAGGTTTTTGTGTGTACGACGATTGTCACGAAAAGCCACTCATAGCACCGTAGCAGGTTTTCATATCTGATAGTCTCAGAAAGGTGAGATGGATCTGGTATACTCACTGTGTGTCCGCTGGCGTCCGACCAATGAGCCCATAAACACCAACCAATAGAATAGCTAGCTGACCTGAGCTTCAAACCACACAGATGTTACTGTCACACCTCGACCAGTCGAACAGTCTGTTGAAGGTTGACCTCACTGGTAGTTACCAGCCTGCCCCTTTTTCTTCTGCACTCAGTGATTCGATTATTCTTCTAACGGCGGTCACTAACGTTGACCTAAAAGTTGAATTATTGAAAACCTTTACTCTTAAAGTTGTGCTTTTCCACCAAAAGGCCAAAGAGCGAGACCATTGAGAACGCTGACATATCGTCAAACATTATTCAGTCTTTCGTCCCATAATGTGCCGATTATCGCATTTCGTTCACAGTTGAGCTCAATCGTTAAGAAGACGAAGTCCACATTGCCAATGTTCATTATCGAGAACCCTTCGCCATTTTTTTCACGTGGGAATTGTTTGTGTTTGTTATTCCTCTATGACAAGTCGTAGGTGGTTTTCATTATTCTTGTGCTATGGTCCGTCAGTAATGGCCTTCCACATACTCACCAACTGGGCGCTTTTCAGCGCAACTACTTGTCTACTCACAATATGCTAGTGTTAGCGACACATTTTGGACGGATATGACTTGTCGTATTTCCACCTCGACGAAGGCTTTCCTTAAAGAGTGAAGGTTACGTTAAGTGGGCTAATCCGAAATTTCGTCTTTCACTGCTTGTTATAATTTTCGCAACTGAGCCTTATTTATTTTCTTCCCCAGGCGGGGTTTCGTTGAAGGTCTATATGATGTCCGTGTACGACAAAACGACTGGTGAGTTTATACGGTCATCCTCAGCGTGATGTGGCCTGTTGAGGTAGATTGATCATACGGTGCATACATACCTGTGACCACTGTTGTGCGTTCTGAAAGCGACTTTTACGATTGCCTATAAACACGTCAACGAGGATACGACGGCCAATCATGATCCAGCTCAACTTATCGCACTTCCCTTGTTGAAAGAATCTGCTAGGGCGCATACAGCTGACTTGCGCACCGACAGTCTGGTTATCGAATTAGTAGTGGTTGTGGATGTAAGCTTCGCTGTGCTCACATTTCCTTTCAGTTTGGAGTAAAGTGTACTTTCTCTTGTCACTGATGGCTTTGAGGAGCTCCAGAAATCCTTTTTGTCATTTGAGACCGAATTAATCAAGCTCATCTGTTTGCTCGTATTTTCTTTGTTTACCGCACTGTCGGAAAATTGTGTAATGAAGTTGACGGGAGTCACGTTTACATCACCATACGTCGTTTTTAGTGATAACGTTTGTTTGGATTCAGGTTTGTCAGATGTTGAAGACGAACGGTTATGTTACTGAGGACAGTCGGACGGTTCGAACTCATTCTTATCCGCATCTTGTAAGGCTATTGTGCCATTTGTTTTTGGTCGTTTCAAGGCTGCTGCGGACGGAGTGGTAACTCAAGTAGCGTAACCCATAAGTAGCATAGGTGATGTGCATCTGCTATGCATCGGCCAAGTTCAATGCTTGGGACTTTTAGCGTTCCACCTACGTCTTCGGCACGTCCGATTGGTCATTGATCTGGTCCCCAACTGTGCCTTGTTGGCTCCTACACCGCAACTGCCCTGTGTTCGATGCTGCCCCATTATGAAATCTAACAGATTTTCTGCTCGTTCTTTTTACTGCTCTGGGCCGAACCTAACTGTTATTTAGAGAGGAGTTTCCAAATACTATTATCCGTTTTCTTGTCATTGAACGATATTTCTATCTTATGATTGTGTTTCAGGACTTCGCAGGGCAAAGAGTCTCGAGTTCAATGATATTCGCATCACACTCCTCTGAAGCTCAACTCCTAGCTGCCCTTTCACGGCAACGCACGTGACCGAAGTTACATAGAATCTTCTTCAACTGTTGTCTCTCCCTCAATCGGGGGCGATCAACAAAACGCATTCTCTATACCTCCAACTACAGACCTTGTATGCACCCACCACTTACACTTGTTGTGAAGCCCTTTACATCACAATTATTTTCTTATGGGACAACTGAGCGTCCGTTTTTACGTTGCTCCGCGTTGGCTTTCTCGACTGAGTTATGTGTCAAACATGCTATGTATTCTCCTTACTGTTCAGTTTTCAGGTTACCGTGCAGCTAACTTCGGCGCCAGAAACTTTGTTTACCTTCAAAACCTCACCCACATCTCTAGCGGAGTCCTAATCCATTTCCTTGCTGTCGCGCGACCCAAACCGATATCTCATTGCAATAGTTACAAGAGAGCGGCGTTTTGCTTTTACCAGCTGTCCCTGAACTCGACTTCAGCTTCGATTTTCAGCCGATTGGTTGGATTGTGTACATTGACTGTTGCGGTCCCAACGGGGATCGTCTATCCCCATATCCTTCCAGGCCGGTTCAACCAGACGTTGCAATTTTGCCTGCCACTATTCTGTATAGGTTCACCTGACCCATCACCGCGTTACACTGTAGGCATCATCACAGATCACTGCCTAGTCATGGCGTTTTATCTGTTGCGCGTGGACGCTGTCAGCTCAACTCATCCTGAACGGTTTTACCGATTAACTACTCTCAGTTTCTTCGATTCGTCAGATGTCCACTTTACATTGTTGCCTTTTATTTTGCACAGTGTACCAGCTGTGGTGCCTGGTCAGACGAGCACGTCGGGTTCTTATTGTCCAGCGGCCCCACAGTTGCTGTCAATTAAAAATCATTTTCCTCAAAAGCAGCCTTTTTGGCTTTCATTCCGCTTCAAGTAGTCTGTTAACTCTGTGGTCCTTTGTTCTATGGACTTGAAACTTGTTTACAGTACAGCTTGCCTATTGGCAACTTGCATAACATCAATCCACATGTACATGCACTTGCTCGACCTATTGTTGGTTTCTTTCAGTGTTTGTCTTTGAGCAACTCGTCTCACGGTTACATTTGTATATTTGCAGCCGATTCACCTGCACCCGCATAAGAAATGCTTGTCATTGGTGAAACCAGGCAGTTGCAACCTGGATAATTGGTTGTCTCCTACATGTCAGGTGCATATGAAAACTTTCTTGCGATCCGCCTATTCAGAAATACCTTTTCTACCTAAAACGACAGAAACGTGGCTCTTATGATCGAAAAACACTGCACACGTTCCTTTTAAAAAACTGACTATAGGATTTCAAGATATGATAGATCGAGTTCAGCCCTGCATTCGACCGATTGAATCTAATGGTAACCTAGCATGTTAATTGAGGCAAACCCCACGAACCAGGAGATAATACACTGTGAGCATTCACAACATGGGCGGGGTAATACAATAACAAAACGAATAATGTACCAAAAAGTCAAAAAGATGGTTGGCTTACCACAACTTTCTTTTTTGAGATCTGACACCAGATTGCGATTCTCAAGCAATTGCGCTGTCTAATGCATAATATAGTTACAGGGTCGAGCAAGATTAGCGTGACCTTAGAGCTTATCTGGATATCATAAGAAGTTTCGAAAGCTCGATGGGTGATGTGCTGTAAAAATCGAGAAAATTCCTTTCGGGTTGCGATGTCCGCAATTATTGATTCCCACAGATGCAATTGTTGAGGCCACTGCAGTCGACAATTTCTTGAGGCAGGTAAAAAACATGGGGAAATACACTACCGTAAACCCATCGCCCCACCTTAAAGTAGGACAAGGGAAATCTCTCTCACCAGTCCATGAAATAAGAAAAACCAATTATTCGACAGAGGCCTTGAGAACTGGCTTGATTATCATCTGGTAGAGGCGGATTGCGTGACCCACAATGGGAACTGGAAGGGGCACCTGCACGTTTTACATGAGGGTTGGGAAACCGTACGGAAGACCAGTTCTAAGGATGACAAAGATATTCCGGATCTGGAAGTGGGCCTATAAACTAATGTAAGGATGACATACAACAATGTCGTCGACATAGTTGCAACCGATTAAGGATAAGTTGAGCGGGATGTGTTTGATATGAATGGAAAACAGTAGAGTGGACGAAGCGTTTCCCTTGGAAGAGAATATGAAGTCAGTGAAGTAGTTGCCTAAGGTTATTTGCTTTCTGAGGTTATTTCCCGTAAAAAATCCCTCAGCGAGTAGCCTCAGTCATGGCTTCCGAAAGGCTGTGTGGTATCAGGGAAGACTGGTCCCACCGCTCCACTTTTTTCAGCTATGAAGCGAAAGATTGCACGAATGCTACACTGTAGTGCACGAGTCTCCATAAGTGCGCTGGTGCTTTATTGGGTTGAGTGTTTTCCCCATTATGTTTATCATTCCTTTAACAGACCTTAATGGATGAAAGATGCATTTAACGAGCGGAATTTAGGGTGGAGACTGAAGAACTCTTGACTGCGCTGTACTACAACGCGTGGACATCCTGCTGTTCTAGGGTTGCTTCAGGGACTGCCCTATATGAGGACAGCACTTGAGCTACAGCGCTCTCTCAATACGCCGGCTGCTTAAACGTATAGTCTCGCGTTTAATAAGTGCCGGCAAGTATTTCCAAATGCATTCATAACTCGGTGTCTGAATGAGAATAACAAAGCGCAGGAGGGGGCATAGGTGAGAGATACTCGTGTATCCACACTAAACAACGGTTATTGTGCAGTATCTTCGATAGGATGAGCTTTCGGTTCGCGTCATCTGAACGTATTAAACCGGCCTGCAAGTTGCTTATAAATCTGCGATCCCTGTTAAGAGGCCTGTTAAACCACTTGTTCGCAGAATCCTCAAATTAAAACTTGAATTTGACGTGAAAAATGAAAATATTTCCAACTTATACACGGAGTTCGAACCGGAAGATGGCAGAGTAAACAAAATATGAATTAAAGTTATCGGAAAGGGATTTTCCGCAGCTGTGGATGTGAACCACCATTGAAAACAAGGTTAGTTAGTAAGTATTCTGGCAGCACAGGTGTAGCACAGGGTCGTTTAAATCAATCCAATAACATTTTTTGTCTCGACCACAGCTTCAAATGGATTGAAAGTGTGATGTGGGTTTTTAAGAAATCGCGGATCACGAGTGGTTCCATTTTGAAAACAAATAATCCTAGCTAAGAATGAAAATGAAGTACGCTGTCATTCACCAATTTGCCAGTCGTTGAGAAAGCGAATACTGAGTGCTGTGGGAACTCTGGTGTGCACAGTGAGACGTCGCAAGCTTTGGTATCATTACTCACTACCACAAGTAGGCAATAGAGGTAGGATGTCTGACCAAGACGCCGTGTTTATTGTCTCGGTTGTCGCCTACTGGCCAAGAAACACAATTCGGTTCATCTGAAGTAGAGTTATAGTGAAAGACGTGCGTGATTGTTTAACTTCACCGGGTCAACTCACTAAAAGCCTTCTATACTCTTGTAATGTTTAAATCACAGGTCTTCGAACGCACCGCGATATATCCACTTTGTGGCGTCGACCGACTTTTAGCGCAGGTTTTTCCCTTTATTGTTTTGTCGGCTGATTGTCCCTTACCGTTCGATGTTATCGCAATTAGCCACCAAACAGCTTAGGTTCAAAGTTAGGTGCCGCCACTTTCCTTAGCAGACGCGAAGTCCGTTTAACTCCATCTTGTGCAAACTACTGGATTGGGCGGATGAAGATGTAGTGAATTCCATCAAAGGTTGGATAACGGGATAGTCACGAATGGTTCTGTGACAACAGCCTATGTGCTTTTTAACAAATAGTGTGGGTAATTTCCAATTTCTTTTGTCACAGAAACTCCAGTAACTTGATGTCCGTCCTACCGGCACATTGTGCATACTCATTATGTTCCTCACTCACAGAGGTGATTCCCTGCTCCACTCATTGTGTCCAGTAAGTCAGTAAGGGTTGTTTTTTGTTGAGTATCTCGCTGCAGCCTTTTGGTGAGGTTGATCACTAGGGTTCTTTCAGCGACTGGTTCAAGTTAGCCTTCTAATTCACTTAGGAATTCGCCCATCATAGGGACCTGTTCACAATTTGGCGATCAACGGATGAGACAGCCGTTGCCAGGTTTTCGTTGTAACGAAAATCGGTGTCACTGTTTTTCACTGCTTTCGTTACTTTCGGTGCGATCGACATCGATCTTGTCAAGTACTCCTGGCATTACTTTCCAGGACCCATCACCTCTTAGTAATAGACTTTTCTACCGACGCGTCTGTTTGCTAGGTACAGCGGTTTCAGTTCCTTTGTGACTGCCTGCGGCGTCTTGTGTTTACTGCTAGTCATTTTGGCACATTGCACTTTGTTCTAGCCTCTGGGACTCGTTACCGCTCAATTCATTGTAAACTTCTCTCTGCTCACCGTTTTTGATTCATCTCAAACTCGCGATCTACCCAGGACGTCACGTGGCCGAACGAGATCATGTGGATGTGCAGCTGGGGATAACTGGTATTGTGGTCAGTTTTACCCTCGGACCTTGGTTCAGGCAATGTTTTTAGGGAGCTTTGTAGGTCAGTTGTGCACAATTCGGTGTATTTGGTACCAGCACACCGCTGCTCTAGTCCAGATTTGTCGAATTCTCACTCAGCCGTGGGAAATGACGTGTTTCAGCTGCGTGTGAATGCCACCCGTTAACATACGGTCCGTTAAATTCATTGGCTTCGTCGGTTTTTCAAGAGTTCACGATCGGTGATTTAACGGGTGACTCGACCATAGGACACACATGATAGTCTGCTTGAGTTTCTAGTCATTGAGCCGCTGTAGTCTGTTGCTTCAACGTTGCTTTGTTCGTTGGATTTTATAGTATGGTGGTTTTAAATCACCTCACACCACCGCTGATAGTTCGATAGTGAATTACGTTCGCGCTGTTTTACCATTGAACCTATCTGCTTGTGCGCTAAAAAAGAAAATAACTTGGGTATATTTCAAGATATCTGTGGGTTTTGTAGTTCTTGCTATTTTTCGACTTTACGTGGTGCCGCTTACATACAATTTTCACGTCCGAAGTGGGTGCGTATGTGCACGTGTGACAACCCATCCTTTCAGTCTGATCTCCGTATACTCACGTCCCAAGGTGTGTAGCATTGTTTTTCAGTACCATCTTGCCCTCTGCGTTTGACATTCAGACTAACCGGATTAGTGACTCCAACGAGAGGCTTAAGACTCAGGGCAGGAACGATTCGCAACCGATTAACGTAGTTCTTGTGCGACTATATGGATACAATTTCCATCAGGAGGAAATTTTCGAGCTACAACTGAGTTCACCATCCCAATGAATTGTTTGATTCGGAAAAAGTAAGCGGTTTTTAGTTATGAGAAGATGGATCATGCGGGTCAACATCATAATCCTGTAGCTGAAAGTAGAGCAAAAGGAGGGGCGTAAGAGGTGGGCTATAGACGCTTTCCTGCCATAAATACTCGCCTTGTGTATACTTCCGAACACTCATCCAGACACCAGTGGAATCCTGTCAGCGAAAATTCAGTGAATATCGACATATGTTACTGCCGCTCTATCCAACCTCAAGGCGGAACACCATCCTGGGGAGTGATAGCAAAGATAACACCTAGACCTTTCATGACTTTTGCTAGATCCTTTGTCCGATTCTTACTTTGACCCCTTGGAAGTGGCAAAATGTCATTATTTTGACGACTTGAATGGTGATTATTAGTGCGATGGAAATACTAGAGGAGATACAGAGGAAAACAATGACGACCGAAAATTTAGCCTACCGGAGAATCAGATGAAAATTCAACAAGCGTTGGTGAATCAAAAGGGGGATGACGAAGTGCACGGACATCAGATCATTGGGCGTGGTCCCCAGCCGTTCAAAAGAACTGGTGTTGCAGATGGCTGCGGGATTTTTAGCATTCGCGTTCACTTCACTCTCGCGTGGCCAGTCTTCCTCCTCCTGCCTCGGTGCAATTATTCTGGTGAATCCACCAGAGGGGGGGGGGAACACCGTACTCGAGAAGTGCTGGCCCTGCCGGGGTTTAGACTCCTACCATATAACATGTGAGGCGAGTGTGTTACCTCCATTCCACCAGTGCCTACCGGACGCAACTGAATTATCACGTCTGAACAGGCGACTGTGCTCAAGCTCGAGCGATGTAATTGGTTTGCTCGATGCTGGTGTTACCAGCTCCCTCTGGAAAATCAGACATGTACCTTGGCGTACTACAGCGTGCGCAGGATAAAATATGGGTGCTGGTTAGCCCCATACATAACAACCGGACCTCAGCTCAGACCACCAAGTTTCGCGTCTTCAAAGTTGCTACCGTCTTGAAATTTTGTAAACATGTTTGAACAATAAAGATCTGAGGGCACTTTTTATTCACTGATATGGGACTCAGTGCATCGTTTCTGTGTACCTATGAAACGTGAGATATTTGCAATGACAATTCTGTTAAAAGTTAACGAGGTGACACTCAACGTTATTCCCCTAATACGACCGTCTGTGGGACCACGCGAAAACCGTACCTGTTTCGCTACGTGAGTATTCCATGAAGACCCCCTTTTTGATGTGGGCGAACCAAAATAATCACGTCCAGCAACAGGAGTACTTTTCGGACAAAAGTGGTGTGGATACCAATGTTCACTCGCTCTATTGATATCAGTTTCAGTTCTTCCAACTAACTCTCTTGTAATGACAAGACTAAGATTTAACTGAGATAATTGAACCGGATCCTACTTCTGAGGGATATGGACGTTCGTTTCCCCGTACAAGGGACACCATACAGCGCAGCTGAGCTAAGAGCTACACAGCGGAACGTCCGATGAGCATTTAACAAATCAATGGTTAGACATGATCCTGGGACAAATTAATCAACTATCATCCACGCATGTATTCCACGTCACCAGAGTACATACGCGTCATAAAAATTCACCTCCTGTTTTGGTAAGTAAATTCGTCAAGGTGATTTATAAGCCTTCGTAATTTGCTTCGGCTTTGACAAACGAAGCTGAACCTGCGTACCCCTTAGTCACCATAGTTAAACAGCCGCCAAATATCATACTAAATGCTGTTTCAGTTTCGTGATTTCGAAAAAGACTCTGCTGCAAAATAAGTGGATAGATTTTTCTTGGCCCTTTTGGAGTTGTTTTTGCTCGTGAGTCCAATATAGTATCCCCCCTTCGACCAAAACTTTGGTGGACAGCATTTCTCTGCAATGGATGCGGTAGTTTTTCCTGGCAAAAACGACTAATTGAAACAGCATTATATTTTTCCAGATATTTTACATAACTTTTGTGAGATTGGAATGTGTTTTTCGTCTTCGTCTTGTCTATATGGTCCGGATACTAACTGTTCTTGCATTATTGTAACGTGCGAATTGATCAACTCAAATAAAGCATGTCGGAGCATCTAGGATATTGCGCTATCTAGGACATCACGGACAAGTTACTTTTATACCACCTAGGTACATTGTGTGGAGCATTTATAGTGGGTTTATATCCTGGTACAACGAATAAAACTGTCAGCTGTTTGGAACCAGATAAATATCTTATTATCGTTTGTTGCTTCATGCTATGCTGCAGTTGCAGCAACGCACATCCACCTCTAAGATGTGACGTTTTCCAGAGAACGGTTAAAAAAACGTTCAGCTGTAACACCCCTCCGGTGCCTAGCTGCCATGCCACCAGAAGGAAGCACGAGGGCTGGGATACTGCCAGGTTGCCCAAGCCTAGACAGCGGAAGTCGAGAGACAGAGGTCGGGTTCGAACCACGGACCTTCCGGTAAGTAAATTCGCGCTCTAACCATTTGGGCCATCTCGCGGTTGGAAGTACAGAACGGGTCATGCCGCACCCGACACTTTATCGCACCAGCCGTTTGGTACGACATTGCAAAAGAAAATACAGTGGAATCCCCTCAATAAGGGATTCCATATTTAGAGTTGTTTTCGAATGCTTCATGGGCTTTTCGTCAGGGTTTCCAAAGGAACTGGAGTAACTGCGGTTAACTAGATAAGGATGAACCACAAGGCCTGAAAACCACTCAAAGCGACACCCTGTTGCTTGGGGGCAGATTCCTGAGCTGAAATGCGACTTCCGAGTTTGTATGTGAATGAATTTGGGTTACCACTATAGAATCTTTTTTATCCACTAGATCTGAGGCGCATGAGGCTTAGAGAGTTGAAGTTTTGCACCAATGGAAGCTTGTGCTCAGTCGGACCGATCAGTGGTTGCGATGCGTGAGTGTAAAGAGGGAAACTCAACTGCACAGGCCTAGAGGAGCTTCTGAGTGTCCATGCCAGAAGCAACGCAATTTCCCTTACACTTTAACAGGAAGAAGACAGAGAGATAGGACGTGGCATTTTATATGCGAATTCCAGAGCCTCTGGTGATTGGCTCAAGGATTAAAATCCGGTGATAACTTGTGTAAGAGGTTCTTGAGCTTTACAGCAACGCAGTAACTGAAACGAACAACAGTAATTTATGTAACCAAATATAATAAAAAATATATATAATAAAATAATATAATAATATATAATAATATATATATAATATATAATATGATATAATATAAAATAATATATATATATAATATATAATATATAATAAAAAATAATAAAAGATATAATAAAAATATGTAACTAAATATATGCGAGATCTTAAACTTTAACAATACCAAGCACATGTATTGTGTTAGTGGAAAGTGGGAATACGGGGGATAGCAACTACAACGCATTGATTTTGTTTTCAAATGTAAAACGGGTATATAACATGGAATTTTCGGTTGAATCAGGTCACTGTTTATCGGAAAAAGGCGACTTCGCTCCCACCAAAACTATCCTGAACGCAATGTCGAAGGTGGACTACAAAGCCAGCTTTCGATTTACCACACTTGCGACATTCTTCACACATGAGCCTCAAGAGTCTCTCCTGTATACTGGTCGGAGCTGGTGCGAAGGCGCTAAATGATTGGTGTCGTCCGCTATCGAAAGTAACCAGCACACTGAAACCGAACAGGGTAGTTAGTCCTATCTGGAGTTGCTGAAATCAACTCACTCAAACTGACGTCCGGGCTGCCCATTCGACACCACGAGGAAGGATGTGATCAAAGAAACCACTAGCTCCTATATAATCGAATATGGTCTTTTACTTGAGAAATGCTCGGTACAACATATTATCTTCGGGACTGACAGTGGGCTTGGGCGCATAGGAATTCTGTCAAATTTTTCTCAACTAGGCAGTTGATATATCAACATTCGGGAGTGAATCGTTTCCTGCCAAATGTTGCTTAACTATGTGGTAAGCATAACTACCCCTGGAGGACGCGAATGAAACAGTTGCACTGAAGTAGTCTTACTTGGATTGTCGTACGGTCAGCGAAAATAGGTTGACTTTTCTTTTGCTTGTTGAAGATTCCCCCCTAAGACAACAGGTGTTTGTTGCAATTAAGAAAATTTCATATCGTGTCAACGGAGTAGTGCGAACCACTGTATCAATTGACGGTGAATGCGAGCAGATTCATGGGAATACAATCCTGAAGTGCTGTAATGCCTTTATGGAAGGTGCTTAACACCGATGTTGCGGAGTTTATTTATAGTCACCTTATTTCGTACAATGAACACCTTTTGTTTGGGTACCACGTCATTTATCAATGCATCCGTTGTATTTCTGCCGTCAATTGCCGAGCGTTAACTACTTGATTCACCAAGTTTGGTTGCATTTGATGGGAAATTCAATTGTACGACCTGTTACAAGTCCATGTAACCAAAACGTTTTGGTAATTCCGGTAGGGTTATTGAACTCTCTACGGTAGGAACAGATGTGCCGGAAATTTCTGACCAAACAGTAATGGTGAAATCCAACGAGTCAAACTAAACACCAAATTCGGCCTCAGAAGAATCCTGTGGTGAACATTCTAGTGATGCATCTAGAGCTATGAATCTTCGTAAGGGGCAAGTAATCTTATCATCTACGGTGGCCTTGCTAGTTGTGTGTCGATAGCAGCTACCGTAAGACATTTGGTTTTCATTGGAGAGCCTTATAAACGTAAACCACAGTTTTACGTCGCAAGCGCGATCGAATAAAATTATATTTGTGACTTTTTCATTAAGCGGTCCGTCAACTTGGTTCAGCTTCGTCGAAGCTCACTTGTGAAGCTCAAACTGAGTGACCGCTGACCAGAAAAAGCACCGTATAAGAAACTCCGCACAAAAGTTAACATTGGATATGGAACGCGTCAACCACGGGGACTCCAACATACGGATCTGATTCAAACTAAAGCAACCAATTTCGGATTTTTTTGAAAATTTCACCTTGAACTGCGGGTAGCAAAATAACTATCTTTTTGTGCGATGCTTTCTATCAAGTCGACTTACTCGCGGTTTTGTTCCTTAGCGATCCGTCAGAAAGGAACATTCCGCGAATTCTCATCAATCTTACTTCATACCTTAAAACCAGGTGGGATATACGTCACAATACACACCTATTTGCAGTCCATGGTAGCGGAGGACTCTGATGTGATTCAAACTGAACACATTTTTGTTATTCTTCGACCGAGTGTCCAGCATAAGCGTTCTCTCATCATAAGCTAGGTCTAACGTTCAAGCATACACCGCATCTGGGGTTATTTAAGACTGTCCGAACACCGACCAGATACCTTATTTAACTGCGTACTCATTCGGGCCTCCAGTTAACATCATCCCAGTTTCAAAGTGAGTGTTCAACTTCGCATTTCTCGGAACTTGTTTCCAGAAAAAGGATAGTGGGACTTGGGGAACTATGCATTATCAATGAGAACAGAAGGGACCAAACCGATAATGGTTTAACCGAGAATTTCGATCAAACTTATTGGTATTAAGATGTTGGATATGCTACTTCGATATCTTGAGTATTGTTCTCACGGAAACCTGGGGTGACGCTTTTGCAACCTACTCGGTTGAGGAATACTAAAAATGATACTCTCGTTTAAGTCTGTAGGGTTGAAAATCAACTTTTACCTTCTTATAGTTAACTTGTACTCGCTAATTAGCGGTTCTGCAAGTAATTTTCTCGTCACAATCTCTGTTGCGCAACTCCTTTAAAACATACCGTATGAACCCACAGTGTCCGTCGAATTCACCTGTAAGTATCCTCAAGGCTGCTTAACATTAGGTATCTATCTTCCTAGTTGAAGAATGAACCTACAGGAGTCTTATGCGTAGCTGAACTTATAGAGCAGATAAGTTCGGACTGGCAAATCCGATGTTAAACGGACAAAACACGATTTATGGACAAACAAGCAGAGTCTTCTGGAGCACTACCAATCGGTTTAAGCATGGCGGCAATGAAATGAACATCTCATCTATGTCTCCGCGTAAGGAATGGACGACTGAAGTGCGAGTTCTTCAGTCCAAAAACTAACTTACAACCTTTGCGCCTCCAACACAGCACTGTGCGATGAAGGTCAGATACTAATTCACCTTGTATATCTATGACTTTTTTACAATGCACTCCTGGGATGGCTATGGTCTTGGAACCTACTCATGAATAATAATTATATATTATATTATATTATATTATATTATATTATATTATATTATATTATATTATATTATATTATATTATATTATATTATATTATATTATATTATATTATATTATATTATATTATATTATATTATATTATATTATATTATATTATATTATATTATATTATATTATATTATATTATATTATATTATATTATATTATATTATATTATATTATATTATATTATATTATATTATATTATATTATATTATATTATATTATATTATATTATATTATATTATATTATATTATATTATATTATATTATATTATATTATATTATATTATATTATATTATATTATATTATATTATATTATATTATATTATATTATATTATATTATATTATATTATATTATATTATATTATATTATATTATATTATATTATATTATATTATATTATATTATATTATATTATATTATATTATATTATATTATATTATATTATATTATATTATATTATATTATATTATATTATATTATATTATATTATATTATATTATATTATATTATATTATATTATATTATATTATATTATATTATATTATATTATATTATATTATATTATATTATATTATATTATATTATATTATATTATATTATATTATATTATATTATATTATATTATATTATATTATATTATATTATATTATATTATATTATATTATATTATATTATATTATATTATATTATATTATATTATATTATATTATATTATATTATATTATATTATATTATATTATATTATATTATATTATATTATATTATATTATATTATATTATATTATATTATATTATATTATATTATATTATAAGAGGCCAGGAGGCTTTTAATCTGGACTGACCACTATGGCATAATTACAACTTTCTACTACTGGATTTTCAAGGCCAAATTTTTTCACAGGACTGTTGTTTTCCAAACTCCCAACGTGGTGCCGCGAGACGCAAATGGCAATGGCATTCCACTAGGATGGCCAAATGTCGATCGTGTACCGGTCATCCTGCACTGTTTGGAAATGTATATCAACTACTTGCAAAGATTCATGCACTTTTTAGGTTGTCAAGTCGTGGTGAGCACTCATGGTTTAGGAAAGTTGGTTCTATTCTGACATTGATGTGGAAGTGGCCCAAGTGGAAGGGCCTACTATCTTCGCAGGCGGAAGTGCAGCTCGCTGTCGACTTCGGTCTGTACGCCACCTTTGTTTTTGTTGTTATTTGTGCTTTCGCTTGGCTCCTGAAATTCCGACGTCAAATTACTTGTGGGCTGTTTATCTACCAAACGAATTACCTTTCTGGACTGTACTTTATGTATGCTCACAACTACTTCAAAAATTTCGATGTCACCTCAAGTCACCGGAGCTTGTACAACTTAATGACTTCTTTAGTAATAACTCGAAACTATTCCGTATTTTCAAGCTGTCGGAACACTACACATTGATAGTGCTTCCCAAAAGTAATAGTGGAAAGAATTACCTGACTAACTTATGCCATCGATCCAGGGCAGCATACCTGACTGCCTGTTCCTATGAGAATTTATCATGTCTCAACTGCATCACCGTCATTCAACTTCTAAGTTATGGTAATCCTGACACGCTCTGTCTCATGAACAGTTAACGTGTTCTGCAAGTGCTTAATGGCCAGGAGCCGAGGATGATGAAGCATTTGCTATCCGCTATCCTTACGCTGAGCATCGACTCCAAATCTGCCACCTAACCATGCTTCATCCACTAAGATTACTACACCCGTCCTTCTTACTGGCCGAAGCAGCCATGACAGATCTTGAAAAAACCCGTCCTTCTCAGTCCTAGAACTGCTGTCTGTCGGGGCGTATGCTGATACGACAAATAAATCCCTTTTACCACATTGACCTACATTGTTCTTAATTGGACCAGACAATCATACAGAGCAAAGACTACTGTTTACTGAGATCCAGTACAGTAAGGCACAGGAAGTAAGACATTGCTGTCTCCCTCCTAATGCAGCTGCGCACAGTAGTTGCCTTTTGAACAGCGCCGGACTCCGGTTTTAGAAGTATATCGCGCTGGCGGTTACGATCGACCGTTGGGCGATCAGTATGCGGTTTTTGAAAGGCTTTTCTAACCCTTTCTTCATTGGGGAAGGCAGCATTGCTGCTGCTGTAAATATGGATATCTTGGACGGCTGAAAGAAACGCCATAAGGTCTTTACATTCCTATTGCAGAGGGCTGTACGACTTTACCTACAGAGAGCCTCATAATACAGTTACTTACAGTACGTAACTTACTGTTCTTCGTCGGGCTGTCGGCTTTTTTTGGAGGGGTAGGCATTTAGGCACTGAGTTCCAGCCAGTACAGCCCACAGGATCATGGCAGAACAGAAGCCCGACCACCATGACAAAGTGACAGCGCTTGGTCGGGCATGCAAATTAGTAAAATACTGCGGGTTTTGCGACCCAGGGAGTGCCGTTCCGCAGGTTACGACAAAACCTAGGATTTGGCACTATTACTTTCAATCTTACCTTGAAGACGGATCAGGTTGGTCGGCCCAGATCTCGAGTAGTAGACGGAGTTGTTAAAATGGGAAACCGCGATCACCCGTTCCTTTCATCATTAACTGACCATTAGCACCGTGTTCGACTCAAACTCCTCTTGGCTCCATCTATAAGGTGCAAATTTCTTTTGCGGTCGCAAGAAGTGGTGGAGTGTGTGTGGACTGGTTGAGTGTCTGACTGACTCAATGAAGGCCGTAGTTAGGTACGAAGACCTGAAGCTATTACAAATTCGATACCTACGAAACATCAAGCCAAGTAACTAGGAAGGACTTGATGTAGAATACTAATTCAAACAGTGAAAAAGATCCTTCTAGTATTTTGCTATTTAGATCCGCTCCTTCGGCCTGCTCTTTCTGAAAATCCTGCTTTATTGTTTTATGACCTAGCCTGGATCAGGTTTTTTCCTCCGACTGATTGTGTAGGCGTTCAACTAAGGTGGGTTGAAATTTTCAAGCATTGCTGCAACTTGAGAAAATCACTTTGTAGGCAGCTCTCTCTTCTTCACTAGACAGTCCATCATCTGAAAGGGTGATTATTTAATCTCAACTATCGATTGGGCTTTGACTAAATCCTGAAGACCGTAGCTAACGATTTTTCACTTTTAAGTAGACTTCACTTTAAACTTAGGGGAATGAAGCAATTGAGAACGGACGAATTTCAATGGCAGTGCACAGCCGTGTCAGGAATTGGTTCTTTCAGTCTCTAGGGTGCAAAGCTGACGAAGTTAAAGCACATCAGTCAAATAATTATGCAAAGTTAAGTTCCAATACAAGAACAACCTCAAGAACAACCTCACTTCCGACCACGAATGTTGTCTTCTCAGAGCAATATCGATTTTCTCACGCGCATTGTTTACGATGTGCACACGAAATGCCAACAAGATAGCGCCTAAACGGCATTGCATTGACGTTTTCATTGCTAGAAAAGTGTGTTGAGCATTACTGAAGAGATTTAATGCTATTTGGGTTGCAAATGTACAACCTACAGCCTAACCAGTGCGTTTCGACAATTCAGTTTGAGGTGCGTAGCTCTGAACGCTGAATTTCAAGCCCCTTGCAGAATTCGGCTATTTATGTTAGATAAAAAATGACGAAAGTGTAGTGTCTGGCTTTTCAGCTTCGAATGATTTGTCACAGTTTCCGCTGAACAGACGGTTTTTTGTCACCATTTGAAAGACAACTTGCTTGCTCCGCGTGACTGTTGCAGCAGCTGTTTGCTCTCCGCAGTGTATTCTTTAGTTTTTAGCCGGGTTAAGTAATGGGATACGATCATGGGTTCGCACTCACACAACGCACGCCTGACTCTTTTTCCTGCACCACGAGTTGGTTACTGGTCCTTGTCTTAAGAAGCTCTGCTTTTCAGCAAACGGATTTAATTAGATGCCAATTTATCTTTGAAGGAGCGCGATTCATTACGTTTCCTTTGGTATGAGTTGTTACTATAGCCCACCATACAACTGGAAATTAGACCGTCTTGCCTCGTTCAGTATATTATAATTTATTTTGCTTCATATCAGTTCAGCTGGCTTGCGTGGAAATAATTTATCTGGTGCTCAGATTGTGCGGGACTTTTTAAGTCTTGGCAGGCAGTCAAATGTAACGCAGGGCTTTTTCTCAGCTGGTAAATCTCTCAGTTTTTTGGTGAAAGACTGATTGATTGGTCGATTGATCAAGCGCTTGAACTAACCAATAAGTTAGTGAGTGAATAAGTAAAGATAAATGATCATTCAGCTGTAACACCCTTTTGGTGCCTAGCTACCGTGCTCCCAAAGGAAGCACGAGGGTTGGGATACTGCCAGGTTCCCCAAGCCTAGACAGGGAAAGTCGAGGGGCAGGGGTCCGGTTTGAATCACGGACCATCCGGTCAGTATATTCGCGAGGGATTGAGCCATGAATAACTACGTGGATGATTAGTCAGTCATTTGAAAACTGATAAACTTCTTCAAAAAATGTTTTGTACAGTCTACTGAAACAGGCTAAATGCCTGAATATTTTTGATGAGCTTTCATTTAGGTCATTCAAATTAATCCCAAGTTGCAGAATTTCATCGCTATTCCTTTACAGTACTTAGTGTCACTCAACTTTATCAGGCTTGCTATTTGTATTGAAGTTACTGGAGTGCAAAATACACACATCACACAGGTATAACATGAAACAGGCATGTTTACTTTATTAACCGTATATCATTTTATTTATTGTCGGTTCTTTGTTCCTGTCAGACCATCTTGTTTTTTGGTCTCGGTTCAATACAGAGGTAGTGGTAGTGTAACGGTGTATGTTGATGATTGGACATACGATTAGTTTCTGGTCAAGTGCATCGGATGGAAGGTTGATATGGAAATAATCAAACCACTTTGCAGTGTTTTCTACTATTCAAACAACGTCCAGGGAAGTTCAAGAGGACGCTTGAGAATGCTCAGTTTTCAAAAAATCCGTGCGAATGAGGTTTTTACTATTGTGTCTGATAGCTTGTGGCCGCTTAGTTCGTATTGGCTAACCAACAAGTCTCCATTTGAAGGTGCTCTTCCAGCCAGTATTACTAGCAGTCGTACAGCTGCAGCTCCTTTTCGGTGTTCAGATACGATGCCACATGAAGGAAGTGTTACTGGTTGGATATTGCTAGTTTGCTCAAGCCTAGACTGGACAATCGAGACGGCAGGATGGGTTTCGAATCACGGACCTTCTGATCAGTATGGTTGCGTCTCATCCACTGAGCCAACTCGGCCCAATGCAACAAAATGCTGCTTGCTTTGAGATCGAAGTATGGTGGTTACCGAACACCGAACATGTGGTCTGTAAGACAACTAGGTATAAATGAGTGCACGTTTTGCTACGTTTCACAGATGAACTCGAAATGGTACTGGGTGGTCATTGGCCATTAGTCTTCCGTGTATAGTCGTGGTACATTAGTTCATGGAAATATTCTACACAGGTTAAAGCATGGCGAACTAAAAGCTAGCCAAACCTTACGTATCGAATTGGATAAAACAGATAATTTCCAATAGCCAACAAGATGAAGGAGTGAAATATACGCTTGAAAATTTAAAAGAAGCATGAAAGAATATCTGGTCCACACCGTCTACCTACTCTTCTCAATAGTATTTATCCGTTCTGCATGGAGAAACAGCCTGTCAGGGATCTTTGAAAGAGTTAAAGGATGATATGCTTCCTTCAAAACAGCATCCCTAATCAGTGCACTGACAACAACAGAGTTATTTCAAGTTATTTTACAACGAAACCTTTGCTGTCGTTTGGCCTGTTTCTTGTACTGAGAACGTGAAGCACCAAACTGAGAGCAACAGAAGGGCTACCAGCCAGGTATGTGTTGAACTTATCATAGTGGTGAACATGGTGTGAGTAGATGTTTAATGATAGGATTTCTAGATATTTGGTATTCAGCCTTGAAATGGGCCATTGGCTCTGATTTCCAGTCGCGCATTCTAACAATGCCTACCGGGAGTTTTATTGGCATAATCTGTTCCTTGGTATTTTAGAGTGGTCGTGTCTACTCTCGGTCCGTCCTTACCACTGACGGAACCATCGGCCTAACATTAGACAGTCCTTGCATGACGACATGTTTCTTAGCTTTGATTATCATCTTTAGTGACGTTTGACCCGGTGAATTTACTATAGGAGAAGGCGAAGTTAGTAGGAGATTGTAAATATTTCCAACTCGTTCCCTTAAATTCAGTGGCTGATGATAGAGTTCAAGCTTATCTGATCTTTCTGATGAAATTGTATCTGAAGTTAGTCAATTTTGCAATCGCGTTTACAAACTCTGTGCAAATTACGGTACAAAGCGACTCGAAATTCTGTCGCAGGGGTTGGGTACTGTATTAATTCATATTCCTTGTTATATGTGGTTGTGTTAATGGTCTTTGCGATCGACGAACCTAAGATACATCCAAATATTTTATCACCAATGCCTTAGCTAAAGTAAATGAATTTATAACGAAAAAATAAATCAACGAGTGTTTTTTTGGCACCAGATAATTCACTGTAACAAATTCAGCGACATCCAGGATTCCGTTTACACGGCTCTCAATAAAACGATTGTTTACGTTGGCGGATTTGTACCCCGAAATTTGTGGGGGAGGGGGTTGTGCTGTTAGTTTTTATCCAGCCATTAAGAATGTGTATTGAGGGCGTCCAAACTTCCAAAGTTTTTCGCCTCTCACTAATCCTTCCCATTTTTATTTCCAATAAATGTGGCCTCAGGGGGATATCAGAGTCAGCACATGTCTATGTCCAGGATGATGACGTCAGTACGAAGATTTGTAGGACGCTGAAAAAACTGTTCGATTCATTTGGCGACTTCCGTAGCTCAATTTCATGAACCTAGCTAATGCGTTCATCTTTAAAACTTTCAACACTCAGTAAACTAAGTGTCTGTGGGGACAGGCGAGTAACCTTATTTCATGTCAACTTGTCACACGAGGTGGTTCGGGAATTAGCGGGTGTTCCACCTGGTTCAGAGTATCCTATGTTCTTTTATTGGGCTTGCATTGTTGGAGACACTCTGACTGTATATCAGCTCGCAAGCTTACATAGGATTTTGTGGATATATCATGGTTGAAGGGTCTGATTCGGATTGAGACCTTTTTGTTCATTCCCAGATTTAAATATATTAAGTTAGGGGAATATTTGATGCTTCTCAGAAAGTACCTTGGCTACGCTACCCTGACAGGGTCAAACAAATATCTATTCTTTCTCAGCCAGTACCTGTTAGGTTTGATGAGGAACAGTTTTCTAGGTACGTGATGTTGCGAAATGTCGACATTTTTTGGTGTTACCTGAAACAGGCCAAACCATTCCTAATCTTCTGATTCAACCAATCCCCAGATAAAAACCTCGGACTTGTTTCATTCAAACTGCAGGAACCCCTGAATTTACAGTAAAGGATCTTTAGCTTTAGGGTGATTATAGGCTTATCAACAGTTTGATTAGCCGTTTTATAACGATACCAAACATTGAAAAAAAACAGGTATTTTCTTGGCATACTTATAAGGTCAATGAAACCCCTTCAACAGCTTCACAGAGCTAATCAAGTAAGCGCAGCCCCCGAGTTTTAGCTAACCTCGCGTTCTGCTTGAAAATCACAGGCAATTTATTCAGCTGGGATTCGCCTGAGTCTCCCGTTAACACCAACTTAGTAAGCAAACGAGTATATTTCGCCTACAAGCAGATACGTCCGTAAGTCTGTTCGTAGACTGAGTATCGACTTGCAAAACCGCCATCTTCAAAATAATTGATCTTTTTCTGTTTAGATGTACAAAACGAATGGAGAAAGATTTTAACCCCCTGGATTGCAATTCACACCATCGAAAAAAAACCAGTGTACTTCTGCAGATAGGTGTACCTTTGTTCGGAATAACATGCAGATTAGATCTAGAGAACTGCATCAGGACTTCTCCACACGTTTCTAAGGTGTGTTAAACTACAACTGTGTATTAATTTTGTCCATCATTATTACGCTTTGTCTGGGCTTACAAAGATGGATTCACTTCTAAAGGTGGAGAATCATATTATGTGATCTGCCATTCCTTGAAGTCTCGGCCGAAGACTTCTAGTAGGAAGGACTTAAGAACTTGGAGGCGATATTCTTTCCTATTAGTAAAATTAGTGTGTTTTCACTCTTTTTTTGCAGTTTGGACTAGATTAACACAGAGTTTTATGCACCGGCAATCCAAATTCACATGCCTTTGCAACCAACGGCAGTTCCATTCGAATCTGCGTTTCATTCTTTCTTGTAATTCTTGTGTATTCATAACTCGCAATTCACGCAAGTCCAGTGCTTTCAGTTGTCCAAATTCTTATAAACAAAGAGGTCGTTATTCTACTGACCTTCATCTCCGACATTTCAAGACCACGTTTCTGCATGTACGAGTGTATGTGGCACTGTTTTCCAACTGCCCCGAACTCGAGGCCTCGTGTCGCCTGCGCTTCAAATCTTTCTTTGCACTTAGCACATCAGGTGCGATTGCGTTGGGTCCACACAATCACCAGTTTGTTCTCGTGCATGTATACATATGCGACAGCTGTGTTATTATAAAATTCTTAACCAGAATCCATGGCTTTAAGCATACATTCTATATATAGTGGTCTGGACGACGACGTTCTGAAGTGACGCGACTTCTACCCTACTATGGTAATGCATCGATCACGGCAAGTATTACAACTACTTTACTGCCACATATTGCGCGAACCTTGAAAGTGATGTTGAGAAAGTGGACGTGATTTCGATTTCATAGTGTTTGTGTAAACTTCAAGTGTCATATTGTTCCTCGCCTGGGTCTTGTTTCACATCGTCATCCGGATTCAGGCTGCAGATTTTGGCAAACCCATTAGTCCCTGACAGATATGTTCCCACTTTGTGATATGGGCACGGACGTGAGTCTTCCACTCGTCAGTTTTTATTGGTTACCTAGTTACATGCTAGTCAGAGAGAGTGTGTCCAGAAGTTGATGATATCTGCAGCGGTTTTCCAACGTTGGTCACTCAAAAATTCAATGCTTGTGAGTTTGTCGTATAACCCGTGGGAATTTGAAAGTAAAATATTGAACAAATGACGTAGACCTACTACTCGGTTAGGTTTTCATTGGTCTAAATATATAGTAACCTGGGAATACAAAGGAACAGATTTTGTTGGGCCTTTTATCTTGACAGAAAACTCATTTCTGTTGATAGACAGCAGTAGTGCGTATCACGAAAAGCCCTGAGGAAATTTGAAGCAGTGAGCTTCCGTGTACCAGTTAAGCACCACGCCCTTTTGTCACGCGTATCCGAACAGCTGCCTGGTTAATACACACCAACACTTAGATTGAACTGATTTGGTGGATATTTCAAATGAAACATCCAAAACTGCACAACACTCGCAAACTTTAAGTACTCTGCACAGATGAGAAAAAATCTCTCAAGTTACCTGGACCTCTTATCCAAAGGAATATACTTCGGGAAGCCAAAGCATAGCGATTATTTGAAGGGAACTGAGTTACTCATGGATATATAACCCTGTTTTCTGTGTAAACGAAAGTCAGTGCCACCACACGTAAGCCACTTGTGTCAGAATGTCAGATTTCTCAGTAGTTACCTTGGTTACAACGTTCCTAGGACTTTATGAGTTCTGAGCTGCTGCTGGATCCAAACAAGGATGAAACAGCCGCTTCTAGACTTTTTTGAACGCAGATAAACTCTACTTGCAGGCTGAAATCTCGTTTTTAATTTTAAAATGTCCTCACCGCTCAAAAAGTGATTCCAGCACATGCTGCATCAAACAGCCCTTGTTTGTCTGTTCAAGTCCGGTTTACTACTACACAAATTTAGAGCACCAACAATACAGCAATTCAGCCATGGTGCGGTTATCCAGTTCTCCCAACTACAGCGAAGGCTTGTACGAATGCGGCATTTTATTATAAGCGGATAGATGTGCAATAGAACTGTGCTTGCCAATAATCGCATTAAGGTGATGTTTCGCATTTTGAAAAAAAAAACTTGTCAGCGAGAAATAAGCAGAGCCTACGATAGACCGGTAGGAAACCTTGATTGGTTTACAAGCAAAATAAAACTAAAACGGGTGTTAATTAGTGATTTGCTGTAACTCCATTTGCACAACCACCTTAATGACAGAATTTCATCCACGAATTCCGTTTTAGGCTCTTCTATAAAACAGTTTTATTGGGGTTGAGCATATTCATAGCTCCTTCATTAAAATTTTTGAAGCATCACTGAATACCGAGTCATCGTTAATGGAGAGGAAAAATGGTTTTAACTCTGATGCAGTTTGCATCGAGACAAAGGAATGAAAGTGCTTTTGAAAAGGAGATCTCAACTGGAAAGTGGCTTTGGCATCCCGTGATCCAAGTAAGCGGTTAGCCCCTATTAGCCAAACTATGTGCCTTCTTTCGAGTGTGTCACATGCAAAATGCTGAACTCACAAAAGAATAATTTTTGGTCACATACGAAAACAAGTGTAACCAGTTTAGGTGGACGTTTCCGTTTCTGGTGACTAAAATATAGGATTGGCACAAGAATAACGCTTGGATTTCCTCATATTTTTGCAAAACAAAATCGGTTTGCTCATCCATGTCAAAATTTTGCTTCGCCGATCTAAATCACTCAGTGACTTGACCTTCTTACTATTAAAACACTTATCCAGACAAGAAAAGCGCCAATCATTCGTTGAATACAAAATTATTCAACCATCAGGAAAGTTAATCACATAAGGAGAAAATCTGCACCAGACCAAAAGAAGCACATCTGGAAAAGTGCTATGGTCCGGAAACAGCTTTTGTCAATGATTTTAACAAAACCCAATTTTATACTGATATGCCTTCCATATCTCCAAGTATATTTCACTTTCTTAAGGAACTCCTCGGTGTTTTGGTTGTTTACAACGGACTACAAAACGTTTTGGGGCGCGAACGTTTTTGGGGTGAAGGAAGAGAACATTTCCACATGAAAGTGGGCAAGATTGTTGACGTAAATTCAATCCTTACCACATTATATAATACATACCTTGTATCTCATTTACAAGAACTGACAAACTGCCATACATTTAGGACTACAACAACTTGTTTTTGGGTAATCCGCGAGGTTATCAAACTTGTTTTGCCTTGCAGCTCAAGAATTTTCAAACGTTTTCGTTTGAAGAGGCATCTTCAGATGTTTTCCGTTTACACTAGATCACTTAGTTTTGACAGTGGACCTGGTTACATATATACTATTTAGTATCTCTGTGCTCAGCTCTAGTAAATTACCAATCCATATTAAGGACGATCGCTTATTGTCAGACTGGTCAATAATTAATTTTAACTCGTGCCTGGGTGGATATAAGGCACGGTTAACCACATGTTGCGGACAGGTAGATTTTAGGTACGGCAAACACATTGTTAGACCTAGCACCACCATTTCGAAGCATCTTTTAATATCAACACAAGCGGGTAACAATTATTCTACTGGGTAAGCCAGAATTCAGCACTTTTCCTTTATATATTCTCGGCAGAAGACTTGTAGAATATTCGAACCGATAAGCATCGCTTTACGCAGTGTGTAATGACACATCAGGTGGGAAATGTCAGAGCTGTGGAAACATCTTTAGCCTAAATTTTTAAGCCTTTGAACATTTTGCGGTGCAATGCCTCCTTAGATATCATTACTTGTGATTCAGCACATCTTTTCAGCTGACCAGGTGTGGAAACCCAGAGTGGTTCCCTGGCTCCTGATGGTAAGCTCAGACGAATTCTGATACCTTGCTCCACACGATATTACTCTACATGAATAAAATACGAAGAGATCACGGTTTGCTATGGTTCCATTGGACCGTGAAGAAAACACTGACTAAAGTATTGGAGATCCTATAGTGAGAGCAGTTTTCACGGGTGCATGTCTAATTGTGGGCATAATTGTTTGTAGCATTGCAAAAAGACTGGAGCTTACTGTGGTGTGGTGGTTTATATGCCTGTATGGGTATGTGCACCGATTGGGTTAAACCCAGACTTGTCCTCTGACACTGGCAGAGTTCAGCATACAACTTGAAACAGTTCTAACAGACAGTTTCCTAGTCTTCCAGGATGGGAGCTGGAGCATGTACGTTGGATTGTTACTTAAAAACACACTACTATTATAGCAGACCCACCCGCTGTCTTGTAGTCGGTTTCTTGAGTCAGAGGTTTTGGTTCTTGGCCTTAAATTCCGTTCTGCCTGGATTTAATCTCCTTGGAGGTATCTTTGCCCGCGAACGACCACGAGTTTTACGACAAAAAATCCTATCATGCCACATCAGCCGTAACATGGTGCCATCAACTTGGTCACCTTACTGACTGCACACAGCAGGGCGGATAAGCAAAAAACTGTTTGTGACAGAAACAAGAACAGAATACGCCAGTACTGCAATTGAATTGACTGCTTCGCCTATCTCAGTCCCCTTCTAGTTGCGCAACTACGGCAATGCGGAGGCCGTTGCACCTAAAAAGTACATTTACGTGATTGTCAGCAGAAGACAGTTGCCTGCCGACAAGCCTCTACACGACCACATCTACACTTGCAAGCTAGTTACCAAGTTAGGCGAACAGATCAGTTGCCACCTGATCAACAGCCAGGTAGACTTTAACTCATTACTCAAGACAGCTGCTTCCCCAATTTATAGTCATTTTTGATGTGATTTAAACTACCTAAACTTCATGTTTTGTGCCGAAAGATTGCGAAGCGCAATTAAGGCCTGCACAAACTAGACTAGTACGTTTCAGGATATGCACATTGTCAAGTGCCTATCACAAAAAATAAAGTACTTCCGCTTGATTACTGTCAAGCTCTGCAGACATTTTGCACTCAGACATTTTCTATCGTGCATCAACGATTCCTGTCATTTTCTAATCAACGGTATCGAAGAGCTATGCATTGTCTATATGGGCACGTAGGATAGTCTGACAATAAGTGAACCCAGCTGCGAAACAATAAGCAACGACGAGGAACAAAAACAAAGAGGGAAAGCTGATTGTCGCGTTCTCTGGTATACGAATCGACTGGCATGTTGCTGCATAGTTCAAAGAAAATGGTGGTTACATTCCCAAAAAATAGGATCCGAAATAGTATATTATGAATTTGGCTAATTTCTCATTTTCCGTCCACTGTGCCACAAGTAGAATAAATCATCTGGATTGCCCAGGTATCGTTTTTTACCATAGGTAAATGTCACCTTCCGTAAGGTTTAACCTCTTGCTGACTTGACTTCATAGTTCGTGTGCATTTGATACACATAAGGTGATTTCCACTCTTACAGCTGACGAGCAGATGATTTCAGTTTTTATTTTCAAGAACCTATTCTCTGGTTGTTTTTCGGCCACGTGCATTTTCTACTTTGAATCGCCCTCAAAATATTTGCAGTGAACATCTGGTTTTTGCTCTGTTCTACCAAAGAGGACCACCAAAAGGGACCACCAACTTTACTTTACAGCGAATTCCATCGCAGTGCATTTTTTACATCACAGGTATCAGTTTGAGAACATGAAATTTCTCCACCCATGAACAATAATGAAGATTTAGGAGACATTTAGCCATCAGAGCAATAAAGCCGCCTTGATAAAAATTTCGATCTTTTAATCTGGAACTGACATTTCGGGAGTTCCGTGCAGCAAACCAAAGTTGTCTGAGATGCAGCTACCAAAACAGCTGTTAAAAATTTGTAGCGAAAAGCAAAGTAAACTGGTGGCCTTAACAGTGTTTCCTACATCACACTGCTCTGTGACAAAATAACGTAACGCTGGCAATGCTGAAACCGTATTATTTGTGTACAACTGTTGTTCAGTGCTATTAAAACAGAGCTTACCTGACTGAAGAAGCTCCTGGACAAAGCGAATTCCACTGAAGAGAATATCTGCAAGCCCTTGGTTGAGAGTTAGTTCATATAAACCAACACAGGATAATAAATCCGATATGATATTAAGTTCAATGACTTTTTGTAAGACAAATAGAGTAATGCTCTCTTTACCATCGCACTAAAGTTTCCACTACATCTGCGCATGCTAAAATAGACGGACATTCGACGAGTAAGCTGAAGCTGATTCAGCCATGTAACTCCAAAAACACCTTGTTGCCTACAAAGGTTGGAGTAACATATGTAACACACCTGATGTACCTGATCTATGTAATTTACCTGATTGCAGGCAATAGTAAGAAGTGAGAGTATAAGAGGATCCATTCGAAGTGTCTGCCTCATATTTACCTATATTTTGTAAAGGAAACATAGGGTAACGGGCTGTTGCATAACACACCGAAGTTTTTTTGTGTGACAGTTAATAGTTCGATAGATTTGACAGATATTTCCGAATGTTGACGTGTACGCACCGGGTTGTTTGATTCTGATCGCTGACAACCGCTGTTTGTGAGTTTGGGAACCCATGTTTCTTTCAGAGAGGTTATGTACATAGGCTCAACAAAGAGCCATTTAGACCCGCGGGCACATGAATATAGCGTGGCATTGGTTGGTAGAAAACAACAAAGCGGGCTAACCGACAATGCGATCAAGGTTAATCGATTGTGCCAGCCACGAGGTGTGTGGTATAGACATCCCACTTTTCATCTTATTTTGAAAATTTAGCTTCGAAGTGCTTGCCCCATAAACAAATTCAAATAAGCGACTTGTTTTCAAGTTATCTGTGATATAGTGACGATTGAAAACAATTATTCATGATCTTACTAATTTCAACCACTGTAATGCTGATGACCATAAACAGTGGCCAGGCGTGCAACATAGACCGGTTTGGGGAAAGAGATCTTAATTTCTGACCAAAACACAATGTTGCTTCGAAGCATTATCCTCCTTTGTTGGATGATGTTGTGATGAGTCGTTTTTTCTGTTTACTTTCACCTTCTTGTATCTTCCAATCATTTGGGTGATTCCACTGTTGTGCGCAACTTTTAGGGGTCATCTGCCATCTCTATGCGATAGTAACCTACCAGACAAACTGCGTAGTGTTCGGCTCTCGTCTCCATTTTACCGCCTACTTATTGACTCGCCACGTGTATTCGCGCAGGCAGCAGCCGTGTACTTCTTTCGACCAGGATCACCGCCCCCCACATACGCATCTTGAGAACATGCCACTGGTGTAATCATGACTTTTTCAATGAAGACTGTGCTAACACGATTAGCAGCAGTAAGCTAAAATAACAGGATAAAACAAATAAGGCAGCAAATGTAAACAAAAACACCGCATAGTAAAAAGTGGAATAACTCAGAATAGTTGGGTCGTTGTACTCCTCTGTCGTTACTCTAAAATGATTGAAAAGCTGTTTGGTTTCCCAGCGAAACTGCGCTTTTATGCTTTCATACATGGACGAGTGTGGACAAATATTCCAACACGAAAAAGGAATAGTTATCAAGTCTACTATGGACAATTGTAGGTCTGAAAAAATTCGCTTGAATCTTATTGCTGGGTGGTTGAAGCAGTTTCCTGACCTTTTTCAGAGTCACTCATTCACGAATCTGCTCACTTTCTTCAGGCGCCAAGGTAATGCAAAATCATCAACCTTAACAGGTTGCATTCACGAATCTGCTCACTTTCTTCAGGCACCAAGTTAATGCAAAATCATCAACCTTAACAGGTTACTCCAACTGAGGGAGTAAAATAGTGTTGAACATTTAAGTTTGCAGCTCAACTAGATAGTGTTTACGGTACTAGTTCTTTGGTTTTGTGACGCTTGGTTGGGATAAGCCATCGAAGTCTAAGGGGACAGAAATACGTCCCCTGTGTATGTGTACCTGAACCGCACGACAACGTTTTTCTGCGTGCTACCCAGTGATCTCCACTCTGACTAGAAGATCCTCGTTTAAAGAATGTCAACCACAAGTCATCACCTGTATGGTTGCTCCTATGCTCATGCTTTGACTTTTGTTGGAGAAGCGGTCACCCTAAACATGCCTTTCTGACGCACCTATGCTCTTTTTTCCCACTACACATACACTAGTTGTAAAGCGACACAGTGTAGCGGATTACAGTTACAATTACAAACAAAAAGTCCTGAGCATTCTGTTGGGGATACAGACATGTACATGAACAGTAATTTAATTTGTTTACCTTTCTGATTATTCTCCATACCTTGTAATAGCGGAAAATCTTACCCAGGTTACTTCTACGTCAAACCGATTTGGACGTTCCAGCAGGTCTATTGATGAGACAACTTTGAGCTGATGCATCCGATCAGAGGCAGTTATTGCACAAGTGCTAACTAGCGAACATTCTAACCCCGAGTACCAATCGCAAACCTGCATTAAACCACCCAGATGCTTGGAACTTAGAAGACAATGGGCTAAACACACGGTTAAATTAATGAGAACATGACCAAACCTGCCTCCGCAAATAAGAAGCAGTCATAAATAACAAAAGAAAAACATGCCACCACCAGCGATTTACAGAACGTGGTTCATCAGTTCAACGCTGGGTAAACATGAGCGGACGCAGGTTGACATGACCAAAATAGACCCACTTACCAAGTAAAGCAGCTTAAACAACAGCGAGATTTTATTCAGAAACTTGTCCGCTATCCCTTAACTCAACTAAGGAAGATATATTATTCAAAAGATTCAACTTGAATATCAAGATTCCAGTTCACGACACTTGTTTGCCAGTGTGGAGCATGCTTAGAAGCCATGTGTTATGCCGAAGAAGTCTGAACAGAGATTTCGGCAAAAAGTTTCATCCGTAAAACTTCTGAACACAACCACACAACTTATTTCCAAGCACAACAAAACGAAATAAACACCAAATAAGGATAGAAAATGCGAGCCGAAAGCACCAACTTTACAAAAATCCAGGGCTTACTGAAGATAGGCAAGGATGAAAAATCACCGACCTGTCGATCCTCTTCCAAGGACCACAACACATAATTTAGAAAAATACCTTTGGAGGAGGTTAAAACATCGAAAGTACGGACGCATTCACAGCATCCAAAAGGCCGAACCATTTTCAAACAAAGCACAGAATAGCGAGCAGGGAGGCGATGAAATCACTTCATCGTTTGATGTGACCTCACTATTCACATAAGTGACTCACACGCTTGCCAATGACACCACGTATTTGGGCAAATAAAATTTACGGGGGGACTGGAGAAAGATATGAAATAACCTTTGCTGGGCTGTCCTTCGCAATGAACTAACAACGATACGCCAGAAACATGTGCACATCCAAAGAAAATATGTGGATTGGATACCAAACCATTAGAGCATGCAAAACGCTTCATCCAGGGTCTTCAAAAAAGCAGAAGCTCAGAGTAAAACAATTGAGCTGAGAAAGAAAAAAGGAAACCACTTATGTCAAGCATTTCACAAAACAGGCGTTCAATGAACTTTATCGGAACGGACTTGAAGAAGGTACCTCGACAGCGACTACTTTAACACAAACATATACGCAGATGCCCTTTGCGTTAAGAGAATAGCTCAGCTGACTGCAAGATTGTCACAAATATCAGAAATCACGATAGTATCAAGCAAGTGCTATACTGGGTAGCCTGAGGCTCAAAAACTAAGTTTAAAGACAGCCGTAACAGTTGCGATAGACAATACGTTACATAGACAAGAAGAAAACTCTCCACACGGATAAGCAAACATGAAGCGGCCGGAACATTCGAGGAAACATGAAGACCCTGGCTCTTGGGGGTTTCTGGAAACATGGCACTCTAAGACAAATCCAGTCAGCCCTCCTTCGAACAAAATTTTCGGACTAACAGTTAACCTCAAACAGAAGAGCCAGCTAGGTGGGCGGATCACATGGGAAAAACAACCTTGGATTCACCAGGGCAAAGGCCACCGGGGGCGGATCAAAAAGGCCAGGGTCATACTTTGTTCGTACGAGGCAATCGACCAACCATTTAGATAAAACATGTGAACGATCAGTCAAACACCTGTCGGCAAAGCCGCGTATATACGAATGCAGCACTACAGTGCTCCTACAAACCGATACACCACTGACCCACGACGCACCACTATCCAAAGTGGGTACAATACAAAGTAGAGATTACAAACTGAATGAAACTGATGAACTTCTGGACATACTGCTCATAAGGACGCAATTTACTTGCTAACCGATCTGCCAACAGAGTTTTTAGCTCTTACTGCAGCACAAACAGGTTTCTTCTCTATGCAGTGAAGACGTCACCTCGATTGGTGACGAAACGTTCGCAAACAAACTGTCAACCGTAGTGAACAATCCAGCCATAAGCTTGAAAACCTTAGGTTTTAACTTACTGTTCTTAAACAGACTTTCTCAGCGTGCCACCTACCCGTATCTTTCCCTCATTTGTCGTACCACAACAAAGTGTATTACGGATATAGTCTATAGAAAACCTTTTCTATCTGCCTTGCAGAGCGTGAAATCCGCACTCGTGGATCCTCCGCACAAACGTACTAGCTATACGCGTACATCATTTTCCCATGGCTTGCTACTTGCTGAGTTAATCTGATGGGCCTTGATTGTCTGTTAATTTTTAGGCTCATATGCTCCAAGTTTTTTCGTGAGCATTCTGTCACTGAAAAGCGCATAGCCAGCGGTCCGGCAACTTGTATGATAAATGACAACAAACCGAGCGCTTCCTCAATGGACTGAATGTGGCTTTCACATCAAAATAATGCAGGCGGATATAGCTTGTTTCATAACTCGTCGGCCTGATATCTGGCCGCGATCTGGCCATAAATGGTAGAGTGTAGTTAGGTGGCGTAACTTGAAAACATAAAGTAAGGTACCGTGGGTTGAGACGACCGAATGAAGTCCAAATTGAACGTCTGGTGTGACAACATTGCAGAAGGCCTTCCGTAAAGTCAGTTGATCACATATATGCTCTTTCCCGACAGGAATGGACAAGCTGCTTCCATTTGCATACCAATGGTGAGCGCACAGTTTGCGTTTTACGGTGAATGCTGTAACCTGTGCTTTATAAGGACGTATCCTGCAAGCACATGGGTGTTTTAAAGGGGATGACTACCGTTTATACTGCTACTGAAGCAAGAAAGGCGGATAGAAATATGGAAGTAGAAGCCTATAGGAAGAAATGATCCAGACCAAAGTGAGTTAACCGAGATTTCGTCTTGTAAATAAAACCAATGTATGTTGAAAAGCCGAGAATCACTGTACTGCTGTTCTATCCCTTTTGGGAATCACCGCCTGGGTTTGAAACTCTTTGGAGCTTTGTGCGATGCACACTGCTGTGCACTAGTCAAAGAAATCATTGGGTAGCATGAATTCTCACTAAGTATATGTAAGGGCTTTCAGGTTGTGAAAACTTTCCCATTCCAGTGCAACGCATTTAGGTAGTTGGAACGGTGATCAGTTTATGGGCCATTTATCTCTACACATTATCAACTAAGCCATATAAAGCGTCAAAATAGATGAGAGTCCTAGTTCTTCTGAAACAAGATTTCCATTTCTATAGAGCACCCGACAATCACAATCACAATTCACAAAGCGCACTGGTTTACCCAACAGAGACTGCTCGTGGCGCCAAGGAGGAATAGTTCAGATCCGAGGGGTTAACAGGATGTCTCGCAGTGGGCTGCAGGTGGGTGTCCTCTAAGTAAAAGGGCTTTATGTTTGTTTGTACTTTGAGCTACTCTCTCTTTAGATAAAATCTCCTTAATGTCTTCCCACAAAAGGCAATAAACTTTGAATGTTAGTGGAGTTCAATGGATTTTTGTGGAGCCGCATCAAATGAAACATTTACTGTAATCACTGTTGCGTGCATCTGGAATCAATTTGTAGTAATTTATCTTCTGATTCCTCATCTTCCTCAGAACTAGTTGACTGGTAATCCTTGGATTTCTGAGCTAGGGAGAAACCATCCATTATATTCCATGAGATGCTGAATTTGGCGTGTTCGTCATATGTCACCTCCCCATGTAGTTCACGCGATCCAATGCTATCCAAGGTAGATGCGATGCAAAGCGAAGGTTTCAAACTGGGTGACACTAGTGGACTTCTGGAGTTATTGCTCATAAGACGCAATTTGCTTGGTAGCTCTTACCGCTGCATGAACAAGCTGCATTACTCAACAATTCTATCATAAACCGGATAATACTTGTGTGGCGTCATTCAGCTTTGAGGGCATTCGGGGTTAGAACAATGAAGTCGATTTTTTATTCATGTTATTCAATGATGTACTCGGATTTATACGCCTCGTTTTAGTTAAATATTGGTATGCTTTCAAACTATGAAAACTATTGCTTCAGCAGGAATCTGGCAACCCAGATCTTTTTTAAAAGGAGACTGTCGCTAATATCTGAGGATTCGCTTGCATCTAAGTGACCGGAGTAAAACTTTCATTCGCTTTGTATCTAGACACTGTTAGACGTTGAATTTTAAGGGGCAAACTATCCTTTCATCGTTCATTTCAAAAGTGCAATAATGAGGGTGGAGCTGTATGAACTGTTCTGTTACGGATAAGGAGAAACGAAAAGTAAATCTAGGGTTTTAGGATTGAGCTAAAAGCCACCACTGGCGTTCAGTATGTTTTATTCAACGAGCGGATCGCCCACCATAGCAAACTTCGATCTTAGCGCGGACACACGTGTACTTAGGAAAAAACAAATGGAAGGTCTTATCAGGTAACTTATTTACTGGTTATTTGCACTACAGATGCATTAGTAGGGATGCCTCTCGTGATTTCATTTTGACCGAGCTCAACAATTCCTATTTCAACTTTAGGGAACAGAAACATTCCATTCCTCTTGACGTGATTTCGAAAATATTTTAACATCCCAGCTGAAGTAACTGCCCAGAAACTGGGACGTCTCAAGTGGCTTCAGTTCATTCCTACATTGAAGAGATTTTGGTGTTGAAAACTAAGCCGAGACTACTAATTCAACTCACGGTCGGACGTGAGGCTTAGTAAACCTGGGGTCTTGCCTATGCACGATATCCAATATGTGGGCAACAAGGATGCGTATTCGATGAACTTGGGTTCCAGTACCGTTTTTGCCATGGCTCGACAGAAGTCGAAGTAGTATGCGAGGTTTTCCGCATTTCGAACGGATTGGCTAGAAAGTGGTAGGACTTAAAGAGCCACAATTTTTCAGGCCCTTTTATAGGCTCTCTACCTGACCAGCCAGTTCAGCTGTACCCTCCCGGGGAACCCGATAGGATAGCTTCACTATTGAGGGAAAGTATTATTTCGGAGGAAGGGAGCAATCACTGTGGGCCACTATATGCATTTCATCTCCGTAAATAATGCAAATAATATATTCATCCATCCTGGCGTGTTCGACGAATCTGGAATTACAGAACTTTGAAGTACAACAATGGTTTGTGAGACGCTTTTTATTCTTCTCTAGAAAGACAGTGTCTAACTATTTTACTCTTTTTAATAAAGATAAGGAAAATTTAAGTTCTACAGTGTCTGAAATCTCGAGTAGCCATTCTATTTATCCATCCATTTAGTTTGTAATTCCTCATTCTGTCCTGCGGTAGCCAGAAGATATCGGTCGCCGATAACTCGTCTACTGGATGCAGTTATTCCTTTCATTGTACATTTTCTAAGTACTAGCTATATAGGACAGGTTTAATAACAGTGCATTTTGTCAAAGTATTGCTTTGTGATTTACCAAGCATTCTCCTCCCTTCTACTTCCGCACTACACTGTTGAGCTGTTCTAGTATCCCAAGTATCACAGATGTCACAAGTGATACTGTGCAAAAAATGTGACTGTCAAGCACATAGCTGAACTTTCTGCCTCATGAAGAAAACCTGTGAGAACGCAAAGGATATTTCAATATTGTTCAGTATTCTTTTTCTGAAAATAGGACTTTCACATAGATCATAATTGTACGGTACCGAGTCATCAGTGTTGGACATTGAATTTTGTTGCTGTCAGTGGTGATTTCTATTTCATTTCTAAGGCCCATTCCCCCGAGGTACAGCTTTCGAAGAATACACAACCTCAAGTTAATAGAACTATTTTACTATGGGTGGGAGGAGGTGACTAAGATAAACCACACAGAATATCCGTCCCCCAACGAACAGAAGCCTCCACAGGAACAAGGATTGTTTATTCTCAGAGAGGATTGATTTTATCACTGATGATGGTACCCTCGCCCCTATTTATCTCCGCGAGAGAAGTGCACGAAGGTGGTAAGGTTTCAGAAATTATATACGTAATGCACTACTCACAAGGTTGCTGAAAATTCTTCGGCAGCCCACGACCGGTTTCGCCCTTCTTGGGGCTCATCAGGTAGGCGCAGTCCCAAAGTTTGCGTCAACCATATGTTCTTCTTGAACCTAACTTGGACTGTTTTTCGAGAAATACACTAATTTGCAAATCAAGTTGGTTTTGCGAGAGACTCCCCTGGAACCCAGCTGAATCTCCCGTTTTTGATGTTTCCAGGCAACTGAATGTGCTGCACCAGGCCGCCTCATGTTCCAGTTGCTACGATATTCGAGATATCGCGATACATGTATATACGTAATGCACTACTCAAAAAGGGCACTTCCATAAATAGGTTTATTAGCATCGCTTGTTAGTGACATCCACATTCTGTTTAGATAATCAGAATAAATTTTGATAAGTTGTAGTGGTCTTTGCTAAACCAGAACATCGAACAAGAGAAGTTTATATATGACTTAAAGCCAATCATTTCAGAGCTATTTTAAAACGTGGAAATCTGACCAAGTGAATTAAGGCTTGCATTTTTCTAACGATTCCTTATTTGAGTGCAAAATGCTTCAAAATAAGCGAGAAATCAACGTTTCATACGGATTTACAAGTCTCTGTCTTGAGTTAGTCTTACACCAACTAGGATAAGAGGCGTTTAGCCAAAAACAGTCATTTTCATATTAATTTGGTTTTGACAAGAGACGCGGCTGAAACCTAGCACTTTCAGTTGCTTAGAAAACATCCTAAACGAGAGATTCAGCCGTGTTTCAGGTAAGTCTCTCGTCAAAACCAAATTGGCATGCAAATGAGCGTAGTGCGCTAATTTCGTGCAACTTGGGTTCAAGTAGAACATAAGGTTGACGCAAACTCTGGGACTGCGCCTACATGATGAGCCACAAGAAGGGCGAAACCGGTCGTGGGCTGTCGAAGAATTTTCAGCAACCTTGTGAGTAGTGCATTACGTATATACATGTATCGCGATATCTCGAATATCGTAGCAACTGGAACATGAGGCGGCCTGGTGCAGCACATTCAGTTGCCTGGAAACATCAAAAACGGGAGATTCAGCTGGGTTCCAGGGGAGTCTCTCGCAAAACCAACTTGATTTGCAAATTAGTGTATTTCTCGAAAAAATTTCAGAAAGTATGTTCAAGTGAAACAATAATGAGCCTTCCACTGAGTCTGCCTTTTGATGTTGGTAAAGTGACACCCATAGAAGACATCCTAACTATTGAACCACTTTCGACTACTGCCACCAAGGGAACTGTGTGATTTATTACGTGGTCTGAATGGCCTTCAATCAACGTCATTTATATATTCTTCTACTCTTGATCGCGTTTTCTATGTCACCTTAATCCAAACCTCTATTCATTTACCACGTCTTCTTAGTGCAGGGAATGTCGTCGTCTAAAATATATAACGACTAGGGAAAAAATGTCATTTGCTGAAAGGTGATCCAGAAATCACCTGAAAGTGAGTGACACGCGAAAATACACCCCATATACTTTGAAACGCAAGCTTTGTTCTCCACTCCGGCGTTTGTATCCGAAAGATAATCTGGTGGCACAACGGCAAAAAAGAGGTTAAACTAAAATCTATGTTGGCTTGACATATCGTTAATTTGTAACCTTTCTTGAACTGTTTAATCTTGGGCGTCTTCGCAGCCGAGACGAAGTTAGCTGACTTCAGTTAAGTAGTACATAAGCCAGTACTGCGTAAATCATGAGAATTTGTTAGAGTGGTGATCAGTATCCCCCAGATTACTAAATATAGGATATGTACTACGCATGCACAGCGACCACCATTGCTGTAGAATATTCCACGACTTCAGCACGGTAACTGAAGATAGAAGCGCCCCGGACCGAACGGCGAACTGTTGAATCATCACGCCAACGAGACCCTCCACCCCCGCGTTTTTTGGGTGATCTGTGGTGTGTGGCATGCCACTGATCTCAAAGACATTCGTGTTCGCACATCCTAGCCGGGTTGTCAAGCTAGCGTTTATCTGTCCTTGTCATTTGAGTTTGCTTTGGGTACGGTTCAGGAAGGAACATGGTTTTACCTTGCTAACGTTGTTTTCTGTTAAAAGATCTGAATGCGTTTTTCCCACTTTTTTCCAAAAAGGAAGCTAGGTGTGTTTGCACTCATTTTACAACCAGCCCCTGTCTTTCCAATATTTACTGAGGCGTTCATCTCTCACAGTTTTATGGATACAACGTGAAAATGTTCACTGCCTGTGTGTTGTCACTGCTACGGACACATGATACGTCAATCGCTGACACCAGTGAGAAGTACACAAGTAATTAGCGATCAAAAATCACAATCTGCATGGAAACGTGCAAGTCAAGTGCCACAGGAATAGAGTTGAGAAGAAGGAAAACAAGCCCTATGATGTCCTCTACATTAGGAGAAAAAAGCTTGAGTAGTAACGAAGACCTAAATTTTTGTTTGAACCATTCTAGCAAGCTGAGTAATGTTTAGAGTAGTTGGTGAGCTGCCGTTGAGACGGGAATTTACGTCAATGTCTAAAATTTCATACATGTAGTCTTCATAAATATAGCTTGCGCTGCATTTTCCTGAAAATTGCTGGATTCATGAATCTTCTTTGGGGGTGTGATATTCCTCTAGATTGCTTAAGGTGTTAGAACGACTTCGATGGAACATGAAAACCTTAAAAATCTGGCGCGATAGGCCTGTCTTGGACTTTCTCTTGTGATCAACTCCTTTGGGTAGGACCTGTCTTAGAAATCACTGGTAGGTTTTCTGCATCAGAGCAGTGAAACTTTATCTCAACCTGCGAAGCGAAGGCAGTTTTTACAAGTGCGCAATAAAACTATTGCCTTCTATGCTAATACGAACCACTCGTTCAAATCTGTTTTAAATCTTCTAGTTTAGTGTCCCAGTGAGGAGTTTATTTCATTCAACTTAGTGTAAACGAGCAATATTTTCGGCACCTATTTAGAGTTTAGGCCGCTTTAGCAGGAGAAAGGCTCATGCCATAGCAACAAATATGTTAGTTTTTGCCACCTGTCAGTCTTACTACCTTCAGTTCGTAGCGCGACTGTGACATCTTCTGATATATTCACTGTGCACGGATAACTTTCCAGCCAACAAAAGACAAAATCATCGAACAACATCTTCCCAATGCTGACAAGGTTTCAGTGTGTCAGTAAACTAGTGAACGTAAGCTGGTAGTACATGACACGTGATGTTTTCTCCCGGGGGAAGGAAATTCGTAATTCGGAAGTTGTCTCGGTTTGGTTCTTCCGTGTTTTCTCAATGAAAGATAAATTGGCCTCATCAGAATCGTCCGCTCAGAGGAAGAGTTCACCCCAGAGTTCCTTTCTGTTACCGGTTTCGGATACGTAATTTGAACAATCACATAATAAAACCCCGGAATTGGTAGGCCGTAGCAGTAAAACAAGATTAGTATTCTTTCCTGTGCTCACTACTTTGGTGCATTCAAGTAGTTGGATGCAAATTCGTTGCAGGCCTGTTATTTTCTTTCATCTACCGAGTTGTTCCACGGTGTGATCCGAAAAGAAGGATTTACCATATTACTGATGAATAGTGAGAGGGGTCTTGACCACTTTTTCCACAGCAAAGTAGCGGATTCTGTTAAATTGCCTATGGATGGCAATGCGGATCACTGTTTTTGATGGTGGTGCAAAATGATCAGTGATAGTGTCAATCAGCTGCCGAACATCGCTTGAAAGACACTGCACTCCATGCTGAATCGTGGAATGTGCACATCAGCAGTTCATCCTCTACCATTACTGCATTCCTTCCTAGTATGAATCCAGAAAAGACGTTTCCCAACCAGAGGAAAACTGCTAAAAACATTCAGTAAATTCGACGATACCCAAAAAAGCTTGGAACATACAGCATTTTGCTGGGTTTCCGTTTTCTGCGCCCAATGAATTCGACAATGACAAAATAGAGTGTTGATAAATGGGATTGCTGTTTTACTACAGAGCACCTAACTATGTTTTTTGGCTTACTCCTGCACGGAAGATTGGTGGACTTGAAATAAGTTCGGAAAAGAATTTGGAGGTGTGTAGAATCTCTAAAGAGCATAAGGGACATGCTATTGGCGGCAGCCTTGCAATGACTGAACCTGAGCTATGTGTGATGCATCTCGCAAAGGTAGATCAAACCAGAGGTAGTGTGTCTTACAGCCTAGGCATCAATCATGTCCCACAGCTGATAGCTTTTTTCAAATTCTTAGGTGATTTATCAATTTTTCTCTACCTACGCTGTTCTGCACAGTAATCGACTGTTTTGTGGATAAAGTCCTCTGCAGACAAGGCACCCCAGAAAGGATTTAAAATCGAAGGTCAAACTCGAGGCACTTCTGGAGCATCTCAACTTAGTTTGAGATCATTTTTTCTTAATGAGTACAGAATATAGATCAAACCAGAGGTAGTGTGTCTTACACCCTAGGCCTCAATCATGTCCCGCAGCTGGTAGCTTTTTTTATCAAATTCTCAAAGGATTTATCAATTTTTCTCAACCTACGCCGTTCTGCACAGTAATCGACTCTTTTTGTGGATAAAGTCCTCTGCAGACAATGCACCCCAGAAAGGATTTAACATCGAAGGTCAAATTCGAGGAACTTCTAGAGCATTTCAACTTAGTTTGAGATCATTTCTCTTTAATGAGTACAGACTGGTGACAATAACCTTTTTATTAAATGCCTTTTGGAACGAAGCCGATAATTCCCTAGCTTGCTCTTAGGATCTTAAGTAGAGGTTTGTGTAGTCCGAATTTCGTTGGTTTTAGGTTTGCAAAACGCAACCCCTACATTTGTCTTTGTATTCTAACCCGGTAGTATGTTCGGTGACAACTTAAGTAGACGATATAGAGCTAAAAAGATAACGGGCCAGATCTCATGCTTTCCCGGGATTTTGTTCCTTATGAGCTCAACCAATTTCCCTGAGTGTCTTTTTATATATTTACAATAATGTAAATAAAATATGCACAGTTTTAGGCTCATGGATCAAATGAATGACGGTTACTTGAGGATTAACCGCGGGTGCTCGGAAGAGACTTATGGCACACATAAGTAGCGTAAAGTAGCGTCTTAGATTTCGGAACGTCACATCAGTGTTATTATTTAATAATGAAAACATTCTTTGGGTACTGATGTCTCCGGAAAGCTCACCTAGTCACCGAGCAATCCAAATGCGTGTGATGGTGCCGCACGATAAGCCAAATGTGCAAACTATCTAGAACCAGAGATTTCACTCACAATGTTGCTGAAAAGTATTCGGCAGCCAACGACCAGTTTCGCCATTTTTAAGACTTATTAAGTAGACGTGGTCCTCAAACTCTTATGATATATTTGAATCCAGCTGAGGAATATCCTAAACAAGAAACTCAGGTGGGAGGCTGATGGTCATTAAGTGCGTTTTTAGCTGACTGGAGTTCCACGCGCGGAAGTTCTGTTCGAACAATAAATTGGACGAGGGGAATTTCTTTGGAATTCTACCTAACTACGTGACTGCTTAGGATTTATCGTATCTGAGAGAAAGTCGATGGTTCATCTGACCAAAATAACAAAGTTCCACCGGTAATGGAGAGCAAACCAGCTAACTCTGATAGGCATTCTACGCAAAAGCCACCGAAACGATGCTGCAATAAGCACATAGGTGAAAGGAAAATCCGAAAATATTTCACAAAAGCATGTTTTAACCTATCCCAAGAATCCTGTAATTTATTTGAGGGGAATGAAAGATTGTCAAAAGTAGTTGGAATAGTTGTTCTTTTTTAATTCTTTTTAATCTGAATTCAGACATATTCATCCCCCATAAGATAGCGGCTTTGTTCTCCTCATTCGGGTGGTCATCCTAGAGCAGGACAGTTGAAATTTTCTGTGACACCTTTTCTGAATAGTGTTCCGCACACAAGGTTTTCGCTTTTGAAGGAAACCGTAATTAGCACTTGACGCTTCTTATTTGAAGAAACATTTTACAAATCGTGACGCCGTTGAACATGTTTTCACTGGTAAGATCGCGCTCCAAAAACACGTTGATTGTGGTTTGTAGGTGCTGACACGTTCTTCTTAGGGTAATTTTCCGTCTTCGTTTTTTCACCAGACTATTCACGTTTACATAGTCCGTGTGAGAAAACGTTCGCCTACACTTAAACAGGTTGATAAATAACAAGCAGTTGCATGTGATGGAAAAATTGTGCCTAACAGTTACACTGAGAAGCGACAGCCAGGTAACACAAAAACCAGTTTGACAGTTGTTATTTAGCCGAAAATAATGGCCTCAATAATAGCTGGGACTTTTGAGGGGGCGCCGAATAGCTGGTGTGTGATGTCCGAAGGACGAAGCAAACATCAAACTCTTTAGGGCTTTGGAACCAATTAACCGAAACCTTTGAATTGAGGTTCACATAACTGATACAGAAGGGAATGTTGGTAGCACAATTTGTTAGGTTTGAAAGTAGTTTGGCTGAGCTTGGTAATTTTATCTTGAATATTATATGAGCATCCAAGTAGGCATCAGTGCTTTCTGTGTAGTGGAGTTGGACGGTGTTCGCACACTGATCACCATACCGCACTGCACAGGAATCCCTTAGCCAATTCCCAAGGGTTTTTTCATCCAGAGCAGCGAGGATACTGCATGGGCGCTAATGATGAACACCGTTCACAGTTAGCCTAGGGCGTGGTGCTTTGCTTTTGACGTAGACTGACTGCACCAAGCTGTGTGGATCGATGTAACAGATGTAACATGGTTTCAGAACGCTTTGATTTCCTGGGAGGCAGACTTTATGAAAAAAGGCTTCAGCAAAGTGCGCGCAGCTGTTTTCCCAGTACTCCGCGACAACATCCCGTAGCAACTGGCCAATAATGGACCTAGACTAGGATAACATCAGCTAGTTAATGGACTGCTGAACGGCCATATGAGCAAGCAATCAATAACTGGCAAAATATTTATAGTAAAGTCTAGCCAATAAACAGATGATTATTTTGGAGAAAAGACTGGATTCTGACTCACCTGTCTTGCAAACCCAGGTTTGAAATCGTTAGCCGGGCGAAATCGGTATCTAGACGTACACGTTGGGATGGTAGTATAAAAAATACAAAGAAACTGAAATAGACCAAATAGCACGATAAAACCGATACATATGAATGCTAGCATAATGACCGAGAGGTAGGGCGCAAATTATGGTGCGATTTACTTTCTGCGGTTGTGTGATTATTTCGTCAATCCTAAATCAATCAGAGATTAACAGATACGTTTGGAGATTGGAAATTCGCTCAAGCGTTCAGTAAGACTTTACAAAAGAATAGGCGAGTCTGCTGAGTTCTAATTACAAGATCGCTGGTTTCCAACTAGGAGAAAACTGCGAAAGGCAATGTCCGCTTTTCGGGGGTATTATACTCGAATCACCAAATGCCAAAAATCGACAGAATCTTATATGACGTCACAGAGAACAACAGGTGCAAAGAAGGCTTCGGTAATTTTTCATATGATGTGACGTTGACGACTGTCTGCTTGAAATCCTTTACAGGTTACCGGTTTAGTTCTTCGACAAGTCACCTGCTGCTTAGTTCTCTTGACGACTGGCGAAATTTGGATCACTGTTTTCTACGTGGAGGGGGAGGGCCAGAGTGTCGGCGGTGCGCTTTATTTCTTCAGCCGCAATAACTAAGGCGACCAGTTTGATATCATGAATAGGAATAAACAGGAATAAAACTCTGAAACGGAGGTTAACCAGGCCTAGTTCTAACTTCCACAGCAGCCTGACAGATGGTTTCAGGGTATTTCCTGCACACAAAATGACCCTCCATCAATTGGTCAACATAGTCTAAATGAAAGCTAATGATTTTGGGTTAACCTTGCGGGTAGAATTCTGGATACTGTTGTTAGGTCAGCCGCGTGACCAGTGGTTAGAATTGTTCACGATCAATAGGGCACGTTTCGGGGTCTCGGCCTGTGAAATCCTGATGACAAAGTGAACCTAAAAATAGTATTCAAAATTCTGCCTCGCAATCTGTTGACTTAGCTGGTCAGTCACACAGAAGACCTTGAAACCAGCTGTCAGCCTGTTCTGGAAATTAGAACCAGACCCAATCGGTCCGTGGTATGTTTGGTCCACTGCTTTATTTCTGCTGATTCCTAGGAATGATGTAAATTCGATGGATTATGGTAGAGTGGGTGAAAGGATCAAAGCGAAATATCGGAATCTGTCTTCTTTCCGCGGTACCCTATTGGATATAATAAACATCTTCCTGGTTATCCGTTGGTCCTCGCAAAGGACGAGGTAGAAACCCTGGCGTGGGTTTGTAATTTTTTCAGGTATTTAAGGTCAAATTGAGGGTGCGGCTGGATTCCGAAGAGTTCAACCACCTGAACGCTTTATTCCACAGTGAAGCTTACCAGCAGTCAGCTGACTGTCCGAGGTGGTCTTCAGCTGATTGGACCGTGAGGTACTACTAAAAAATCCAAAGGCTACCCACAATGATTGGCTGGCAGCTCAACAGGTTGAAGCTACAACTCAAAGGACCGTGTGTCTAATGTCTCCAGCTGATAAGTCGTTTCGGAATGTGACCATTTGAATTATGCTACGCTTGACCTGGCGTAGTTCTCCCCGCACCGCACCGCACCGCACCGCACCGCTTCACCAACTTCACAATGCACTGATATCGTCACCTAGTTTATTGATGAAACCAGTAAAACGAAAGCCTAATTTTCGGAACCTAAGTGATCTCTTAAGTGAGCTACGTGCATGTGGTAGGCAAATTTAATATTTCTTCAGACTGAACATTCCATTCCGCCAAAAACTCCGTTGAATCGTTGTAGAGTGGCAAACATCCGTCTTCTTGTCCTAACTGCCATAAAACAATGAAGGAGGAATACCCTAGTGAAGAGTGGGAAGAAAAGAGCACAGTGCAAACTTTGTACGATCAAGAATAAGGTGCCTACATATTTGGACAGCATTAAAATTAATAAATCTCAGCAGCATCAGCGGTATCAACCCAATCCTCTCTGCGAACCTAAATCCAGCGCACAACAACAGGCGAACGTTAGCTAAGTAGAGTGACTAGGTGAATAGCAGCGTGCGCGCCACTAAGATTAGTTGCGTGTCATGTCCTGCAGGGTTTCTAATCAACTGCAAGCAGAATCACGTGAGCCTTAGCTAGAAGGGCGCGGACCCACAGTACTGAGTTTGACCGCAGCCGCCTTCGTTCTATGTTGCTATTTCAGAGACTGTTCCCAGAGAACCTTTCGCCAACAATCACGTGTTACAGAAAACAACGCTGCTGTGAATGGATCCACGTAGCTTATGTCTCAATCACCCCACATCGATAAGTTTAATCTACTGCTGTAACGAATTAAACTCGTTACCAGGTACGCGCTCACGCACCGCGCTGCAACCAGCTTACACTTGCGATACCACGGAGACACTGGCGACCAAACACTTGGAAATACCTAAAATCTTCATATCGGAGTTGCCAAGTTTCACAACCATAAAGCACAGTTGTTTTGTATACACAGCCATTTAGCCTAAGCTAAATTCGGTTGTGACGCTAAAAGCGATGCAAGTTGGCGAACGCTGCATTACCTTCATCTGATACAGTAAAATCACGGCTCATGCGGTTGTCGTGACACATGAATCAATCAACAAACTCAATCTCTTCATTTTGAAGCTTCAGAGAAGCATAAGGGGTTGGGGAATAGTGAAGTAAGAGTTTGCAACTTCATTAATCACTGACCAGAAGATTGTGTCACACTGTGCTTTTATTTATGAAAAAATTGCATATTTTCATTGTTCTGTAGAATAACAGGAGGTCATTCAAAAAAGGCTTTCTTAATTGTCCGTGAAACTATAAAAAAACTGATATCTGATGCTTTGTTATTTTCCTTAGGATTCGTTCGCTTACCGCTACCCTATTTCCGGTAACTTTCCTATGTTTTCCTAGCGTAAGGGGTTCTTCAGTTACCTCCGCTTGTTTATTAGAACGAATTCTTTGTGTTGATAATTTATAGGTTTTGTACCATACAATTCTGGCCAATTTTGGAGATTAAACCAAACAGTGCCAAAAGCGGCCATACATCCGCCTGAAAAAGTCTATCGCTGATCGGGCAGTGGCACAAGTTAATGCTCTTTTTGTAATGTTCCATTTTCACTGCAATCATATGCATCACTTAAGGACAACAATGAAGGATGATTAAACCAGGCTTGCTTGAAGAATATCTAGCTTGCACTTGTTCCAGTGTTTGAAAAATTTCGGTTTTACCCCAACAACTTTTCATGAGCTCAGAAATAATCGCAGAATTTAGGCATATATCAGACACTATCGACTTTTTGGTGAGTCATTGTGGAAAGTGTGAAGTAGCCCATTAATTTCCTCTATACAGTGAGCAAGTGCGGTGTTGCAATAGCCGTTTTTGAAAATCCGGTGAAATCGCTTGACTTGGTGCACTATATATATATATTCTTTTTGTGCTACATTTGTCCTCAGGACGACAAGCTCGGTTCGTTTTGACTGGCGGCCCTATGTTATGGAATCAAAGAAACACCTATTCTTACGTGTGCTACGGGTGTTCATCTCGACTGCAAAATTTCGTCATCACGTTGTCTGGTTTGGGATGTTGGTAAACTCTGTCATATTTTACCACAATGGAGTCGTGCCAATATAAACGTCAAACCAGCCTCCCATAAAACACGATACCTTAATGACTGCTAACTTGACCTGTATGTGGAAGTCGACTGAACGAGAGCATAAATGAGAGATTCAACTGGGTTCCAGATGAGTCTGCCGCAAAACCAAATTACTTTGCAAATGAGTGTATTTTGCCAGATAAAACCTGTTCTCTGTGAAACGCTATCCCTGCTTCCTGACCAGGTGAGAAGTGGCATGAGTTTGACATTTAACGCTCAATATTTGTTGACCTCGCTCACGTTTTGCTATGACCCTAACACTGTTTGTTGGTGCTGTTCGTTTGCCTTGAGTGAGCACTGTAGTTAGTAACATGAGGACAAACCGTGAGTTTAGCATTGTGTGCTTTAAATGTAACTTAGGTATGGAGTAGAACGTTATCTCTCTACGTACATATAAGCAGCATTATCTCATTAGATGTGCCTTGGGAAGATAAATTTTCCAGGTGTCCAAAATCTCCCTTTTTGGTTTTGAAGAATCTCCTGAAGTCGTTAGGGAGTTCCAGCGAACAGCTTTGATGTCCGTAGGAATTACTTTCGTTTTAACGAACAGTTTTACTGTAGCTGAATTTTTACGTAAGTCTGGACTGGAAGGCACACTTTCTTCTCGCTTGATATATGATTTTGTTTTAGTCTGATGAACTAGCTTGTTAGAAGAACTTGCCACAAAGTGCTTTATTTTATTGTCTTGCACCGAGTGGATGTGCTAAATCTGTGCAATCAACTTACCACTCTTTTAGCTGGTTCCGTACAAAACGCACCTCAAACCTCACGCATTAGAGTAGATTTGCAAGCATCCGAAATACTGTGGTGGCGTGTATAAACGCAAAATTCAAAACTTTGATTAACTTGTATGATTTTTCAGAAGCATACTAAATTTCACCTTAGTTTGTTAGCATGAATTTGAGCGTCGTAATGCTAAAATTAAAGTGCATAATTAACTCCGCCTGATGTTTGATTTAGGAGTCCTGCCCATCTTTCATATTGATGTCAACGTAAATTGTGGCTGATGAGTCGTGATATTTGTGAGTAAGAACGAGCCAAATTTCAGCCTGTCTTTATTGCACAGTTAATCCATGTGCTTTGCAAAGGCTTCTATTAATGCTAATTAGCCTGTCACATCAAGCTGAAAAAGCTTCATGCTCACGAACTGCTACAATTTAGTCCATGCTATCTTGATAAGTGGAGTTAAATGTATTTTTGGCCGCAAGCACGTGACCCACCATTCTCGACCATGTGACAGACTTTGCTTAGGATATCTGGGCCGGTGACTCACAGGCAGAACGAAGAGCAGTAACCCAAGTTTGTGGTGATGACACAAATGTGATCTAGGCAAATCCGACTAAAGACTGGGGCCTTGATGGTGAATAGAGTTCAGATATAATGATTTTGTGAGGGAATGCACTAAGTTTATACCCAAAAGACTGGGAACAATAAGAAGTGGAAAACCCGCCATAGCAAATTACGTTGAAACAAGGTCACAATGACATTCAAACATTCTTTGGCACAAATGTGTGATACGAAGGCCGTGTTAATTATCAGTGCGATATTTGCTTAATGCAAACGGATAGCGATTGTTTTCTGATTTTGGGTGATTTACGTTCGGCCGGAAGGTTCTACTATCTGAAACCCAAATAACATAGCATAGATGTACAGCATAAACGAGAAATTCAATTGCGTCTCCCATAAGAAACAAATTGGCATGCAGATGAGTGTATTTCGCTAAAAAAGATTATTCTGCATTGGTCAGTGATTACTGCTAATGGTTAATAAAACTGTGTTTAGATAACATTCAGATGTAAAGAATTTTGGCCAAGGGGCTCCATTTTCTCCAAGAATCAAAAACACCTACTCAGCTGTACTACTGGCGAGATAAACTACCCAGTCACCAGCGTCACGTTTGCGTTTAGATAAGAAGACTGAAGATCAAATATTCACCGGATGCTCCGAAGGAGATGAGCCAAACATCATAGCAATTAGCGTCAGTAATGCTACGCTGTTTTATTCTTCGAGCAGGTAGTTTTTGTCAGACAAATAGGCTCACTTGTTACCGACCTGACCCCTTTGCGCAGGTGTTCGGTTTTCCGAACAACACCTGGCGCGTACAGCTTTATTTATCCAGGGATGTTTCGGTGTCCTATCTGAATTATCCACAATGAATGCAGCGTAAGCTTGCAACTGTGTCCATGAGAGCTGCATAAGTTTGTCCCGCCAAATTTTGTATTGCTCTGATTGACATGCCAGTCTACTAGTTCCGGAGCTGCAAATATGTTTCATCCACCACTCAGCCGCAGCTTTCAATATGGGTGCTCTTTATTCAGGCTTGCCTTTTGAAGTGAGGGATCAGTTCAAGTGTACTTCAAATTTTGCAAGGTTCTTCTACACATGGTTGTTAAGATGACGTTTTCCAATTTCAGTTTACGCGTAAAAAATTGCCCTGCGCTGAACATATTCAGAGATCACTCATTCAGGAGTGCAGTAACTTAGGATTTCTGTTAGAGGTTCTGCCGTGTAGGCTTTGAGGGTTGAATACTATGTCTCTGTGTGTGGCTTTTGAGTGCAGAGCGCTTGAAACAGCAGCAATAAAACTACTCTCGTCCTCTTTTATGTTGCTTCCTTTCCAAGACACCACTTGCCTGGAATGCAGTGTAAAATCCACAAGCAAGCATGGATATTTGAATAAAGTAATCCACTTTACAGGAACCACAGCGGACCAGCTATAATAATTCTCTCGTACGACGGTATTCTCTTTCCAACTGAGATTCCGTGATAGTGGCTACAACTGAGGTTGCAGCATCCACAATGTATCCAAGGTGGTTTGATCCGTTGTGAGATTCTTTCTGAGTTTTGTTTACCCACAAGTTATTCCAAAAGAATGCAGTATGAATGCGATGCAAAAATTCTCACTTAATAAATGACATTTTTGCCATAGCAAATTGCCGGTCAGGTCAGTCTAATAGGTGATTGTTTCAGGCCTGAGATTTTCATAGGAAATTCAAACTAATGAATTTGCAAGGCACACTGCCTAAGGCAACTCCAATGTAGCACAGCTGGTAGTATTACCAGAATGTTGGAAAAAGATAGAATGCTGTTTCCTGATATCCGACCGGTGCTCCGGTTATTTTCGCTGACACCGTCGGCTGAGCTGGGTGAACACAGCTCGCCAAAACAAGTGATGTTCGAGGTGGTTTTTGTCTTGGATGCACTAAAGTGTGTGCAATAATAGTGCATCCACCCAGTTGTGTTTACGTATACTTGTATCTCCCCAGCTCGGGATGGTAAAGCTTGAAAATGTGTGACCCTAGTCCTCGTAGTTACCGCGCGGGTCTAATTGGTTGCTTTATTAGGGAATCTATGACTGTCAGTAAGGCGAAATTCCCCTTACTCCTAAAATACTTGGGTGGTGTAACCGAATGTTGAACACGACAATGAATTATCCTTTGTTCCCGCGTATTGAGGCATATTTTCCGGGTATATTTTCTAGAAATTCTACAAGAGAGTCTCAGTCTACTTTGCCAGTAGTTTGCAACTTTGCCTTCGTTTCTGACATTGTGTGAGAGATCCAAATACCACAGCTGTTCCGGATATGTTCCTAGGTCCATAGTGTAAACTAGTCTGAGCACACTAAGTGTACACAATATAACATGCCGTAACACAAGGAATAGTATTCACGATTTTTCGAAGTGGGTGGTATGCAGTGAAATGTAAGCATATCAGAGACAGACCTTCATTAGACCGTCAGAACAAAATAATTATTTACTATTATTTGCAATTTATGGTTGCCTCCTTCATTTTCCATTCGATGTAGTTGAAGGACAGTTTTCCTTTCGAAAAGTTGCTTCCAGAAACACACAAAGTTTCTGTAGTCGTTGAAATCACTGTAATTCTCCTATCCTTTTTTGAGCCATGATGCTGACAAGCTTAAGCTTCATCACGTTTTTCTGTGAGTGCTTTACCTACCAATCACAAACCCTACTAATGGTAGTTTGCTCTCTTGTTCACCAAATGCGAAGTAAAATGATGGAGTTGTTGGGTTTTCCTGACGCTCACAGCAAACTTCAGAGCTCGATCAAACATTTGGGCACTTTGTCTGACTAGCTGTTTCGCCCAGTATTTTCCTTTGATTCAAATCAGCCGGTTTAAACGCCGTCCTGATGAGCTAAAAGGTGGTTTCTTGTCTTTTTATTTTGTTTCAAACCTGTATATTTTTCATTCGCACATCTTTATATGACAATCCGTGTCTGTTTTCATGCTCCGATCTAGCCTTCTCATTTTTAAAGTTTATGAAATAAACCGTCGGTCAGCCGATGATTAGGTCGTGCGTCATTAGTGAACTTATTTGCCAAACGATAAACGAGGGAAAATGCCTCTAAAACTAGCCGGTCAAATCATATCCACTCCTGGAACTAATTTGTGGAAGGACACTGCGTCCACAATATTACCCAATTCATTTTGGCTGCACGCGCTACATGTTGGATGAAGTCTCCACGGGTTAGTGGGTACTCAACAGCTATATGGTCGAGATAGCGTATTTGAAGATCTTAAGTTGGAACGAGTGTAATGGCCCAAAAATAACCATTGACTACGATGACATTGCAAGCTGTAAGGACCTAAGCTAACCTTCTAGGTCGTCTGTGCCAGACATCTGTTAACCGGTAAAACCAGCTAGGAAATGAATTTAATCTTCATTATCTTCCCATTTCTAAGTGAAATTAATGGCAAAATGTGAAGTTTTTGTGTCAGTTTGGTCATCTAAAGGATACAAGTGTTTCTGTCTACCCAGAACAATTAGGATAAGTCAACTGATGAAGCTTATCCTGAATAAACGCCACTTACACTTGCCGATATTTGCTTGAACTCACTTTAATCAGAATGTCTTCCCTAGATGAAACTCAATGACGACCAGTGGAAGTCGTTCCCTTCGATCCATCTCTGTCTGGATGGCTTTGCCTTTGCTGCAGTTAGGGTTACGCTACTTGTGTGTATTAATCCTGCTATACAAAATCCGTTCGAGAGACCAGGCAGAATTCTGTTTGGTGGTCTTGGTGAAGGGCTATCTTGACCAGCAGAAGAGAGGTAGACAACCAAATAACTAGTTAAAATTATGTTGTTTAGATTAACTGCAAACATAAAAAAGGCCATTCAAGTGACTATTCGATTCAGAGAAAACCTTTGGCTCGGAATTCGAACCAAAGTATTAAGTATAGCACTAGCCGTAAAGGTCAGTTTCTGAACTGTGTGGAACCGCACATCGCTTGATTAAGTTGGCGCAACCGAATTGATCCCCATTGTTGGCTGCTTGGACAACTGTGTACAAACAGTGGAAGAAACTATGTTGTAACACTAAACGAACATCAACAGATTACTGAAAAGTAGTAACGAGACTACCAACGAGTTTTTCGGAGTACTCCGGAGTTCAGTGTAATTGCCCTGATTGGTTTAATTTTGAAATAAATGAGTTCGTCATTAGATAATGGAAACTTGTTCGCAGGAGCACATTGATCACGGGTGGATTTTGATAGGATCCGCTTTCGTCGTTTCCACTTTCGTACAAAGTTTACACCAGTGAACGATGCATTCAGACTGATAAACAAGTGTTCACCGTGTTGCTCATGACGTGCGCCACTGTGACGTTCTTAGACCATGCAGACTGTCAAGTTTTTTGTTGTACTGACGCATTTCCAGATTAGCCGGGGGCTGCTTGCACGTTCAAATCTGGTTGACAGAGTTAGATATAAACACAGCTGTTAGTTCATAACTATTTCAGCTCTAACTGAATTATGTTGCTATACTGGGTACCATTAAATGCCGTTTATATACATAAAATCCGAAAGAATTTGAGAAAAGGTGAATGGGTTTTGTACATTGGCGAGACTCGCGATGGACCAAGATTTAAAAACTTCCGCTCACCTTACCCAAATAACCATCGTTGACGCATCCGATCTTAATAGCTGAACTTCATACCTACTTCTGTTTAACATTATTACCAATAGTAATGTTCCTCATACTTTTGGCAAGCAACTTTCATCCTGCCAACATTCATCAAATGATGATGACCGTTCGAAGTTGAGGATGTTTTCTAGGTGCAAATGAATGAAACATACATATGTATTGTTTTTACACAATTCGTGATATCATTTCTCCGTCTTTAAGGTTTTCCCACCCGGTATGTCCGGTGGTGATGTGGTTATTTAATAAGTCTTTATTACCCGGTATAGTGAACGAACCCCAAAGGTAATTTCTAAAGAGAGTAAATTCGTTGCTTCCGTTTTGCGAATTTCTTGTTCGCACGGAAGCACTAAACCTGGGCAGCACTACAGATTCTTGCATTCTAAAATGAGCCTACATATTCGACGTAAAAACCGGATTTATAAAGGCAACAAACAGTTTAATTTTTACCGGTAAAGATTGCAAAAAATTTAGTGATAGCTCTCTACAGTCCCAATAGCTGCGCACATCAGTGCAATAAGGAAGCAAATGTTGATTGTATTTGATTAACAGTTCAAAATAATCTTCACATTTATTTCTGACGTTTATCGTAATTTGTAGGTGATCGTATATATGGTTTGACCATATTGTACTTGTGTGGAACGAAAGCAAACAGTTTTATTTCTCTGCTGTTCCAAAGAGTATGGGCCAAATTGAAACTGACAACCCCTGTACCAAGCATTCTGTTTTATTTGCGCAGGGAATTACAGTGAATGTATCTGAGTTTCAGTTTCTGAAACGATGAGAAATAAAGCTCAGGATGCCAGGTGCTGATGCAGTTTTTATTCTGACAATGTTTGGAAGGCTCTCTTTGGAAGGCTCTCCACTCAAGAAGCTTCGGTTGGCAATGCAAACAGACTGATGCTTTTATGCTGTACTCGCGAAGCTGACACGTTACCTTGAATGGTCAATTTCCATTTCATTTACACACTTCTTGCGTTCGCCTGCAATGGTGCTAGTTATACTGAAACGTATTTACTCAGTTTTTGGTAACCTAAGAAAGTGTTCGCGGGGCAGGCGCACTTTAGATACATGACAGTTTCTACGGAGCTGTTGCTCTTCATTGAACCAGGGTAGTCACTCAGATCAGTCTGACTGTACCACAACGTTTCGTCATGCGTACTCAACTGTCTTTGGTACATCAGTGGCAGGTGTTTTATCAGTTTTACCCGTGAGTAACCACCTATGTTGAGTTGCACTCCCACTCCCTGGAATTTGTGCCCCGTTGAATTGTGGTTTCACAGTCGACTCCAGTTGACTGGGACAGGGAGGCAGTTCAACAGTCAAGTGAGTTTTAAGGGGTGCGCCCATCAGGTGCCGTGTTTTGGTCACCAGCACAACAAACAGGTGCTTGATAACACAGATCGGAACTGATAGCCTAAACAACCTGCTTTCGGACTTATTTCCGCTTGATTTATCAGGTTCACATTGGCGAAGAAATTCTAGACGAATACAGATTGACATGTGGACCTACAGATTTGGTTCCGGTAAGCACATATGCGGACGAGGAAATGCAAGCTGATATGACAGTTCGTTAAACATGTGTCATGAGTTCTCCCACATGCTCGCGACCTCTCTGATCAACGTTGTTCCAAACAAAGATAACAAAACAAGTCAGTTTCGATCTGTCTTTTAAGCTCTCAAAATGAAAGCGAAGCCTTTGTTCGCATTTGGGTGCGTTTAATCCAATTCACAACATCGGTTTTCCCTTCATTATTGTGGACAGAAATAACTTATCGTGTGACGCTTAGTCTACGTTTATATCTGATTAGGCGGGTGGGAAGCACCATGTGATACTGAGAGAGTGTGTTTGGAAATAGGGATCGGAGTGTGGCTCCCAGGGTCGTTGTAGTCGGCAACTTGCAGATGGAGAAATAACACAGATCAGCGGTTTGCTTTGGCACATAAATACAGTGAGTCCTAATAGTGTACCTAAGCATTTGGCTGCTAACTCATGTTTCACTTCTTACGACTGGTAAGATGAGATAAATGTCACAGATCTTGTGGCAATGGGCTTCCGGTTAATGTTTAAAATGACATCAAGAGTTACGCAATAAAAACACATGCCAGTTATTGTAGGTTAAGTCTAAGGTCGCAAGTGCGTCTGCCAACTTAGTGAGGTAGAGTGTACATTTCCTGAGAAATGTTTGGCCAGAGCAACTGCGAAGGGTGAACCAAATACGGCGCTAAAATTGGGATGTTGGGATACCCTTATGTGAGAACATATAGTTTGAGTCTTCGCTAGTGGAATGGCACGATAAGCGCGGAATGAACACCATGCGCTTGCTTTTGTTAGCTAAAATAGAGCAAAAGTGAGATTACAATCTCCTTGGGACTGAATAATCTGGAATAAAACTGGCTAAACTACGTACAAACTAGATGGTGTGGGCGCACAACAATGCACTTGTCACCTGTGATAGCTGAGAGCCAATACAAGCTGACCTAATACCAGGATTAACAACATTCGCATTAAATGGATGACAAATTCATACCCCACAACTAGATTCCAAAGAAAATGTTAGGTTACTAAGATGTAGAAATTGGAAAAGGAGCCTTGGAACACTTCGGGCAAAATATTACGATTTTAATCTAGTGTTCTTACTTTCTAGAAAGGTCTGTAATATCTCTCCACAAAATCGAGGGAGGAACAATGAAAACGTCCAATGCTCTTCAGGCTTTTTCTTTGACGGAACCAATCAGTAGCAAATTAGCTCAGCTGCAAATACCTTTGAAGCAATTTCTTTTTTGAGCCAAAAGCAAGACCTTAGATACGTGAGAGTCCAATTTTTGTCAAAAAGACGACAGTGTCAAGAGTATAAATGACGACAAGTCAACAAAATTTTTGGAGAAAATTAGGGCACTGAATCTGGTTGTAATTTAAAAGTGGCTGAAATGGGGGGTCTGTCGCTCTCAGTGCAAATCCGCACACTGTGTATAATCCTTCGTTCCTTTGTGTACAAGACGAAGGCTATGCCTCCTGAAAAATTAAGTAAAATCAAAGAGAAGCACGACATTGTCACAGAAGACCGACCCGACAATAACAAGTCCGCAACAAAACCATGGTGGCAAAGACCTGGTGCGAAACTCGACACATTTTCATTCGCCCACGACATGGATATGATTGCTCGATACAGACACCGAAAGCCTTGAATCCGAGCGGGACACTTCACCTACACCAAATATTATTTGTGATGTGACCGAAGACATATTCTGTAAATTTTGACCACCCTACGTTGTTCTATTAAACGATGTTTGCTATGCTGCTTCCTACTTACTTTTCGCCGGGTACAAACTGTGGGGCTGAATTTATGCGAATTTTTATTTAAAATATGTAACAAGTTTACGGAGACATGGAGCATTCGGGTTATTAGGAGGAACCAGCGGGCTACCTGTGTTAATTGAAGCTCTTATCCCACAGCTCTTTTAAAATGCTTGATTGGCGTGTATTGGGATCAGGAATATTACAGGATCCAAACGCAGTTCCCTCTTTTGGGTTCGTTCTATTTTCCATCGGGCATCGAGCAACTGAGAACTTTAAACATTTTAGGCTTTATCTGGGGTTCATTGCATGTCGTAATTTTCTAAGTCATTGAAGTACTACTCTGGGAGGAAATCGATTTTGTGCTGATATTTTGGCACGAATAATTGGATGAAGATAGCGGAAACATTAAAACATAAGTGATTCGGATTAAACTGCGTAGGGTACCGCTTAATGACTTGAATTTTTGCACTTCCACATTTACTATGAACTCATCTACATATTTGTATAGGGACTGTATATGCTGGAGATTTTGCCAGAAAGGAAACGTAGGATACGGATTGTTTGTACGCAGTCACCAAGTTAAATTATAGATGATTAATTTACACGCATCTTTTCAAAAAACGCAATGCATTCTACTCTGCTTCCTTTTGCACCCGAAAAACCAGTTGGTATCTGAATTTGCTTCTGCTGTATGAAGATTCTAAACGGAAAACGCATCCTTTGGAATACTTCTCATAGACTGAATAAGTGCGCCAAATTTACTAAAAAGAATAGAACCCTTGACATGTGACGGGACAATTCCGTAGATGCAGTTTGTTGTGGTAAGTGCCAAAGCATGTCAGTGTTAGCAGAGTATGTCATTTTTAAATAAAAATTGTTTGGGTAGCTGTTCTCAGCGTGGTGATGGTTGAGTAATGTCTTTATCAAAAAATTCACTTAGAAAGCAACCTGATCGCGATAAAGTTCGTCTCACGTCCGGCCAATTTTTGATTTTTTTTGCGGCCTGAAAACCAAATTGCATTCACTTGAGTTACGGAGTAACAGCAGACAGTGGAAACGACTGATTTTGACAAAGCCTCGAGGGAAAATATTTACAAATGCAGAACACAGTTGAACTATATGCATAAACGCAGTTTAAGAGGTGAAGCATACGGTGGAATTTGCGTTGGGGTCCCTTACTCAGGGCCGATTGAAAACCTTGGCTGGTCGGCCAAGACAGGGTGCATAATTTCGCATGGCGTTTCTGGTTGTGAAGTGTTGACCGGCGTAGTTGAATTGCAATCAGCTCTGTTGTGGGTACGTTTTACCTAACGGCCATGCAACGTCTTTGTGACACACATCACACTGAGCGGCTCAGCGAGATTTGATCGGTGATTTGCATGGCTCTCGTCACGTGTTCCGCCTTGTTCGGCAGTTCTTTGAGACGTGTTCAGTCGTCCGGGTGAGGCAGCTTGAGGATGAATGAATGAATATATTACTACAGAACAGTACTTTATTCCTGAAGTTTGATTGAGCAACAATTTATTGGTTAGATGAACATTTGATTTCGTGCTAGTTAACTCTGTTGTCACCACACGTTGTTCCCAAGCTTCTTAGCAATCCCCCTTGAGTCTCGGTGGATTGCATTTTCCGATCAATAAGCATTTGTGTAGACGTACCGCCTTCTGTACTGTCTCTTGGGTTGACGATGCGGTAGAGGCTACCAAAAGTCTTCTCTGAAGGACGTTTACAACTACTGATGCAAAACGTGAAATATAGCTATTGCCCTTTTTATGCCAATTTTCTGGTGATGCTTCCTGATATGTACCCATCGTTTTGTCTGTTTTGGTATGACCATGTTTTCTCTGAATTGTACAAGGCACTAGATCGTAGTTGGAATCGGGTCGGCAACTCATGAACAGACCTTCGTTCATTTCGAGTCCAACCTGGTTTGTGCGTAGTATGGGTAGCCTCTCTTACTCAGAACTAACTAACACTGCTTTCGTGTGCAAAATGACCAAACTGCTAATTAAGGCAAGCCCCTTAGTGCATTATAAATCCGGTGGCTCGCCCATCGGTCTATCCCGGCTCAAAATCTCAAAGTATACTCCAGTGACGCATGTCTGAGGCACTCACTCCATAGGGCTGTTCGCATTACCAAAAACTGAATTCAGAGCATACTTTTGTTAACTTCAATATCTCTCGTGATGTCCTACTCTGAGGTTGGCAAATGACCATGTGTGCAATAACGAATGCTTTTCGGTGTGAATAAAAGAAATTACGGTTATTTACACAGGCTCTCAGGTTAATCACACTGAATGAGGATCTCGGCTCTAAAGGTACCTATTTGTGTGAGTCTTGCTGATTTCACCACTTTAATGACGGATAAAAATTACTTACCCTCTGGAAAGGAGCAGAAGGTTTCGGTAAGATTTCCCCCCACTATTTCCCAAAACTAACGATGTTTTATCATCACAATACCAACAATCTCTAAGTAGCTCAATGGAAGAATAAACTTCACCAGATGAGTGAAACTTTCGTGTGAGAAGCCGTTGCTCAAGGAGCCGGTCAACACATGTGATGTGGATCTCGTGATTGAAGGACGAGGGACGATATATCCTGTATAAGTGCGAGTTAATCGCACTGCCGATCAGCCGCTCGTGGCCGAACGGTTAAGTGTTACAACTACTAGCCAGAAGGTCGCGGGTTCGAGACTCTCTGGAGTTTCGCGAGATGCGCACTGCTGATGATTCCTAATAAGGATGAAAAAACTGTTCAGTGTTTCTCGGCTTTTCAGCATAGATGGGCTTCACTTGCAGGACGAATTCTCCACCAAAAACTTCCAAAATCTCCACATAATGCAAACAGAAGAACAACTTCAGACACGGTAGTAGATTTACCTATCACAGTCCAGGTCCAAATCTCATTCTTGATGCCGTCAAATAAGCTGAAGTTTCCGTGCAAAAAGTCTTTGCAGCACATCATGAAATATAACATATAGTGTGAGTTCAGCGGCGATTACTATATAGTTTTTATTGGGGGCTGAAAACACCTCGAAGAATTGTGAGCTCGGTTAATGTACGAAACCTCAGTTGCCAGGCTTGCACAAGTATCATGCGAAAACCAAGTGGTATCAGCCCGGTATCCGTCACATCTGCGGTCACTCTGGTACTAGATTACGCAGGTTGATCGGGCATCGAGAGAGATGAAATAATCGGAATTGGTCTGCTCTTCAGCCTGGTCGAGAATGAACCCACCACATCTTTACCTTGAGACAAGTTCTTGAACGGCACCACTCTTTCAAACTTGCTACATTGGTCGGTTTTTTTTATCTAAAGGCTGCTTTTGACCTCGTCAATTTTCAGGAACTTTGACGATGTCTGGCGACCAGCGGTGTTTCTTCCAAAATTATATTCCTTATGAGGGCACTATACACGAAATCCTGTGGACGCGTACGAGTACACGATAGGCTTCCGCCTGAGCTGACCACATACAGTGGTGTAAGAAAAGGCTGCCTCTCGCTTTTTCTCTTCAAATCTGCTATCACTATGCTGCTTGGACCATCGGGGATCGTAAAACACTTATGGCGTTTTCTCACAGACACTGAGTAGGTAAACGATATTGCTGCTCTCAATTTAGATCTTTTGAAAATGCAAACCGTTCTAAATAACCTAAATAACTCTGCCACACGGTTTGGCATGCGCTTCACATCGGGAAGGTATTGCTACAAGCTCATGCTTGCAGACAGGCCAATCCATTTGGTAGATAAATATGTTTACCTGAAAGTTTTATAAGTTCCGATGGGCTGACTGAAGATGAGATTACACTTTGAATCCGGAAGGCCAGGGTAGCTTTTACCAACCTCCGATACTTGTGGTACCGATGTGATCTGAGTTCGTCTGTCTACACTGCAGCAGTGAGTTCGTATTGCTTCATGCCCTGTATCCTTTGGCGACATGGGAAAATTTTAATGTTTGACCGTTGGTGTCTCCAAAGCATTGGTCCGGTCTTGTAGGAACATCAACTTCTCAATGATGAGGTAGGCCAGATGGCCTTAAATGAAATAACTCTTCCACGATGGATGAGTTACTCATGCTTCATAGGTTACGCTGGTCAGGATATGTAGTTTGCATGTGATAGGACCGACTGCCTCACAAAGCTCTTTTCACCCATTCTTGTGCTTGGTGGAAGTGACAGTGTATGACCAAGTAACGAATTATGAAAATACTAACCAGTAAACTGAGTCGGTCGACAAATGCCACCTCCTTGGATAGGGTCGTCTGGACTCAGCTCACCAATGGTCAATGACACTGGCATACATGTCTCAATCATATCTGTAGTAGCTGCCCAGTTCCCGAAATGCAATCGCCTCCGATACCTAGCTGTAAGCTTCCTCATTTTCCAGTGTTTGAACCAGTAGCAACTGAAACCAACGTACCCTTGGCACACGATTTATAACTGATGGACTGAACAAATTTAATTGAAGCTTGCAATCTAGCAGAATAGCCCGGGCTTTTAACACTTATGTTACAAATATTAAGATAGTTTGGCTTCTCAAAGACGGAATGGAACGATTTTACTCGGTTCAAAGTATCTGACAAAAACCTTTTAATGTAAGTTGGCAGTATGGGTGCTTTCTGAAAGCACATCCTCGAACCGCGTGTATCCCAGTCTGCACAGTTTAACGTACCCTTAGGCCTCATTCCACCATGCTACTTCGTTGTGCTCCGTAAAAGTTTAATGCAAGTAAACCATGGCCTTATCCACTGTTTTACCTGCTCTCCTAGGCTTTTTCATCAAGGTACATCAACCCTTCCGGTAATTCAGGCATGACAAAAAAGCAAAACACGCACGCTACTAAAATGTCCGCGAATCAGCCTAGCCTCATCCAGTTTGGAAAATTAACCCTTTTTATCTATGCTAACGACAAGCGACTTGGGGGTGATGTCCCTTCTTTTTGAATATGCCTGGCTAAACAGCTAAGACAACCGACTGGGGTACCAACAGTGATTTATCAGAAAGTTTTGCTTTACTAACTTATCACAAAAAATGCAGATTGCATGATGGCTATTCAGATGATAGGCAAATCAACGCCTCAAACTGAACTGTGGCAGTAGGCAAAATAACAATAAGTATATCTCAAGACCATGGGATGCATCAGACGTTGCCTCTTACATTTGAAGATTTTAGAAGAAAGCCTTATAACTGAAGTTCTCAGTAGCATTACATTGTTTTACTCCAATGTTGGGGAACTATGTTTTCGAAAAGATGGACAAAGAAGGAGTAACAAATAATACAAGAAAGCACGAAGATGGCACTGAAACTACCTAGTTGACTCAAAGACGTTTCCTCCCGCAGAAGATGACAGGAGTTGGTCGATTACATCGTGTAAACGTTTTATTCTTAGGGGGAATCAATCTGTCAGCTTTGTTGATATCATTTTCGGCTTCTTTACTGAAGGACATTCAGCGCTGATTTATCCGCACTGCGGATGGTGTGGTCATCCGACGCACTTGAGTTAACAGACCTCCTGAATATACCAAGAGGAGATTTTTCAAGGCGAGGGCTGGCGAAGCGACCTCATTATTTTCATTTTGTAAATTGCTCGTTTGCTCGAAAACGCCATCATACGGCGAATTTGAATAAATCTACATCCGGAAACACAACAGCATAGTCGGCTGAAGACGAGGACACCCAAACTTGTTATTCTTGCAGTTTTACACTCGGGGATCCCAGCAAGCCGACTGAGAATGGACATCAGTGTCGCATTTCGGCTGACTATATTGTGTGACTTCAACATTTATGAGACCGTTACTTCAAGATACTCGCACATATTGTCTAGTCATACTGTGACACTGTAGAACAATGAAACGACCTTCCTATGCCGACTACGAACTCTAATCTTGACTATGCCATTTTACTAAAAGTCAACGAGTATCGGCTCTCCAACTCGTCAGAAATAAGATTCCAAATGATTACTGATAAAAAATATTTACTTTTCCGATAAAAGTCATCTTTGGGGGACTGAAAATCCAACAAATACAGCACATTTGGGCACAAATTAATGAGTGTTCTATTTATGAAGAATATCGACCACGGGAGCCGAAATTTTAAGTTTATAGTGTTTCGGATTTTGAACCAAGATAATCCGGATCGTAAGCACTCCACTAATGAATAAATGGCAACTCAGTTTATAAGATTTTATTCGTAGAAGTCGGGTGGTGTCCTAAAGCGGTTGTCCCAAAGGCTGGCAATTCCTAGAATGACAAAGGGTGGATGAGCCTTCTTGTATAAAATTGATGTGGATTGTTTTGTATGCTTAGAGGCGTAGAGTAAATAGCTAGTGTAAATCAGCACCAACTCCAATTGGAAATCAGAAGCATTCCTAATAACACTTTCTTACAAAGGGCGGATAGGATCAGGAAGATGTGGTCATCTGTCCCAAATCTAAGTGATGGCAGGTGGACTAACATGTTGCGGTGTTTGGAAAAAAACACTTGTGTCTGGCAAGAACAAGAACGGCTCTACCACGGTGATAAAGACACCTTTTATCAGGAAAAGTGGTAGGCCTATTCATTCTTGACGTATATATTGGGGTGTGCTATATGTTCCCGTGCGAATACTCTAGCAGTGGAAGTACCAGTAACTATAAAAAACGAGGTAGACAGCATATTACTTGACACAACGGAGTCTACATTTATAAGATTTTTATATGGTATAAAGCCTTGCTAATACTAATCATGGCCTCAGCAAGTCTCTAGCTGCAATACAGCTCGGTACACTATCAATTCGTGAACAGGGTCTAGTGTTTTGGACCCTCAGAATTTGTGCATTTATTTGGTCCAAGTTAAGAATAAAAACGTCCTGTTTACATCTGGAAATCTAATTCACAGCAGCCTTTTTCTCGTGTTGGATGGATACAACTAAGCTAGTAAAGGATAAAAACTGCGGGTTATATTTTGTGTCCGATTTTTTGTACCGAATTCGTAAATTGTTTCAGTAATTATTTACGCACTCCCCCCTTTCAGCAAGCTCTTGATAATATTTGTGTCCTTTATACCTCATTCAACCAGCATGAAACAAGCTCGGAAGTTTGTTCCTGACAAAGTAATTTACCGAAACTTACGGAATTTCAGTCTACTGTTTGACTTGTGGGGTAATACTTAGGTTGAAGTTAAAATGCTTTTCAATACTGTGCATCCGAATGGAACGTCTCACGTTATGTAACATCACGTCTGATGCATTGGTAGACCCTACTGTTGTGACATCAACCGTGACCGAAAAAGCCTATCGCCTTAACATCCGTGACGTGGCTAGTACACCAAAGAATTTCATATTCTTTGGTCTCTCCAGGCATTCAGTGTCACCGATGGTTCTCCGCTGCCTTTCATTATTCCACCCTCGCGGACTCTTTCATTGGTAGCATATACAGCTGCGTGAAGCTTTCGGCATAGGCTTGGCCCCGAAAGAACCAATCTGGAGCCGTTTACCAAAGAAACAAGAGTGCGTTTCTGCGCCAACCTGGTAAATCGGAAACATGAATGATCTTCTATCAGAGTTTTTAGGAATTTAACGGTGTGTTTACAGCAAATACCCAGCAAAAGCGCAATAGCTTTGCCTTTCTTTTAAGAGGTTCTCCTGGTGTATCAGTACTCAGATAAAAGTGGTAGGATAATTTGGATATAACTCTGAAATTGTGCTTCAATGATCAAGTTTTGGCGTTGGACTGCCTGTTAAAAACGGGTGATAGCGCTGTTCTATTCTCTGGGGGCTTCAGATCTTTCAGTCGTTTGAAAGGTCACTTTGCCACAGATCGGGAAGAGAAAAGACCCCTACAGTGCACCATATAGTTTCTCCTTTTGGTGGCGGTACAAGTGCCTAGGATGATACCCGAGGACCGAAAGACATATGGTATATTTTAGATAAGTGCCATGGGCTATAAAAGATGATGCTGAAACTTTGGCAGCAGCGTGTTCTTCACTGATTGCACCCATCTAGTGCGATGTTTGGAACGTCAATCTGGTCCATCGAACTAGAACTTGTTGTTAAACAAAAAGCATAGAAGTGGTAAATTAGACTACCTACGTTTGCAACACCGCAGAGGAACACCTCGCAGAATGATTTCTGGATGCATAAACTATGAGACCGAATTACAGGTTTCAAAGCAACAGTTTTACGCATGAAAAGAGGGTATGTAATTCAACATTACAGCGTATTGTGCGAGCTTTACCCGTAAGTATATGATAAGATAGAGCAAAACAAAGATTGCGCAGCATGCCACATTTGAAATGTCTCCTTACATTTATAAAGAGAAATAATACCGCTCAAAACGGTTTCCCATGTGCACTTAAGGGTTTTCAGAATATCAACTAGAGTGTCGACTTGCCGTCTGTAATCTGAAACATGGTGAAGCTGACTGCTGTATGAGTTGTCTATCTTAGCGTCTGGTTGGCCGGGTGGTAGGTGTCCGTTGGAACTGAAAAGTTGCATCGGGAAATGATGGTGCTAATGTGGTGGCGTGCGGGTTGTAGTCAATAACTTTTTGCTTTAGCATGATCCTCAGTTGCTGATATTTCTCACCAAACTAATATACTTCATTACCTTGAGCACAGTGTATCTTGGTGATGTACCAAACTCACTGGTTTTCAACTTGTGTATCCACATTCCTGACTAATTTCACAAATCCACTAACAAGTGCGGTTGGGCAGAGTACATTCGGTTAAAATTAAAATCGTTACCTCAGAGATTAGGCTGATAGTGTATGTTGCGTGACTGGTGATAAAAACGTTTGCAGTCATGGAGGTGGCCTGATGCTTTACACGGACCATTCAGTTTTGTGGCCGAAATTATGACCGACCTGAGATGCAGGTGATTACAACGAACTCAAGGGATGAAGTGGGGTTCGCTGGACTCCAAATATTGGTATACCGCTTTACTAGGATATGATAACTTGAGGGAAGTTGTAGACATTGTTGATAAAATTGGACAACAAACGCAGAAGACGTACTGTCCTCTTGTTGTAAAATGGCTGAGAGGGAGCACGGTTCAAGACAATGATCGCCAAGGAGCTCGAATAAAACACATTTTTCACTGATCCGTAGGACTGACTCAAGGAAGTCATATAAAACTGAGAGGGTTCAGATACGGTTAGTTGGATTCTGAAGCAGGTAAGTTCCTATCAGCAGTGAAATGTCCACCGGTGAGAATTACTGGCATTCAAATTGAATAGCTGACTTGTTCATATCCTGTAGTCAGATTTTACCAACATCTATGACCAACCATTTTTAGTCGAATTAGGGGCCCCAGTACATACGAGCGTTTTTGGCAAAACGCTGTAATCTCAAGTTAAGGTTTTTTTCTGTTCCCGCGAACCACCATTATATTTCTCCATGAAATCAAGGGAAGGACAGTGGAGACGTCAGGTTTTGCCAAGCTTTTTCTTTGACCGAAACTGTCAGCAGCAAATTAGCTCAGCTGTGAATGCCTCTGGAGCACCATGTTTTTGTGACCAGAAACAAAAACCAAAACATTTGCGGTAAAACTGACCATATTGGGAGTATATATACAGGTCAATTAATGGTCCGAAGCAAACCGGACAGTAAATCTGACTGGTACGTGACTGGCACTATGGGGCGCCCTTTGCTCTTAGTGGGATTCCTCACCATGTGCATGGTCCTCAATATTCTTCTGAACAACGCCAAAGCTATGCCTACTGAGACAGTAAGTACAATCGAAAAGTCACAAGATATCATTACACGAGATCGCCGCAACAGTGACAACCCTCCCACAAAGAAACCATGGTGGCAAAGACCTGGTGCGAAACTCGACACATTTTCATTCGCCCACGACATGGATATGATTGCCCGATACAGACACCGAAAGCCTTGAATCCGAGCGAGACACCTCACCTACACCGAATATTATTTGTGATGTGACCGAAGACATATTCTGTAAATTTTGACCACCCTACGTTGTTCTATTAAACGATGTTTGCTATGCTCCCTCCTGCTTACTGTTTACTACCACATGGGAGCGATGTCATACGCGTTGTTTTCTAAAAATTAACAGTGGACTCAACCATATGGCCAATGTGTCCGAAACTGGGGAGCAATTCGTGTGGAGATCAATGCAGTGTAGCGATGCAGACAAGCGTGTTCCAGGTAACATGGCCATTTCATATGCACCTTAAAATCCCTGCTTGAGTGCAGTCTTTTGAGGATGACGATATTATAGATTGTATAAACCATATTCATTTTTGAGGTTTCCTTTCACGTGGTTTCATTCCGTAGTTAGCACCTTCGATATACTGTAGGTACTGTACTGTAGGAGTCTGTACTGTAGGTACTAAGTCATCGTGTTCCAAATAAAAGTTAGATCAAGTTAAGTTCAATCGAAAAAAATTAGGACCCAAGTATAACGTATGCGTTCCATTGAGGTGCCTGACGAATATTGACCACCGTACATTATTTGCGATATCTGATCTACACCTTGGTTCATAGCTTGATAAACTAACTCTGAGGGTACAGTGCAATCTGCTTACGGTTAATATGGGTAAGATAATGGATTCGATGAAGTTGACTAATTTGGCTCCACAGACTCTAGTTGCGTAATCTCCCTCAGTAGGCCAAAATACCCCGGTTTACAACAAACGTCCCAAAAGCATGGAAAACGCCCACAGGTTTGTTCGCAGTTCTCATTTTTTGGGGACCCCAGTCTTAATATCCCGAACCAGAAGAACACTTGCTCTCTCATTTCAGTCCACTGTAGGAAGTTCTACCGCGTATGCATGTCTTCGAGAGCCTAATACAATGCGGTATGATTATTGTTGTGCTTGTGTAACATTCACTTATTACCTAAACTCGTTTGAGTGTAAGTAAGCCGGGTCTGATATCATTGTGGTATAATTACAGTGATTTCAAAAGTAATTCTGCTGAGGAATAAATCATGTTCTAAATAAGTAAATTATTCACCTTTTCGTTGGTTGCACAGAAGCCATTGGACATGTAGCATTGTCGGCACTATACGCTACGGGCTACATCTGCCACGAATGCTTTTCCAGCAACCATTTGCACTCCTAAAACACATCAGAGAAAGTATGCTTCATTGGATTTCTTTGGCTTTCAAAGCGAAACAATTCGAATAGTTTTACTTTGCCTCACTACTCAGTGAGCGTGGTTAAAACACTGACTGCTAACGAATAACAACACGAAAGCAGCCGAAATAATGGGGTATATGAACTTTCCTTCTGAAGGGTCAACTGTAAACCAGAACAACCGTGCTTGGAATTGAAGTACTTGCGCCTTCCTTGTAGCGGTTCCGAATTCTATGGCTTATCCGAGCTACTTGTTTTACACTTCGTCCAATTTAATTTTATTTAATAAGCTTAACTCTATACTTTAGAACCAAGCTCGGTGGTATGATTGCAAGATAGTTGTGGGCCATGGCGAAAGGGAATGAAGAACAATACGAAAAGTTTGGTTGGCTTTGGTGCTGTTTATCTCCCAGGATCGGGTCCACATGAGCCTCCCTGTGCTTGGCTAAGGGCAGTGGCGTTCATGCTTTCGGCTTTTGTGCAGACTGTCTAACTGAGTGCTGGAGGTGTAGACACCTCAGATGGTTTTGTAAAGCCAGCTGTAGCCGCCTGGCTTCATTTTATCATTTCTCTTATACCGCTTTATTGAAATAAACTGACATGTTTGCTCAGCAGTGAAGTTCTAGTATTTTTAACTGTGTTGCCATCAATGAGGCTGATGATGATGACGATGATAATGATGATGGTAAACCTACATTATTTCAAATGCAGAGCACGGCGTCGTAGTTTAAACACACGGTGTAAAGTCGTTACAATTGACCCTACACCATGTAGGCTGCGAGGCCTCTGGGGGATCTGCTGTCCAACGAAAAACCTAATTGTGGTATTTTCAAGTAAATATAGTAAATGCGGGGTTGATTCAGAGTGCCGTCATCCTCAAACATTTCCTTTGAACGATTTCCGATGATTCTGGCCAACAGATCCGTTTACAGCACTGAGAGATTCAGCGAAATATGTAAGATAAGAGGCCTTATTATTGCGTGCATCAAAGGTTGCTATGCCTTATGCTTGATTTCTTTCAGGAATACAAATGATATCATGCTGTATGTAATATTCTTCTGAAAGGCTTGTGTTGAGACGAGAAGGAACGCAATGATTTAATTTGGTATTTACGCCTGAATATCGCGATAAATTTACTGCGCACATACCCTAAAGTGTACCTTATCTCCTTGGCTAGTGTAATCCTGATAATCCAGACCTAGAGATATTAAGTGTGCAGCTACTTCAGGTTGTCATAACCTCATTTAAGATAACTGGCGCAGTCAAACAAACCCGTTGGTATGCCAAGTTTTTCGTGATATGGCATGTCGAAGACACCAAAAAACATAGCTGAAGCTGGCAGAATAGTGATGATGAGAACAAAGGCAAGCCATGAAGTAATATTCGGAGTTAAAAGCCAAAATGGGCAATATGACTTCAAGCAGCACACTACTCTCTGACGGGTTATGGAAACCGTTATGGTCAGAAACGGATTGAAACACAAGAAAAGTTGGAAATGTACCGGATTATTTGTAGCTCAGGTGGGTTCATTGGTGGCTGATTAGGTGAGCGTTGACCTGTTCACCACGCAACCATGCGCTGCTGATATCAGCTCGACTGGCTAACAGACCAACGTTCACCTGATGAAACACAAGCACAAGAATTTCTTTGGAATCTGAAAAAAGATTAAAGCAACCTAACTTAAAAAGTGTCTCGAAGGAGGTTACGTTATTACCGTTTTACACAGACAACCTCTAATACAGAAGACCAGCGCACAAAAAATGTATTCTCAAACGGATTGGTTATATCTAATTCTCACCTCATTACTGGTAATGTGGACACTTGCTACAATGAGTCCTCTTCTTATTAGAGAAGGAACTTTCCTGGAATGGATACGTGCTGTGTTACGAATCGTTTTATCCCTGTTGTAATCCAGAGAATCCGACGCACAACACTGGGGCAAACAGTTCAGTTATGGAAGCAGCATCTGTCAAACTTATGGGCTGTGGGGCGAACTCTCACGTGTATTTCACAGTGCCTTTGATGAAACGGCATGGCTGAGTGGTGCGAATATGTGCACAGGAAATTCCCATTACTTGGAGTCTTTTGGGTCGTCACCAACGAATAAGTGTACAAAAGTTAATTTGCTGTCATTTCCACTGGCACAAAACGATCGCTTGGATTTTGGCATATGCAGGCATGAATATGCTCTCCGTTAGCTATTTCGAAGGAACACTTTTATGGGATACGATGAAAGCTTTTATCAATATTCCATCTTACTTAAAAAAATTGCTATTTTTATAAAAACCACTTATTCAAAACGACAAGATTTTCTTGCTTTCATGTCACTTACACAGGGAGAATAGCAGTATTTTTCCCAAAAATACGAAAACTTAAAATACGGTTTTCGTGACTGCCATTTTTCTCAGGTAATAAACACTACTTTTGCCGCTCCCATTTTATCCGAAACTTTAGTTAGCAGATAGTTGGCTGCGATTAGAACGATGCTTGGGTTTTGAGCCAATGCTAGTTTCAGCGTGGGTGCTTTTGTAAAATTCGCCACAATTATTTCAGGTTGTAATTTCAGGCCATTGGGGCACCATCACTGATTTAAAAATGGGAAGCTTGTTCCAGTCTAATGATTCCTCTTCAGTAAGAGCATCAGGTGGTGAACAATTGCTAGTCTACTACAGTACTTTATGTTTCCGTGCAGTGGTTCAGTAAAAACTTCTTCGTGAGAAAGATTGATATACGACTGAAATGGGATTAAATGAAATGGGAATTTACTTGAAGGTGATTCACACCCAGTGCGATCGGACCCTGTGTTATTTCCATGGTATAAGATTTCATTGCTGATAAAGTGCATTAAAATGCGGCACAAATGAGCAACGACAGCTTTCTACTTACAGTTCGGAGAAATGGAATCAGCTTTTAGCGTTTCTGCTAGATGTTCAACTTATTTATTCCAGATGGAGGGGTCACTTTGAAGGAAGCATGTGAACGTCTAAACAAAGTACCAAATTTATCTCATCAGAACAGCGTTTGGAAACAATTGGTAAGCTGCTTCTCTAAAGTCCTTGTGATTTCTATGAAACTGCCCCAGTTTAGCGTGACCTTATTACACGCAAATTGGTTAACATAGTCCTCTGAAATGCTCTGATTTATCTTGAAGTTTGTTTTGAATTGCCAGAATCGCGTGCAGCCAGCCAAATTTATTGCGATAGTGAACTGCGTGAAGCATGTTGATTAAAGCTGAATCTAAAGAGCTTTTGTCACCAGGCCGTACTTTACCATAGAGCGTATCACCCCCTCCAAAATGGTCATCATGTACACTAATCTCGCAGCAGTTTATTAGATAAGTAGACCAGCTGCAGATAACTCTGTATTGACGATCCAGTTTACAGTCACCACCCTCTTGCTTATATGATTTGAATTCAAACCGGAAACAATGATAGGTCAAGATGACCACATTTCGTGCCGTATTTAGAAGGTTTAAATTAAGTGAGAGTCATTTTCCAATAAACAACCCTATTCTCCTATCGTTTATCAGGGTTTTCTAATGTAACATTCACAGGATTTCCATTGCATTCTCCGTTTGCTGATTTTTCCCACCGTTTGCATTCAAGTATTTGAGGTTCTCACCTAGCAGTTGGATCGTTCTGAGGTTCAACTTCACTAATAACAACACCATCCGTTTTGGATAAACTGCTGATAATCGGGGGTGCAGGAGAGATACGATGGAATGAGTGAATTGCTCTTCTCTTTGTCGTCCAAAGTGGTATACAGATACCTTACTAAGTTACCTGGTTCCTGGGTATATTTACCGCACTAGGAACTTTCAAAAACTGATTTAAAAGTGTTTGGCTCTGTGTACTTCACCGATAAAACTAGAGTTTTTCCACCAACCTAGCTATTTAATCCTAAAATCCTAGACTTCAAAGAAGAGTATCATCAAATAAACCGACTCATTCCACTATTTACTATATCGGGTTATAATATCATTTGCTGTCAACGGTTTTCGTCGTCGCGCTTCCAATAAAAAAGCTTAGCTTTCATAAATCACTTTGTTTCGGTCATGAACAAACGTTATACAACTCTTCAAGAGCCAGTTCGCCAAAACAGCTATCTTTGCGCATGTTAGTGAGGTAGCGAGAATGCCCATTGAAATCTGCTTTTGGATGTATTTAGTTTTTGAGCTGAAACCAGGGGGTAGAAATTGACAAAATCAGACGGCATCTGGTATGTTTCCTTCGGAAGGTTGATGCCAACGGAAGTGAACTTGTAAAAAGAACTACCATACAACCATTTCAAGTAATCGCTCATGACAACTGATGTAAGGAGATAAAAGTCAGTTATGTGCACTCAGTACTGACGTTAGACAAAGTGATCGATACTATTTTAACGCTGTATACCACTGGAGGAAAATCCAAGTAGTATCTTTCCAAGTACTAAAGCGTCATTCCTATATCTCATGGAAGGTTAATATGTAAAGTATTGAGTCTCTTTGTGGTGTTTGTTCATTAGTGCCTCATATTAAAGCAACGCCCAGGACTGTCCAGAAAGATGCATTAGGAAATCTGTGCGATTGAGGTTTCTGATTTCGCATCTGATAGCTCGTAACGGCTTGGTTCGAATAAGTCAGTGAACAACTGTGCACTCAAAGGCATTCTTCCGCCATTGTAATGTCTTTGACCACAATGGTCTTAAGAACTGCTGGATGCAGTCAGCAGCTGTCCTTTTGAGGAATTCGCGCTTAAGATTTTCGTCTTTTTACTAAAGCCGAGTGTCAAAATTCAGCCAGAGTTTCATCGTTTTGGATTGGAAAACACTGAGGTATCCAGTATGCGGCTGGTGATATGGTGGATACCGAATAGCCGGGAAAAGTTAGCGTCATGTGCGTTGTAGTAATTTTTTCTCGATATTACGCAGGCGCCATGGTGCAAGGTTTTTCTTATAGCAAGTGCCAGTGTAATGAGGGTGTATATCACTGGAACTATTCGATTAACACACTACGTGACGTCCTTGGGCAACAGGTGGCCAGGAAATGAAAGTGTTTTTGCTAGTCTGAAGATACTATAAAACTGAAATGACTACATTCTGCATGAACAACCGGTTGCTCACTATGTGTTTCCTACCACTATTCCGTTACATTCATCTTCTGGCTGTCTACTCTGTCACGTATGGAGGCCAAATATACTTTCATTTTTACACACAAGTACAGGTCATAAGCTTATGATGGCTTTGGTTCTCCGGTTGTAACTAGGAAACTATTATATGCAAATTATGTCCACTGATGTATTAACCAACAATCTGAAAATGGAAGATGATGACGAAAATGGAGGAGGTACTGAGCAGGTAACCAGAAAAGGGGAACCATGCTACATATAATCTCACAATCAGCTCGCATCGATCTGATGTGAGGGTACGTTCGGCTTACGGTTTAGCAAAGTTTAAATCCACACAAGATTTCCATTCTACTGATGGTTTACACAGCGAGTCCCCGTCTATCGCTTTTATGCCGGCTGTGCTATGCAACAAACACACTCCACTTGGTGTCACGGTCATCACCGTAAAGTACTGTATTATTCTATCAGTGTTTCTTTACTTTGTGTATTTCAGTGTCAATAACGCCCTTTGATTACCAGAGAGTTTTGGCGAACCATTGACTGAAATGAAGTCAAGGGGATAAAAATGGTACAAAGGATAAACCGATGGGTAGCACCCCGTTTTAGAGCTTATGTTATTGTTGAGCATACGCTACACCCGCTGCAGCAATCTACGCTACCGAATTTGATGCAATATCACGTTCATCGTCATTGCTATGAAATTTATACAATTGATTTACTAATCACAAGTGCCACACCCTTTCATTTCCAGTTTTAAATATTGTATTACCATCACGATTTCTTCGTCAACTTGGGTTCCGAAAGACAAGGTCGGCGGTGGCGTATTGGTGTAAAAACTTAGTTTTATGGTTAATATACTTAATATGGATTTGGTACGTTCCCTTAAAGGTTATAGAAGACTAAAGGACCAAGTTCCTATTGACTGATCCGTCGATAAAAACATTGGATGAAAAGTTGAGAAACATTTATTCACAACACAACTAGTTAAAAATCCTTGAAACGATAAAGAATTTAAAAAAATTGAAATTTAGCTCAATAGACCCTTTTGAAAGAAGTGACTCAAGAGATCAAGGGAGTTCATCCACAAAACTGCTGGGAATATAAGAAAATGAGAAAAATAAGAAATCATGGGGTAGGACATCTTATTAAACCCAGTGCTTTAGTAACGTGTAAATGTTTTAATAAGAGTTGAAATGAGGAAAATGTCTAATTCCTTTCCGCTACCAGAATATATCGTTCAATGCAGGGCTGACAACACGTTTGTCACCAGTGGAAAAGCTGAGCAGAAGATCAACGCATCTGGCATACATTCACTCCAAGTTGACCAGTCACCTAAAGCTAATTTTTTCCTCAGTTTTATTGAGTTTGCATGATAAGCATAACCAAGAACTAACTCAAAAGGCAGTTTTTCTTTTGCGATCCCATTGGACCTAATACAACCCCCAGGGTATTCCGCTAACGTGGTCATCCCAGCTGAACTCAGAACACCGTTTCTGTAGTAAGTTTGTTTCCCCGTAAACTAAAAGCGCCAGCTGTGTTTAGATTCGTTTTTATGAGAAGCGTTCTTATAAGGTAAATAATAGCATTATTGGAATTCGCCGGTGCTGACCTCCAAAAAACACTTTTTGGGACACGGAGGAATACCCAAGTTCGTTGAGTTTCAGCCATGAACTTTTCCAGCAGCGGTAAATTAACAAGATGTCGGTCCCCGTGACATCCAAGGTTCCATAAAAATTCGATTGTATCTAGGATAACTGAGCAGGTTTTCGAGCGTAGCAATTGGCGTTGTCTTTTTTGAATGTTTTACTCGTTCCACCAACAGCCAACAACTCCAAGGTGATTGAAACTATTATGTCATGTAAGAGTTCATCATTCTTCTAAATTAAATTTGCATAGCCCAAACGGAATAATGATTGAATATCCAGCAATTCTTATGGCACTACTCATGAAAAAGCCGCTGAATCGTTTTGAATAGCTGTTTCAAGAAAGATGGCACATCAACACGTGAGACATTCTGAAACTGAAGAACAGTGCGAAACACGTTATGCTACACTACGATGCATAAGGGAATATCCAGTCAGCTGTAAACAATACCCAGATATAAACTTTATTAGCTGCAGCATTAAAAAGAAAGTAAAATATAGTGTTCCTTTATGAAAGCAATGGATTTCACGATGAAGATTTAAGACCAACGGATTTGTCGCATCTATTGGATTAAGCGTAACTGACGTAGTTGGCAAACAGCTGTTTTAACGCTTCCTACAACAAGCGGCAAGCCGGTCGATTACGCTAATTTGCAAATTACAAGCGATTCACGTAAATCTCTCCTTTATGATCTTTTTCCACTCAATGCGTTGCACAAAGGTCGCCCCATGTTTTTGTTGATACGGCATTCGCGATACCATAAGGTATTTTTCCAACATGACTTATCACTTAAAACAAAACGTGGACTTTGTGCTGCGCAGACAGTTGAGGAAAAGCATAAACGAGAGATTCAGTTAATTCACTTGTTGACATCAAAGTACTCTGTGGGTGAGAGTATTTCTCGATCACGTCTAATTTGGTAGAACATGGTAATAATAGTAATATTTGGAATAGCTTTCAGCCACCTTGTGAGTAGTGTGCTGCGCCAGAGATGTTCCAAACCACTTCGTTGAATTTTATTTGCAAAATCACTGATTTAACTACAATTTTTACTGCCCTCTTCCTTGTTGGAGTTGGCAAACTGACCAAATGCGTATTGCATATGATTTTATACATCAAGGAAAGGATAAGTAAACGGAATACTCCCAAATGATATAAGGAAATACTTGGCCTCCGTAACATACGACACAAGGTTTCCCTAAGGACAGAGACAGTAATGAAATGACATGTTCACCGAAGCCTAGAGATTTTCTGTATTCATTTTCTCACCGCCTCCGAAGACTTTGGAACTCTTTTGAATGAGACTAAGTATTTTCTGTTTCATGCGTCAAATGTGGTTTGCCACTAAAGTTGATGCCCTATTTTGAGTGTCTATTTCGCACAGTAAGGTACTAACAACGGAGACTCAGTTGACACTCAGCTGAACCTTCTGTGCATGGTATTCTTCCAATAAATGTGGTGGACAAAATTTTCTTCGGTTTCATTTTTGTAGATACTTTTCCTCAATGTAAAACAAGATGGATAGTAATTCGGGAATTACGTCTATCTACTGATCTCGAAGCTCGTGAAAGCGATTGGATTGTCGGAGGATTTCGATTGACCTTATAGGCGGTTATCTGTTGAATTGTCCAATAGTCGGACACCTACAACGGTCATTAATCTACCGTATTGCCAGCATTGGTGAGTCAACCGTAAAACCAAACACGTCATAAAATACCAACTTGGGTTTGGAATATGCAAAAACAAACAACTATCAATCGCATTCATCGAGAAATTTATTCCCTAACCATTGTGTTCACAAGCAAAACCATGAAAAGCGCTTAATTAAGGATATTCCTGCAGTTACTAGGAGCAGGAACCACTTTCTTCACTATGGAGGTGAGAACAGAAAATAAGCATTTGATATAGCATAAAGCTATCAAAAGTTACAAGCATGCTGTTGTTTACGACGTCTTTTTAGTAGAAGTGAACTAGCTGGTTGGGCATTTTCCCAAGTAAACACGTACTGACTATTATTTCGTGTGAAGTGAAGTGTGTACAAGACTTGTATTCCCTGCAGATGAAGACAAAATTATCCTTTAGTGTTAAAAATCATGTTTGGTAACAACAACTTAGTCCTTGAAGATCTTCAGATGTTTTTGACTACCTACACCTCTATTCTCCTTGAAGAAGCAACACTCCAGTGTGACTATTCCTCAGTCACATGCCTTTTATTCGTCGGTAAGAAAGCAAGCATTCAAGTCATTCATAAATAAAGTAAGAAGCAAGATCCCTCAAAAAGGTATGAAAAATTGTTCACAATGTGGGTCAGTAAACAACTGTTTTGTTGGAGAGAGTACCACAGCGTGAGTTTTTTTACAGGTCCCACATGTTCTGGGTTTCAGGCTGTAGCGGTGAATAACTTTGCTCCTGAGATGTAGTAAGCTTCATCTTTGGGGACTGGCATCAAGGATTTCCACAAATCTGGGATTCAAGATCGACTTATTATGACAGGTCGTAGTTGTGCCTAGCAGGGTGTTCACCCAGACAACAGAGCACTGGAAATTGACAGAAATCAATAGAACCGCATTCTGTTGAGGTTGGGCGCTCAAAAGGTGCACATCCATAGGTGCTTAGCTTTTATGTTTTAACGTGTCGAAGGTTAAATAGTTTTATTGGCTTTGATTGCTAGTGACTTCCGTATTCTATTTGGAAGATCAGAGTAAATTTGTGATAAGATGAAGTGACCTTCACTCAATCAGAACATCGCACAAGAGAAGAATATAAACTTTCGGCCGATAAATGATATCAATGATCGCTGCTACACATGGCCTGGGGAAGGAAGAATGGCTTAAAATCAACTATTTCAGAGCTATTTTAAAAAGTGGAAATCTGACCAAGTAAGTTAGGGCTCGCATTTTTTTGACAACTCCTTATTTGAGTGAAAAGGGCTCCAAAATGAGTGAGAAATTAACGTTTGATACGGATTTAGAAATCAATAGGTTGTATTCAGAAAAGTTTAAGATTCTGTAGGATTATTATTGACCATACAGGCTTCTTTGGTCCAGCCGTGTTTTAGGGCCAATCGGTAAAAATTCAGCGAGGTAGCCTAATAATAGCAGGCTGGATCAATGTTAGGCGTCGAACAGGAGGTTTTGTTAGTAAATGTGGATGGTTAGGTGGTGCGACCGATTAGAAGGATGATTTAGAAGAATATCGGCAGTTAGGTCTGCGGTACAGTCCTCCCGGGTCCGCGGAATATTGTGTTAGTCTCCCTCTTGAGCGACTTTTACACTAACCAGGATAAGAGGAGTTTAACGAAAAACAGTCATTTTCATATTAATTTGGTCTTGACGAGAGACGTGCCTGGAACTAACATATTCAGTTGCTTAAAAAACATCCTAAACGGAAGATTCAGCTGTGTTTCAGGTGAGTATCCCGTCAAAACCAAAATGGTATGCAAGTGAGTGTATTGCGCTAATTTCGTGCAATTTGGGTTCACGTAGAAAATAAAGTTGACGGAAACTCTAAGAGTGCGCCTACCTGATAAGCCCTAAGAAGGAGGAAACCGGTCGTGGGCTATCGAAGAGTTTTCGGTAACCTTGTGAGTAGTTTCCTTTCCCTTATTATTGTTCACTTGGCACGGTCAAACGCGAACCCTTAAACCGTCTGAACCCATATAAGCAGTATTAGGGATGGCTCAGTGGTTAGAGTGCAACTTTACTGGCCGAAAGGTTCGTGGTTCGAGCCCGACCTCCGCATCTTGACTTCTCCTGTCTAGGTTTGGGCAACCTGCCAGTATCCCAGCCCTCGTGCTTCCTTCGGGTGGTATATCAGATTTGAACTATGGCAAACTTAAAGCAATAAAAATGGAATCTACTCATTGTCGACAACACAAAGATAGATAAGTGAGTAATTGCGAGGAGATTCTTTAGGTGACTCAGCATAAAAAGTTAGCTAGCATTCAGAATGCCAAAATTCCTTTATACATGGATTATTTGAACAAACATTTAGATTATGAATATCTTGACATCTTCAATGTTGACTCAGATATCCCCTCTTCTCCCACAACATGTCACTTAAATTATCTGACTTTCTTCAAAGTCTCTACCGGTCAGGTGATTACTATAGCCATCCCCCAATCATTTTGTCAGTCTCAGACGGTCAAAATGTACTACAGCAAATTGTAAGATTCAAATACAAAAACCTTCACTTTCAATTCATCCTATGGCCTGTGAAAAAGGAAACGACTGGTGAAGTTCAAAGTCTCAAGGGCATTAAGTATGTACTCTGGCATTTAGATTAGGCTGAATGGATCCAACCAAGTGGTTGGTAGCACCGAACCAGCAACGAAAGATAAGGCGCACATTCTAAAATGAACTTTCTGTCAAGGAACATAGTGCTGGGGTTGACGTTTTATGCTGAATTCCCGGTTAGTAGTAACAAACGCACAACGGAAACATTTCTTTTACAGTTAAAACCTTCATACTGCTAAATCCCGGTACTAAGAACGGAACCAAAAATTCGAGGAATATCAATGTTCCTTGAACATTTCATTCGCCATCTGAGATATCTAAGGTTCGATACCATTTTCTTGATATAACTACCAGTTTGACCGTAGTAAAGATTCAATTCCGAATATATTATCAAACACTGTTTAAGAACACAATGTTGGTTTTGGATGGATGGATGTGCTTGAGCTTGTGAGCAACCAATCAGTCTGTGGGTTACTACCTTAGCAATCCATCCAATTGGAAGATGACTATTCCAGTACTTAGGCATTGAGTTCTGTATCAAAAGTCGAAATAGTGTTTCCTTGTAAAAGTTCATATGTATCCCCTCTACAGACCATATACGTGCGTGTTGCTGTGTTTGCTGTTGAACTCAGTCCATCTGACCACTGCAGGACTTATCAACCAGCCTCGGAATTCATTTGGCAACTCCCTACTAGAGTATGGGTTGATGGATTTGGATGAACTGGCGAGCTCGAGAAAGCGCCCATCGAATTCAGAAGCAGTGTCGGAAGATTTATCATGGCCACTTGAGAGAGGTTTATTTTTCCGTTCAACTCGTCCATTCTCGTTTACCGGGGACATGGATTTTATCTCCAAACTCCGCCGATTTCGAAAGCCCCGCCTGGCAAGTATTGACGAACATTTAATTCCACTCAGGTTACGACAGTCCTGAATGAACTTGTCTCAACTCACCTATGCAATAAATCCGTCAAACGTTGTCTTGTTCTTCAACATGGGGTTTTCGAAGCCATTATTCGTTGGTTTGGTTCTTGCGTGGTAGAGATAGCGTCTGAATTATTGCTTCTCCCAGAAATTAAGGCATCAAATTGCAAAAGAAAAGTTGTTCCGACTTGCAGGTTTGGTATGTAAACCCCTGATTTCAACCCTAGGGCTTGTAAGATCTCACCAACGACGGGACATCTTACTCTCTATATGAGTAGCCGGGTAAAATGCGTTGTTGGAATAAACTACGGACTAATCCAGCATGCTTAAGCCTTTGGTTAAAAAGCAGGTCCCCAGTGAATCTAGTCTTTGCACGTTTGGTAGGAGCTTGCAGCCCACTGCCAACCAATCTACTGGTGAGAATTCTTTTTCCTGTATTCTTGTAATAGCGCAGTTACCTCATGCTTCTGCTGAACTAACAAGCGCTTTAAAACACAGACAGGTGTTGGCTATCCAGTTCTCGGTACCACGGAACCAAGAGTATGCTACGAGTTCAGTCGTCTGTGCGAAAATATGTTGTGTCTATCACGCAACCGGTTTGTCGTGAAAGTTCTTTGTAAGTTCTTTGGTAAGTTCCTATCCGTGCATGTCTGCCTGGGGCAACTATTCAAATCTAACGACTTGAAGCTCTTGGCAAGCTAACTTCAATCGGAAAGGCATATTCATGGGTTGTTGTAAGACTGTTCGCTTCATTTGAATATTCTGACCACTTCACCTTAAAGAAGAAAGCACTGGACTAAAGTTTTGCTCTTTCTGGAGTTTGTCGGTGGTACCTATCTCTGGTGCTATGGCTATTCGAAATCCCGTGGTCTGTCATGTAAGGCATCCCTTTCTCACAAAGTTTAAACAAACTAAGTTCACGGCTAAATGATGCATATGTTCAGCAAAACGACCCACGACAGCTTGGGGCCTAACATTCTTTGGTCAATCTTGTGTGGACCGGTTGATCTAGAGCAGAGTTGGTCGGTTCTCATTATTCTACGTAAGACTATCAACCTTACACAAAGCCACATTTAATACTGCGTCACTACTACCGTAGTACTGGTCGTGGTCATAGGAAGGGTTTTTTTTGTCAGATGACACCAAACAGCAGAATATCGTCTAAACCATGTCTTCTACCACTGAATCAGATCAAATTTTACAACGAGCACGAATAGACAAATAGAATTAAAGCGGATAATTCAATTATGCTGATAGTATAAAGATCCACAAAGGACACCTCAACAAGGGACATTCCGCACTTTGAGTCATTTTGAATTACCAATCTGCTTGCGGACGAAATCCCCGCAGGAATTTGGGTCGTCCAAATAGACAAGAAAAAGGATGCTAAAACCAGTTTCACAAGCCTAAAAATGTCAGCTGTATGAGGTTTCTAACGTCCTATTACTTATTTTGATGCTCTAATTGTTGATTAATAAGTTCACTTGCGAACCTTGTGGTGCGACTTTGGATCTTCACGAAACACTTGGAAGAAATAGTGCAGGGTGGAAACTGAACAAGGTTCAAACCGAGCCAGTTTGCCCCAGTCGGATACTGTCCGGCAGTCAAACCAGTGTATTTCGGTACTAATCATCAGTCAAATCGGAACTCGGCATCTACATTTATGCACCTAGAGGACCGCACTCACGTATGGCCTGAGCACTAACCCCGAATAGTTTGTGACAAGTTCAGTAAATATAGATTTAATAGGGTTTTCTAACATCATTTTTTGCTTTTGCGGTGGTGGAAGGACAAATATGGACCAATAAGGATAGGGCCGACGGGCACTTTCAAGGAGCTCATTTGGAATGGAGCTTGGTGAATTTTCACACAACATATGACTGATGTGCAACCGAATATATTTTGGGGACTGTAGATTAGGAGAACAGCGTACAGCAAAGGAAGAAAGCCTGGCCTAAAATGTTAAGAAATCTAGTAAGACTTACTTGTTTAGAAGTATCTGACAGGTACAGAAGTTTTACTGTTTCACGGTCAGTACGCCTTCTAGCTGTGAAATCTTAGGACTCTAAGGTTTTTTGACCATGCTTTTTTGAAATCGCACTTGAGAACATCACGCCTTGGGCTCTGGTTCCCTTGAGTGCACGTCAGCACCTTCTCACTTCATGTTTCATAACATCCTACCTGGATAACATCCAGGTAGGTAAATCAGGTGACAGTCATGCCAAACTGTCAAAAAATAGTCGCTTTTAGTGGTGGCTTCATAATGAGGTATAAAAATTTCTTCGGGAGATAACCATCAAACAAATCATACAGTGGATAACCATTCTCCTCTTCTTTGAAGACAAAAATTCTCAATCTAGGTAGCCCCAATAGACGGATGCAAATATTTCCATCATTGCGCACATTGTCTCCGGCGAGAGGGGCTCGTTCTGTCGCATAAATGGGGGGAAAACACGATCCATCACAAATGGTGGACTAAATTTGGCCAAATTCAAAAAGTTGACTCATTGTACATTCAATTGTATCGCTGCTGGCGACAGGTCTGTTGAATGAGCTAAACCATTGGGTTGAAAGCACTTATCCGTCATTCACGGTCACACCAATTATGTTTTGTTGGTGGGTGCGCATGAGAACAATCTTTTATAAGATATACTCAATCGAATTGGTGTTAGGTCCTCAGTGTAGTTTCATGTAAGCATATCGAAGTGGTAACGGCTGTAAATTTTTACCGGCGAGAGTGGGTTGTACCTAAGGAGGAAACTAGCAAACCTATTCAGTATATCAATAGTTCAAGTGCATTTGAATACCGAGGATAGAAAGTCACGCTGCAAAATGTGGGCAACAAAATATTGGTAGTGACACATTAACTGAGATATATCCACAGGTAGATTGCAAATACCTATTTATATATACAAAAGTAAGTCTAAGGAGAACAACATATGAAAGTTCACATAATCAAAAGGTACTGGATTTGATATTACAGGAATCAGAGGTTTGTGATCATGAATTTATGCAGTCTTCGACAGTAAATATGCTGGTTCGGACTACCATCCCCTCTGTCATGTATTGCTGGGTGTGAGATCATACGGGAATTATGTTGACCGCAGCGCATAACAAGAAAAAGGCGCGATCAGTAGATAACCACATGAATTCAGTCCAAATTAGCCTTGATATATTCCATCGTGTGCTGCCGAAACCAAACTCAGGCCATAGTCATCTTATAAGCAAGATCTGATTGTTTTTGTAATCAATACAATAAAAAATAACCGGAGGCCGATCATTAGAGGCAAACAGAAAGCAATTTCCCTTAAACTGAACTGCTTTCCACATCAAACGTCCTGTAATTGTTACGTCTAGTTAAACTGCGCATTTTTGTAGTTTCGTGTCTGTCTAACAGGGTAAACAGTCCAGGTCACCAAAAAAGGTGGAACTGGAATATTTGCTGTTGATTTGCACTTTCTGAAGAGATTTCCGCAGCTGAACGGCCCAAGTGTACGTGTGGTCACGGACGCAGTCTATAGATTACAGGACAGCACGGTCTTGCCAAGTGCTTATTCCGCAACCATGTGTGAATATTAATGCTTATTAATACTTCTCTTTCTTGATATTCAGCCTGAAACTGCCTTTCTTTCGCCGTAATTATGGATTATCACATCGTTAGTTTTGAGTTGTTAAACTGCAACACAATGGCACTCACCTTTTGGTGCAGTCGGATGTAATACAATACCAACATCAACAGAACGTTTTAATAACACACGCATGAACCTCAGCGTCCCCGTATATCGAGACACTGTAATATAACACTATCACCAACAACAACCAAATCAGCAATAAAAGTTTTGGAAATTCTGACGCCTTCTGGATCCGGCATTAGGCGATTACTGGATCATGATCGGCTGCTGGGTCCAGGTTTTCGCTCAATCAAAGCTCGACTTGAAGCCGGACAGCAACGTGGCCCGATCTTATGGCCAATCGCTCGCGGGATAGTCCTCTTGGCCGTAGCAGCGACTAACTGCGAGTGGTATAGATTCTGAAATCCGCCCAACAGAACTGCAGTCCGTAGGGGCATAAGCCAACACTAAAAACAGGCAACATTTTTTATGCCGAGAGGCATTGAGCTTGATGGAGCTGAATAACCGGACGGCGCAAAGATGACTGTTCACTTGGATACAGTCCAGCAAAGCGCGTTCAGCTCTGGAGCTGAGTGAAACCCTCACGTCATATTCCACGAGTCACAAGACACACGGAGCTCCCTCCGAATACGAAGGAGCTGAGTTCGTCCTTGGCGTTTTGAGATGCATAACCAAGCTTGGGTCTCGTATGCGTGTTTTGCAAACACAGCATGCATCAAATTTAAGGGGGTATAGGGTTTTAACGAGCGTTGCCTGTCTACCAAATTGACACAGTATGGACGTTAAAAGCTCTTATGTATAAAGGATCTCGTGTTTATTGTTAGTAGGCAGTGGGGTTCATCGGTCAGATAAATGACAGTCAAGTGAGCCAGTGACATTTGCTTGAGTGGTGGGAAGGGGTTGGGGAGGGACATCGGTGGACGCAAAACTATGCGGGCAAATGATACTTCCCGGTTGTCCAGACCGAAGAAGCTCACTTTTCAACACTCCACAGGAACATTGCTTTTAATTGTGGTTTTGAGGTAGAAGGTAAAATTCCCTTTTGGAGTTTTGTTCATCAGCACTACCGGTGGTACTGTCTCGCTCCGTGTTCCGAAGGCCTACCTGGACAGGACAGCATCTCAGTTTTACGAGCTTGTCCCGTGCAGTACAAATTTGCTTTGGTTCAGAATCGATTCCATAGTGCAAGACAGATTTTCCCTCCTGATTTGCTCATTGAGAAAGCTGAATCACTGAATTATTTGCTACGATCAAAAAACCATCCTGACCGTTTCACTGAAGGCCGTTTTAGAATGAGAAATACAGAAGCAAACCACAGTACCGAAGGAGTGGATCTCCTAGGGATCCTTTTCATTGACTCTGTTCTCAGTCGACTTAAAGGGACCTTATGTGGCCGTGCGCCGACCAAAACTCCATCACTTTTGTCAACTGGTCACTGCCTCTACAAATTCAACTGCAGTTGTGGGGATTCGTATATTAGAACTAACCGCAGGCTAGAAACGCGAGCGAGGGAGCAGATGCACAAATGAATTTGTACCATTTAATTTGATCCTCATTTAATTTGGAAACAGTCGAAATTGACACCATCGAGTATCGGGTGGAGACAGGATAGTACTGGACCTTGCTCCTCCTTCTGAGTCAGCACAAAGCAGTTGCCCACATAAATTGAAGATGCTCTAAGTGATATTGATTAATGGACACAAGCCTGTTCTATGCGCTCAGAAATACCTGATAACCACTCTACCTTGTTTTCATTGATCGGTCACGTTACAGTTTACTTCCATATATATGCTGCAACTAGCTCCGCATTTTGTTTCCGCTTAAACTTGTCGCAACAGACGAGAATGCAAAGTTGTTCTCTGTGCCTTGTTTAGACTGATCTGCGGGTCAGTATGTTTTAAAATGGGACTAATCGTACGACGCTTTTCTTTCTGGAACTTCCTCACTCTAGTCTGAACGGTTGTTTCACTGTTCGACTAGTATAGCTGAACGAATATGTTTAGATCTGCCAAAGACATTGCACCAATTTTCACTGGAAAAGATGTGCTGGAAAGATGTGCATACTGACCAATCCATTTTGGTTTGAGGAAAACTCTTCGTTGTACCGGACCTCCTTGTGTTCTACTCAGTTCAGCTGTAGCACCCTTTCGGTGTCTAACTGCCATGCCACCCGAAGGAAGCACGAGGGCTGGGATACTGCCAAGTTGCCTGGCCTAGACAGAGGAAGCCGAGAGGCAGAGGTCGGGTTGGAACCACGGACCTTCTGGTCAGTAAATTAGCGCTCTAACCACTTGGGCCAGAAAGTATTGTTATTCTGTGAAGGCCCACATGAAAAATAATGGGCACGTGCCCTGTTGCAATTGTTTATAAATGACACTGGCAACGAAATTATGGCCAATACTGTCACCATACAAGTTGAAGTGGATTATTTCGTTAATCAGTTTTGGGCTTTCCAATTATGAGCAACCACGAGTTGATTTTGACCACCACCGCCAACGCGACTGCATCAACTGCTGTCGTGTTTCGCTACCAGGCAGAACGGGCAAATATTAGGGTTTGAATGGGGCATACATTTTACTGCCATATCCTTCAACCACTCGAGCGTTCCAGTTTCAGTCAGCTAGTGGGTTCAACCTGTCAAAGAACCGTTCGAATGTCCACCAACTTTGGTTGATAATATAATAATAATATGCATTCAGCTGTAACACCCTTTCGGTACATAGTTGCCAGGCCACCCAAAAGGAAGCACGGGGAGGTACTGCGAGGTTGGCCACACTTAAGCAACAGCAATCGAAACACAGATGTTGGGTTCGAACCACGGACTTTCAGATCAGTAACCACCTCAAGCTTTGCGACAAATACACTCATTTGCAAGTCACTTTGGTTTTCAAGGGAGACTCAAGGGAATCTCTCATTTTTATGATGTTCTTCAACTGAATGTGCTGCACACAGGCCGCCTTATGTTTCAGTTGGTACGATATTCGAGATATCGCAGTATATTTTCATGAAGGAAACTACTCACAAGGTCGAAGAGTCTTCAGTAACCTTGTGAGTAGTTTGCTTCACCTCAAGCTTTAGTTGAACCCACCTAACGATCCGTTTGATGTACATCCACATGCGTTCAACAACCATTGATCTATATTCCCAGGCAGCCTAAACCAAGAAGCATGATGAGAACATACAAGACCTCTGAACTACAATAATGGCTATTAAGGGAAACGCATGGCATGTACAGGTAGCGTACGACCAACGCAACTCCAAAACCCTTGGCCATATCTGATAAAGAGTAGACGCTACTAATATCCGTACGACGGACAGCGATTTTACATAGTACTAAGTCACCAACGACTTATCACAGAAGCCAGATAAATGCGGACATATGATTATGTTTTGCAAGACAGAATCACCGCGGTTCTCGTCATCCTTCGCCAGCCAATTACTCGGTATTCGTTAATTACTAACACGTTGGGGAAAGACTCAGTTAGCCAGATCGGTGAGCATGCACTCCAAACGTTTGAGCGCAGATTACGACTCAAAAGGCTGCAAACCCCAAAACCAGTAAAAAATAATTTTAACAAGAAAGACAAGAAGTAACTGTTTTACATTGCGTCCGATTTTCACCGCACACACAAAAAACAGCGCGAGAAAAAATAACTCATGTGCAACGAGATGGGATGACGCAGCATCCCATAAACGCAGAATTGTTGTACAAAAGAGGTTTGGTACAAAGTTGAGACGCAGATCACAGTCACCAGGAGCCAATGAAGACTGGGAGGGGAGCACAACGGAGAATCATCCACACCTACAGTTTGACCTGGACAGTATTGCGCACCAAAAACAGAGATTCACCGTCTGCGTTCGTGCCACAAATAGACAATTAGAGCAAGCAACGCTCCTGCAAGGATTGGTATGGCGTAATAATCCCAATCCATTGTTGTGAGTGCGTTTGCTGTGGTACCAATAACCGGCTGCTGCTGTTGAGAGCGTCCGCTCGATTCCACGGCCATGCCAAATATGCGTCCAAAGTACTTGCCCTATAACATAAAAATTCGACAGGCATCGGTGGTCAGACAAATTGCTGCGCAACACGACTAGGCCAAGAACGAACTGATTTGAATCAGTGTGAAAATCAATAATTTCACGTGGACCACACGTCACAAACATGGTGGAACAGTTTTGTCATGCAGTTTTATCCGTTCGTTCTGCTGTAACGGTCTTTCGGTGCCTAACTGCCATGCCACCCGAAGGGTGCACGAGGGCTGGGATAATATCAGGTTTCCCAAGCCTAGACAGGGGAAATCAAGAGGCACAGGTCGGGTTCGAACCACGGACTTTCCAGTCAGTAGATTCGCGCTCTAACCAATTGAGCCATCTCGCGGTTTTATCCGGCCACAAGCAGCCATAATCAGTGGATACTTTCTTGCAAAACTATTCTGAAAGTCCCATATATGGCGCAGTAGATAATACCTCGCATACGATTCCACCGTAAAGAGGTGGGTCGCAACCCGGCTAACAACGAGAGGGAAAACACAAAGTCCATTGACTTAAGAGTTGTGTCAAGCAGTTAGCTTCATTGCTATACCGCAAGAATAACCCGCAGCGTTGCGAAAAGATACCCCACAGGGGACTGTTGCAGCTACGGGCTAAACCAAAGTAAAAACCAATGCAAACCAATGAACAAGGAGTTTTGTTCCGTAAATGACCACAACATTTTAATGTCATAACTGTTACACCCGTCAAAGAAGTGAAAGAATGGAAGTTGAATTTAACTGCAACCGAACCCAGTGAACCAATAACTCTTTCAGATATAAACCGCGTATCAAGATACAGTGATTCCGGCCACGACAGAGACAGGTGATGACCTAATAAGGCGATTGACGTCAAACTGTTATATTGGTCTGAAATACGGGTTGCATTGTGGGCCATGACTTTGAGGTCGGATCGTCATTGGCTCTACGATTGAGCCGTGTCTATTAAGGTTACGAATAGCCACTAGAGTCTATTTTCTCGGGGTCCCAAGGGACGGCGGCTGAAAATGCAACTAGACTTACAGGTGAAACATTCCGTATTATGTTACCAAGCCATGGACTGGCTGCCTCAGGGTCGTTTCCACACAGTATACTCCAGCATGATAGCACGATGAAACATTTGAGTGTCTCTAACACTCACAGGAAAAACTTTATTACAGCTGTCGAAAGATAAAAATATTTGCTATATCTGAAAACCCTACTGTTAGCGACTCTCCAAGACCTTGTGGCTGTACACGACGAACACGATGTCAGACTATATTCCCGTTCATAATGTGGCCATCTCTTAACTACTACCGAATTCGTAAGCTTAACCTAAATTGCCACACTGCATTTTGACCATCTGGTCGTGCCAGAGATTATCTCGCAAAAGGAGCAGGTTTGTGTTGTTTGTGCCAAGAGACATCTGGTGTCCGGTCCCATGGCTTTGCTTCTGTGTAGAGAATAATACGCTTGGTCAGCACCCCACCTTATAAGCCTTTGTTACCTGTCGATCCAAGCGATCACCTTGTTGCCCAACCACGCTGAAAACTAAAACATGAACATAAGATTTACAGTCGCCAGAACTTTGGCAATGTATGACCATCTGTAGACAATTCTCACAAGAGCAAACGCCCAGAGAAACTATCAGAATTATTCATATATCGAAGGTTACCGTCCTTTGGAAGGTCGTGCGCCTAAAAACCTCTGATTAATGCCCACGTATGTTTTGCTGTTACACCAGCGATATCACCATATTTGCGAGTGAATTCGCGGATAACGTAATTTTCTATCCGTACTTACTAGGGAATGTTAAGTCAGGCAAGACGAGTTGACTGGACCGGTTGTTAAATTAAAAACAGTTCCATTTTCAGGGAGGAAACCACTCACAAAGTCCCTGAAAACTTTTCGGCTAAAACAGTACTTCTGGAACCTACGTTTGAACTGCTAAAATAGAAGAGCAGTGCATCGAAACGACAGAAAACATCTGTTGCACGCTTTGACACGCACCCTGCTCATACTTTTGAGCCAGAAGATGTGGTCATCATCATCATCATCTGCTGTAAGGTGTAGTATCATAAACCATGAGCGGGTTACGCCACAAGATCAAATCTCTTCTGATAAATATAGTGCAGTACCCACATTGGTGATAATAAGAAAAACACAGAAACTGCTCTTAAGAAACTTTCAAGAACACGCACCATGTCTTGGTTGATTCACAGACTGATATCAGATGAGTTTTAATCAATCTTAGGTGTCGTTGCCAGTGAAAACTGGCTGGTCGGAAAGCAAAGAACATCACTGTTTAAGACCGATGAAGGACTGCCGAGGCCCAGGGTCAAAAGTAGGAATGTCTGAATCAAACACAAGTGATTCGTCATCACTCAGTTGCAGATTCCTACTATCACGGAACGAGTACTGGTAAAGTGAGAATAACACAAGTGCCAGGACAAGTTGAGCCCACACTGAAACTGTTAGCTAACATGAAGAGGCGCTCAGTTGTAACACCCTTTCGGTACATGGTTACCATGCCATCCGGAAGGAAGCATCAGGGCTAAGGTGCTGCCAGACTGCCCAAGCCTAGAGAAGCACAGTCGAGATGCCGAGGTTGGGTTCAAACCACAGACCATCCGGTCAACAAGTCCGCGCCTTGACTACTGAGACACCTCCACGTGAAATGAATGAATAATTAGTGGTGAGCTCGAAAAAAAATCGTTCAGCTGTAATACCCCTCTGGTGCCTAGCTGCCATGCCGCCCGAAGGAAGCACGAGGGTTGGGATAATACCAGGTTGCCCAAGCCTAGATAAGGGAAGTCGAGAGGCAGAGGTGGGGTTCGAACCACGGACCCTCCGGTCAGTAAATTCGCGCTCCAACCACTTGAGCCATCTCGTCCCTAGTGATAAGCTAGGATAGAATTATTCAAAACTAGCTTGGATGTAGGACTGAATGACGGAACTCATTCGTTTATATCCAACATGGTTTTCGGTGACTCCATAACAAGGACCGTGGGTGACCGTTGCAATCTCCCAGTGAGCGCAATCAGAGATTTCTCTCCCAAGAAAAACACTGCGTACACCGTGCATCGATATATTTTGACGACAAGCTTCATCATACTTACCAAAGTTGATGCACGCAAATACTCGGACCAAAATGAGACTGATAACTTTAGCAAGGCCAAAGCAACCGGAACTTTAGCATCCAACGAGGCCTCCGTCGCCAAATCATAATAACGTTTCGCCAGATGAATATCCTTGGGGAAGACAGATAAAATCCTTGGTGAGTGTGACTGAACCGACTAGATTGAACATTAATAAAGCCTAAAGTAGCTATGTCTTATAAGGTATCTCGATTCCACATTTCAAGAGTTGGGACCGACCCCGCTATGGAGCAAAGTAAGCTGACAGCAGAAACTCGAGATCAAAGACAAGGTGATCACCTACGTTGGATAAAATACTTAGGCTAGAGAGAAAAGACCAATAACTCTAACCTTCGGTAAAACAGTGGGTGAACTCACCCGTTTCAAACCTAGTCCCTGTTCATGCATATAGGCTAAATTGAACATGGCCTGAGAATTTTGATGCAGCTCGGAAGCGATCCGATAATGTTGCACAGCTTTCATATAATCCACCTCAGTACCCCATCCGTAGTAGTAATAGTCACCCAGTTTGACACGCGAACTGGCCACACCTGTGAATGTTGGGGAGACAGAAGTCATTGCATTAGTGAAAAGGCGGAAGCATATTCGAACATTATGAATAATATGTAGTGGTCACGGTTTTGATTGTGGATGGTTGTACCGGCTGAAGACTATGTGTACGTTCGACATTGCTAATAAGTTGGATGCCAAATCAAAGTAAACCCTAAACACTGCATTTAAAGCAAGTTTTCATCGAGACTGAAAGTGACGAGGTAATTGTTCGTATAGTGAATGCTCTAATACAGTTTAACAGCTAGTTCGAACTTAGACCGCTGGAGGTAATTAAATAACACAAGTGGTGGTCCCAAGTGAAATATCTTACCTTGCAAAGCTGAACGTCGCCACTGAACAAGCGCCCGTGATTGGAACTCCTCCTTGTCAACCACAGTGATTTTTCCTGATACCACAAAGGGAGTCAAATAGAACGAGTGAAGTGGAATACAGAAATCTCCATGATAAACTGGTTTCATCCTCAAGTTACTGGAGTGCGTTCAGAAAGAAGCTCTTTTCCCACTTTCCGAGCGGACGGAGGTGATTAGAAAAAGTGGAAAAACCACCTTCGGACCAAGCGGTATCATTGATGAGAATTCGCAAGCATTCAACAAATAGTGTTCTTTGAATCTCATTTAACTTGGATACATGCAAAAGAGTGATTTAGTTAACGTCTGTGCAGATGGGGTTCAATTAAGACAAAGCGACTGCCCCAAATTCGGGGCTTTTACGTGCCTAATAAGCCCGAAAAAGAGAAACCGGTAGTGGCCTGCGGGCGATTACCGATCAGTGTTGTTGCACGAACAAATAGGGATAATGCTTCGATATTTTGCATGAATTCCTAGGCGAAACATGAAAGCAGTCTTCGTGCTGCATGGTCAATAAAAAACACCGTAGAAGAGGGATACATTCGAAGCTCTCCTTAGTCTCACATACTCACTGAGTTCCCATTTATTCAACCTCAGGATCAGTAGAAAGCCAAAGTGTTGGGCCAAATCCTAGGACCAGTTTATCGGATCGAGAAAAGTGACGATAATGTGAGGGATTGATTCAACCGGATATTTAAGTCGAGAAAGTGGTCGCCATGAATGGATTTTTTGTGGTAAGTGTGATGCGGCGTACGTGCAGCGTAATTAACATACTGAAGACGGTTGATGGAAAGTTGGTTCACAGTACTTTTTATTTAAAAAAACGATATCGTTAATGATTCAAAGTTCACTCTATAGCCTTATGTACCTCACCGAACAGCACACTGCTCGACTGAAGTGCTCAAAGGAAGGTCGAATACCGCGACAAAAAATGAACGCTTACATATCTCTAATAGCAGGAAATCAACGACGCTTCTACTTGGCAAAAAGCAACCACTTTACTTATGGAACAAAACTGGCACTATAGGACAGTGCTTCTTCACAATAAGGCTTTCAAATAAATCACGGTGGTACGGCAGCGAAGCATCGGTGTTGAACACTAATGTTATGCTGTCGATGATAATGATGATGAAGACAGTGCTTCGGAAGGACAGAAGTACCAAGGCGATATGGAAGCCACATTTTGCGGTTGAAAACAACACGATACATCTTGAGGACGGCTCGTCAGTTTAAAAGCAGAGACTACAAACAAAATCTACGCACTTGTCGGCTATAGCTGCTGTTCTGTATTCTACTCATGTCATGCAATACCTCTCATCTTTTTACTTACCTTCTTCCAACATGAATGCCACGTTGCTCTGTGCCACCTCATAGCCGAGCTCTGCCAAAAGCTGGTAGGTAACAAAAGCCTCATCGTACCGTCGCGCTCGATAAGCAGAATGTGCATACATAAACCATTTGGACCAGCGACCACGTTCAGCCACGTTCTTAAAAAGCTGAAGCGAATGAATAAAAATAAAATGAAATAGTCGATAATAAATTGGCCTAAATGAACACAGTGGGGATAAAACGAACGTCGAATAGACCGCAAGTAGTTAAGGACAAATGTGATTAGAACAACTGTGCAAACCTAGGTAAACTAAGGCCCTAATGATGACAAGAACAGATATGTGCACGCCGGATAATGCTGTGCGAACCGACCACGTTGCCGCGGTTCACATAGTGAGTTGAATACCTTGACACCCGGTTGATAAGGTACACAAGACCCATGCAACGGAGAGTTCCCCGTCCCAGTTTCCCTTACTAGGCCTGTATGCGTGCCGGCTAAACCCACTGAAATTCAATTACGTTAAACTGAAGATGCGACGTTTACGAATGCACGGTCACCGAAACATTGTGCGGGCGGGTCTTTCAAGTGACATGGTCGCGACTGAGGCAGACTCAAAAGACGCCAGTTATAGGTTGAAAATGTACGCAACTAGAGAGTTATCTGCCAAATACTTGTAGCCGCAGAGGCCAAACGGACTGTGGAGTTAAACGTAATGTATTAATGTCGGGTTCACACCTATACTTTGTCAGACACGCCTTATCGAATAACTCTGGCATGACACCAATTACAAACCAATCAAACAGTTGCGGTGGTCAAAGAAAAAGGTATGCAGACAGCAGTTCAACGTCTATCTTTAATTATTGTACTTGTTGGGATTCCCTTCCACAACTTTATAATCACATAAAATAACAAAGCCACACAGGAAACCAGTGGGACAAACCTCAGCGGCGGTTGTGCATGACCGCAACACTCCCAGACCCGTGGCGTGCATCTCACCGAGGTAAAAGAAGGCCAACACATTTCCCTGTTGTGAAGCCATCGTGAAATACTTGACGGCTAATTTGTAATCAGCCTTGGCCCCGAGTGTACCTGAAACGAATAGAGGAATATGAAGAAGGACAAAGAGAACCAAAATTTGGATAGCTGTAATCGAAAACCAAGGCAGTCTTTGGAATCGACTGTTTTTCAAACACCTTCCATTTGAGCACACATAAGTACGACGGAAGACACCAGAACAAAGATGGTTTTCTGTGATGAATACATCGTGGATGTGTGGGAAAATAATCAGTAGTCAAGTGCACTCCAAGTTACCTGCAAACTTTCACGATTAAGGGACACTCAGTAAAACGGAAGATCGTACTGCCAAATTTGAGAGTGTGGCCGAATTGATTGTGGGTCAACACAAGTTCACGATTCGTAGGGTGGTCCGCCTCGACCACGTGTGCTGAGCGCCTGGGATGAGCACCTGGGATGCTCTGTTTCATGACCCAGTGAGATATGGTTGTGTTCACGGGTTATTCCAGACGAGTGTCTCATTGTACATACGATGCTTGACACAAGCATACGAATGAGTACACACAGAATCTGGTTAGTTTGCCTTTCAGCAGAAAAGTTGCCATCTAGACAAGCCTTTTTAGTTGGAAGATTCAGAAGGCACCTTCAGTCCTGATTTCATGGGCTGCAAAGTTTCAATAAGGAAACATTGGACAGCCACTAACGGTAAGACTTGCTCCATATATTTTACTTGGTCTTGTAAACATTCATCGAGATATATCTTTATGGTCCACTCAGTTAGACAACGTATTAAGTTTAGAGATTCAGCTGGGGTTCAGATGACAATACAGGAATAAGGAAAGTATAATCGTCCAGGTGTAAAACCTGTTCAGGGCGTGGTTGCCATGCATGAGGGCGGATGGAGCACAGGGGTGGAGATACTGTCAGGTTGCCCAAGCCTAGACAGGTGCGGGGATTGGGTTGCTTCCGACAAAATCTAGTAAGCCCACAGGCCAGCTGGTCACACGATGAGGGGAGTTGCACATACCAAGCCAACAAACTAGTGATCTAGTTGGCCTGATGACAATCAAAACGAAACTTGTTGGCCATACTCTTTGGTCTGAATCTGAAGTGCTTGCTAGCCAAACATGTGCGACAATATCCTCAGCACAATCCATTACATGTAACCAGGTAAGTGACTATTTATTGGATAAGATGAGACGTACTAGATGATGTGGAATTTTCGACCCTGTAAATCTGTAAGCTTTCGATATCAGCCTGGCAGATCTTGCCAGTAGCAGATGGATCTACCGCTTATGCTATTCACAATGGAGCTGGAACTCACCTACATACCACGTTCCGGAGATGAGACAGGATCCAGACCGCGGACAATAAGCCAGGTTCCCAAGGAAGAAACAAGCCTGCTTATATGGGTTCAGACGGTTTAAGGGTTCACGTTTGACAGTACCAAGTGAACAATAATAAAGGAAAGGAAACTACTCACAAGGTTGCTGAAAACTCTTCGACAGCCCACGACCGACTTCCCCTTTCTTGGGGCTCATCAGGTAGCCGCAGATCCCCAGTACCCCTCAACTTCATGTTCTACTTGAACCCAAATTAGACTGATTTTGACACGTACACGCATTTGCATATCAATCTGGTTTTCACGGGAGACTTAACTGAATCTCTCGTTTACGATATTCTTCAAATGAATGTGCTGCACAAAGGCCGCCTTATGTTTCAGTTGCTACGATACTCCAGATATCTCAGTATATTCTCATAGATGAAAACTCTTCCACAACCCACGACCGGTTATAGATCGAATGTCGGAATAGTCTTCATCTAACTCGAAAAATTGGTCATAAATTACAAGCGCAAATTTGTCGTTGAACATTTCATCATGAGAAATGAAGAGGAAAACAAACATTCTGCTGCAATTTTATTGGGCGGGAGAGTAGTCCCGATGTCCTGCAAAGGATGAAACACTTGGTGGATCGTCAATCCTTGTGGACCTTGCGTACACCTATATCATTGGAATAAGAATGATGGAACACATCAAGCCAACGAAACACTTGATACCATTTAAAACTGTAAACACATTCCATAGAAGCCAAACGTACCCATGAACATGCGTCCCAGAGTCAATTGTGCGTCCGCCCAACCTTGATCTGCTGCCTTAAACAGTAATTCCATGGCCTTTAAGGGGTTTGGAGACAGACCAGCTTTTCCATGCAGGTAGGCCATTGCTAAACCGGTCTGACCAATCGGATTGTCATCTTCAGCGGACTGTCGAAGGTACTTTAGTCCCTTCTCTGGGTCAGCTGGCAATGTATCCGTCCCAGTCATATACATCTACAGAACGCAGGAAGGAAAATACGGGAACCTGATGCAGTCGACCAATGGCAAGGATATATCACCACAGCTGAGTGGTCTTGTGTAAGAGCAGAACACTGAACATTCTCAGATGGTCCACGAACGGAAGCCACTGATACCTCCCCACTAACGAAAAATCGGCTTGGTCCACAGCATCACAATTGACACACATCAAAAACACGCTGTAATGTCAATTTACTTTAGGGGTAACTGTGTTATTACGTACTACACAATGAACCTAAATGTCATACAAAACACTACAGAACTGTCAAGTCACATCAAGGTCTCTTAATGAATGGACGGAAATATAGCTTACCTCACCAAGGTAAGCCTTGGCTAGGGAACTTCCAGCCTCAGAAGCTAGCTTGAAGTAGTAGAAGGCTTTTTCCAAGTTCTTCTCCACACCATGCCGTCCGTAATAGTAAAATTGACCCAAGCCAACCTGTGCGCTTAGATTCTTCTTATCGGCCAGAAATTGATAGTACTGAAACAAATCTTCATTGATTGCCAACCCTCCAAGAGCTTGATCACCATTTCCAGCTCCGAATCCAAACAACATATTGAGCAGTCCAGTGTTCGCGTCGGCTTCATCTAGCAGTCGAGCACGTCGAACAATTGGACCAAACAGAGTGGAACCACTGGCCTCAGCACGCTGGGAAACCTGTGCGGAAACTTTTTTAGCCACACGGTAGTAGTAGGTTAGTGCGGACTCGCAGCTCTCTTCCAAGCCTGTTCCTGTCCAATAGCGGTAGGCCTAGATAAAACGAAGGTAGAGATGCTCGACAAAGTTAGACAAAAGGAAGTGGTGCACTTGTTGGATCGACTATTCAATTCATGGAAAACTTGTGGTCTTCCAAAACCTAGAATGGTGGATCAACTCATGCTAACTGCTCCTAGCACGGAACCATATACATTGTTATGCTGTAGTATGCGCTCAGAACTGAGAAGAGTACCTGAAATGTGTTGTCTAGATACGGGGTTGTACTACTCCAGAGCACTTACATAAAAGCTTTGAAATATTTCAATCAATCTTTGTTAAAAATAGTAACCTTATGTATTTAGATTTTTAGCTAACACATCCTTAAACTGAACCAAATGTCTTGCACGACGTATGATATGGAGCCTTGTGTGCTGCCTCTCGTGCGTCAAACCCAAAAACTGGTAGACGTAAGCACACAGCCTCGCGGTTTGATTCAAACACAGACAAGTCGGACGTGTAAATAGCGAAATGAAAACAACTCCGACGTCGAATTATGTGAAGATGGTAGCCGGAGACCTAGGACAAAGAACCGCTAATCTGTTGAGGTGAACAAGTGTCCCAGCTAATAACTGACTTACCAGCGCCATTTCGGCTAGATCGTCGCCCCCGAGAGCACCAAACGTCAAGTAGATTAGCGCATGAGGAATACTAGCATTGACCAGCAAGCCAGAGGCGTACATCAAACCTAAACCAAATTGCCCTCGCGGATTTCCTTCCTGCGCGAGCTGAGTAAAATCGGCGTGGGCGCGAGGCAGGGATTGAAAGAAACCCCATCCAAGTAGAGTTCCCAGAGCGACCCATTCACGAGCCTGAGTGTGCCCTCGCTCGGCCGCCTCGTGCAAAAACTGGAATGCGCTGAAAATAGTAAGAGTAGAAAACCTGGTAAGCTACCCTAAACGGTTTGTTCGAATCTGACTCCGCGATGCAGTTCACCTACAGTTAATCATCTGTGGACGCAAATCTGAACCACTGAGGTTCTAAGAACTGGGAAAAGCAGAACCTGATGTACCGCAAGAATCAACGCGAGCTTATGATCAGAAATGCAGACACGTCCATTTCTGATCCCTCGAGTCCACTTCCTGACTGATTGGGCGGTATTTCATCCTTTGTGCATCGAGAATTACACAACCACTAGGCATCGAAAGTGCGCTACCATTAAACGGTTGTGAAAAACAAGTCCAAGTTGCCTAGACACCCATAAACTAGTCACTTATTATTTTACTGATATCGAGAAAATACCCCCGTACGTGCAGATGCGGCTTTTTCTACCGGGAAACAAGATACATACTCATGTTAGGTTACACTGCTGTGATTTCGTTCTACGACTGGCATGCGACCAACGGGCATAGGCAACTACAGTTTGCCTAGATTTACAAAACACGGTAGCCCCTCCGGTCAGTCGTGCCTTAATCTCTGTGTTGGCTACCAGAAACTCAATGAAAGCACTTGTACTAAGGATTTGCGAAAAAGCTAAAAATAGAATGAAAACAACAGATAGCGAAACATCAGTTGAAGCGGTTCCACACACCGTTTGAAATCCCAGAAAAATTTTAGTCTGTATTGTCTTGGGGTCTATGATAAGTCAGTAAAGCAACATACACCGAAATGATCCTGTAACCTGGCTCCTCATCAGTCTTCGCGTTAGACACGACTAACATGAAATATGCGGACTAATTTGCAACTTATTTGTACGGCGAGTTCAGTTATTCAGTAACAATCACCTATGAAAAGACAAGGATGGGGATGCACACCGTTTGGCTCAAAAACCGAAACTTACATCTTTCTAACGTTTGCTTGGGTATCTCCTTCGTCGAGTATTTTCATACCCTCCTCATACAGGCGTTGTGCTACAACGTAAGAAACGAAATCTAGGTGCACATACCCTCGGACTTTGCCGGTACTGCTGGTTCTTCAGGCTCATCTGAATCCGAGCGCTTGGCTGAAAAGATAACATTGTTGCAGGGAAAGAGAGTTACCTTGAGCCTTGGACTCTACTGAGTCGGCTGACTCACTATCTGCAATGGGGGAATCCTGTTCAGGGACTCCAGAAGTGACTTTTTCTGAAAAAGATAAGAACATCCTTTTGAGAAGACACAAGACAAAGATTAGACCAATTTGAGGCAGATAAAAGCTACCCCGTCATCGTATCAAGTTCCTTTTTTTTGCAAAATAGGGTCATCCGAAGTTGATTATTGACACTAACCGTTGCAGTAGTACAAAACAGTTCCCTTTATTCCAATTTAGTTGTCATACAGATACGAATAAGAAGAAACTGGCATACGGTGTAGAATGGACACCACATACAAAAGATTCGGTCTTATATTACAAATCCGTCAGGAATATGGACAGCAAGGTACCTCCTGTTAATAGTGCTGGGAACAAAAGTTACCCCGCTGTCAAAAGACACCAGGCAACTGACAAATCAATTCAAATTACCAACGATCTATAAGTACCTCAGAGGAAGAAAATTCATCCGATGAGTGAAGCTTCCACCTGAGAAAAGGTCACTCGAGGAGCCAGTCAACACATGACCAAGTGATACGGATTCCGTGAATGAAAGATGAGTGGTGCTATGTCCCGTCCAAGTGTGAGTTAATCACACTGCTGATCAACCACTTGTTGCCGAACAGTTATGGGTTCAAACCACTAGCTGGAAGGTCAGTGGTTCAAAACTGCCTGGAGTTTCGTGAGATGCTCACTGCTGATGAATTTAAATAAGGATGAAACGGCTGCACGGTGCTTTGCGGCATTTCAGCACAGATTGGCTCCACCTATTGGACAAACCTTTGTTCTCGTACACCCTACCACTCACACGCGACCGCTTATATACCCTCTGGATTCGGCATATCCTTGCCGAACCGAGGCATCGAGCAGGGAAACGGGATAGACGTTTACTTGCAAGCCACAGGTCGGACTTTTTCGTTCGCGGCTTGAAAGGCTATTTCGGCCAATCATCGCACATATTGATTGTTTGGCATTTTCAAATGACTGGAATGTCTGGCGGTTTGTCGTTATTTCGCGTTTCCGAAGTTGGCCCATCTTTGCTTTCCATGTACTTACTGCTTCTCGGTACGCTGGGAGACCATTCTGAAGCGGCAGCCTGATTGCCGTCGATCCAGCCATCGTTTTAAGGTTTCGTGACCCTACCTTATTCCTCACACTACGACTGTAACTGGAGAAACAAACGGGATACCTCGTCACTAAACTCCTGATTTTCTAGGATAAGGTCAGTATACGCGAGCGTTTTTGGAAAAAATTACGAGTCAGCTGGTCTCAATAACATGGCATGTAATTAAGGCCTTGGAGTTAAATGCGTTAGGAACTTAATCACACTTTCCACCAAGCCCAAGCTCCGTTGCAACATCGCCTTAAGGGCGGAAGGCTGATGCGCAAGTATACATTGCTGCAAAGGTGTCTTGGTTATTTCCTTGGATGAACAGGAAAAACCGGACGGAGCAGTGAAACTGCATCACCTGTGATGTAGGCGTGACACCAGCTTGGTCGTCAAGAGTTGAGTTTACAATGCTGCGGTGCGCTCCACATTAATAAACGGATCAGAAACCTGGTCGCTGAGCATCGAAGACGTAAAAAATGAGTGCTTGACCACCAATGTCTTCGGAGCATTGCCGGAGTCTGGCGGGAGCACCGGATCAGTAATGCTGAAGTATGACGAAGGGTTTTCGGAACAAATAGCTCGTCAGTGATAGATGGACTCCGCAGGTTCGTTCAGCTGTAGCACCCTTTTGGTGCCTAACTGCCATGCCACCAGAAGGAAGCACGAGGGCTGGGATACTGCCAGGTTGCCCAAGCCTAGACAGGGGAATTCGAGAGGCAGAGCTCGGGTTCGAACCACGGACCTTCCGGTCTAACCACTGAGACATCGCGTCCCGCAGGTTGCGCTGGCTTGCTCACATGCTCTATACGCCGGTCAACCGACTTCCTCGAAAGGCTCTTCCCGCAATAGCACACGAAGGGTGGAAACAAGCCAGTGTTGTATGTTTGCTCTGTTTCTCAAACGTTTCACCGTTCATTGCTAAATCACTTTTTTCGTTTCAGCTCTGTCAAAGTTTTGGATAAAGAAAGCCTAGCTTCCGGGCCCTCAGCCTTTTTCATTCTTATTATGATTGTCGCCGCACTCCATCCCTCGTCGAACACAACAATTTCATCATCATCATCATCATCATCATTGTCAGCTGTAAGAACCGCGTACATGTCGTACAGTGGTTTTAGCTGCCAGTTTCGTTCGCCGACGATTTGGAGAAGTGAGTTAGACAGCTGCACATTGGAGGCCGGAGCTGATAAATTGGTGCGTAAATACGGCACTGTCAGTGGACTGCTAAGTGGGAGAACTGGGAAGGGAGCTATGCGTTGAAGGCAATAGCTTGGATGCACGAGCGCCATTGAAAGCCATGACTGACAATGTCTATAACCACTGATGTGGCCCGTCTCGGGGTCCCTATCCAGGAAGACGGCAATGACCAGCGCAGCCGAGTTTACTGGTAATGGTCTTCATACTTCGCTGCCAAGCCACTGTTTATTGGTGAACTTTAGTCGAATCTATACTCCAGAGACTGTTGGAACATAAGTAGCTGGGTTTTAAAAACGCCTACGATCATGCAAAATCCCCCGAACTAGCGCAAAAACAATCGCTGTCGTTTTTGCCCAAAAATCAACTCCTCTGTGCCACCGTATCGAACGACCCACCAAGGTCTCAAGCATCATCGCATGAACAGATGACTGCTGCTAGTATGGGGTCTTCATGTCTATTCTGCGACTACGCTCGTCACCCGCGTTATAAATGCCCTGCTAAAGACGCGACCTGCAAAACCTGAGAAATGAAAGCGAATTTTCAAAAAGTATGCAGATCTACTACTGGTCTGAGGAACGAATTTGTTTCAGATGCACTATCCTGCATCAGTGCTGCGGCCCCCGGGTGTCTCAAAGAACCGGTCACCGATGTGAAAGCCAATGGTGTCCCACTTCGAGCTTTTGTTGATACTGGTAGTTCAGAAGGTTTCATTTTCCGTCGTAACAAGTGGCCTGTACTACAATCTCATCTGAGATCACTTTGGCATTCATCCAGCACAAAAGCTTTATTCTTGGACATTGTTTTTTAACAATACAACATAAATAAAACATGTATCTCTCTTCCAGGTTTTCATCATGACGTGATCTTTGTGCGGATATTCCATTGGGACATGATTTTCTCAAGCTTCACAAATCCATGAAAATCTGAGAATCAAACTATAAACTGACTTACGCAAATGAACGCTTATTCCCAGAATTGCGGATAACTAGTAGAATAGTCCGAAATCGTATTTTCAGCACGTTTGATCTTGAAAGTGCGTACCATCAAATACCCACTAAGGAAGGGGACAGAATCTACACGGCTTTTGAGGCTTGTAACAATCTATCAATTTCGCAGAATACTGGTCGGAGTAATGAATGGAGTAGCGTGCTTTCAAAGGGTTGTGGGTGACATAATAGGGGCTGGAATGCTTAACAGAACATGCCTATGTGGATTACGTCACCATTTGTGGGAAGCAGTAAGATCACGATCGAAATCTCCGGCGTTTTCTGAGCCTAGCACAATAATACGACCCTCAGTTAAATCACGACGAAAGTGCAATTTCCACCATTAAACTCTGACCCGTTGGCTGTGAAATTATGGAAGGCATCAGCAAATGGGATACTGAATATTTGAGTCTTGCAAGAGCTGCTGGTTCCGAAATGCATGATGTCCCAACAACGTGAATCGTATTTGTTCGCATACTAATCTCGTAGGATAAGCCGTTTCTCTGATAAAATCTAACCAATCACTCACAATACAATCTTTCCAGTCCCTCAGTACGTGATCAAAGCGTGTTAAGGTTTCAATAACGAGTTGGTGGATGCAGCTGTGGTCACTATCGATTCAAAAATACCTCTGATTCTAGAAACTGAAGCACTTGACATTGCGATTTCCGCTGCCCTCGACCAACGTGGCAGTCCGGCCGCATTCTTCTCACGTACGGCGTCTGCCAGCAAAAAACATCACGCTGCTAATGAGAAAGAAGCATGCGCAATTGTCGAAGCAGTGCACAAACGGAAGCATTACCTACTATGGACCCATTTTAAGATTGTAAACAAACAGCGGTCTGTTTCGCTCATGTGTTTAACACAACAAAAATGAAAAATAAAAAATGATACAATCCAACGGTGCGGATGGAGTTATCGCTTTTTATTTTGACTAAACCTGCAGACAGGCAACGAAAACAAATCCATTGACATGCCCTCTGTGTCTGTGCGAACACTTCATCTCACCTGGAGCTAAAACGCTTACACAGCTCTGTGCCATCATGGAGCAACACGCATAGTGCACTTCGTTCGTGTCAAGAACCACTCATGCACCCTTGTCATTAAGCAAGGTAATGTGTGCAAAGTTAAAACCCCGCTCACTCACTAGAGCCCCACAAACGTTTGAACGTTTAAGCATTGACTTCAAAAGACCACTACCTTCGAAGATTCGGAATAAATATCTGTTAACGGTTGTAGACGAGTATTCCCGTTTCCCGTTCGCCTATCTATGTCCAGGTACAAATTCGTCTACGGTGATATCATGTCTCGTGCCACTGTTTGCTACATTTGGCTTGCCCAGTTTCGTGCGTTCGGATCGTGGTTCACCATTCATTTCGGATGGGATTAAGCGATTTCTTCATGAAAAAGTCGTTGCCACCAGCCAGACCAATCCATACAACCCAATGGGGAACGGCCAGGTGGAAAGATTAAATGGAACTTTGTGGAGAGCTATTACGCTTTCATTACGATCGAAAGGTCTTCAAAGCAGTAACTGGGACACCGTCTAACAAGATGCGCTCCATTCGATGCGTTCTTTGTTGTGCACCGCCACCAATGCCACTTCACACGAGTGAATGTTTCATCATAGTTGAAAATCCACAATCGCCACATCACTGTCGTAGTGGTTGCTTTCACCAGAAACAGTTCCTATACGACGAAGTACACGATCTTCGAAGTATAAACCCGTAGTCAAAGAGGTTGAGCTCCTGGAATGTAACCCTTAGTATGCATATGCCCGACACACTAACGGCATGGAAGGAACGGTCTTCCTACGTCACCTGGCGCCTTCCGTAGATTTTTGCTCGATGCTAAATCAATTTCTCTCGTTTCAGTTCGCAGTGAGAAAGTTTTGGATGAATAAACCCTAGCTTCTGGGCACTTTTCCATTCTTACTATGATCGTCGCACCACTAAATTCCTCGTCAAACACAACAACAAGCACGCGATTTTTACAGCTGATGATGACAAGCGCCGGAAGTTTGCAGGCGGCAAAACCCAGATAGTGAATATACCGTAAGCCTCATTACCCGAGACGAAGCAACTGTCTACGGACAAACTGTCAAGCAGCTTGTTAACCAATTTGACCAAGAGACCGTACAGTGAACTCTGTGGTGGTGTTCGAAGGACGGGGTCCGTGACGCGGGTGTGAGGCAGCGAGACTGAAGACAGAAGAGTGTTCATTGGATGGGATAAGAAGTTAGATAACTTTGAAGTACTGGAAGCGTCAGCACCATGTTGTCTTTCCTACAAGGCTTGCTGTTTTCATCCGTGCAGTTCATGGTTGCATGTGGGCTAAGATATTGCCAGGGTGTCCAGACCGGTTTGGATGACTAGGACCGTAGACCAAAACTTTTTATCAAAAGGCAGTTGTGATTGAGCCATCAAAGCAGTAGGAAGAAGCCGCAATACATACTGCGATCCCAAGCCCGGAGGTCCAGGAGACCGTGTTACTATGACCTTCATCCGCTGACGAATCTGGTATAAAGACTTCAGGAGTGTTATAATGGCTGCCTAGAGTATAAGCCAGTGGATCACGGAGGTAGAAACAATTTAAATTGAGAAATTTGAGCCTTCGATTTCTTGGTTAGTGACTGGACGGCCATGAATGGCCAGAGGAAGTGACAACTGAACGGCACATTGATTGATCTTTACTGGTATTCAATAACGTGAGAAAGTCTTAGTTCGGAGACTGAGAACTACATCAAAACCACTGCGACTCGTCGGAGTGACCGTAGAACCAACCAAAATAAGTAGTTGATAGCGATTAGACAAAGAACACACTGTAAAGCTAAATAAGGGTTTTGTATAGCGGCCCAGATGCGATCGAGATGAGGCTAACCTCGCACTAGTTGTGCTTCTGGAAGCCCATCACAACGTATTGACTGATTCAGGCTTGTACGGTAGGCTGGCACTCACTTCTAGATTCGCCTGTCACATAGAACTGGGCTGATGGATCACCATGCACATTGAGGAACGTCACATGCGGTTTGATGAACCATTCACATGTGTCCAGTTTGAGCAAGACGAAGTGATAAGGAGTGGCGTTCGGGGATAGTCCTGAAGCAGGAACAAGCCTAACCAGTGGGAAAGAATTGTCACTTTACGTGCGTAAAAGGTGGTATGATGACCCGCATCACACCAGACGCATCCAAGACGAGGCTGACTAGTACTAGTCATTAATAGGCTTGGTCTGCACTAAGATGGTCACAGAAAGTAACCGCTAACATAGTGTGTTGTATATTAAAATACGGAACGTTCGGAGTGGTGTTGCGGATCATTTGCAGATGCACAATACACATACGAACCCTTTTTGTTCATACAGGATCCGATGGGTCAAAACCCAACACGCTACGACGCAGTATTATATGATGCACACAAAAGAAGTGCGAGATGACAAGGAAGAACAATGGGTAACGTGGAAACTCAAGTCGGAGGTTCTGAATGGCGGACAACTTAGTCCCGGTAGGCAGTCCTTACGTAAGGCTGGGTCGTTTGATTTACGCTGTTCCCAGAGCCGGCTTGCATCCTCATTAAGAAATGGTCGTAATGGAAACAGTAACCGCAGAATAGCTTCTGCTTCCTAAGAATGCATAGTGGCCGTTTCTATGCTGCTAAATAAAAATAAAAAAACGTCAACACATGACTGATCCTAGACCGTCAACTCACCATCGTTCTGTGAAACAGTTTTCTGCGCCTCATTATCCTCGGTGAGAAGTGAGTTTGCCGCACAGTAGGAAAAAAAGATCCACAAGAAGTAATATTTACAGGGACACCCAAGAACTTTAGACATTGGAATGAAGCGCCAGGCAGCGTTCGCGACGGAAAGAAGGGTGATACGAATACTGATCATTCATTGGTCGACATCATGCAGGGCCGCAAGGGATCAACAGGGCACCGAAGGAGTCCCTGCAAATAGAACAGTAGTGTGGACAGGCATATCTTCAGGTGGCGTACATGCATTTGAAGAGGCGTTGACAGTAATGGTGTTTCATAAAAAATTGAATTATCCGCGCCCTTAAGAAGGCATAATGCGAACGGAATTATAAGTTGGATTAGGGGAAAATTCGTAGCTAATTTAAACTATTTTATCTTCTGCAGTCCACTTAAGAAATATTGGATATTGAATTATCCAACTCATTATGATAGAGCAACCTTCGCATTCTGTACACTTTCAACGATCAATCAACCATCAGTAACCCTTATAAAGGCATTTCAGACATTTCGGTAGCCGAAAAACATCACGAATATTCAGTTTCACTTTTAACATAATCAGGCCATTGCGACTTTTTCAAACGACCGCGTGGACATCTCGGGCAGAAAACGAACCAATCAGGAATTTGTTCGACTCAAAATGTAGATAGCGGGATAGAAATGCGTGAAATCGAAACACGCGGTGAAGACGTATAATTACACGAGGGTGTCTCAAGGTCAGATGAGGTGTCTATTTGGTGGGGTTTCTGAGACTTCGTGGACATATCCTCTTCGATGCTGTATACGTTGGGAACTGCTGGTACACGGCGTCTATATATGATACGCGAATGCTAAAAGCCCGAACACTGGCTTGAATAATAGTTGATTTAATATTTTTCGGTGGTTGGGGATGTAGATTGCTAATGTGTCCTGGGTTGGACGACCCAGCGGCCGCCGGTTGGCAGATTTTACGGGTTTCACCTAAAAGGCATATACAGAAAGTCCAATGTAATGCTGCCTCTCCGTTCTGTGGCGTTCAAAAAATCATTGTCAACCACGAGTCCCGAAATCATGCATAAAAGCGGACTTCAAGCCGGCGTTTGGACCCCCTGCTGAGAACTCTTCGAAGCGAGCTGCTCTATACGATTAACAACGGAAACTACTAAAAGCGTTAGTGAAGTGCGTACCCCACTTTTGGACAACTTTCTTTCATATTCACACCAGTCGTTTAGTTCGGGGTTGGAAAATGACTCCATCAACATCGTTCCGAAACATGGCTGAGTTCTGCGGCACAACACTAATGTGCAAATCAATTTGGTGGATACTACTGATGAGGCATGCGAGCAGTATCTGGTTTCTCGCAACTCCGCCTCGATCTAACGGAAGGTTGGATTTATTGCGGAATCCATGGAATTGCTTTGTAACATTGGTTTACATTTGCTTAACAGTCAAAGAATATCAGAAAAGTTCAAGAAGACGTGTTCAAAAAGAAGATGGGTATTTAGTTTTTAAAAGCCAGGGGCATATTAGAGTTTTGCTTTCCTGCCCAATAATCTATAATCGTTCATTTAGTGTTTTCTAATAAACAACTCCTCATCGAAGGACTTCTTCCTTTCAATAGTGGTTAGATTGGCCCAGGGATTGTGACAAATTATGACCAGTGTAGTACCCAATAAGTTACTTCACCAGGAGTGTGTGGCAAAGAAATAAAAATAATAACGCTAGGTTGGGTATACAATAATAAAGAGGTCAGGTGGAACAGACTCACTAATAAATGTTCTCTTTAAAATAGTTCGTCGTTGGCCCAGGTCAGAGGATAAACAATAATCCAATTATGGTGTTCCAGGGGTCTTCTTCTGAACAGTTCCCACATATAATAGATTCTGTAGATGGTCTGAAATGTTTTGATACCAGAGTTAGCACATGAGACTCGCAAATGACCGCTGCAAGCGCGAGCGAAATCAGAAGAGAAGAGTCGAAGCACGTGACCACGTTTGTATTGCGTGAAATTGTCCAAGTGCGCGTTTTTTGTAGTTTTTCGTATTCAAGCAAAAAACGATTATGCAATTGATGAAATACGTAGTGTTATAATGAAAGCAAAATAAAAGTACAAAACGCCACAGGCCCAAGAGGGGTAAACCCGGTCTCTGACTGTCGGAGAGTTTTCAGCAACATTGGGATTAGTTTCCTTTATGGTTGAGTTTTGACTGGGAAGGAAACAGGCCATTCCGGTGATGAACCTCGCCCGCGAAATCCTCTCCTGCAAAACCTTTGCGGGTGAAATAAAACACTCTCACACGGAAGTGTTGCATTAAGTTGCATATATGCTCAGGCAAAAAATCATCCTAGTCTACATTCATTTTGCTTCGGCTTGTTTTGATTAATCTCGCTTAATAATTGGCGTGCATTCGCCTTTAAACTTGCTGTGCTATGGCTCCAGAATGGCTTCAGGTATTGGTTGAGTAATTGCGGGCTGTCCCCTTTCATCGTTCACGGCATTTGAGAATACGTTAAGGAATACATGAAGGACAATCATGTGGAATTTGTGCTCGTAGCCAGCAATCGCAGCACCAAAGCTGTTTTACGTAATGAGCAGATGTACTACAAAATGCAGCAATCAGCCAGTAAAACGAACTATTAAAAACAGTACATGAAACACCGGCCGTCCAGTGCGTTTTTGTCCAAGGAAGCAAGGCAACCATCCCTCGGTCACTTCATATTATCTTGAACACTACCATAAGGCTTTTAATTTTTCTTACGACCGGCTTCCGGTAAATCGGCGGCTAACCCGAGAGGAGCTGGGCATATGCAGGGCCCTGCTGAAGTATGGAGCGCCGTCGTGTGAAGTGCGGCAATTTGTGGTCGATGACTTCGACACAATCCTTAACTCTCAGGCCATGTACAACTACCGTTGAGAGTGCCGGCCACCTATGTTGAGTAAGTGACTGATAGTTGGGTTTTACTGTGGCAGATGAAATGCATTCGGTCCTGAAAAAATTCGGGAGACCTATGTGTGCGTCATGTGCTCCAAATCGGTGTGTTCAGCTTCACGAATGGTCGACGCAGGCTCCGAAGCACGTGACCACGTTTGTATTGCGTGAAATTGTCCAAGTGCGCGTTTTTTGTAGTTTTTCGTATTCAAGCAAAAAACGATTATGCAATTGATGAAATACGTAGTGTTATAATGAAAGCAAAATAAAGGTACAAAACGCCACAGGCCCAAGAGGGGTGAACCCGGTCACTGACTGTCGGAGAGTTTTCAGCAACATTGGGATTAGTTTCCTTTATGGTTGAGTTTTGACTGGGAAGGAAACAGGCCATTCCGGTGATGAACCTCGCCCGCGAAATCCTCTCCTGCAAAACCTTTGCGGGTGAAATAAAACACTCTCACACGGAAGTGTTGCATTAAGTTGCATATATGCTCAGGCAAAAAATCATCCTAGTCTACATTCATTTTGCTTCGGCTTGTTTTGATTAATCTCGCTTAATAATTGGCGTGCATTCGCCTTTAAACTTGCTGTGCTATGGCTCCAGAATGGCTTCAGGTATTGGTTGAGTAATTGCGGGCTGTCCCCTTTCATCGTTCACGGCATTTGAGAATACGTTAAGGAATACATGAAGGACAATCATGTGGAATTTGTGCTCGTAGCCAGCAATCGCAGCACCAAAGCTGTTTTACGTAATGAGCAGATGTACTACAAAATGCAGCAATCAGCCAGTAAAACGAACTATTAAAAACAGTACATGAAACACCGGCCGTCCAGTGCGTTTTTGTCCAAGGAAGCAAGGCAACCATCCCTCGGTCACTTCATATTATCTTGAACACTACCATAAGGCTTTTAATTTTTCTTACGACCGGCTTCCGGTAAATCGGCGGCTAACCCGAGAGGAGCTGGGCATATGCAGGGCCCTGCTGAAGTATGGAGCGCCGTCGTGTGAAGTGCGGCAATTTGTGGTCGATGACTTCGACACAATCCTTAACTCTCAGGCCATGTACAACTACCGTTGAGAGTGCCGGCCACCTATGTTGAGTAAGTGACTGATAGTTGGGTTTTACTGTGGCAGATGAAATGCATTCGGTCCTGAAAAAATTCGGGAGACCTATGTGTGCGTCATGTGCTCCAAATCGGTGTGTTCAGCTTCACGAATGGTCGACGCAGGCTCCATGTGGCTAGTTGATTAAGCATCGTGGACCCCTAGACGCACGCCTGTTGTGTACGTCAGCTAGGTTCGTTCAGCCGTCTAATATGTTTGACGACATGGTCGTCCTGGCATGTCTTGCCAGTTAAAATGGAGAACTCTGCTGCGGTTTACCACCGAACTTACCGTACGTGCATGGGTCACTAGCATCTGCAAGCCTCACGTTCCTTCAACTTCGCACGAGTTGTTCGAAAATAGTGGGTGACTCTGGCAATGTTGTGGAATATAGGTAGCTTGGGTGCGCTGACTGATTGGTCTGTTCGCCGAGCTTGGCTGTTGGATTGCAAACGTTTCATCATCAGCCGAGTTGACATCGTCTGTGCGGTGTTGAGTAGGTCTCAAATCAACAACGCACTGACGATGTCACCTCGATTGGTGATGAAACGTTTGCGATCCAACTGCCGAGCTCGGCGAACAGACTAACAATTAGTGAATGCTTCTACTGCAGCGATAACTCATAGTAGCGATTATCCGGTCACAGAACAAATACTTCAATATTCGTCCAGATATAAATGGCAAAAAATTTTTACGGGAGTGGCACTTTCACATATTTTGCGTCCACAAACACAATTGGGATTCCAGAAAGTTCACGGAATCACTTCAGCTGCAGAACTACCTACAACTTTCGTCCATTTTAAACGACTCATACCGCGATTCGCGATACCTTAGTACATTAGGCACAGTTTTTACAGTCAGTGGTGGTTGATGACCTTGAAGCTTCGCTCACTTACTCAAATCACATCTGCGGATAATTCTTAGAACAATTAATTGGACATAGTTATTCTTCACTATGAAGTGGCAACCCTAAAACGTCACTGTTTTTGACGAAACGATTCCATCTTGCGAATACTGAGCGGTATTTCGGGTGCCTCCCGTATTCCGGGGATCAAAGGTTAGTAATCATTTTCTTGATTTTAAACTGGACACTTTTATCTCAGTAGTACTCCTTCCGTTTTCCAGCATGAACTGCGTGATTGGTACAGTCCAGCGACCCTCTGACCTGTACTCCAAATAGTACCTTAAAATTTGAGTGTCATTTGGGGAAGAGACCTTTGATCATCTGTGTTTGTATAAATTTTTCGTGGTAGAGTGAGAAGGATCCCAGACCCTTTAATGAATCTTGATATCTGTCCCGATGGTTTTCGTCACCATACATCGCTAAGGTGTCTTCAGGCCTTCCAGTGACATTTGTGCGCAATTTTCGTCGGCACGTGTGAGGCACCAGTCTAACTTCCGGTTCAGCTAAACAGACAGCATCCAGTTGGAAATCGTCTACAACCTCCGTCACCAACGCTGCATAAGAGTTAGGACCCCAACTGAGGTATCCCCAATGGCATCAACGAGACGGAGTAAGTTGTTTCGATTTTGATCCTGAGAGTTCGGAGTGAAATACCCCGCGATCCGTCTTAGCGCTGCTTACCGAAAGCCAAATGCTTCAATTTTCTAGAATACTGGGATACGGAGAATCAGATTTAAGGCCTTCGCAAAGTCGTTGAATGTGGTATCTGATATCAGTCTCGTTTCTTTTGCTTGGTTCAAGCTCTCCGTAGATGCAAACATCTCGATAATGGAGATGCAGTTCTGCGTGGATCCGTGTTGCGAGGAGTAATAAGGTGTTGGCAGCTAGTTGCCTCAAGATAATTTATCTCGTTGCATTCCGTCACCCTGAAAGGTATGATGACTAGGTCAATGAGCCTTTATATAGCTGGCCCCAGGAGTTCACCGAACCCGAGAATAGGCGTAACGGCAGCCGCCCGCATGTTGCCAATATCCAGGGCCTCCTTGAGGGACAGGAACGGGGAACCCACGAGTGACCCAATAGTGGTATCTGAGTTCTACAGAGATCACTATGCAGGTCTGTATTCAGTCCCAGCGTCCTCGCACATCCAACCTTGTCAAGGCGCACCTACGAACGGCCTCTAACCGACTTGGTATTCACGGTGGAGGACATTCGTCAACTCCTGCACAAGATCAACCCATTCTGCGCGTTGGGGCCCGACGAAGTCCACCCAAGGGTCCTGGAGGAAAGGTCGTATACTCTGGCAACTCATTTCCACCTGCTGTTTCGTCAGTCGCTTGACGAAGGCCACCTTCCTCTATTTGAAGGAAGCGATTGTCACGCCAATCTACAAAACTGGTGACCGACTATCGCCTGGCAGCTACAGGCCTATAAGCCTCACTAGCGTGCCATGCAAGGTGATGGAACGCATTCTGAAGCGAGCCATTCTAGATCACCTTACTTCCAACAACTTGATTTCTCCAGCTCAACACGGATTTCTCCAAACCGTTCCTGCGTGACGAACATGCTCGTATTTATGGACAGCTTAACCCAAGCCAGGGACGAGGAACTCATATCGGATGCCATATTTTTCGACTTCTCAAAAGCATTTGATCGAGTCCCACACGTCCCGCTGCTCCACAAACTCGAGTCTTACGGGATTCAAGGGAAAATCCTACACTGGATCAAGGCATTCCTATCAGACAGATCATTCCGAGTGAAAGTAGGCTCGACCTACTCTTCTGCGGCGCCGGTCTCCATTGGAGTTCCTCAGGGCTCCGTTTTGGGACCTTTGCTGTTTCTGATATACGTCAATGACCTTCCAGATGTTCTTTCAAGTCCATGTCTACTTTTGCGGACGACTTGAAATCGTGGAGTTCTAATGCCAGTGCCCTCCAAATTGATGTAGACGCCGCAAAGCAGTGGTCGTTGGACTGGCACCTTCCTCTGAATGACGAAAAAGTGCGTCCATATGTCATTTGGAGGAGACTCAGGAACTCCTTTGTCATGCGTGGTGAGAAAGGACCAGAAGACATCACGAGGATAGATGCCAAAAAGGATTTGGGTATCTGGCCTCTCTAAACCTGTCCTTCTCACTGCACCTTGAGAAATCGGCTCAGAAGGCATTCGCTGTTCTACGGATGATTTGGCGTACCTTCTCTCGTATTACTCGCACGGACTTCCAAATACTCTATGGGGCCTATGTCAGACCGCTCCTTGAATATGCCAACCCGGTTGTCTACTCAGGACGCACGAAGGACGTAATCCTCATTGAGCGTGTCCAGCGAGCTGCTACGAAAATGGTTGCCGGTCTCAAGTCCATGGACTACGAAACGCGTCTCGCGGTGCTCGACCTCTTTCCTTGGAGTATCGTCGCCTCCGAGGGGACTTAATTCTTGCTTACGCCCTGTTTGAACAAGGCTTGGCCAACAGGTTTTTCACCGTTGACCCAGCAAACACACGGCGGGGACATGGTGAGCTCAGAGCGCAGCACCTTCATTAGGCAAACTTTTTCTCATTTCGGGTAGTTGCTGCGTGGAATAACCTTCCTCAGACGGTTGTCCACGCTCCCTCTAGAACTCAGTTCAAAACACTATTAGACACTTATTTACGCGAGTCCTCGCGCTTGGCAAGCATACTGCCCCATGCTGGGAACTTAAAGAGCAGTGCTACACCCTTTTTTCACTTGTGCCTTTCAGGTGAACGACAGCCGCTGAACGACAAAAACGCTGCGTGTTCAAGCAGCGTTTCAGTGTAGGCTACATGTAGTATCTGGAACTTAACGTGAGCAATAACGAATCATCGAGCGAACAGCGATTCCTTTTTGGCCAGCTGTTTGTGATGGAATGAGAAGGTCATGCTTGAAGTCCCATTTGGTATCTATCTCTGTATTATCTTCTGGTCCAATGTCATCTTGAGCGAAAGAAGCGCATGCTGAGTATCTTTCGGACGTTATGTGGACCATTTTTGTTACCCGGAGGAAAGTGACCGTATAGTGGCCACCTTCGTGCGGCACCGACACTAAGTTTGAAATTAGGGTTTGCTTCTTCCACAAAAAGTGGACACCGACTTGTGAAGGCTTCTGAAAGGCTTTTGAAGTAGATCAGCTAGGGGGTTTTTCCTGGGAGGGATACCCTAATGATTTCAAAGGAGACTTCTGTAGAAGAGGATGAGCGTAGAGCTCTACTCAAAAGAAAAGTCCTAATCCTTATTGTCCTCTCGAGGCTGCGGAGCACTGAGAATTGCGGAACTCGGTCGAATGCTTTTGAAAAGTCAAAAAGTATGTTGTCCGATACGAATCTACCATTTTCGGCTTTTATTGAGGTTTCAATGAGTACAGGCATATTGTTCACGCAGAAAATAATTGGCTAGAACCCTGTTAAACATGGGATCTGAAGTTGTTTGCAATTAGGTTAGTAAGGATGACCCGATTCAGAGTATCCTTCATCATTAATTGGCATGTAACTACCGGGCGATAAGCAGTCGCCGGTTCTGCAAATTGGAGAGACAAGTCTCCTTTCCAACAACAGGATGGTTTCATTCGTTGAGTGACCAACGAAACTTCAGTTGAGGAAGTTTAAACGAGTTTAGCTATGGATATTTTAAGTTCCCTAGAAGTAATTCATCAAGGTCTGTCGCAGTGAAGAGGGTTATTCAGTGCCAGGTTTCACGAACCTCATTTTCGCTAGGCAGCGGAGTGATTAGAAACCATTTAGACTGCGATTTACCAAGATTTCTATGTGGCAAAGTCTCTTGAGCATAATATAACCTCGCACAGTTTCCAGCTTAGGCCTCAGCTGCCACTGCTGGATCACTCTTGGATTCTCCCAAATTTTGATCCACAGGAAGAAGGGCGTTGGCCCTTCATTTCAGCTCTTTCGTTCACCAGAGTGGTACATTTTAGTTTCTTTTTTCGGGAAAGACGTAGTGTGGAGGCCTGCTTTCGTAAGTTCAGTTAGCAGTTCTTCGATTCACAGCGATTCTGCCTCCTTAGAAATATCACATCGTCCTATGGCTTTCCTGTGGTCATTTTGCAAGCAACATTTGGTACGTTTGACCATGCAATGAGTTTCCTGAGCAAAAATTGCCTCAGCTTTTTGAGTTTTCAATGCACTGGTCCTGTAGGCTTCCTACTATCCAGCTGGTCCTAGTTCATGCTGATCGGATACGGTGCTCTATTTTCTAAAGTCAGCTCGAGCAAAGTTTTAAACGAATGCCTAAAGTTTCTTGTTCTTAGCCCAAAGCGGATATAGTTGCACGAGGTTTCACAGTGCCCTTACTGATCGTTTCGTTAACCAAGCTTCTTTCGTTGATGACAACTTGCTCCAGTAGAAGCGCTGATTGAAATGTGCGGTACTTAACGTGTGCTGACAAGCTAGGTCCTAAAATTCTGTTGCGTGACTTGTGTTGGCGCCGATGTAGGGTATTCCGCTGCACCCCATGTGCCGAGGTTTCATCCGGTGTGCCTTGAAAGTGTTGGTCACTTTTCAGAAAATGTCTCATAACATGACAGCTGAAGGGGATTACTCAAGGGTTTGTAGTGCAAACAAGTTGTATTGTGGCGAACTTGAGGGACGACTGGAGGGGGTTAGTCGGTCTTCGTGGCGGATTTCGAATCGACAGCGCACCACAGAGGTAGAGTGATGGTGCAACAGAGGACGTTATAGTGGATAGACTCTCGTTTGTCTATGAGGATGCCATTTGCCCTCCTGCATTTCTAATCAACCTCAGAATTGTGCTAACTATCCACTGGGATCTCAACACCGCAACCAGTTGGCGTGAGTCAGTACTCTCTACATACGGCTTAAACAGTTGTGAAAGGAAAGGAATCGCGGTATAGCCTCTACATTTTTGTTAACATTCTGTGTGAAGATATTCCTATTAAACTTTTGTAAGCTCAGCACCAGAGAGCAATTTAACAGGTTTTGTTTGCTTGGTTGCATAGGGACAAGAACCCATTCTAATCACCTCAGGCTCTCTAATGCTCCGGTCCATAATTGACCGCACTGTCGGGGAAGTAAACCAGCTTCTTGGAAGCCAGTAAACCCGGGATAGAAAGCACTATGTGCTCTTATAAAGAAGAAAGTTTGTTGTTGATTTCTGTCTCGGCCGCTTCGTTACTTCTGCCCGTCCTCAAAGGCCTTCCAATGAAAGACCAGTGCTTCGGTTAAAAGGGAAAAGTTGAATTGGTGCTTCTGACTTGGAAGCGAAAATTTCATTTCACGGTTGTCAGGGCCTTTGGTAGCTGTAGGAAGCATAGCACTTCTAAGGTAAAAGCAGTAATAGAGCCGGACAGCCGGCCAACGTGATCATTCTTGAAATATGTACAGTTAAAACATCCTCAGGCCAGGCAAACTTCAAACTACATTCTGCGTTTTACATTTGACAGCCTTGCGTTGCACTCACATCTTTTATGGTTTTGCCGAAAGTTTTAGCGAAAACAGCCTGTCATAATCTGGCCCATACGGGAATATGTAACGGGACGGCGAAAAATGAGTGCAACCTTGCCACAAATGTCGTATGTACATTGCATCGTGGTGGGTAAAAATGTGAGCGAAATGGCACGCGGTAACTGACCAAACTGGTTAAGCGGTGGAAGAACTCATTGGCGCTTTTAACGAGTAAAGAGTAAAACCAGTTTTGGAAGTTCTGAAATCTTGTCTCGTTGCTGGAAGCGACACTGATCGCACTACTTAAAGAGTTGTGACCTGTTCTCCATAGGAGGCCGGGTTCTTTAGAGGGCTTCCGCTTGGATCGCTGGCGCACCGTGAATAAAGGTGCCGTATTTGGTTTCCACATGCAAAAATAAGAGCAATGACAAAACATTTCCCATTGGGACCAGGTTTTCTCCAGAATATTCTTGACAAAGTTTTGATATCGAATAAAAAGTCCGAGTTCATTTTGTACGAGGGTGTATTGTGGAGTAATTGTTCATACAGAGGTGAAAAGCACATTGTGTGGACGCACTCACTTTTTCACTGTTCTCGTCCACCGAAACCCTTGGGCGACTAGTGACATTCATTCATTTTGTTTTCTCTATGGCCGTCCCTCCTCTATTGCTGAGGTTGGTGCATTATCATCCAACTTCAAACCTTAGCCTTTTCACGCCTAATTAATTACACATCGTGGAAAGTGAAGTCTTAACCTTCCACTAGTGATACATGACGGCCTCTGTTCTAGTTTGGATGTCGCTATTCTAAACACCACTTAACCTTAGGACAAAAAAAGCTTTAACGAGGTTAAAGTGCCGCCAACAACCCTCAGGTGTGGAACCTAATATTCTCCTATGGTCGATGATGTCACGATCCGCTCTTCATTAAGCCGAAGGGACCATACTGTGTTGTTGGTACAGGTATATGTTAATGGAGATTCACCAGCGGGCCTGACCTGCATGTACTTGCCCTTTGATAAGCAACTACGTTGGAGCCAACCGCTCGTTTGTCTAGTCGCACAACCTAGACCTTTGCTATGAGGAGCAGTATACAGAAATCATGCAGTTCCCAAATATGCACTCATACATCAACCCGATCAAATCACCAGAGCACACGTGCATACTCCGGAGTTCCTCAGTCAATACGTGTACTGCGGAGGGGTTACGTCCGCATAGCAAGTGCCAGTGATTATTTAGTCCACCTAAACCCCGACACGCAAGCGTCCAAACCATTCGAATCTACCGAAGAAACAATAAAACTGAGCTTCTGACAGGTGCATACAACTCTCAAGATCGAATGCTCGTGCACCTTTGGTTACAGTGGAAGCCAAAACTTATGCACCTCTTCTTAACAACCCGCTATGATAATATACCATCTACGGTCTCTGGGACATCAGCTATCTTCCTACACTGCCCCTCAACCTCCTCCCCATTCCACTGCTCGTGTATCCAACACTTGTCAGTCCTACCGAATCCTCCACCGTGTTTTCCCTAGTACCTGTTCTAGAAATGCGTTTTCACCTTGACTGCCGGATGCTTCTCATAAGCCAGAAGATATTTTCTCCAGGAGCCCAAAAGATGTGTGAGTTTCTCTGTGTTTTTCATAGCCTATTCTTTTTCTTCTCTCATTTCTCGCCGGCAAACATTTTCTTTTTCGATGCACGCGATTATGCACCCAGTACGGAAAGGCGAAACCGGTGCTACTCTTAAAATTACAGGCCAACAATCCTTACACACAGTCGCACATCTTAAAGAGTTGTGACCTGTTCTCCATAGGAGGCCGGGTTCTTTAGAGGGCTTCCGCTTGGATCGCTGGCGCACCGTGAATAAAGGTGCCGTATTTGGTTTCCACATGCAAAAATAAGAGCAATGACAAAACATTTCCCATTGGGACCAGGTTTTCTCCAGAATATTCTTGACAAAGTTTTGATATCGAATAAAAAGTCCGAGTTCATTTTGTACGAGGGTGTATTGTGGAGTAATTGTTCATACAGAGGTGAAAAGCACATTGTGTGGACGCACTCACTTTTTCACTGTTCTCGTCCACCGAAACCCTTGGGCGACTAGTGACATTCATTCATTTTGTTTTCTCTATGGCCGTCCCTCCTCTATTGCTGAGGTTGGTGCATTATCATCCAACTTCAAACCTTAGCCTTTTCACGCCTAATTAATTACACATCGTGGAAAGTGAAGTCTTAACCTTCCACTAGTGATACATGACGGCCTCTGTTCTAGTTTGGATGTCGCTATTCTAAACACCACTTAACCTTAGGACAAAAAAAGCTTTAACGAGGTTAAAGTGCCGCCAACAACCCTCAGGTGTGGAACCTAATATTCTCCTATGGTCGATGATGTCACGATCCGCTCTTCATTAAGCCGAAGGGACCATACTGTGTTGTTGGTACAGGTATATGTTAATGGAGATTCACCAGCGGGCCTGACCTGCATGTACTTGCCCTTTGATAAGCAACTACGTTGGAGCCAACCGCTCGTTTGTCTAGTCGCACAACCTAGACCTTTGCTATGAGGAGCAGTATACAGAAATCATGCAGTTCCCAAATATGCACTCATACATCAACCCGATCAAATCACCAGAGCACACGTGCATACTCCGGAGTTCCTCAGTCAATACGTGTACTGCGGAGGGGTTACGTCCGCATAGCAAGTGCCAGTGATTATTTAGTCCACCTAAACCCCGACACGCAAGCGTCCAAACCATTCGAATCTACCGAAGAAACAATAAAACTGAGCTTCTGACAGGTGCATACAACTCTCAAGATCGAATGCTCGTGCACCTTTGGTTACAGTGGAAGCCAAAACTTATGCACCTCTTCTTAACAACCCGCTATGATAATATACCATCTACGGTCTCTGGGACATCAGCTATCTTCCTACACTGCCCCTCAACCTCCTCCCCATTCCACTGCTCGTGTATCCAACACTTGTCAGTCCTACCGAATCCTCCACCGTGTTTTCCCTAGTACCTGTTCTAGAAATGCGTTTTCACCTTGACTGCCGGATGCTTCTCATAAGCCAGAAGATATTTTCTCCAGGAGCCCAAAAGATGTGTGAGTTTCTCTGTGTTTTTCATAGCCTATTCTTTTTCTTCTCTCATTTCTCGCCGGCAAACATTTTCTTTTTCGATGCACGCGATTATGCACCCAGTACGGAAAGGCGAAACCGGTGCTACTCTTAAAATTACAGGCCAACAATCCTTACACACAGAAGGTCAGCAACCAATTCACGCAGGGATTCCTCACAATTCCTCACCTATCATGGCCTGTTACTTTCCTTCCAACTTTCTTCCCTCCCAGTACCTTCAATAAACCCACAAACTAATAAAAATGGGCACAACGTAGTGGGCATTCTCTTGAATTTCTTGAAAACGTTCGACATGACCCAACGTAATATAACTTCGGATGACCGAGAAAGCTTAGATCTTCTTGGCCCACTCATTCGTTGATTGTCCTCATTCATGAGCAATTGGCCATATAGATCGGCATTTGCTCACCACCACCAAACCAGCCGTTTTAATAAGCCAGCCTTTAACCATGTAAAAAAGCGTCGAAATCCGGTGAACGTCCAGCGGAACGCTAAAGCTTAGTACCTTGTCTTAGTAACTTATCTTACTTTAGTAAGAGTAGTTCATCTTGCTTTGAACTCTTTGACACCACCGCCTATGTGGGTGCCGAATATTCACCTATCGTCCCTTCCAGACCCAGCAGGAAGTCGTAAACTATTTTTTCAACAGTTTACATCATAGTGGCGCAAAAAATTTATTTTCTTCTTCAGGGTTTTCAGTTTGGAACAAGGCTTCCTAACTAGCTGCTTACACCATGTCTCCGTGATTTTAAATGGGCAAGTGAGAGACTTCCACTACCTTTTTTTCCTTTCTCCTGATTGCCTCTACAGCCCTATATTTAACACTGAACGCTTATGGCTTGCTAGCTGTTTTGGTGTTTACAATTACGTGCGTACATGTTTGCATACTCTTGCAGACGTATACTTACATCTTCATATACGTATGAACATATTTGATTCTACTTACAGTCTAGGTGACATTAACTTATGCCCATATCCAAAGTTCCCTGCTAGCAGGACTTCAGATGTTAAGGTGCTCTGTGTCCCTGAGATTCTGAATGAGATTTTCTGCCCACAGTGCAACCAGGAGCGTTTATGCCTCACAACTGGTGGGTGCCCTCTTATAATAAATGGGTATCGCAGGATGAACAGGCTTCCATGTGCGTGGGATAGATTACGTTTTTTGTAAATTTTTCAATTTTTCGGGCCGTACCGCGCCTTATAATGTGAGGTTTTGAACCAGCAGATGCTTGGAAAGTGTATTCGATATTTGTAAGCTATGGTATTTTTATGGGCTTTTGTAGACACTTCTTTGAAGGAAAAGTGGCTCACTCAAACACGTATTTCCAAAGTAAGTGTGATAAAGTCTGATAAAGATACTGGAAAATCTTTGGTTAAATTGTTCTGAAGTCTACTTTAATAAACCTGAGTCATGAAAAGTCCATTTATCAAATTCTATTGGCGTTATGGTCTGACTTGAAGTCAGCAGAGGTGAAAGTCGCGCAATCACTTTTCCCGATTGTCTAGTTGATTGATAAACCATTTAAGCTATAGAAGGTAACAGTGCTGCATTGAATTTTGATTGATTCGTATTTGCTCGCTAACTGTTAAGAGTTAACTTATTTGATGTGTTCCAGTTATGCGGCATGTCAAAGTCAGTCATGCACCAGCGGCAAACCAAGAATACTTTCTCCAGTGTCTGTGCTTCTAGGCTAAATACATATCTCATTGCTTTCATGCAAATCTTCGGGGTCACCGACCACCCGAGTTGGAACGTACTCTGTTAGGTTTGCTGCAGTATGTGCGAACCCAAAGTTAAAACAAAGCAATGCCTTTTAATATCTGCCCTTTTGCTGCAGTATGTGCGAACCCAAAGTTAAGACAAAGCAATGCTTTTTAATATCTGCCCTGTAAACTTAAACATCCAAACGCAGATTTTTGCGTCAAAAGCAACGTGCATACACTGTTGATCAAACAGTTATTATTGTTAGTGTTCACTTTATTTGTGTTATCAATAATATAACCATTTTTCTTGATGCGTCTGGCACTGCACACGTGCTGTCGTCAGAGGGGCCGCACTGTACCAAACACAACTTGGCAAATACGAGCAGGAATCACGGTAGCCTTGCTTATAACTTTCTTAATGCCCACTATTTATTCTTAGAACATCTTTATTTTAACGGTATCAGGAAAATTGCGTCTGTTGTGTTTCGTTCCCAAAATGCTGCAAAAATGCGGTGGCAAACAACACTATCGGAAAATGGTTTGTAACCACATGAATGGAATTTGACATCCCCATGTTCCAGTGCATCGAATCAAGTCAATAGGATCGTCAACAACAGCGGCGATTACAAAAACATACAAAATCAGCGAACTATAAGTCGATTTGTGCACAAGAAACAAACCAAGGTCGGACGCAGATTTTCAGAGACGGGCAGGGAAGGATTTTGCGACTGGCGGATGCCAACAAAAAGTGTGATATTCGGTCAGTGCAAGAAAAACAATTCGACTTCAAGAAGACAGCCCCCCACTTCACTGTGATAACGTATTCCGGTGCTTATCTGAAAATCTGAAATACTGAGGATAACTAATATCATGTCCAGAGATAAACATGAAAGTTGAAGTTCACATTCAGCCACTAGACTACTTGAATTGATCTGGGATTTGTTCATTAACTATATCAATATCGCTGTCAATTTCTTCAAGGTTGTTCCAGGAAATATGGTGGCTCCTCGTTTCCACTTCATACTCAGACAGGTTTGAGATACCTTCAACAGTGCCTTCACTAGGATGACGAATTATGTGGAACCACAAGAAACTCTACACATAGTTGCTTGGCTAAAAATATTACATGAACACTTGCGGATCCCGACAAAATTTGAAACAAACAGTAATAGTGCTGCGTATAAACATAAGCATACTAAACCGATTTTTTAGACGCACGAAACGATAACGATAAGAAGATGTTATGGTCAAAAAGTTAAGTCTCGGCCCCTCCCAGGAAAATTATTTACAGCATTAGAAAAAGCTCATAGATGCCAACTCTCCATTGAGCTTCTGCAGCGGATAACCATCGGCGAACATGCAGTGTGTGCGAAACAAGCTGTCTAAACCAAAATCCATCAAAATGTTGTTTTTGGTTTTTCTAAGAATGCCAAGAAGTGATGCGGTTAAATGTAAAGATTTGCTTGCGACGCACTTCAGCTTTGACTTCAGGTTTGACTTTTTCTAAGGATTAGCTTGTAGATTTCAGACGTCGGATTGGGCACAACAGTAGTTTGATCCCTTCCGTATGTACTGCTTGCAGTGACTGAGTTAAAAGAAGTAGGTTGTTAATGCATACACCATATCATTTAGTGTCTGTTGATTAGCCCTTTGGTGCGCAAGCATTCATAACAAGTTATCAACCTGGGCAACTTAGTAGCCGACTTGACGTTTTGTTCTTTTACCTCAGATTTGTAAAATTGCCTTGCTACTCGTTCTGGCCCTCAACTTGGTCACGCAATGGGGTTTACTTTCTTGTTCAGGTTTCCCCAGCCACTATCGTAGCTTTCATCTTTACCTAAACAATGATTCCACTAGTGCATCTCAGCTTAATCCGAAATGTTACTGGCCTGATTTATTTATTGAAAAATTTCCACTGTTTCTTTTCGTCCACCAGCAAATGCCGCCGATGATTTTTTAACGTTCTTTTAAGTTTCCTACGAGTAGCTCAACCACACACATGAACCTTTTGGGCTTCAACAAGCCAGCCAATAACTGGAGGCTTCTGACTTCTCCTGAAGCAGGGCTTAAGGTCGCAAAATAGATTATGCCAAAACGTCACCAGCTTAGACCCACTGCAGAGTTCCTTTATACTCAAATTTCCTGTCCAGAGCTATTCCGTCATCCTGGAAAAAGAGCATTATTCAGTCCATCCACGGCCTAAACATATCCAAACGACCTTATATCAGTTTTCTCATTATCGTGTATATACCGATGGACGGGTTCTTTTCAATTTTTACGACCAATTGCTGCATTCCGTTCAAAATAGTGTCATACTTCCTACATTGGACTATTCAGCCGAACTCTAGGTGCATTTTTGGTCCTGAGTATGCGCAGTTTGGCTGCTCCGTTTTTGACCCTGGCACTGTTTACTTGTCGCCCAATCTCTGTCTAAAGTTTTGCCAGGTTTTGTGAGCCAATTGCAGCGACACAATTTGTCTTGCTGTTCCGTATATGAACAGAGGGTTGTGAGTGTTGAGGTCATATCCAAAAAAAGACTGCCTAGCCACCATAAAACACGCGTGTAAAAGAAAGGGAATGCCCGGGGATATACAACAACGGAATTGACAATTTTACCGGTGATTTCACGGAGTACAAACATGATTTATAAACAGGAATCAGACGAATTAAGAAATGTACAAAAGAATGAAACAATCATAATAATGGTAGCGGACAAGCGGCGCATTGCAGGATACGCTAGGCCATATTGGAATGGCCAAAAAATTACTACACAACACAACTACCTACGGGTCAGTCAACTATGACTTAGCTTTAAACCCCATCAGTCGAATCAACAGGATTCTCGAAAGACTTCAAACAACAAACGAGATAATAAGCAAGGAACGATGGAGAATTAAGGCCGAAAAAATCAGCGTAGCGCTCTTCTACAGAATGTCAACGGTACATAACTAAGGAACTCCGTTTCGGCTAATCGTTTCACTTTTAGTAACATGTTACAGATTGGTGAAAGAGAATGAAGGAGACCAAAATACTTAATTTTTTTATTTGGACAGACGATTAACAATGCTGTCCAATTTCTAACCAGGCTACAAAACCTCAATAAGGCAAAAGATGAAATCACGCTTTCGTTTGATATCACATCACTACTCATTCCAATCAACTACAAAAAACAGTAAGGAGTTAACTCTCGAAAAATCCATACATGATAGTAACGATAAGATCCGAAAGTCTTATTTTGTCTTTAATGGATAAATATATCAACAGTCGAAATGGACTCTAGTGGAATCTCCAAATTCAGCATTTATTGGTGAAGTGGTTCGGCAGAAATTAGAGTGCGTGACACCACCGGTCATCAGTCCAAAGCTGAGAATCCCCCAGGTAGACAGCATGCACTTTTATGATCATGAAACGAGATTAAGTACACAATACACTAATTTTTCAATGCCTCTTTCAGGGATTTCCCGTTCAAAATCGAGCTGGAAAGGAACAACCGACTGCCGATCTTGGATATTTTAGTGAACAGTAAGGTGCGTGGGGTCTCTCGAAGTCTGCATTTATCGGAAGGGGACCAAATATCAGGAGAAGCTTAAAGAGGAAAACTTGGCGGCAGCAACGGCAAAAACAAGCGACCTTACTTTAGACCCCACCAAGTATATATCTGAACTCAGGCAGATTACTGGGTCAAAAAGGAATCATTGTAATTCACAAACTGAATGTCACCTAACGGAAACTGATCTCAGGGCTGAAGAATAATGTCAGCAAACCGACTCCATGACTGCCTCACGCGTTCCTTTTCCGTCTTTCCTGGCCTACTAGATTAGCCCCCGGCTACTTTACATCTTCAGCCAAGCTTCACATCGGCCTTTTCTTGAGCTCCCTTCTCCAGGACGTAACTGAAAATTTCTGTCCCACATCAGGGGTGCCCGCTCTCCTCTAATTATATCCTGATTTCCACAACACTGTGCCTGTTTTTTCTTCCCAGTATTTCATTATTCTCATGGCTTTCAGTCATAGTACTCTCACCGCACATAAAATAAACTTAGAACTTCCCAACTTTACCATCAACTTTCCTGCTCAGTTAGTACTCCACTGCACTCTTCTTTAGGTTAGATGTTTTCACAGTAGTGCATACCATTGCAGACCTTCCGAACAAAACCATCTTACATGAGTTCTCTTTAAAAAGCCATTTTAGAAGCACAATTTGAGCTGTTCCTTCTCAGTTGACAATCGCGTTGGCTCACTTTTTCTTTTGACTAGGGAAGCCGCACATGCACTACGCACCTACCCGCTGAAAGCCATCAAAGACTGACTCGTTATATTTCATTTATGTGCACCTGCCAAAGACGGACACGGACCTGCCTGCAACTGAGCACGTTCAGGTAGTTTCCTCTCTTCTTATATCATATGGATGCTGCCAGACCAGTTTTGCCCATCATCCCCAACGGTAAAAGCCAGCGATTTTTGGAACTTTTAGCAACCCACCGGGAACTGCCAGTGGCACTGAAAGCGTTCTCATCCAGTTCTGTGTGCTCTGGGCTAGTCACTCGCGTATAAACCTGAGGTACATACTGGACAAAGTCTGAGGTTTCGTTCACGTCCTGGTTGCTTGATTTTTTTCTCACCGCCTTCAAGGAAGATTTGAGAGCCCGCTGCAAGTTGCCAGGCTCTACGTATTGTGTGTTTAATGTTGAACTAGGCTGAATAGCGATGACGATTACCACCCCAAAAATGATTTGCTAGTTAGCCACTCCCATCAGTAAACTAAACGAAATGAATCTACCGGATAAGCTTAGCTTATATTTTCTACTCTTTGCGAGATTTTTCCGCACATTTGCAAGGGCAGTTAGGATGAAGTTTGGCACAGGTTAAATCCCTAAAAATTTGTTTTCTTTCCACTACTCTTCAGTGGCGACCAGATCTCCGTACAGGAACTGTAGGCCTGTGAAGGATGGACTATGTTTCACGCGTTTTGTTCCTCTGCTGTGACAATAAGCCGGATAAGACCGATCGTCACAACCAGGAAGTTACTGGGTTGTCGTTCGATGGGTCGGGCACATAAGTCACATCACTCAAGCGAGAACACGTTAGCCTGTTCAGACGTGAAAACTCAGATGCGTCCAACGTCCGTTGGTGGACTAGTGGTAACACGCTCGCATCGCATGTCAGATGTCCGGAGTTCCAATTCCGGCACGGCCTTTGGACATGCGGTGCTGATGACCTCTACCTACTAAGAGCAAAACTCGACTCCAGTGCTTCCCTTTGGTGTGGACTCACCAGAATAATTACGCCAGAACAAAGGACGATCGTTCAAACAGGAGTGGTGTGAATATGAACAAAATAGCTATTAGGTCTGGGAAAACCTCGCCTGCTTTCCATTTGACACAGATGATAGGCGTTGTAGATTGTCATTGAGCAGCGGCATAGATAAGGCACATTTTCAAACGAGTGACAATGATCCAGCGACGTTTGCTTGTAGGTGTGAAGGGACCGGGGAGGGACAACGGTGGACAAAGAGCTGCGCTAGCCAAGGACACTCTCCGGTTTTCTAGGCTGGAGTACAGGGCTCAGTTGAGACAGTCTAACTTGAGCCCTTGACTCAAAAGTCTGACCCACATGACAGAAGGATATAGGGTTGTGTTTGGAGACCGCGGTCCTATCTTCTGACCGGCATTGTAGCGGGCGGAGAAATTTCCTTCGAGAACCACACTCAGAGCGGACGACTCAATGGTCTAACACTCTTGGTTGCCGGGGTCCGGCTTAACCTAAGGGCGCATGTAATAAGACACTCCTGATGTTATCATGCACAGCCGATGAGTTTGGAGCCCCCTCGGGCTCCGACCGTACTGGGTATCTAGCAGGTGATCTTGGTCAACGGTTGGGCGAATGTCTGACCACCTCGAAATATGATCACTCGAAGTGCGGGTTCCAGCTCCATTTGTATGACTGCTCCCCAAGCCACCGAGGAGTATTTTCCAGAAAACACACAGGTAAGGTTGTAATGCATGGTTTTATTGGTAACCGAAGCTTTTCAAGTGGGATAGAACTCAAAAACGTGTTAGGCCTGATCACAAGCGGTGCTGTTGGATTAAAAAAATATACAAGTGGTCAAATAAGAGCGATATTAGAGAGTTGTTAAATCATCAATGGAGATTTAAAACAGAATCAACTGTATTTATGCGTCAGATGCATGATCTGTTCCAAATACTGATGGTCTTATTGGCACGGTAATCGGCCGCTGTGTAGAACAGCGGGTTAGCGCAAACATTTTAAGGAATAGCTACTTGATAGTGCACAAACCATGAAAACAACCCGCTGTATTACTCAGGATGTTTATCACAAACATCTTTAATAAGGAATCCTTCAGGAGGGAAGTTCTTGATAGGAACTGAACTCTCTTGCCTCGATGGTTGCAGAAGATGGGTAAAAACTTTACAACATATTTAAAAGGAGACATTTACACGGTTTTACATTAGTCAATACGCTTTGTGAGTGTAGGAATAAGTTTGAAATTAGTATTGGAAAAACGTGAAAACTAGATAAATGAAAACCCCGGTAGATAACTTTTCTGAACAATTCGTGTCCGTATGCCACTAATCAGTTCATTCAACGGGCTTGCTGCAGCGTGATGTCCTAAACACCCACTATCAAAATGTGTTTCCGGAATATCCGGGACGTTCATTGTAACTGCTATCTACTTAGTGGTAGTGCACTGTAATGCATACTTCAACTGTTTGTTGTCCATTTATTATGTGCCGTGTTACCTTGATGGGCAATCAACATTTTAGGAGTCTTTCTAAGTATGAATGTGTTTGAAAGAAAGAACGACCAGTAATAAGGTCACAGCATTTGTAAAATTGTGCAACAAAAGCTTGGCTCACAGGAAAGCGTTGTAGTCTGGAGAAAATGGAAGATGCAACTCAGAAGAGTAAGAACGATGCATCTCACGCTCAAGGGGGTGGAAAAATTTCCGAATAGGCAATCGCCCACTTTTGCGGCACGCACAAAAACAAAGTTTTTTGATAAACAGAACCGCAATATCTACCTAATGAGGCATTAGAGACCATTTGTCAAAGGTCTTATCACATCACAACATAAACCATAAACCTTCAGGGACTGAAGAAATATGGCTTCTCTGGGAACTCTCGAACTCCGCAACTAGTGCGGCACCGCAAATTAGGCTGAAGTTCCTTTGCGTCGTTACACTATGCTTGTCCATTCACTTGTTGAAGCTATGTAGAGATGGTTTTCTTCATGGTCGTTATGCTTTGGTCGCAGAATGTAGCCAACTTATCAGCCTTTAATAACTAAGTGTCAAGTGCAGCTCCACGACAAGGCGTCCCTGTTAAGAGGTTTAATTTCTACGTCGCCTTGTTCCTCTGACGTACGAGGGTCTTTCTGCTTCAAACAAAGTTTTCACATGTCTTTACAAAGTGGCAGAGATTTTATTTTGGCCTAAATTAACTATACTCAGGTGACAGCTCTTGACAGACTACCTCAAATTATGTTAAGTTTTTCCTCTCAGAAAATGTTTTTAGCATTAAAACTAATAATTGTTTGTAAACCAAAATACAGATATGAAAAGGATCGATGTTTCGTTGACTATATGTCTGGAAATATGGTTTCGCTTTAAGGTGAGTTTAATTTGCGTTTTACTTCAAGATTTGAATAACTCAGCATAGTCAAAAGCTATGTTGACGAAGTCGTCCAGTTTTCTCGCTGACACACTAGAGATTTCTTTGGCCTATACACAGTCCTTTAGTTACAGCTGTGGGTTTAGCTTATCACGATCCACAATGTTACTATAGCCGGTTAATTTGTAAGCGGGGGGTTGATGGGCAAGAATGCTAAGTGAAACTTGTACACAGGTTGAAGGTTTCAAAAGGGAACAAACTGCTATTAGAACTGTGTGATAGGTTGAATCAGAATAAAATACCATTCATCACGGAAGAAGCACTGCATCGGGGACACAGTGTTGCTATTCAAGTTTTGAAGGGAGAAGCAGGAACAGGAAAGACGTATTTTTAACACACCTTTGGCTTGCCTCAGTGCCTTCATAAAGCCTCTATATACGAGAGAGCATCATTCAGTTACTCCGCATTCCATGAAATACCGGCTCCGATAATCATACCTAGGATCTCAACCCTTCTCTCTGAACCAGACAAGCAGTAGGACTTCACTTTGCCAACCGATTCGAGTGCAAACGAGTTGTTTAGGTGAGGAAGTACAATACCACAATGGTCTAATATGACTTACTCTGCGTCAAATCTTTTTTAAGCTCTGTGTTAGAAAGGCAAGATGAAAGCCACAATTATACCTTCTGAAGTACATGTAAGCCAAATCATGAAACATGTTACATTATGTCGCCTGGAATCCGTATCATACATAAGCACCAGTAATATTTTTTATTATCCAATCAAGTACCAGCTCGCAATCATCAAAAGACGTGTTAAACGTGGGTGCTGGAAATTAGTCCGCCGTTTGTGTCTGATTTACGGGGTAATCTCCACCTTGCTTCTTTACTGCACATTCCAGTTTTGGGTCATACATTTGCGAGTGACGAAACAGTCCAGTGCAAAATCTTATCGCGCCTTTGATTTACATTTTTGATTTACTTAACTGAGCACCTACAAATATAAACTCTGACCAGATCCACAAGTGACCAGTGCTAGAGAACTTGGTGCTTTTCCAAAAGGGCGCCCAGCCAACCCAGACAACCTAAGAGCTATCGGCATTGTCAGCTTCACAGGATAACATCTGTTTGCGATCACCAGTCGGGAAACGAACAAGCGAGCTAACAAAATATGCAAGTAGTATGTGGAGGCCCAGTTGATTAGGGCGGAGTATGTTTGAAAATACGGAGATGCACGTCAAGGTCATCAGTGCGCAGAGTAATTATAAACCAATTGCCATGAAAGAGAGCCATGGTGCCGAAGATCTAAAAGAGAAACCGTTTGAGCTGTGACAGATTTGATCAGAACACTCCCAACATATCAGCCAAGCTTGACAGCGAGAGCAGTAAAAGTTTCCTTTAATTTATGCTTGGTTCTCACTGTTTCTAGAATGTTCAGGAAACACAGCTAAAAAGCTACAGCTTTCATGCTCATACACGTGCATACTGTTTATGGAGAATTCTCTTGTAAGTTTGGGCACGGAGTTCAGGTCTGTCTGTAAATGGCAGGCAATGAGCAAACCAATGATTTAAGGTATGTATCAAGTGTACTCACCATTGCCATCGATCGATTCGCCTGAAAAAGATCAGAAAGGTGTAGAAAGGATAGGATGTGGACAAACCTCACTATCCACGCTAATGTTACCAAATTATATGCTGTAAAGCTAGTGAAATATCTGAACCATTGGTAAGAGGTGACAAAAATTCCCCTTTTAGTAATTTACGGTTACATTACAAGGAGTTTTGGATCAACAACGTCTTTTCAGGAACAATGACTCCAATAAATTTGGGCACACTTACCGGCTACATGATCTAAAATAGCATTTTAAACAGGAAGTTGAGCGGAGCGCTAAAAAATACTACAGTTCTGGTTCACAACAGCATGGAGGAATTTCACGTTAGCTCCTTGGTAGCCACTTTTATAGCGAGTAGAAATGTGAGGTTTTAGCATCTGAAATTAGTATGCCGAGGATTTTGGTTCGGCAGCCACAATGCGCCCCGCTTCACAGAACTGTTGTTCTCAAATTCCATCATTTACCTACTCTTTGAAATCAGCGCAGCAGTAGAATACCAAACAACGGGATCACTCATACACAGCTACTGACGACCTAGGGACGTTAACGTTGTCAGCCAGATTTGTGTCCCATTGGGAGTAACTAAATGCCAACAACAGACTAAAAACCTAGGAACCCACACAGGATTATCTCCGATTTCTTTGACAGAGACAATCTCCAAACTCTTTGATGTGGCTGAAGATGTTACAGAAATGACGAGTGCATATTGGTGAATTACTTTTTTGGGGTCGTCATTGTGTATGATAGGCTCGGTCACGACCCACAATACTAGTAGTTAAGTTTCAGTAAGTACACAAAATTCAAAACTTACAGAGTTCGAGGTTCACAACATCTGCGAGAAAGTATTGTACGACAATTTCCACATTCAGTTAGAAAAATGAAAAAGAATGCTAGCATACCGAAGTATCTTATCCGTTCTGTAAAACCTTTATGGAATCCAGTTTGACTGCATGTTCAACTCTAATGCCTCTTCAGTTGATGTTTCGGAGTATTCTTCAAGATGGCTCTCCAGTGTTCTTTAAGCTTTTACAGGACCCTCAAGGGTTAAGAGGTGAACGAGTTTCTGCGTTTTTTATGCCACGGAGACCCCAAAAATGCTTTGAGTTGTTAGATCCCTACAAGAATTCCTTCGAAGTATCCTGTGGATTTTATCAGTTTACTTGGGGAATACTCAGGGGTGTCAACATAACCGAGGTAGGGACAAACATTCCACTCAACGTGGTGCATAACAGTCGTACCGCTGAACGTAGCAGACAACCACTTTGAGTCATCTGACAAGGAAAGCACGCGGTTTTATTACTACACAATTAAGCTACATTTCAAATCCCTGAAAGTTTCCACAAAGCTGTTGGATCAAGATGTTCGTGAACATTATTCATTTTTAAACTTTAATTCTCTGTAGGCTATACTTTAGCAGATGTGAAACCAGAGTAACAGAAGCTAGATAATACCTACTGCGTGATATTACGGTTACTGTTTTGTTTGATGCTGACGTATACACGAATGTTTACGTTGATAGAAACACTCATGAAAGTCAGGGTCTTTTCTGTCTGTGTTGTCAGGAAAATCGTCTCCTGGTATCCCTACGTTCCATCCAACAAAAAACGAAATTACAAGTTAGGAGGGCAAACCCGTTTTACAGCACTTATTGACACGAGTCAAGCTCGTGTAGATGATCTGTTCTTACAAGCAAAAGATTGGTAAACAGGATCCAGATCATTCCAACCTGGCCTGCTGCTTGATTTGGGACCGAAGAATGAAAATCGGACGTAAAATATAAAAAAGTTGCTCAAAAACCAGATGAAATCTCTTTTGCTTAACTTACCCAAGGCTTTTGCCATTACTGCACGAACGGAACGTCAGCAGTTAAAAGTTGTGCAACATCTTACAAAAGCAAGACGGAGTAATAATTCCCAGTAACAATCGCAAAGTAAAAACGAGGATCACTGATAACCTAGATGGAACTAGAGAGCGCTTACTGACGTGTGTGTATTAAATATAAATCTGCCGTTTTTGCGAACCGGGTGAAACAACCCGGAACCAGGAACAATTCAGCTGATAATATCAACAGAGAATGTATTCCTTCAGTTTGTCCCTACAGATAACATTACCACATGAAACTGAGAGATTCAGAACTTGCTAATGATACTACAGGTCATAGTGCAAGCATTATTGTGGCAATTATGTTCTCTAAGCAATTGAATCTGGAACTTGTCCTGACAGTTCATCCATATAAACTTCTCAGCTAAGAACATCTTAAACATTAACGTGGTGAGCATGTTCCGCAAGTGGTTGCTAGGACTTATGTAGACAAATTTGTTTTAATTGTTACGGAGCAGTTCATCGCGGATGAGTCTTCATTCTTTTCTGGACGCCCAAAGTTACGAAGAATTTACGGTTAATTCTGTTATTTTGCCTGAAGCTGTTGTATGAGGCTGAATGAATGATCAAAAGACGCGACGTAATCTTCTTCTAGGTGTCTTACAGTATTACAGTAATTACCAGAGTTATGATAAGCAGATGTTACGTTTCAGCGGTCAAAATTTATGCCCGCTGGTCCGTAGGTGTGTCTTTTGAAAGTTTGAGTTGTCTTACATGAGTCTTGTATAAGTACTACTGGAAGCCAGATGATTTCAAACACAGAAGAAATTACAAAATATGAACCCGTTTGGCCTTACGTGTTTTGAGAAGCACTAAAAATCGCAAAGTTAGTCGGCATAAGTTGTCGGTCGAGGTTTTGGTCAATAACCAGTGTGCAAAGGAAATCAGGTCACAAAAGTATGGTGGTAGGAATCACCCGTAGAATTGTCAACTCAGAAAAGCCTTTTACAAGCCAGGTATGAGATTCCCCAGCCACGGCAGGCATTGCCGACAGAGTACATAACTTGATATTTACCAGTCCCTGGAAATTACGCGTCCCCTGTTTGGCTTCATGATGTATGTGGGTATTAATGAGAATTTGTTAGAAATCAAGTAATAAACCAGTGCCTCTTGTCTGCTTATCTAAAGACAACACTGTGTAAACTCAACCAGATAATTGCAGTTCTTGATAAAAGAACATGAGTCAACGATGCCTAACTCGACGGAAATCCTACAGCATATGTCCTTTTCTGACCTAGTATGGATCAACTGTCAGTCTGAGACAATGCTTCTATGAAACTTAGTTAAAAGTCATATTTACTTTTGACATGATATTCATCTCACGAAACAGGAGGGTGCAATAACTCACTGTGAGTGTCTCCATCGGCTGTCGATAAAAAACGGAATTCTTGTTGCACACCAACGTCACTCTGTTGTGCATTTTATACTAGACACTTGTTTGCCAATCATGTTGTGTCTGTCGAGGAAATGGAAGTGTAAAAACTGCCGGCGTTGGTAGCAACGGTAGGCAGTGTTAATAAAACTACCTCACTGGGTTTTGGGAAATGCCTTATCAGACAAGGACTCTGGGGCGTAGTTAACTTCCCGGATTGATAGAACTAAGTTTGTTATAAAAAGTAATATTAAAATGCGTCCTTACCATATGACTCGTGATCATCCACTGTTGTTTAATGAAATGTAATGAAGCGTAGTTAGGGAGTGGTCCATGAGTACAAATTTTATAAAATGTCAATCTGGCGTCTAAAGAATGCACTGGGAAACGGTCGCGCTGCGCACGAAACAGTTTTGTTTCAATTGTTCTATGTGCTTGTTATTTGGATTTGTCGTGGGTTAACTTGAATTTAAAATTCCCAAACCAGGCAACTACGGGCTACAACAAAACTAGCCTTGAAAAACAGTTAGTTTATCGTCCGTCCAAATTCGTTGTACTGAATATATTACATGTGTTCATTCTGTAAGTGCGTTTAAGCGGACAGTATGGAGTTCGTTGACGTTCTTCCTCATTAGACACCGGCTTCCAAAATTTATTTGAGCTGATGATTATTTGTACGTTTTAACTTGCATATTTTCTCTATACGCCTTTGCCTATCACAATTTGTGATACAGAGTAAATTTGACGGACCTCTGAAGCGTTTCCTTTACGTGTGGGAATAGAGTATAGCCAATAGTCGCTGTGAGCAAACTCAGAATTCACATCTTCTAGGTTTACTCTAATTGGTAAAACTTTGCTGATGAGTCCACTGTAAACTTTTAGTTTCAATACAAAACCGGAGAAGTGATGTTCCCACAAAAAATAAAAGATCTAAACATTCTGCAGAAAAACCCAGCTGTTGCGAATTAAAAAGTTTTTGGTGGTCCTATTGCCCGAAGAATTTTGTGGGAAATCAATAACAACAGTATAAACTAGCTGAACTTAAGCTAAAGGTCTCTACATGAAAGCCTTGCAAACCACATGTGTTTTACAATCTACTCACGTTGGTTAACCGCTTCTAAAGAAACATCAAAACACACTGATTAATTATGTGATTTTGACTTGGTTAACAACTAACGCATCAACTTTGAGGAGTAAACATTTGAAAAATGCTTTAAAGACGGCAAAAATATTATTGACGAGACAATTTCTACTAAACTCACAAGCAAAACTCATACAACCCAAAAATCTACTTGAAACAAATTTTTTACGGAGATGAGTATTATCTGGCGCCAGTCCTTTGTGCATAAATAGTGCAAACAGAGAAATGTGCTGTCTTCATCCTTCGTCGGTGATTGATGACACTAAAGAAGCTATTTTCGCTTCAACAACGTCGGGCAAACTTCACACTACACAATATTGTGGGAAAAAACTGTTGGTAACACCCTATGAACAAATACGTTCACTTATCTATCTTTCTATCTTCTGTTCAACGTAGATTTTAATTATTGATTGATTTTCAGCTAAGATGATTTTAAGAATGTTGTGCATTCGACTGTTGGGTGTCTTTTGGAAGTCTGCCTTATAAGAAGTTTTGTTGTGATAGCTTAAATGTTTCACCGTAAGGAACGTTTGATGAAACACGTATTGGAATGAGACCAGTTACTGTTACCATTATTTTGGGTTTACATGAAACCACAGTAACCTGGATTTCTATACTCATTTGTGGAATCTGCCACAAACTCAACTCTTTAGCTTATTGAGGACAGTAAGTTACAAAATGCTACTTGTAAATTAACGCCTCTTTCTGACCTTAAGGCATTCTCCAGATGGAAAGTTCTAGGCTGTCAAGAGATAAACATACAACCGTACACCATGGTATCCACTGTAACTATTGTACGACCGATGTTATGGCTGTCACATAAAGGAATCTAACACTCCCAATCAACTAATAAGAAATTGGCTTCGCAATGGCAATCACACAATATTCTCTGTTTAGCATCACGTTTTTCAGGGACGACTTCCATCCTTAATCCAGACATCAAGGTAAATATCCAGAATGGAAATAAACGCAATAAAATTTCAAATTTACCACAAGGGTTCTTACCGGTCATATCCTTTAGATGCAATTCTGAAGTAAAAGAGAGCATCTGCGGTAAGTGCAAATCACCTCCAGGAAAAGTTTTTCAAACGCAAACTTTTTGCTACCTAATTTGGCTGAAATTTTTCTTGTTCTAGTTTCTTAGCGTTGTATGCTGACTCTTCAGGCTAAACTGTCTTTTGCTATAAAAATTTTTTATATAATACTTGTTGGAATTTGAGCTGTAAAATTTCACTTCGGAGTCTATTAGTTTGCAACCGCCTGACTTAAGGATAAATTGCATTGAATAGTTAAGGCAGTAGGTTTCCTTGTAAAATTTTAGGTTCACGTAGTGCGGAAACATGCCGATACCCAAAGCGACTGGAAATCATGTCGATTGTCACGTTTAGACATGTACACGTCAGTGGGCATTGAACCATTAGACAACGGTGTTAAAGCTTAGTTTTTATGCTGTTGAGAGAGTTACTCAAAAGCCGAGGTTTTTATCGGTATCAGAACTAGTCTGTTACCTTCAAATTGTTTCGCCTGTCCGGTCGACAAAGTCATCTCGGTTAAAGTTCGTCCCTTCTGTATTGAGTAATGAATCTCTCAATGTCAAAACGATACTTTATCCTTGTACGCTTGATTTTTTTGAATGCCTTTTTCTAAGCCTGATATTCTTGAAATTATCAAAACTGCTTCATATGTCCTCATAAATCCGTAAATCACCTCTTGTCATGGCAAATAAGTTATGTTTAAGCTATCAAAATGGTGGCTACGAAGTAGCTAAAAAGGGTTCACTCACGCAGGGTGTTAGTGTAACCTGCCGAGAAATTGGATGTATGTGCTTCAGATTTCCAAATGTTTGAATTCAGTTTGCATGAAATTTCGTAAAATTTAAACGAAGCCCGATTTACATTGAATCTTGATAGGTGGCAATCGAAATATTGTCTTTTGTAAACAAATAGTCATGCTGGAGTTTGTCACAGATCAGTGAGGTGACGGCCCTTTTGTGCAATCTCCTCTATGAACAAGGTCAAAAGTTGTAATTAGGGAATTCCGACACGTAACTTGTCATTCCTGGCACCATAAAATGTCATCTTTTTGTAACTGCGGCATCTCAACGATATGCTTTGTTTAGAAAATGTGTCACCGAAGAAAATATTGTGATAGTAATGCACAAATAAAAAACAAAAACCGCAAGCAGTTTGATAAACTTTAGATTTTGTCAATAAATAACACTTCGTAGAGTGGATTACTGTAAATGTGTGAGCGGAACTTACGCACAGACGCTTTCAGATCGCCTTATATTAGAAATCGAGAATAACTCGTTGTTTTTCAACTTTCTGGAAGTTAGACTTCAGAGAATTTACACTAACAAAAAGCAAATTAAGCTGAAAAGCGAAGAGTTTAGGAGTTCTCCTTTTCATGCAGTATGTCACACAAAATATTTCGAACTGATAAAATTTTTATGAACAACTCGGGTAAAATAGATTTACTTTTTACATTGCATTCTTGTTAACACAATGAAGGCTTGACAGCCTCTACGCCCTTGAGGCACAATTCCGTAAATAATTCGCAGCTTCAGAGCAGATAGACAAGCTAATTTTGTACAACACATTCGTGTTTTACGACCAAGTCTAGTTTGTCTATTTGGACTGGAAACTGCATGAAAGTTTGCACTTTGGACGAACATACATCATACTTGACTTATGTTTCAAGGATTTTGACAATACGGCCAAGAAGTGCCCTATTTTTGTTGTAGACGTGAAATTTGGCAACATTTCACAAATTTATGGGATAGCTTTCATCACTAGTGAACATTTTCGTGAGTTGAAATCTGACCTAAATATATTTTTGTAATCTTCATTAAGTTATGCCAAAAAGCATTCTGAGGAAAAATATTAATGATAGTCCTCCTCAAAGCTTACTGCGACTCAGCAATATTATAGCGAAAGGATTACACAGATTAGTTTGGATAAAGGTCAGAATGCGTTCGTCGCTGCAGCGGTCAATAAATGCAGTGAACAAGCAGACAAAGCATGCTTACATTATAATGGCAAAAATCACCATAGCCATGTTTTCACCTCGGTTATTTGTAACGAACTGATCCAATTTAGTTTGCGCTATACGGGCCAAACGGTTGGCGGATTTTCACTTCGCGGATGTCTGACATCACATTTTTCGAAAAAACTTCGCTTACAACTTTACTGTCTTTGCTAAAGGCTTATTTACGGACTAGCTTGTCCATTACAGACAATTGTAATCTCGATCGAATTGCAACCGTCTTGATCACCTCAATATCTGTCTTTTTACGGCAAATGATTTACGACAGCTTTTCATGTTGAAGCTTACTTGGGAAATCCTCTTCTGAAAGTGTATGTAAAAGATAGGCAGATATAGAAAAACAGAGGATGCTTTACATGAAAGACAGAAGTTCTCCTAATCAACTATTGTTTGCAAAGTGGTAGATCTTCAAACCTAGTCGTTTCTGAGTTTCAGCTTAATGTTACCTTAACAAAATGAACTGTTTCACTTGGTTATTGGCACTACCAGTTCTGTTGTTCTTAATTTGTTGTTTCGATTAAAAATAATACATGGCTTACTAAAAAGAATACAGTTTGATGCAATCAGTAGAAAATTTTAATATCATGGTGTGAAATTCGGGTTTATGTTAGCGATGAGCCAGTTCGTCAGTTTTGTTTTAACAGGTATTTCAACCACGCCTCGTGTTTCAAACGCTAATCAACGTCTGCTTTGATAGCAAGATATATGAGAAAGAAATGACATGCATGTCAGCGCCGATAATCAGTGATCTAGCATATTTTCACTTTTACTCAACGAAATTCGTAGTTAGTTCCGCCTTACCCCTTCGTTAGCGGTAGCATCTTATGCTCATGCAAACCGAATGGCCACAGCATATTGATTTCTTCAAAGAGTACTCCACAATCTATCGGTTTTGCTGAGAGCAGAGACAATTTCCATCCAAATTAACTAATCATATTTTGTATTTTGGGTACAGTATGCATTGTGAGAAATTTGGCTACATACTGGCAACAACAATTGGCAAGTAATTTGGATGCCAATTATAGTGACTTGTAACAAATATTTCCCTCTTAATTTAGTCTTCCACAAGCACGACAAAGTTATTAGGATGTTTAGGCTTCACTAGCGCTATCACAGTAAATTTGGAGGCAAAACTAAGTAGTTCGATTAAAATACTATGATTATTAACCGTTTGAAAATGATGCCATGGAGATAATGCAGCACAAAAAACAGGGTTTTATGAAATGCAGATATCTTAAATGAAAAAATGCTTGTCTTGCAACGCTTTGAACTTTTCACCAACTTATTTAAAAAATTTTAGAGGAAATTTTCATGATGTGTACCAGGGTCCTCAATTGGGGACATTGAATTGTGGGCTGCCCTTACATGCGTATGAACACAGCCAACAAAAATTAATGTGTGATCAACAGAATCGTATTAAGGAAGAAACACCAAATAGAGCTGCGAAGCAAACTCACCGTGATGCGATCGAGCAACTGGAATAAAAAGACAAAATAAAGTAACATGGAAATAGCAGCGTTTAAAAAGTTAATGGACTGGTGGTGTTTTGAAGCTAGTAGGCCAATTTAGCGGCAAATTGTTTTGAGGAATTTCATAAAAATACTGAATGTAACGGTAAAGGTTATCGTAATAATTGCCGGTCATTCTTGATTTGTTATTGTAAATAAAATAACTTACGTAAATGAAGCATGGCGTTCACTAAAAACGCAGCGTAAGTTTTTGATAAAATAGTTTTTGTGTGGTTATCCCTACAGGTACAATGGGAAATAAAATCTTAATTGTTAAAAACAGTGACTTATGTTCCTTTGCCAGACATTTTCTTTTTTTCTTGGGTTTGATATCACTATGGCTTCTCATTGATGGATTATTATAAAGACATGGATTGGCTTAAATAAATACCCATCATCAATCGACGGGTTATTTTCCGCCTTGGACGTTTATCCCATGAAGTGTGTGTACTGAGTGATGAGTGAAACGCTAATGAGGCCATGGGTGTATCTTAGTTTTCCGCTTTGTCTCAGCATGAGACTTTATCATTTTCAGCATACAATAAAGGCAAAATTTTTGCAAAGCCATGTTATGTCCTCAGAACAGAATCAGTTGACTTTTGCCACTAAGAGCCGCACTCTGCTGTGCTGGCCGTTCTCCAAAATGAATGTGTTTATGCCTCAAGAATGAGGTCACAGTATTGCTGATTTTATCCAGGAATTATTAGCACATTACGCTCTCGGTATGTCCAAAAATATTTGCTGCTAGTTAACTGCAAAATATCGAACACATCCTTTTTGGCGTTATGGATCGAGGACAGCATCCCTGCCTGCGACAATGCCAGACCGCGAGGGAATTTACCTGATTAACTATTGTTTCCGTACATTGGAAGATTATATTCGGTAACCGGCGCCACAACCACACTGCTACAGACGACCAATTTTGACACATTGAGGATTATAAAAGGCCCTTTTATTTGCCTTTGGAGGATGAGGCGTGTTGCACTGGCTTTCGTAAAATTCATGCACATAGCAGGACCCCGGAGGTTGACCAGAATGAGCATGTTTATGAGTCGGGTGGGCAGATCGTGTGCTGTAGAATCATGATAGGAGGAAAGTAACTTTTGTAATAAAAGCGTATTTGATCGGCATGTTCCCTTGCCACGGTATGGGAAAAGGGAGTGAATTCATTTTATCAGTTGTCCAAATTGGAAGCGCTTCGCGACTTGAGGTGTCATTTACGCGGTGGGTGAACGTCCTCTGGTCGATGTTGATATAAGAATGCACGATGCACATCTTTTTCCTGAGAATGTGGTTAGGAATAGCACATCTGAAACTGCTCGTGAAAGAGGTAAACAGCTTCTTTAATACAGCAAATATATATGTAATTTAAGCTTTGAAATTTAGACTTCCTAATCGGTCAGTTTGGACTTTGTAAAAGCACCACCTTTAAGTTGAAAAAATGTCTAGCTCCGCACATGAAATATGTTGCATTTTGCGCTTAGTTGGAAGTGGCCTCGTATCGCGTTGCACTTTACCTTTTCGTGTCACAACGAAATTCATCATGAATGCGGTAAAATGCTGTCCCCAATGACCTGCAAATAATGTCAACTAAAATTGGGTGACACAATTGGGTGCTACACAAATCGCCCGTCGTTGCAACGCACGATATTATGCGTGCTAATGTACGTACTGGATAGCTAAACCCGCAGTCCCACAGGAAGATACTCATTACTGTAGACCTTGATTCAGTTTTATTTAGGATGGCCAACCTCGAATCCTGATGAATGTTCCCATTCGTGTACTTTCCAGCCTTATTTTGGTGCACAAAAAGATGAACTGGAATGTTACCACAAGTCAGCGACTTCTCGTGACAATTAGTTTCATCTGAGACATTCATCTCTATGGATGAATATCGGCAGTTGGTTGACAAACTTTGTAATTCCAGTAATTCTAGAGATAGTTTTCCACTATTTGGAACTTTGTGAGCGGCTCTCTCGCAATCAGCCTTCAATAAACAATATTGACAGGGCAGGTTTGTCTTGAACTCACTAGTTCTCAGGTGCAAAGTTAAAATTCTTATGGTAACCGAATAATGATGACTTTTATTCTTTTATAGTTGGTTGATTAGGCTTGCAAACATCCAGAAAGACCTGGTTAGGAATGGCTCACAAAGGCACACTACGACAAGATAGTATCTGTATTTTCTATCGTTGTGCTGACTGACATTACAAGATGAGATTAGTTTGCAAAAATTGTTTCAAGAACCTTCTGTCGGGGAACTTTATGTTTAAACCTGCTGGTAAAACAATCCGTTTTCTCATTGACAGACTTGAGTGGGTCTTTTTAAATACCATGCGTTCGCCGTACTTTTGAGAGCAGCGGTGTGCTCTCTTTCAGACCACAATATCTATTTTGCGGTTATCTGCATTACAACCAATTGTTCCCCACGACTTTTGTCTGCAAAGGTGAAAACCAGTAATCCATTATCCTTACTTTTCGTGGGTTATAAACCACTGCGTAAGACGTACAAAGGATATTTCAATAATATAAATACCCTCACTAGCTTGAAACTGGCCGCCCACCTGCATTCATCACGGCAATACTTTCTGAAACGAAATAATGAAAAACAGTGTCAGGATAGGTCTTGATTTTTACTTCTGTTTGCCTCTACATAGCAAGACATAAAAAGTAGAAAACGTTATGTCACAATATCGCCCGCCCAACTTGTTTCATCCATACCTTTATTGTGTCCATTTTTGCCCTCAATGGTGATAGACTATTGCCAAATAAATGCCCTACTAAGAAAAAATTTTCATATTACAATCGTTTAGAATGCCAAGTAGCAGCAATGTACTTTGGACGAGTCTTTGGGGTGATACGAGTCAGCTTATTTTCTGTTATCGGCCAAACAGCAGCCTTTAACAGACCATCCGTGTCAATTGGTCACTCGTCTATCCACTAGGTGTAGTCTGCAATAACAGTGAGTTTTCCTAGTCAGGTAACCAAAATACTCGCGCACCATCCAGTCTTCAACTCCATATTCTTACCACCAGTCCTTACAGTGGACCGGATAAGTAAAACGTCAGGACTTAAAAGCAGAAAGGCTAAAAAGTGATATTTTTAATCATGACTTTAACTGAAGATTTTCAACTCTTCCCGGTAAATTTCAGCAAAGGTTTTAAAATCTGGCGCCCTCAACCAAACCGACGTGCTAATCATTGGATTGTTTCCTGTGGCTCCGGTCTGTTTAATATCGACTGAGCAGGTATTCCGGAACGCTATAAACTTATTTGTTCGCGCTTATATCACCAAGAATGTGAAACATAGGCAGAACGTTTGAGAATGCATTCTACAACAGGAATCAGTGTCTTAGACCTTTGTTTTAAAAGTTGGATGTACTCACAGAATTCGGGTCAACAATTTTTGAGCATAATTTGTTTAATTTCATCATAGATGATTACAGGTTGTATTGTAAACGCACACCAATTAAGCTGATTGAGAATTACAGAAGTGATACTGAATTTTGTCCAGAACTCTACTTCTGCAGTAAGAGATGCAGTTGTCTGTCGTCAGCAAGAGGTAAGTACTCTCAAAAATCCACTTTTAAATGGAGTAATACTGAGAATGCACTAATATATATATATATATTGAGCTTGCAAAATTTCGATGCGTAAGAAGCTGGTGGAAACGGCAGCTTACTCGCATGATTTGTTCTGAAATGATAATCATTTGGTGAAATTGTGTGGTTTCTTGTTTGAACATGGCATGATTGTACGCAAAGGTTTTTTCATTTGATAACAGGTTGGAAATTACTGATTACAGGGATTCATCTCGAAACCTCCTGTTTCATCTCTAGTAAACTACTTGGATCGGACAAGTGCTTTTTTTCAAAAGAACGCTAAAGCGGGATAGATCAGAGTTTCAAGTTTCTTCACTGCGTTTTAGCGCTATTTAAAACGGATAAGCTAAGAAAGCAACTTTTGACTTTGAATAATGACAATTTTCAATGGATAAAATCGTCTCAGAATCAGCACAGCACAACTACACTCATTATGTAGAGAACACTAGCGTAATTACCACAATTCCAAAAAGAAATTTCAAATGCAGGTTGCCTAATAAGCATTATTTACACAAAGGATTTTCAAGGTGGTATTTAACATATTCTTACTTTTTATAGATTTCTAATAAAACCAGAATAAAATAATGCATAGTCAGTCGTAGTACTCGGCTACAAACTTCATGCACAAAGATACAGAGGTATTTTGGTTGATTTCGCCGCAACTTCTCTTTAAGCAGCGAGTTGCAAGCGGAAGAAAAACAGGTGTATATAAACCGGCCCAATTTTTAGTTTCCAGTAGCAGTTGTGGATGGTATCAACAAATTTTGAACAAGGCGCATTACGGGCCAATTTTCAATTTTTAGCTTGATGGCAATATCGCTTTTGAGGTTTCGGTACATTCCCATACAAGCGGAAACCAACCAACTATCCATTGATCAGTTCTTCAACTGCGAGGCATCTTCTGAATAAAGGTTAGACGGTTAGGCTTAGTTGTCACGATTCCGAGTGCCGACTCTTAAATAAACCTGTTTTATGAACACAAATTTTGGCCTGCGAATCCAGACCAGATAGGTGCTGCCGGAGGGCTTCTTTCCCCTTTATCTGTACTCTGTACATTTTAATTCCATTTAACTTGTTTTCTACTGAACTGTGCACAGTGACTGCTACCAAAGTGAAACAAGTAGCATGATGTTGATGTTCGTATTAAGCGGCATACGTAAATTTTCTTGGATGCTGATCGCGTGGCTGTCCTTCACACCACGCGTGTTGTCCACTCTTTGGTTGGCTTTAGAACACTTGAAACAACGCACGTCTATGTAGTTTAGCTCGGGCAGAACAAACAAACCAGTGGAAGTGTCGGGATACGTAAGGAATGTTTTACAATAGAGCTCACTGTTTGTTGCTGAAATGTAAATTTTGCAACAATGCAACCGGCATTCATGATAACGTCTGTGAAAATCGGCAAAAATGATGAAAATAGGGGGAAGAATTTTGCTTTGCAACCGTTTTGTGCTTGTAGTGCACTTAAAAGCATTCAGTTTTTGCGCAACGTATGAACACATTGGCAGGCCCGGTGACTTGGTGAGTCAAGCCAGTTTTCAATAAAATTAAAACAGTTTTATTTGACTGTTTGGAAAGCAAGTCACTCAGTTCTGTGGTGTTTAGGCTTCATGTTCTCTTCTCTAACTGGCAATATAGTTGTAAGTATACTCCAGCTTTATCGATTGTTTACGGATCCATATTTCTTTCTCAGTTGTTATAAACCAATATGGGTTAGATTTAACTCTTGACAAATGCAAGGTCCTTTTTCTAATTGCACCAGAATGTACAGGATGCAGGTAAAGTCTCATCGGAGGCATCCACTTAAAAGATGCATGTTTCTTCGCAGCACAACCTTCTACAAGTGGAGAACTGAAGTAGTATTACAGCCTCGTATAGTATTACTGCCTACATTTATAGTAAATCGAGTTGCCTAACACTACCGACTAATCAGGAATTTTTGTCTTAAACCAGTAGCAACTGAATTCACAAAACACTCATTAGCCTAACAATCGGGCACGATCACACTCTTATGAATCTCGGTAGATGCAAATGGTCGGGAGTATTCAAGACAACATTTAAGTGTGCAACCTCTAAAAGTTAGGCTTGTAATCAAGTGATTTTTAGCAGAATCTAAACGTTCAAATTGCTTGCAAACAGGCTCTATTTGTGCAGTCAGTGCTATGGCGGTGTTTACTACAAGTGTATAGTTCTCAAAGTATTTCATATACACAGCTCTTCAGAAGGTACCTGCATTGATAGGAGGTCTGCTCTTCTGTGGCACAAATGAAATAAACCGTACTATTTTATACATAGATTTGTGGCTTAGGCCATTCTGATGATCATCATAGGATTTCCTTCCAAAGCCACCAATCGTATTTTATTAGCCGCCTTTTGCAAAACATGAAAATTAACGAGTTTCACCAGTGAACCACCGATCACTAAAGCAACATATAGCCTATTAAAAGATAAAACAACTCTTATTGTTTTGCTTCAAATATCTGGGGCTTGTTACAGTTGGAGGAGTACCAACTTCATTTGTTATACGTGCCAGTGTAATCAAATAAAGTGTTAAAGACCGCAGTTTTCACTGGCAGTGGAAAACAACACGACTAGTTTTAAATTTTCTTCGAGTTATTTTTGTCTAACTGCTTTGTCCGGTTGTGTTTTGATCTGAGTCTGCCAGCAGCAATCAAGCTAATTTTCTCTAAAAGCCTGACAGTTCAGCAAGAATGAGCTAGAAACCAAACGGAATAATGGAGCAGAATATTTTGGCCTCTAAATGTTACTTTTCCTATAAGACAAACCATCTCATTTTATGAGATCCTGAGGCTATCTTCCGTGCTGGACGGAACATCTTTATACAGTGCCATGTTTCTGTTGGGCAGACCGAACACAACACAATTCATTTTGCGACCAGTTGCTTTTGACAAGGTCTCAGATAGCCGGCAGCGTAACGGCCTGCATATGTGTACACTTGGGTATACCGTCTAACTACGAACAATCTATATAGGTTAGTTTCAAATAATCAAAGTAGACTAAGTTTTTGGCCATGACAGAAATAGAAAAAGAGTACTTGTAAAGATACTTTTAAAACTGCCGTTTGCACATACCTATAATTGATCGTCAACTACCGTTAAATGATATTTTAGGGTAATACCCTAAGAACGTGATCGAGCTATGTGAACGCCTACATGCCTGTATTCAGTGATGCAGGATTATGTTTAATTTAGATAAAAGTCATGTATAAGCCTCTAAAACAAGTGTTTTTTTCACGGAACATTACTTTTTGCTTAATTTATTACGAAAAATGTTCTGCTTGCATGTTTGATAGGCCAAGTTGTGTAAAAACGACTGTCTCCTCCGGCTACCTTTTGTAACACGTGGTATTGGGGATAAGACGCTACAGTGTCCAGTGAAATCAAATAATTCCACCAAAATGCCATCCAAGGTTTTTAGCTGTCACCATTGGTAGGAATTACGAGTCGTAACAAATGAAGTATATTCGAATTTTTTTTTGGGAAAAAAATGAGATCCTTTGAAGCCTACTAAATCTGCCTGTGTTTTAAATAGTTTTTTAATTATATATGAGAAACTATCATGAACTGCTCAAGGGATTTCGCTAACAGAAAAGTTTGTGGTTTTAAAAACCAATTATTTTTAGACTACAGTCCGATATTATGCTACTTGAACTGTATGAAAGTGCTAAATAGGAAGTTATTGTTGGTGTGTCCAGTCGCACTATAAACGCATCTAATTTTGAAAACATACGGAAATAATTTGTTTACGGACGTCTGTTTGAGGTCAGTGAAATTATAAATGTCACTGGTGGCAACAAAATGTTTTACAAATGTTCAGCAAATTTCTACGCAACATTTATTACATCTAGATTTTACGCAATCACAGAGTAGTCAAGTAGTCTATGGTTCTTAATTTTCTCTTTTAATTAGCAAGTTTTTCGTAGGGTCGAAATTAGTTATTGGCAGGTAGTGGTTGACCAAAACTAACTAACCTTCATCAATGACTTCACTGACCACTAAAGCAGTGAGAAGTGCAAAAAGACGACATGCAGTTGCAGAAAGTTTTGCGGCGTCGGGTGTTTCCATACCCAGTTTTGCATTTTATTGGATACTTTTGCAGTGAACTATCCACAGTTCAATATAATTGGCTGACAAACTTGGATTGATAACCTAACCAGATTGGACAAATAAGTTGAGAGAATCAATTGAGAAAGAAGTATTGCACCGTTGACTGTCAGGCACAAAAGTTTTTTGACTTGTATGTAGTGCAAAGCCTTTCAAGCGACCGGGAATGCGGTCCAGTATTTGATGATTGTAAACGGGTGACCAAAGGGGTGTGTGTGGTCCCTATAAATGAACTTGATGAGCCTTCCATAAGCAAACTACAAATTTACGGCTGTCATTCAATTAAATTCGAAGTGATTGCCTCAGATTATCATTTATCCGTATAAAAGCAATCAATTACTACCACTTCGTTGGCCTTTTCATATAGAGAATGCTTTCAGAGGGCTCGATTTTATCTGGCAACCCTCTGCAACCAACCTCCTATTCTAACGTCAAAACCAACGGTATTCGCGTCTGTTTTGGCCCCTAGAGTAACCCGTTTTAAACCGTTACAAAACAAAAAGCCAACAAAGGTGTAGTTGTAATGAGAAAACCAACAGTTGAGTCAGTCTTCATTGTCACCTGTTTGAGGCAAACGACAATTCACTCTGAACCTGGATGACATTCTTACCCAGGTAGTAGTTGCAATGGATGTAGTGTGCTATGTCGTTTCTTTTGATGATTCCGCTAACTAAAATGTCGGACTGCTGTATGCGCGTATTTGCTTGACACTTCTTGATGTTCGCCATCTTCTTAGCTGCGGTCATGGATATTGTCTTGGTGCATTTTGTCTGTGGAACTCCGGCGCCACTTTTTGTTAGATTTATGCGGTCCTCATCAGGGTTACCTCTCTATTTGTAATAAATTTGGTTGCGGCCAACAGCATCGTTTTGCTCTTTCACTTCACTGCATGTCTAAGTCTTCATGAATACTGGTTCGCGGCAAAGTATGAACTAAAGAGACTCCGGTCGGAATTCAGTTTTTGGATAGGGTAAATGTCATGCCACGTCTATCACATATGTATATCGTACAGCATAATAAAAATCTGATATATTAGTTGTTGGTATTGTTACCGATGAGGGAATAATCTTCGTGAGATAATGATATAATTTATTGTCCTTCTATAAGGTTTGCTTGATTTGGCTAACTGAAAATCCTAAGATTATATTTATTTCGCAAAACTCACACTCGATGGCCTCTGCGCGTGAAAAATACAGTAATCAAATGCGTTAAGCGATAAAGTAACAAGAAATATTAGACGTTACTTTTAACCTACGATTGTTTGAGTAAGGTTCCCGCTGGCGCTTCATGTCTACAGTATTTAGCCAACTACAATAAATTTTTTACATATGATCAGATGCACGGGCGCTTTATTCTTAATAAATGCTAATCAGTATTAATTTGGTAACCATCAGAATACGCAAGTTACTTTATGCAGTTCTTCAGGTTTGTTCCAAAAAAACTTAAATAGCAATGGCGGGATCATATTTGTCTTGTTTTATAACTTAAACCAGTTTTTTTCCAAAGTGGTTTGATGACAAAATCAAAATAAAAGCAAGATAATTTTTAACCGGTATTCGCTGTTTTGAAATAGCTCCAGGGTCAGTCGTTCGAATAAGGCCATCCGAGTAAGCTGATTCTGAATTGTGGTATTTGCTTGACTTGAGCATAAGACGAATATGAATTTTCATTCACTTCATTTTAGTGTGCAACTCATGAAGGAAGTTAAACCATTTTACACGCAATGCAATACTAACCCTGCCTAAAATGACTAGGCCAATTGTTTATTTATTATTTTATTTTATGAAAAACGTGAAGAACTACTACAAAGAGTTTGATCACAAGATGGATTATGGGGCCCAATCAGAGAGAAATATTGTACCCTGAAACGTTAGCGTTTGATACATTTAAGCCGTTGAGCAGTGATTAGACTGGCCAACCGCGCAGAATATTTACCATTCATTTTCCAAACCTACAGTAAAAGCCTTTGCCATAATCAGTGCAACCAAAGAACTTTTCTCGGTCTCTTTACCACTACCTACAGTAACATGACTGTGTTCATAAGGTTGTAGTGAATGGATTTTCGTCTGGCTAAGGGCACGTGCACCCACTCTTGGTAATCTGACTGTATTTTGCGAGCCATTAGTAATTACCGTCTCATATGGGATGTTCAAACTTAGTCTTCTCCAGTATATCTAACAAATATTGTCATTTAATTGATCAGAACGGATAATCTGTCGTTCATGCAATTATAATCCAACTCACCTTTGTAGACGGCTGTGGCGAACAAGTAAACAGAAGAGCTTTGTATCCCATTCGCTGAGTTAACTGTGTACTGAGACAAACAACTAAAAGCAGTGTTTTCAAGTACCTAGTGCAACCACAGCGTTTTCGTGCACAAACAAGCACATATACTAAAACAATGTTCCCAGATTTTTGTGAATTGACTTTCCTCGAGAAAATTTGCACCTAAGATCACTCCTCCAATAAAAGGCCAACATTATTATCGCACCGTTGTGTTTCTATACAAAGGGGTACTTGCGTGTTGGATTTTTTGTATTCTCGAAGAGATATGTATAGTTGCGTTTAACTGAGCTGCCTAAATATGTCACGACAGTTTTTTGCCTTCAACCCGTTTCACAGTAGTTGTTTTCCGCTGATTTCTGAAGCAATAATTGTAGATTCTAACTCAAACCTAGAAACTTCAGCTTCTGGACCTATATTCTTAGGAACGGACATCTAAGCGATGGCTCAGTTTTGCAACTCGCGCTCCCTATGTGAACTGCTGTCATTAATTTCCATGGATATCTACTGGCACGTAGTGCGATTTAACGATTTTGGCATTGTCATGTTGAGGGACTATCACTAGCCATGATTCATTTACAAATGTAACTCTACAGGGATCATTCATACTCATGTGTTGGGTGGCGTTTGTTTCTTACAACTGTTGTAAACTTGCAGCAGATTTTCCATTAAAATAATGCGTATACCATCACTTACTGGTGGCCACAATCTCTGAAATTTTTTAAAAGAACCAGGGAGTCAAAATTTTCAAATTTGCTGTAAATGTTTCTTCACTTCACTCAACCGGTTCGTCGTTAGAAATATTTAGTACGCTATATGAATCGACGGTGTGAGGAGATTGCTACGTTATAAGATTGTTGTATTATGTTTGTCGTTACCAACCCCAGACTGCTTTGGTGTATAAATCAAGTTCATAGAAAGTTGGAAGATAAGATGAGGCAGCCAACCAGGTCTACATTTGGTTGAATCCAAGTTCACTTAAAATTTCTTGTAGAATTAAGTGCTCCAAAATGTTTCTCCAGAAACAGTTAAAAAAAGTACCTAATTTGATCAGAATCACAGAACTTGGTTGATGTTATAGGTGTTGCTAAATAGATTAGATGCTTCGCCAGTCTTTAAGTGACATAAACCTAACGTATCTTAGAACCATTTGTTAACTTGTTCTGGATTCGTATGGGCCCAAAAATTGGTCAGTTTGACTTTCACGTTTAATCGAGAAGCCATAACAGTTGGGATTTCAAGAGTCCGTCTGTCGAGCAAGTAAAATTAGTCTACTGACTGACGAATTTGGTTTTACATGCTGCGTGAAAAAATATCATACCAACATGGAGTTGTATAACGTGTATGAAATACATGCATGTGTACGATTATAAAAGCGGAGCCAATTTGGAAATCCACTACGCAAACGTCAATTTCACCTTCCCCTTCTATGTGTTTGAACGTCAAATTGATACATTGCCCAGGAAAACGACCATCTTGCGGACACTATGTGTGTAACACCATGCATTGTTACGGCTCCCCTGAGTATATATTCGGTGACAAAAAGAGAAAATCAGTTTTCTATTACAAGGGAAAAACCTTTACACTCTTGCATGTCATCTTTGTCACTATCTCCAGCTAAAAGCGGTTAGCATAAGCTAATAAACCAGAAAATGCTCAGAACTTAAATTTCATTCTACCGCATATGTGTAAACCTTTACTGTGTGACGGTGACGTAAGGATCTTACTATATTTCAGAGCAAAACTACGAGATGGCATCCAGCCATCATTTAGAGCTACTTACACCACTGGTTCTTTAGAGGCATTTATTTGACTGTCTGTACCTAACTCGGTTTTTACTGAGGGAGTGCTGAACAAACTTACCAACTTGTTTGCGACCTATTTGGAGGATTCAAAGCAAAGCAATTGTTAGCGTTGAATAAAATGTGCGTTTTATGTGTGAGGTTGCATGAAAAATAAACGGGAGTGGGGAATAACTTAGCGTGAGAAGTACCTTACTTTCGGGTATATGACACTGATGAACTGAATTTAAGCAACTACGTAAGGATTTTTTTGTACCTTTCTAAGTTTCGCAAAATGCCGTTATCTTTTGCGGTCAAAATTGCTGTTCTTAATGGCAAAGCACTGGTTATTCACCACCGTACAACCGTGAAAAACTAAAATAAAACCTTGTGATGAAGAGATAGCAGCTGAGGGGCACAGGAGCCTAAGTCTAATATAAGCACCCAAGTTCTTTGCCCCTCTGAAGCTCGAACAATGTAGACAGAATCTGGGAACATGAAGGCTAACGTTGTCGGAAGGCCGATGTTTTTTGAATGTCAAGTAAACAAACAACCACGTAGGTCTCACTTCGGAAGGCGGACAGCACCGACATCGTCGAAAGTTTTGTAAAGCCTTTCACCACACGTCGCAAGGTCGTCGCAGTGCCTCTATGCTTTATACCATTTTGGTGGCTTTTCCAATGCAGCTTACTGCATACTTCGTTTAAAAATATCGATGAAATTGCATTCAAAGAGAGATGTGTTTGCCTTTAGCCAATATCTGCGCGTAGATGTTCACGCAAATGTAAAGCAGTAACACTCATCAGGCAAGTACCTGGGAAAAATCCTAAAACACATGTGTTAAAACAAACGTTAATGAATACTGTTGGGGGTTGGTCGAACCGTATTGTAGCAAATGCAGCAGAGCTTATTACACAAAAGACTGTCAAAAGTATCCCTTTATAGTTGTTGTAGCTCGAGAGATTTGACTAAAGTACAGCCACGCTATTCTCCTAATAATATTTTCTGCTTATATAACTCAAAGAGGAAAAGCACTGAAGTGTAGTTCTGCACTAGTCAGAGTTCACCAGTAGTGCTTATTCTTCGCTTTTTGGAGATTCTAACTCCAGATATGGGGCACAGCAGATGAGCGTGTTACAATTACGTCATCAGCTTAAAAACAGTCGATACTGTTCGAAACAATTCAGTAAGAATCATGAGTACAACTTCAGGAGATAGGTTCTTCAGAACATAAGACGAGGCTTTATAAAAATACTGATAAATACTAACAACTTGGCGACAGGTCTATGAACGCAACATATTTTTTGAAGACCTAGTGAATGTTTTTCTTGATAAATTACAATCACTATTATTTCTAAGTTCATCCAATATTCCAACCACTTTGAGATTCACAGCCATCTTCAATATTTGGACACAACAGTTGTTCAAGAAGGCATCGATTATCAGGTAGTATTACCCAAATAACATTTGGAGGTAATACCGTGTGTCAGGTCGCTGATATAAATGCATGAACTGGATTTGTTTGCTCTTCAGTGTGAACACAAGCTATATTTAGACTGGACCTGTAAGTTTACGCAAATCCAATTTTTTGTCGCTAATGATAATCTTCTGACTAGGCAGCATGTGAGCTACTCCTCGGGAACAATCTGTGCAGAAGTGAAGCTCTGTCTGTATTTTGTTGGCTTTCTTCCTGTCCTGAAATATTTGGTCGTCACATAGACTAATCATAACAAAAAAACAAGGAAGTTCGTGCAAAAGCTTCCAATTCTTCCAAGATGAATATAGCTTCTTACTTGGTGAACAAGCTGCAATAGATATTGTGGGACAAGTCTTGCTGGTTTATAAATGTCGGTTTACCAAACACAAAATCATGAAAAGGAAGTGAACGTTCTTCACTTCAGTTGTTCAACCTCAGCAAACGTTAACTTACACAAAACGGTCCCAAGGATAACCAGTCCAAGAGTGAAAATGACTTGCATTGTTATCTTCTACCGTAAAATAATGGTATCCGTTATTTTTTTAATGATTATATATGTTCACACGCACCGGAACAGACATATTACCTTGAGACACGCCATTTGCACATCAAGGTCTTCCAATCCATGGATAAGCCTATACCAAGAGCACAGACATAATACACGTGAGTAACACACACTCGACCAATGAGGTAGCCATCTTTGGCTGGTTAACGATACTAATACTCAAACCTGAACGGTAGACCAACATTCGTACTAAAAATTTATACATATTGAGTCAACTTTTGTGGTGAGAAACAAAGCCGTGAAAATCATGTTGCACGTGTGGCCTTGGCGGGAGTAGCCACAATCCTCGATATTTTGTTATCTATACACGGCTAGGTACTCTGTAGGATTTGACAACATGGTAAAACACTTTGTATCAGTGACGCAATTCTTCCTGAACACGGGTTCTAAAACCCGCCGAAACCGAACTGACTACAGGCAAGACAGGATGATGGGACGCTGTTAATAGTGAACGAATCAATAAGCACCATCAGCGGAAACTTCTATGAGGGTTGGATTTGAGTTAAATCGGGTAAAACTTGCTAGTAGATGCCACCATTGAAGTCAGGCAGCTGCCTATATGTCTTCTTCTGACAATCCAGTGATGGCTTGTTAAGCCGGTGGTGTTTTTATGAAAAATTAGATGGTGGCACCGTCGCTAAGATTTTGTAAGGCCTTGCTGCCTAGGTTTCATTTATTTGACCAATTAGTCATGTAGAAGTTTTGAATTGCTCATGACAGTGCTATACTCTCATGCAAAAGCAAGTAAAATTTTCGTCTTTGGTAACGTGAAACGCCGTAGCCGATCCGGGTTTATTGTTAAGCGTTGTTGTTTTTGATTAGTTTTGCTCACGGCAGTTGTTTTAGAAATCAAGCGAACGCACTGAGCTCTCCAAATGCCTGTTTTTCCCCAAACTTCCGGCCTTTTCTTTTGCTGAGACGCAACTCTCTTTTTCCCTTCATTTCTTGTCACCTTTAAAAAGACCGAGTAGTTTTACCGGCATCAGTATAACACATGTGCTATTGCTATCCGGTGACGTATAGTGGGAAAGAATGTATTACTTCCTTTTCTCACGTAAGAAACCTGTAGAAGTTCATTGCCCTTTTGTTCTTGACTTGTTTAAGATTTCTACTGATCAGCCGGCTAGAAGCCGGTTAACCCACAGTATTTAATAAGACCAGAACCTTGGGGCAACCATAAATAGTGAACTGCTGATACAAGGTAAATGCAGATCAAGCTATGACAGTTTGGATTCATTAGGAATGACAATGTTGTGGCAAACGTGAAAATGAAGACGCGGTTGTAAATCACCTCAAGCTTGGAAGACGTGAACCGTCGTCAGGCAACATATTCTGCATAAAGTTTTTTCCCACAAACAACGTAGACGACGACTATCTTGTTGTTGTCAGCAGTGGCAATATTCACAACACACGTCTCCCTCTGTCGACCAGTGTTTATCATGGAGATGAGAAAAAGTACAAGTTCTATGGTCAACTGGCGGTAATGAATCCTTAAGTGTTTTCGTCACCTTCTGTTTGATTCTAAATCCAACATTAGTACGGACATGAATGCGTGGAATCTGGTAACGCAGGCGGATGGTTATTTATTCGCAAAATGTGCGGTAACGGGACCCCCAATAAAAATACCTGAATTAAAGTGAAGAGAACTGGCACTACGTGAACTTGTCCAAGAATTGGTCTCAGTCGCTCTTTGTCAACAAATGATGGTTTGAGAAGCAAGGAAAGATTGCACAAATCTGGATTTAATATGAATCCTGTTCTGGTATGTGCAACATTTCATGGTGTCATGACAAATCTCTACAACGTGGACTAGCTTAATAAACGTTCAGAAGTTAACGAAGCTCTTACGCAAAGACTGGTCTCAGACACATTTGAGTGCACCTGGGCTCGAAAATAACCACTTAATCATTTGGATGCTTCAGAGGGAGTAATTATGAAGCAAAGACGGATGTGTGACTCATCAAACCCTTAATCATTTTATGTTCGGATGACTGTCTGAAATGAGACGACACCAATATGCAGCTGTCGAATAAGGTGCATATGATAATGCTGGAAGTGTAGTGAATAGGTGAAACAGGCTTCCAGCGAAATACTAAGTGTTTATCATTCTTTGTCTTTCAAGATCATACTGGATGAAGCTCAAGATGTCACGTTTCTCTGAAGGTATCTCTGGTTCGCCCTAGAAATCTCGACAATTCTGGAAAGCTCAACACCTCTGTGGTGAATCAGCGGGAAGACTACCGCCAATGTTGGGACTGCAGTCTGTGGGAAAGTTTCCACCGCTGCTTGATCATATAGCAATAGGGAGGAAACAAGAAAGAATGTAAGAAAACAAAAAGTAAAGACCTGGCGAAGGATTAGAACCAGAAAAGAATGCATAATAGGCAAAAGAAGACATAACAGAGGAAAAATTGAACAAAGAAAAAGATGGATGAAGCACAAACAAAGTAAAGAATTGAAAAATACGGAAAAGTGGAAAAAATCTGTGAACCTACGTTTGACTTTCCTTTGTTGCGGCCCAAATGCGGATCCCAAATGGCAGATCAAGGACCTGCATGATCTTTTGGTATCCTCCGTAGGGTCCTGGACACTTCTGAAACGCACTGTTTTTTATCCATCTTTATTCAAGGAGATACTAGGCACCCCTCAAAACAACCCATTGTCATATACATACGTGGCCAGATAACAACTTGAAACCACCAGAACAAGGCCTTTTCAACAATTGCGGAGGGCAAGCAGTAAATGTCAGAACAAATAAGGTAAAAGAGATTCTCTTAAATCACAGAGCTATATTCATTGACCGAATATTCAATGGTATTAGCTGATAAAATATAACAGAACGGGCAATAGTCTAAAAACCTGACCAAATTGTGACAGTTATTTACAACTGCTGTACAGACCCGGAGGTGTAGATTTTAACCATATGGCTACATGTCCTCAACCTATATTAATGTCCTACGTGGCTGAATCATTTGAAGCAATGGAACTGCAGCCAGCTATATAGTTAAAAAAACAAGATACAAAACATCATAGCTGCAAAAATTTCCATCTAAGTTGACCGTCATTACCGAACGAACTTGTCCGCCTACGATGTGCTTAATTTATGAGAGATTGAAAGCTTTTCGTAAGATTTCTATGTGTGGAAAATGAACCCAAGGGCAGAGGGTGAGCTACAGCGAACTCAATCTCGTGGGCACTACAGTCAACAGTATGGCGGAAATTCGGCACAGTCAGTAAGTCTCTGAAAACAAATCTGAAGTGCACAGGAGATTTCGCACCAGTCAAAGCTGGAGTGAATTATTTTTGTCCGCAATACAAGTACAGGGGGAATATAATGAAAGGCACCAATCTGTTTATGAATTCTTTGTGTAGATTACAAGAGCTTCCGACTCAGTCAACAGAGAAGCACCACGAAAAGCACCAACCGAATTCGTAATCGGTTCCAGCCCCTTCTAGCCCTGACTCATTGATCATTTGCACGGAGTTTTCTTCCAAAGCGAAAGCTTGTAATGATTCAGTATCAGCTGGGTGATTAGTGCTTGCTCTGGCTAGTACAACGCTGCATGAATCCGACCCCTAAGTTTACATTATCAAGCTAACAAGCTTCTCATGATAGTTCAGTGGCATATTGTTGGGCTGTTGCATGTTGTCCAGAATGCTTGTCTTTCACCAGGTAGTCCTGGTGAAAATAAGTAAAAAATGGTTGTGATATAACAGGCTGTGGGTGTTTTCCCTATCTTGGCTGTACAGTATTCACAAGAAAGGAAATAAAGCCACTTACTGCAAAATGCAGCGAAATAGCTGGTTGCCTTGAGCAGCTCCTTTGGAGAACTCATGCTTAGACACCAATAAAACAGTGCATCTGGATGTTGTGCTGCCTTCTGTACTTTACAGCGGCTTGACATTACTCAGAATGCATATACGGTATTTGCTGAATTTGCCTACAAGCACTTCGCGAAACATTCCAAAAACTGCTAGAACGATACATAGTTTGTTGCAGAACCAATGCCTTCGTTAGGAACTTGAAGTGAACGTCTATATTTGGTAAACAGAATCCATTTTTATACAATAATTTTGAGACTGGAGATCCTATTCAGGAGCGTCGAAAATTTCGCAGTTGAGACAATCTTCGGGTAAGTTTGTAAACTCGGAGCTTCCATCCTGATTCATGAATGAACAGTTGATATATTTGCCTGGGGGGCAAACTTCCACGCCGACCCAAGCGAGACACGTCTTGGTGCTGTAAAACCGATCCCCTACTAAAGGCCCTACTATGTGGAATTCTTCAAAAGGTGAGCTCCCATACCTCCGCGCTCCGGCCTTGTGTGTCACTAACTTTCTCATATGAACCCAGCGTGAGTCAGTTTTATGCTATAATCCTTATCCCCGTTACTCATTGTTGTTCTACTGACAGAAAATCCATTGTTATCTGTTCGATGGAATACTCTATTTTTATTCGTTTTTGCCTCGATGTGCAACACGGAGGTGGGATAACAAAGCTGTTTAGAGATCAAGATTATAGGCTTCTGTGATTATATTTCACCGGCTTTTTGCCCTACAGTTCTCTGCAAGCCACACATTCGGGCATTATTTCGAGGTAGTGGTAAGACAGCACCTGAAGTCTAACTTTTTTGGATTAGTTAATCATCTCCACAGAGGTAGACAAAATGAGCCAATCTGCATCTACAAGACCAGCACAAACTTGATGGAAGGACAAGCAGGGCTATATTCTTGCTGCAACGAACGGATAGACATTTGAATAAAATATATCTATGACCCTTCATAAACTCATAGGTGCCAGGATATGCTATTTTATAAAACCATCGTAAAAAGAAATTGCTGGTAATAATGCCAGTCCTGGTAAGCTTAGTGTGGTGGACTTCATCTCATGCACTAATGAGTCTAACTAGAGAAAACTACATGCTGCTAAACACGCTCAAACCATGTGAAAATACCGGCATACCTAGCGTACAATAATGAGACAAAAATGTCCTAATTGTGCTTCTTAATGAGAACTATACTCAAGGGGAGCGCAAAAACTTGGCTAATTGGGTAAGACACTAATTAGATTCATTTTCTAGTTCTCCTGAATTTTCAGGCCTAACATGCATCGTTCAGCACCAGTTCAGCACCAGTTCTTTCTATGTAAAGTCTGTGTAGCTCAGCTTTTAGCAAATGTAATCTCTGCTACCTCCTTATCCAAAAATCCTCATTAAAATCTCTTTTACTCCGGGACTATGGAATAAATGTAGCTGAGGATACCTGCGGCTTCTTTACCGTCATGATCAAAAAACGTCGGCGATAGTAAAACAAGAGAAAAATACCTACCGTAGAGAATGGAAAAGAGGAAGATTTAATATTTGCGGAATAACACAGGCCCATTTCAACTCAGCTGAAGAAATTTAAATAAATACGAAAACATAACACAATCCAAGTGCTCGATTTATTCCTAGTTCCCATTTAATCCTTGCGTTCATAAAATTTATCTTGGACACTGCTTATAATGCGCCTACATCAATAACTTTCAAGTGCCAGAGGGGAGAGATGTTCATAATTAAGCACTCGTAGAAACATCCTAGGAATGAGCCATGGAGTGTGGTACGGTAATATGTATTAAGAATTGTGTCTATTTTAGCACGGCAAGTCGAGAAGAACGTTATTTTCCTTAGAATCTATAGGACAGGATTCTGTCGGATGATGAAAATGAGCACAGCCAAAAGCAAAATTTTGCTTCTGACCAAGAATGTGACCTAAACTGCATTTAACATGCCCATATATGTAAAAAGTGTTGCTCCTTCCCGGGAATATTCTCACCTTTTGATGGACGCGTTCATGAGACGCGATTTGGAGGATGATATTGCGTGTAATTCGCCCAATGAATCGGGATTTGGTCAATTGCCGTCAAATTTAGAATTTCCTAGTCATCTTTAAGTAATCGTCTACTATCAAGCAACAAAACTAACGCGAACATAGTCGACAAAATGTTTTGAAAAAAACAGAAAATCAAAAAAGATTTATTGAGATAACGGACCGTTTTGGGAAGAGTTATGCAACACAGCAGTTGCAGTCAAAATGCCTGAATTGTAACTGAACAGGGTCATCAGTCCTAATGATTTTTTTCGATTAACTGTGCTCGAACGATCCAAATTAAAATTGGACCTTGATCGGAAGAACTGTCTTTCTCGAGCCTAAGTTCACCGACTGGGCGCGGCACGGGGTCTACCTTAGCTGCAAAGGAGTACCAAATGTAACGAATAACAAGAGTCATTAGATTAAGAATGTTTTGGGTGTGATTGTAAAGACAGCGATTATAAGCATAAAAGTACTAAGCAACTGCGAATGGCAACAGTATTCCGGAATTAGCTGCAGTCGGCTAACACTCTCTAATCTGCACTGAGGGAATATCACCAAAGGTAGCTTAGGTTTCATACTCCCGAGTATTTAAGGTGGTTCGCGTCCAAACCCATCTATTAAATTGGCTGGGTCTAATGTGATTGTCTCAAAGCTCATTGCTCCGGGTACCATCGTAAGTTCAAACTATCTCTCAGCCCACAATATGAAATACTTTTGGATGACTACTATACAGCAAGAACTTTTCAACAAGTGCAATTGTGTAAAGCAAGCTAGTTCGCCTGCTATTCCGAATTTTTTAGAATTCTACTATCCGAAAAAAATTATCCATAACTGGAAATCCAAAACAACTGAAATCTTAAGGAAAAACATTTGAAACAAGCTAATTTCACTGTAGTATGTTTCAAATGAGGCGCCCCATTCGAGACTGGGGCCACTCATTTGTTTTCGTGACCAAATTCATATGAAATCAAAGCTGTACTTCATAGTTTTCGTGACCAAATTCATATGAAATCAAGGCTGTGCTTCATCAGCAGACCTTCTTAATTTTTTACTTGTTTTACGTGTGCTTCCTGTCCGAGGGGGTGTCCTGCATGTGCTGGATTTAGTTTCATGATTCATTTATTTGTTGTAGGAAGTTTGGTGACCAAGACTCAGGCTAAACTTCAAACAGGGGGGCGTGATGTCGATTCACAATATAGTAACTAACCAATACGTAGAAACGCAACCGACGAAACGAGACGTTTGGCTGATGATTTTCATCAAACTTAGTTTGCTTACCATTCACACTGATTACGGGCGTAATTTGTTCTCATTACGGGGATCGAAGGAGTCATGCCATAGATAAGCTTCTCGTGTTTAGTGGATATTCCAAGCAGCCAAAAGTTTCACGCAGATGTACTTTATCTGGTGACACAGGATGGTAGTTATTAGAGTGTCCTTAAATGGCGGCTTTGAAGTCTTGTCTGGCATCTATTGATTGTAATCTGCGGTCTGTGGCTGCTTAGGTTCTCCAATAAAGTTATTGGTGTATTTGCGTGATCTGAGTTCACTCGTTCCACTTTTACAATGTGTTCACTGGAAAACTCGACCCCGGCTCCTGAAGTGCATTGTCATGGTGTGCCCTATAGTAGGACGCACTTCCCAAGGAAATATATACAGATCCCACTACTTAACGTCTCTGTCCACAAGAAATATCCAGTACTCCAACCATGTTTTCTTTCCCCTTTCACACCACTTTAATTTACGGTAGAGCTACTATCTCCAGAACTGTCGTGTGAATTTATTCTTGATTCACATGAGACTAAGTTTTACAGTATTTCAGGACACTTGCATCTTGGATTTTATAAGAACTACTTGGCAAGTGCTTCGTATAGACACCTACCGCCCCTAAATGAATACGGATTCCCTCCTCAACCAGAACTTTACAGGAAATTATTTCTGGCTCGACCAGAAAGCACGCCGAAAGTTCCCTTTATTACTTTTTGTAGTATGAGCCGTGAGTTAAACAGCATTAGGTGCTTTAGTGTCCTGGCTTTCCATGATCTTTATGTGAATATCTGAATTATCTGCGGAAGAGATGCGAAGCCAACATATATGTCATAACATGGACCGTTTCCCGGACCAGAACCATCCACATCAAACCACTCCGAGGAACTTCGCCAAACAGAGAACCAGAAACCAGATTGCAAACCGAGATTAAGCCCAGAGATATGCACACGCTAAGCTTGACTAGGAGCTGTGATAAAGGCATCTCCATTATGGCATCAGGTTTAATTAGAAGGTGCTCTCAACCATTTCTGAACATATGATAATGGCCTACGGATAATGTCGTATCACAATTCATCTTGCAGGCGAGCGTTAGTCAATTTTGTTTTTCGTACGCTCTTTTCAGGTCCAAAGGGATGCGTCTGATAACCACCAAGTACCGTTTATCATCCGCAGAAGACCTAACAGATTAACCCTCATTTGGCTATGGATGGACTAGATTTAGGTTCATTTGATAAAGCACTAACGGCTTCGCGCTGCTTAATCCACACTTTTAAGGGATGGGAATAGTCCGGTGATGGCAGGTACTTTAAGTTCACTCCACATCAAACAGTTGAATTTTTATGTTAGATGTTAACTATCTGTATAATTATTGAGTTCTCAAATCTCCTAATGAATGTAAGGATTTGAAAAGCTAACGAAACAGCCCGTAAACCCTTAGGTTTAATGTTGTAGCTTAAAACCTCCTCACCGTCGGCGCCATGTAACCAACAGGCAATTTAACATTTAGTGCTAATCGGCAATAAAGTATGACACCTCGGTGCCCACAGTCTCGTTGTTACCGATGTCTCAGCAAGGAACTGGATTTATCGCCCCTAAAATTTCTTCAAACTGTCGGGAAATCTAAGCGTCCCGTCTAAGGGTTTTACATAAGGTAATCGGAAACCATCCAGGAACTTGAAGGTACATTTGCTTCGCAAATGATATTTAGTAGAATCACCCTCCTTGTGCTTCCCGCTTCAAAGGGGGTAGACTGAGATCTGTATTACATTCTGAGCATTCACCTTGATGGACAAATTGAATATAAATATTTCTAGAGTTAAAATATTTTCTGGACTTGGGCAATTAAAAATGCAAGGAAGAGAAGCTTGAAATTTTCCATATATTTTCGGGAACTTTCAGAGAATTTGAAACAGTTGGTTTAAATCAAGTATAACTTTAGTTCATATTTTTATGTGCTCAACTGAATCATTTCTATTTGCCACCATGAGCCTTTTGTCTTTATCATTTGGATCAGTTCAGTAAGTTCACCCAGCTTTCTAATATCTATCCACAGTTAACTACTATATTCAGTAGGCGCTCTATAAAGCTCTGTAGCCAACGTAATGCACTATTCATAAGGTTGTTGAAAATTTTTCGACAGCCCACGACCGGTTTGGCCCTTCTTGGGGCTCATCAGGTAGGCGCAGTCCCCGAGTTTCCGTCAACCTTATGTTTTACTTGAAACCAAATTGCACGGAATTAGGGAAATACACTAATTCGCAAATCAATTTGATCTTGCGAGAGACTCAGCTGCGAGAGACTCACCTGGAACTCAGCTGAATCTCCCGTTTTTGATGTTTCCATGTATCGCGATATCTAGAATATCGTAGCAACTGGAACATGAGGCGGCCTGGTGCAGCACATTCAGTCGCCTGGATACATCAAAAAAGGGTGATTCAGCTGGGTTCCAGGTGAGTCTCTCGCAAAACCAAATTGATTTGCAAATTAGTGTATTTCTCGGAATTCTGTGTAGCCAACCTTCAAAATACTTTCTCCATGGTAATTGAAACAGCCTGGCTCAAGATTTTGGTTGTAATATTTGGTGTTAGAGGATATATGTGCATATTATTGGACATTTTGTACAATAGACATAATGCTAAATTTCCAGGTACTCATTTGGTAAACTCAAAATTGAGGGGAACGCCCTCAGTTAATTTTACGCTGAGACAAACTAAGATTTTCGGATGGGAATCCACCTTGCAAACTAAATACACCCAAAAGCAGTTATTGTCATTTGTTAGATCTTTGAAGTCTCAAGAATCAAGGTGACAAAAAGCCAACATGTCACACGTTGTCACTCGTGCTGCAAGTTAATCAATGGCATGAACTGTACTGGTGGAATACGCTGCCGCCATATCCTATCAAAACGCAAACGACTCACACTTGTGAATGTCTTTCCCGAGTAGAATTGTGTAGTGTTCAACAACTAATCGGAAGGCATCAGATTCGGGTTTTTCTAGAAGTTCTCGATATAGGCAATGCTGATAAATTTCAATAAATCAAATTAGCTGTGCAGTGGTTTTGGGTTTTTAGCGTATTTCAACTTTAACTGGAGGAACATTCTACTGAAGTACAGGCAGGCGAAATTGGAAGGAGATACCCAAGCTGCAGATGCTTGCCAGTATTGCCTCGGTTTTAGACCCAAGGTAAATTTTCGCCAAGTTCTGGCAAGGTTTCTTCTGCGGTACTTTAGGTACTTACAATTCAAAAGTGATACGTATGTGATAAATTTGTTCAAGGTTCTGAATTTTGATTGCCTTGTTCATGGAGCTACAAGAAATCCCAGGCTGACAAATTTCTCGTCACAAATCTTTCTATACACAGAATTAAGTATTTCACTGTAAGCATTATTATGAGTTGCAACTTGCTGGTCAAAGCGAAACATCAAACTACATTCTCTGACAATAACATTTGGTGATTTGTTATACCATAATTTCAGAAATAGGAAAAAAGTAGAAAGCTTGCTTCCAGAAGTCACTGTTAAAATTTTGGTCACATTCGAGCCTTTCAAGAGAATTAAATAGATTTGTGCATAAGATTACGGACCTGAAATGGGACAAAACAGGTCTAGAAGTGCTTTCCCTTGGCACAGAACTTTAGCATGTTTGTAGCACAAATGAAGTCAGCTAGAAAGCGGAACGCAGTTTAGGTATTTATATTCACAAACAAAGGTTTTGGAAGCCGTTTACATCGGTGCTCACATTTTACCTCGCCAGAATATAAGTTTCCGATACGGTTGGTCCTACTTAGTGACAAGTGGTGTAATAAGCAGTCGCCACCTATAAGCCTGGAAACAAAGATCCATTTGTTTGATCCTGTGGTTATAGACAGGCGTATATATAGAATTATATCGTGCTCGATTTTAGTCCTCCTGTTATATTCAAGCATCCCATCTTCATTCTAAGGGCTTTTTATCTATACATTTTCAAATTGGTTGCAGAAAAGACTATAGCTAAGTTTCCAGCCGTTACCGAAGCCTCATGCTAAGCTCCCTACAACGTTAAGCCTTGCATTCAGGAAACCTACCAACAGAAAGTGAAACTCGGGTGGCCAGATGACCACGTATTAACCGTGTGTCTCTTACACACCAGGCAAAATATCACCACCTTTTACTTACACACCATCCATGGATTACAATGGCTTAAATTAATTAACTCAAGGTTACGTTCCATGGACGTTAGGTTGAACAATAACACGCCATTAAAACTCAACCAGATACATGCCTACCTACTTTTCTATCGATCCATTCATCTATGTTCCTATCTATCTATCTATCTATCTATCTATCTATCTATCTATCTATCTATCTATCTATCTATCTATCTATCTATTTATCTATCTATCTATCTATCTATCTATCTATCTATCTATCTACTTGTCCATAACTCTCGCTATTTATGCACAGACATACGTATCTGCCTATGTACAACTGTTTTCTTTTGTTGTCCATGTAAAATACTTGGAATTTAGTAGTGAACATATATCGGTGGATTTATTTTCGAAGGTGACACAGAACAGTCTCAGTTAGTACTTCGACTAGGACTTCCTTTTACATAAATTTGAAACCAACCACTAAGATGATTTTGCAATACGTTTGAGTTGTTTTTCCTTCATTTCTTCTTTACTGCAATTAATCTAATCTAGTGTGGTGGATTTGACCTTCACAGCTAGGGTATCAATATACAATAAAAATTACAACAGGGCTTTTTTTCGGAGAGAGTACGTGTTACGTTCACTAAAACTGACTTTTGTTATAAATAAGAATCGCGGCCACCGGAGCTGCATCTTCAGTGATATATTTCATATTCTAAAGTTCACCCTTGGGAACTTTAAACTCCAGGCAAATACAGTTGCCACGGTTTCCAAAAAATTGCATTCAGACCTTGTGGTTTATTCCTCTAACTTGGTAATTAGAACGAAGCGTCGTTAGTGAAGTTTTCTAATTAGTCTGACCGGCCTCGCCTAATTAGCCTTGTTACCATCATTAGTAGAAGGAATGCCTTACATGCTAATGCAATATGTTGTTTTACCCATTATCTGAGACAAAACTGACCGTTCGGATCCTCGAAACTACCTAATTAATAAAATGAAACGGCTCCTCAACTTTTTAGTTTTTGGTAGCTTTATACGACCGACAATCTAAACTAGGCTTAGCAACCTTCGGAGCTTAAGCGTTCGTTTGGTCAGATGCTTTTGCGAACTCCAATAAACTCTCAGAATGAGTCGACCAAGTTATATGAGGTGGAGGGAATGCTAGTTACTCGTGGCCTTATATCTACTGTCGTTTGGGTCGGGCCAGCAACCGTTTCTGTATTTGTCCTGTAGATTGAACTAAGTCGATGAACCTTCATGGATGCGTGAGGTTTACAGGGAGTTGAAATAAGACCGGAAGGAGAACAGAAGGCGCAACGCCGGTCATCATCACGCCCAGCTGATCCAACTTAGTTTATAAACTGAATAGAAGGAATGGGCACTGTAAATCTAGACTGTCCGGGCCACTCAGAGGATTTACTCTACGTGCGCCACAATGGTTAGCCACTACTTGCCACTGCTCAAATTAGTCTGTAGAATGGTGGTCCTCCAGTGTCGCATCCAACACCAGTTAAGTCAAACATTCCTCACATTAGCATTACGCTGAACTAAGTTGCTTCCCAATGTGGGAACTAGAATTAGCGGCTGAATTTCACAGGACATGGAAAAAAGTGTTCTTATTGCAAGGACCTTATCATCCGTCAACCCGTAGCTTGGAATCATAGTTATCCACCATGTTGTTAATTATCCAAGGTAAGGTAGCGTGCGTCCTTGATGTACATTGCAATTAGTGGGATGCATTGAAAGGCCAGTTTAACACACTGGGTTTAAAACGATTGTCGTCTGTTTCTTTGGTCAGATTATCAGATTACCGGTGTATGAAACTGTTTCTCTTATATTAAGTATGAACCAGGAACATCCTCTGCATGAAGTAGTTGCTTCTTGTGGGGACAGCTTTCTCGTAGCGGTACATAGTCTGCCATCTCATAGGTGACACTGAGTTAGCCTGGACTGTCAAGCCAGCTGACCGGTAAACGGTACTCCTTGTAAAGGCTCACAAACAAAGTTTACGGTGGGCGGTCAGAGGTAAATTCTCAAGCCTGGACGGACATCCACCAATCAGAACACGGTCTTCCAGCAAGCCAGTAGAAATGCTCACGCAAACGACCAATGATCAGCAAGGTCGACGTGGATGAGTAGGCACTATATTGCTCGACTTATATGCAAAAGCTGCAGGCTTACAATCTGAATGCTGTTGCAATAACAATGCACTGATTACATCACCTCGAGTGGTGATGACGTGTTATCAAGTTAAGTTGCCCACCTAAGCGATCAAAACCACGACCAGAATGACAATCTTATCTACCAGTATTCTGTCTGAATGCATCAGTTCACGCGAAGGAGTTCCTAATAGGCAAAAGCTCCCAAACGACAACTAAAAAATCCCCGAAAACAGCCAAACCGTTTACCATGTGTGCAAATCCTATGCAGCGAGGATTCATAAAAATTAGGAATCAAAATCGATAAAAACAGGGCAACCTGTTACTCTTTAAATTGGAACTTGGATGTCTGCCGCAGCCAGCTTTTGGGAATACTGAGATATCGACATTAAATTGAATTGCAGTCATATCGTCAGGGAAAGGAAATTGCAATAATTAATGAATTTCATATGATGTAACGAAACAAAGCGTCCTTCTCTTGATCCACACTTCGTGTGACACTGGTTTGATAGTTTTTAAGGCGCAGTTTCATGCTTACAGTGTCACCCGATGACCTATTCACGAAGATAGCGGGCTTAGCTGCAGTTTTTTGTAGCCAGAAAATAAAACCTCGAATGTTTACTTCTTGTAGCTGGATAACGTGGAATAATTTTTCAAATTGAATGCCTACAAAATGGCTAGATTGCTTCATCACGATAGCGGTTTTGTTGCCCGAATTACATTTACTGTAATGAAAGACTGAAATACTTACATGTCGTCTATCAAGCAAGGCGTTGGTATCTATCGCAATAAGGAAATAATTAGAATCCTAGTAGTTTTATCGTGTTATTGGATCTCGTAGAATCGGACAACATACGAATTTCCCCACATTTCGGTGTATCACCAATCCTTTGACAAACCCTAATTAATGCCAATTGTAACAAGCATTTTGGTATCCAACATTGTAATCTGTGCTGATATTTACTTTTAAATTCCGAACGATGGCTTGAGGCAGTATTTTCAGGAGATAAACTAAGAATGACGGTCATAATAACCAAGTGAATCGCTACAGTTTTTTCTTTGATGGAAATATTCTAAAATTTTTAGCCGAATACTGGGACGCATAAATCGTATACACCAATATTTTGGAGGATACTTCATATGTATTTGAGCTTGTGCAGTCCACTTACAAATTTCCAACAACCACCGCAGCGTTAACTAGTGTCTACCTAAATCAAGTGTCTATAGCTGTTGAGTAGCCCACACAAAATGTTTGCGGTGGTTCTACGGAGCAATGCAACGCCACTAATCTAGAAGCAGTCCATTCTGGGTTTCACGATAATGTCGAGGACACATACTTTGATAAAGTTGATTTACCACGAGTGCCGCCGTCTTACGGCACCCCAGACAGTGGAGAATACGGCAAATTCTAGTATTTGGGGGGCACAATATTTGTGCAAGGCGTGTATAAATGTTTTTGGCTTGTTAGCAACAGGAACTAGGAACTTGCGGGCAAGATGTTCAAGGACAGGCGCAACATCAATCTTGAAAACAGTGAAATGCACGGTTAGGTATTTAGAGCCAAAAATGTCTAGTAAGTTGTTAAACTTTCAAAAATGTTACTTTTTTTTAGTAAAAACCGAGTGAATTCCCCTTCAGTTGTTTATTTATAGCGGTTCGCAATAAACAGTTAACTTTCCTGGTAAATTTGATAGAAGGAGTGGATCAGTTTTGTCCCAGCTTGGTTGGCAGTATTTTGGTGTAGTTTTCCGAACCGTATGCAAATGTTATCATTTCTAAGACTTTTCTTTGCCCGGGAATACAACTGGTTTGAATAACAAACCATAAACCATAATTAAAGTTTTTTTGTAACAGAACTGGAATTTGTTACAACCTGTCGACTGACTGCTCGTCTCAGAACAGTTTTAATGTTCTCTAACCAAGCCTCTCCTTCAGTAAAAGCACAAGTTTTTTTCATGAATCTAAATCCGTCACCCGCTCAAGAAAATGACTGTCTGTTAAGTTCTTTGTTGCTTTTACTCGTTATAAAATAGAGGGCAATATAAGACCATCTAATGATCATCAGTATGATTATTAATGATGGTTGAATTCTTCACCTTATTAAAACTCACCTCCGTGTGTTCACGTGATTCAGGCTTATCTGGGCCTTAAGGCTCAATCTGTAGCATCTGGTCTTTTTAATTAATTAGAATGGTATGTAAAAAGAGATAATGAGAGTTGGGTTGCTGCTTGGGCATCAGTTATCAGGTAGATGAAATTTTTCTTTAGGAAACTATTCGTCATTTGAAGAGTCGTAAATATCTGAGATATCCAGAAGGACAGAAAAAACGGGCCACAAAATTCAACAGAAAATACCCACAGACGATTTTTATAGCCGGAACTAGTCACCCGTTTTGCTAGACCAGCTTGCCGCCATAGTAGTGCCACATAATATGCAATTTTCAGGAATGCTTGGCTGAACAGTCGGCATGTCGATAACGGTATAAACACGGTGAACATTGCGTTAGTTCCAGTTCAATAAAACTACGTAACAGTCCTAAGATCTCCATTTGCCTTATTTCTGAGGCTTTAGTCACGGAGCTCCGCACAGACAATATGTGTGATAGACAAAATGTAGCCGTATGGACTCTGCAAAAAACCATCCGTGGAAAACCGCAACATCAGTGTTTTTCACTTGTTAGCTGTGCAGATGGCTGTCCATGTGAGACCGCTGTGTGTCCCAATTTCCGAGTAACCCATTTAAAGTATTAGATTATTTCTCATATATATATTTATCTACCATCGACCTTTCAGTACTGAAATCCACACTAAATTACGGTACGATGTTTTTCCAAAAATCATGACTTGAATAGGTAAGCTTCGTCAACCGAAGCAATCTAGCGGTTTTATTTTTTCTAACCAAACAAATTAATTTGTGTTAAATCCAATTCTAGTTATCTTAGTCAGTTCAACAATGACAGCTATCTGAAAATTGTCCATTTTTCATGTTTTCCTTGGTATCTACACACCAGTTGTACGGATTTACAGTCGGCTTTCTTCTACGCACCCTCAAGGTGTATGAACTCTATGATTCTAGAGGATAAACTAAGAACTGACTATTAGCAGGAACCGACAGGGTCAACAAAATCAACTGTGCATAGTTAACATTGCTCTCATCGGGATAACTGTGTTGCTCTAGGCTCTAACTCACGTTGAGATGAATAATATCTATTGACCGTTTAAATAAAGCGAAACGAGTGTCGTACTTAACAATCAAAAAGCTGCTAGAGGAATATCCTCAGCAGATGGACTGTTTAGGTCGTCCTCTCTTACTGATGGTGATCGGCATAGTGATGAGACTTTCAGCTTCGCCTCAGATTGGAAATCAATTGCTCGCCTCATTTAGTCCCGCGGTTTAGTGACACAAGTTAATTTCGCCGATACATGCATTAAGATTTATAGTGTTTTGTATATCATCTTACCACCCAAGCTAAACTGTGTAGGATTATCTTATTCTTGTATCAGTGTGCTCAGCCTTGTTCTAATGATCATCATTTGCGGCTTGATTCTTAAACCACCACTAGAGAAATATTCAGCAACTTTTCACTAACTGGTGAGTGGCTAAATTAAAGGTACTCATACCACTGCTATTCAACACGTAGTAATGAATGCAGCAAAGGCAAACAGTCGAGATTTTTGCCAGTGAAAATGGTGTCAGCATCGTGACGATCATACATCACTTAATATGAAGAACCACTGTCTACTGCCGCTTTTCATGTGACTGGCTGTGCTGATATCTTTATAAAGGATGCTCTTGAATAACACTTTTATTTTCTTCCTTTCCATAGTAAGCATCTATTCGACTTATTTATGTCCCCCATATAGGGGCGCAGCCGAAACACTAAATGTCCGCGTCAGATGCAATGGTGTTGGTATGTAAAGCTTACATCTAGTTGAAAAATTTTACACATGGTGGTAAAGTCTTAAAAATATCATATATAACGGTCAGTGATAAAGACCAAATAGTGTTTACCTAGCCGGTCTTACTTACAGAACGGATATGTCATGATTCTTTCTGCATCTAAAAGCTGATGCGTGATTCACAACTAAATGAAACTGCAAGACCAAAACAGCCCAAAGCCGGATGCTGCTTTATTCCAAAAGTGAGAGCCTTTACTTAAAAATGAGCAAAATTTACCCGTATGTTTGTTCCCTGTGTTTGTCTTCGTTCGTTTTAGCCATTAGCAACTTGTCATCTCTGTTATACTTGCCAATTCAACCTCCGTAAACGCAACACAACGCATCTATGGCTTGAGCCAAAATCCTTCAATAAAGTTCAAATTGGTAATTCCTCAAGAACGTTTACCACAGATAAAAACCCGTTGCTTTGAATTCTTGGTACTAAGTCCGCTGAATTCAGGTCTCTTGTCTTCCAGCAACATCTAGTCTTGGACTCACTAAATTTTTCTTTTAATACATTAGCTCGCAACATATGTTTGATGACGCAGCGACCATATGCCTATAAATTGCATCGGTTTTATTGTCTTTTTTTAATTTTTACGCAGATCAAAAATGTCTTTTTGCGTGTTTATGTAAAAAAATCAAACTGTTTGTAAGCCTTTCCATTGTTTAAAAATATTTTTTCTTTGGAAAGCGGACCTAACGAATATTCGCAGTACATTAAAGATATTAATATGTCATCCAATCAGACCAACATTATACTGATTTCAAGCGAATTTCTTGCCAGTGAATGGAAGTATTGCAATTATTTTGTGAAAACATCTTAGACTGGATAATGCTGCTGAGGTTTTTATAAAATAGTCAAATCACAAATTTACTCTCTACTTTAGTCCCTCGTAGAGATGTCTTTTTGAACAATATTTTTAAATTGTTGAAGTTCCAAAATATGCGTGTCCATAAACAAACGGGACCGATCAAGTACCACTCAGTGGTTTTCGTCTGTCCATATACTGAGTGCAATAAAACCGCTTCTTATGGGTGCTACTTGTCAGACGTTAGGTATGTCTTTTATTCAAAGGTGCTACCTGGTGTCACAAAGTTTCAGGATACTATAGGCTCACCAAACGTTTGGAATGAGCAGACAATGTTTCAAAGTACCCGGGTGTATTGTAGACTTCGAAAGCCTTTTGAGTAACTCCCGCGTTACTTCTTTCATACCCTTACACTATAACAACCTTTCTTGGTTACAACCCATTATTTAATAAAAAAGTACTGCCAAATGTGCGTGGCTTAAAATTTGAACCAGATATTTTGCTGCTTGGACGTTCATTTTGGAAAGCAATACGGTACTTTTCAACTCCTGTTTGGAGTTCTGCATGAAATCGGTAGTAACTTTGCCGCTTCCAAAGACAGCCACCATCTAAAAGGAAACTTTTAAAATGAAAACCTCTCAAATGGATTTCACGGAAAAGATTTTCAGTGTTACCGTCATTTGCGAGTGCCAAAAAAGACTTCTGCGCGGCACAAAAATGCTAGGGCCATGAAAGCGGATACGTAATTTTTAGATATGCGTGTGTTTTGTTCTACTTCATTTTATGCAAGTTTGTAATCAGAGCTGAGTGGGTTACAAATTGTTTTAGAAGAGTATGAAAATTTTCGTATCTGCAATTTAAAGCAGTTGCATTTTTCGTGGGCACACGTTAGTTGATGATCACGAATTTTATTGGCTGAACAAGAGAATTACATCAGCCTATTGCAAAAGGTTTGCGGGTCCATTCATTGGTTAAACCAACTGCACCAACCTGAAAGCAGTGCAGTTTTAACTTGCATTGACATATATAAACACAAGTTACATCAAGCGCCAAAGGAATTTTCCGATTAATAATGAACGTCACCTTGCTCTTTGGACTGGTCGTCCTTGCAGTTGGCTTTGCATACCCTACGTGTAAGTGTTCAATATGAGTATTAAAAAATCCTCCAGAGAAATGAGTGACGTTTAATATATTTAGCTTATTTTTCATAATGAATACGTTTCTGAAGCAACCAAGCTGTATTTATTTTCTTACAATGATTAGCTTCAAAAAGATAATGAAAATCTCATGCCATAGTAATAGTAATGATACATTTTATGTATAAATTATCAGTTATGTTGATGCAGAGGGTAACATTTAACGATTGTAAGATTAGAAGACTAGAATCAACCTTAACAACAAATATCTTTTCGTTTTCTCAATACCACGGCTGCCAATAAAAAATGCGTATCTTAGTAATGGTATAAAGTTGGGATTAAGTCAAATGACTTCAAATGCATAGTTTTGGTGATTGTTCAACCACCTAAAAATCATTCTACTATAAGCCGCTGTTCAAATGTCCAAATTTGTTGCGTGGAATAAAAAAACAGGGTTTTAGTGGTTACTCTCGCGATGTATTGTTCCAGATAGCAAAAAAAGACAACGCTTGCCATGCACAAATCAACTCCAGAAGGATATTTACAAGCTTTTCTGATATAATCAGCAAAGTTATAAAATATCAAAAAGTTTATACTAATATATGATCGGTTCATCAACTAAAAAAACTAACTGGGTACTTCAGAATTCTAGCCCTTCATGTTGTACCCAAATGTTGATGCGACCCTTTTTAGTGAGACGGGTCATTGTGGCCTCTCACTTTCTGACCGCTGACACGAAAACGTAGTTGAAAATCCAACTGACAAAGCTGTTTGTCATTAGCATCATTACTGGATTATATATGTGCTCTCCACAAGTATTGTTCTGGTGCTATTCACCCCCATAACTTACGGCCAACTAAGCTTGACGTGCGTACAAAGTTGACTTCTTCAGGGCACTTTTTAATGCTTTCTCTCATGTGAAATTTGGAACAGCTAGCAAACTTGGTAAGTTGGTAAAAACTTCCGGTTATTGCTCCTCTGGTTTTTAATGAAAATTAAGAAATGCAGTTGTATAATTTGCTGCGTGACTAATCAAATTTATTGCTGATGTGCATTGAACATAGGATTGTTGAATCCCGTGTTGAAAAACATAACAGTCATATTCGCAACGGAAAATTTGGCCTGGGATATGGGATACCAACCTATGTCTCCCGGAATGATCTGAATAAAACAATACCGCTAAGGTAGGGTTGGGTCCATAGCGTGAAGAAAGGGGACTACAGAAGGCCTTCAAACAACGGATGCCTCAACAATAGCTATCCTTTTGCATGCAAAGCCACTTTGCAAAGTAATTTGTAAAAATTTAAAACCGGTGAGAGCCGAGAGGTTTATTGTTCATTTGAAGGAATTAGACTGAGCTCCATCTCAATAAAATGCACGAAAGCACATATGGTACAAAGCAACACAGGTGGCCGAAATTTTGTGTAATTCGGCAAAAAGTTATTATACACCTCATTTTAATTCTTTTTTGGACCAATAACTAATAACCAGCAATGGTTCACAGAGCCCCTGGTTTTAAAATACCATCAGTTTCATTCTGTTAAGCGCACCTTTTATGGTGCAAGTAATAAGCAAGTCACTTCTTATCAAAGGTGCTTCATTATAATGAACATTCACATCCTTTTCAAAACATTTAGACTACAGGACGGTCGACAACTTGCTGGCACACAAATAAATATTTCGGAAATCGTAAAAAATCGTGTATCCTAAAATACTTGGAGAGATAAAATATTTGCTAGTGTACGTATATCAAGGCTGACACAGCAAATTAAGGGCGGAGTTGTTCAGAAGTCTAAGAACAAAACGTTTCTAGGACCCACCGTACCATTTTTAAGCAAGAATTACATTACATTACATTGCTTTACATACAAAGATCCGCTTGCAGGACTTCGTTTCTAGACGGGTCACAAAAATTTCATCTATTTCTGTTCCCCCGTGCAGGACCATACGTAAAAAGTGAGTACTTAAGGGAGGCAATTTTTGGTCAGATTCCATGTTTGGTAGGTTTGGTAAAACCGAAGTCAAAATGGATGAACTATGATTGCTCGTAGGCATTTAAGATGTGAAAACAATGGGCTTTTTTTCCTACTTAGGGCTGAGATAACTTCGCCAGCCATTTTTGTGCCGTTAAATTCCACACGCTGCTGGGAACAGAAATAGGCACTTAACACTAAAGATTACTAAAAAACTGGGAAAGCGACGATCTCTCTTGGTGCCTTTGTTTTTCATTACAAAAAAGTAGATTTAGGTTGTTCTTATATTTTACTTATTAGACCGCATGGATGCGGAGATGAGATTTGATAACTCAATCAGTTTCCATTGGCTTTTGCAAAATGACAAAGTACAAACTGTTAGCCAGATAGGGAGCATAAAATCCCCTCTGAATTGTGTTCCGTTTGGTTTAAAAAATTACCTCCAGTATGAGATTAAAAACAAGGCGGTTGTATCCGAGGTGGTAATAGGATGAGCAAGTGCTACCTTTTCAAAAAATGGCATTCGCTCACTAAATTTATTGTCTCGCTAGTTATTTCCTTGATGTAGCATGATGTGATCACAAAAATACCAGTTTCTCCTTGTGGACGGCACAGAGGGGATGAATTTTCACCCATGTGACTGTTTCCCTGTTCAGTAAAATTTTACGCTTGCCATGTCCAAACTAGAGGAATGATAGTCTGATGGCTAATAGATAGGTTAGGTGACCTAAAGTCTGGAATATTTGATTTTTTCATATGCGGTGTGACTGATTGCTGTTAAACGTTGGCTAGGGAGCTTGATTAAAAGCAGATTGCAGCCCAAGGAGTCAATTATTGGGACTAAAAAGACATTAAAATACTTTAACCAAATTATGTAGAATTCGAAACAGTTTAAGTCGTAATTTCCAAATATCTTGGAACATCACGCTGCCATACTATTAGCCAAAAGTGTCCCCTTTTAATCCTCAATTAGATTTTATCTTACTAATTATGTTATTGAAGACGATAGTGTGTTCTTAAAGAGATCCATCTGCTGATCAAATTCTGTCCTGTAATATGCTGAAAAATCTAATGTCAGTTGCGGAAAGCTGGTGAAAATTTCTGTCCTATATTTGCTGTAAGATTTGCACTTCGCTGAACGTTTCCATTTATAATCCGTGGAAAATAAAAAATAAAAAAATAGGTAAATGGGGAATAGATTTAAGCAAAAACTTTGGACGAGTTTTGTTTGCAATAGCAGATTTTCATTGCTAAATCATAAAAAGTTTTCAATATATTCTTGCTCGATTTGCCTGAAAAATAATTTTCAAAAGATACGTAATTGGCAAGTAAGACCGGAAGGTGTATGTTCATTTCGCAATTTTTACGTCTCTCATGTAAACGCCAAAGGATTCATCAGCAAAAATAAAACGAGGCATCAAAGATAAGCAAAAACTATCTGTGCAGCTCAGTTGTGTGTCGACCTGATAACTCGTTTAAGATTACGTAGTCCTTTATAGCCCCACCATCAATGGGGGTTCAAGTTGCCTAGTATGATTATTTAGGCATGACACGAACAACTACAAAACAATCACTATACTATTTTTCTAAACACAGAGGTTTACCTGGGTAAGTTACTAAATTTGGCCGTATTTATCCGATTACATCTACAAAACTCGGGACTTCTCAATTTTGTCAGTCTACTAGAATTTTAGTAGTCAAGTACTGCCGCGGATGCCATGCATCATGATTTAACCATAGATTTTCATCATGCCATTAAAAACAAATTTACTGAAATATAGAGCCTAGGCTCATCATATCGTACATTTATTTCTTATCCATAAATAACCACTAGTTGTAGCTTCTTGGACTTTAGCGTTTGATATGAGGACTAATAATCATTTGCCCTAACCCGTCATTTGCAAGACTTGGTAGCCCACAGTAGCGAACAAGAAATTTTAACCGACAGGCGAAGCTGGCAGCCTGCTTGTTGTGTGAGTTCTTGAACAATAACTTTTCGTTGGGATTAGGACTCAACCAGGCCGCTTACGTTGCTTGATGAAGCTTATGAGGTTTAGGGAAATAATCGCATAACCAGTAGTCCATCGACCTTTTACTAACTCCCTCTAAGGATGCCTCCATACCGGTTTTCCTGTCGTCTCAGAACAAGTGTGCGAATATCCATTGCGAGTCTGCAAAAAGCTTTGTTAAAGCAGACAGATTTCATCAGGTTTTGTTAGGTTTCATTAGAGTTTAGTAATTCTCAATATGTCATTTTTCTGCTGGAACGAAAAATGCATCAATTTCCAGATGTAACAATAAACTGATCAAATTCATGTGCACATCTTAACATCTTAACACACTTATAGAGATGTTACTGTTTGAGATAAGATTTTATGGCCTTGTAAGCTTTTATCATGCTCGTTCATTTTCTTGGATGCATGAACTTTTTTCAGAGGCTTTTGGATGTAAGTCGTTTTCCACCTGGTAATTCATTTTTCACTGCACATAATACCTAAAATGGCATAACCCTATATAAAAATGTAATTACTTCGCAGTTCAATTTTAACGTATCCAGCGCAACTCAACTAGACGTGTTAACTCACGGTATTTGTAAGCCTTATGTAACTTTGCGAGTGAGAAACGGGCAATAACCATCATTTAAAACGTTCGTCTTGATTAGCCTGTCAAAAAAGGCGATTTTCCTGGGTTGTTTTTATTGGTACACGTGGACAGTTTCGCAGGCTATGAGTATAGTTCTCTTATTCTAAAAGCTCGTTTGCTTTCAAATAATCACAGTGAGATGCAAAAATTATATTATTTTGTTCTGGACAACTTGAAAATGAACAGCAGAGACAACCGAGAGACAACAGTTTATTTTAGAAGAATAGGCTTGCGCGTCCTGGCGAATTCGTCGGAGAAGTGGAACCAAATACGTTTAAAATAAATAAACCATTTCAGTTGACATACATGCGACTAGGTATAATTACTGGCCCCATGATAAGGCATGTTAAATTTTATTGAGAAATTCGTATATAGTATAGTTGTAGGCTCACTACGCCCCGTCAAATTTGACATTTTCAATATATACCTTGGGTAAAATCAGCAGTTGTACATACTATTTTATTAAAGGTGTTCATGGCATGTGAATTTTTTTGTATCTGTGTTAGGATATAATAAGCACAAAAAATCGTCCAATTCTATAACTAACTTTACTTATTTGCTGCTGAAAAACATTTATATAAAGGGGTCTGGACAAGTTTAACATCACAATGTCAACTACAATTGAAGGGGTATTTAATCGACGCTTTGCCAATACCGCTTATACACCGAACTTGAAAATGTGTTCCTGGGCTATATTATATGGCATAATATTTCTGACGTGGTCCCCTTAAATAAGTTGGCATGTGTCAAAAATCTCATCTCATTGAAAACTTGCACACCTTTTACAGAAACACAGCCTTCATCCCGTTTACACAACAGCACCCGATTTTAGTAGCGAATAGTAAACATGAAAGAAAGGTGCATTCTTATTTTCTCTTACAAACTGCCATCAGTTAAGTTTCCGCATAAGGAAAAATGTCCCCTGGCAGCGCAGTGCATTTTCAAAGCTGGCGCCCTAGTACGCATAAATAATATCTGGATTAATTGTTAAAAATGGCACACTTCTGCGGAAGAAAGTTCGCTAGAATGTACTTATTCTGTTCAACAACTCATATCAGAAAAAAATTAACCTTCCTGCGAGTGGACAAAGAAATATGCATACATCCATACCAGTATGATATAAAACCACTGATAACTGGAAGCAAGTGGTGTAGGTATTCACACAAAGTACAGTTAGTAAGACGGCTCAATATTGTGTCGGTAACGTTCAGGTAAGCGGCTCTATATAGTAAACAAATGTATGTGCCCTGCCACGCCAAACGTACCAATGAAATACTCAAAATCCGTGGTTGGATTATATTTGTACCCTTGCCTCATGAGTTGTGCACATCATTATTTTCGAATTATTTAGGAACAAGACTGCCGTATGATGATACTCAGCTTTCTAGCGCTGGTTGCTTTTTATTCGGATTTCTCCCGAGATAGTGTTTATGTTTGACTTGGTGACTTTTGCCACCCTAATGAGAAAAATCTGTTCCGGCTATAGTTACTTTTGAATAATAAATCAACCTATCCCGCAAGGATTGCCTCTCAAAACAGACCGCTTGCTTCTTGTTCCTTTAATTAGTAGTACTTTCTCTCTGCTCGCAATAGAGAGCATTCTCAGTCCCGGGAGTACCACTTAACCGTTTCTCAGTGTTTTATTAAATTCAAGGCTCTTTGATGGGGGATGCTTCCACACTTAAAGAGTGCAAAACATTATTTCAGTTAGTACTGAATTTTTATTCTCCAAATATAATAAGTAGTACACCATACGTTTGGAAATTGGGACGCGGTTGCTTTTTTCAGTAAGCCACACCCAAACGTACGGTGCAGGGATAATTTTGATCAAAAAATATCTTCGAACACCACATAGTAGCATTACGTCAAAAAAACCGAGCTAAGAAGAAACGCACCTTTTACTTTTACTGCAACTTGAGCTAATAACTCACAAAAATGCTGACATACCAAACATTGTGTAAATGTTAAATAGAAAAATGTTTTGGAATACAGATACTAAAAACACAGCGTGGAGTTTTTCGGTTTTATCACCAGGTTTTTTTGTTTTGTCAAGTAGACCAGACAAACGAAAAAAATATCATTTTTGTGACCTAAAAATAATGTCCTACTGAAGATCTAATGATAACCATTTACGAGAGTGTTATCAGTTATCTTACGGGTACACCCATTAGCTTCATACGAATTTTCTCTACTTCTCAGTGGCTGAAGAAGTCGAAGATGAATGTAAGTCACGAACACTACGTGTAACAAAGAAGCCAAATCAGAGAAATTTTGTACGCAAAGAAATTTTAACTTCGTACGGATTTGGACAACTTATGTTTTAAACAATTTCCATTGACTGCTACATAAGAGGTTGTGTGGCATTCGATCGTCTCTAAGTGCACTGTCTAAAATATAGTTATTGTATTGTCTACTCGCCAATGATTCTTTTCACAACACCTAACTTGACTATGGCCGGGGTAATGGTGCCAAGTGGTGGCCTAGATGAGCAGGATTTTTGCTACAGTCAGAATAAATAATAACACGGATAACCAGCATGTTACGCTATCAGTATTGTGGCAACAGTTGTAGTTATAAAACCAATAAAACGGAACGAATAGCACGGATCACCTGAGAGGGGATGAATCACAAATACACTCTTGCGAACGATTTTTGAGTTGCATATTACACTCTTGCGAACGATTTTTGAGTTGCAATCACAAGTCATAATAATTCAGATTTAAAAGAAAAGAACAACCTCAAAGTTTTTTCACTGTCATTTGAACTTATAAGTAATGCGTAACCTCAGAATTTGTAGGGAGATTCATACCTTGCTAAGTAGTCCCATAAGGTAATGAGTGCCTAGCTAGCATGGTGGTAGACTAGCATCAATGCAGGATAAATGAAATGCCACAAGATTTCTGCAACGGTTTTAACATTACCGGACATAGAACAGTATCAGTCGACCACTGCTCTGGTACTTGGGGAGATCCATGTATTAGGCCTCAGATGACATTCTCCTGCTGGAATTTTTATCTTTCCGTTTAAGACTAATCAAGATGCTATAAGAAAATGCACAGCTATGAGTAAAAACGAAAACCGCATGATATTCTATGACTGACCCACACTTCTTGGCACTTTATTATACCTTTCAGTCAGTGGTGGTAAGTGTATGCTCGTGTATGAATGTCAGCAAAATCGATTGAAAATTTTTTAATGTTCCCATCCATTGCATTATCTTGGCTCATCAAGATTCATGTCACTTATCAAAAAATGACTGCCAATGAAAAAGATCCGTGTGCTGTAGAAGCAGACTATATGGTATCTGGTGATGATTAAACCTTAATTCCAGTGTTTATGCATGTGATTGTTGAGTTGGAAGGGTAACACACGTTTCACTACCTTAGTTGGTGTTGGGGTTATTAAATTAGGAATGAAGAAATGTCTTCCATTGATATTTGTCCAGCCACTTGGCAGCGTGAAAGAAAATTTGTATAGCATTCAGCTCGCAAGCCACTACTCTATTTTATGTATTTTATGCAGGAAGAAATTGACGAATTATTGCCTTATAAAAAGACCACTGGTAGTCGTCCGCCAAATTTGTCAACAATCTATACCTCCGTTCCAGTTAAACGTACTACTTATAAAGCCAATATATTATCTTGGTTACATAAACGCACCATGTCTCTAGTGTGTTGCGTGGTATTACTTAGCAGGTGTCGGATACAAACTTTGTCAGGTCTTCTCTGCGAGTTCGGATTTGCCTCAAAGGTAGTGAAACTGGACTCAAACTAAGTGGCTCGACCTAGCTTTGCTCTCGAAGAATTACTTTTTAACTGCCCGTAAAAACAACCGGCTAGGTTGTGCGAAGTAGCAATTTCACAATTCAATAAACACTACCCAAGTTATTCATTTCGCATCATAAATAATAAAATAATCATAATCATAATCATCATAATCATAAAATAATACTCATAATCATAAAATATAAGATTAATCTGTACACTATCCCACCAGTCCAAAGAAAATCCTTGTGTGGAGAATTCTACTGTGAGACGACCTGAACCGGGGTTGAAAATATTCTTGTGTGAACTTTTATGATTGAGCTTCCGCTCAGTTGCTGCCACAGTTTCTAGCACAGTTTGTTGTTGAGCCCTAAAAGCACCCACAAATATTTGCTACTCTGTCTTGCCTTACGGCATCGCAGAATCTTGATATTTTTCAGTATAGACAAGCCAATGCGTTTAGGAGAAATACGTAAACTCGTTAAGCATCGGTTGCAAAGTTGTAAGCGATCTGAGCTGCGAGTTTACTGACATGGATTGTGACACCATACTTTTTGTTTTGGTATGTTTATATTACTAGTGTGTGTTGCATTTTTATTTGTCTTAAGATCAAAATAATAACGTTGAAAGATTTCGAATTGGTAGCCACTTTTAGGATGGATTTGTTTAATGTTAATATTACATTAATATTATTATATTATTATATCAATATATTAAAATATACTAATTATATTAATGTTAGACAGACAGGAATTATCGTTTTTTCATAATGAACGATAATTTTGTCTTCAATAAAAAGCTGATTTTCGTTGATTGATTTTCGGTACAATTGTTTTAATGTAGGCTCTTATAGGTAAACTTATTTAAGAACCATCATGCAAGCAACAATTGTACCAAAATTCTTATATTTGATACCTTAGATCTAGAAGATAAGTAAGTCACAAGATTTGTTCATCACGCGCGCTCTTGATAAGCCAATCAAAGCAATCGTTCACGTCCTGAACAGTGATACTTAATATCAGCCCCAGATTTTTAAACGATCTGGTGCCTATCTTAAATCCTGTACCCATTCGATGATAATATCAAAGTCAGTTCACAGCGTTTTTATTTAGCAAATGTTTATCTCCCATAAGGGCTGAGTATACTAGTTCTGTTTCGTGCTATCCTACCTTCAGTTTAAATTTTACGTAAGGCATTCACTGAAGTAGCCACCAAAATTTAGCATCGTCCACGTATCGGGTGGCCATGTGGTACGATCAAGTTCAGAAAATCGCCCGAATAAATTGGCCCTGCTTTCTATCCTAGCAGTAGTTTTGTAACCAAATGCCCACAAAACCGATACATTCTTGCGAAAAACAGATAACCAAGTAAAATATTATTACATTTTTATGTTAAGAAAATGACCTTTATGAGCCAGAGGCCAAAAATCAAACCGTGCCGACACAACGAAACAATTATGCCAGGGCGAATGTGGGAAACCGATCAAACGCGAGTTATGTGAAAGGAAAGTTTACAAATCTTGCAGTCGCCTACCAGCAGTTGGCAAATGATGGCAGTGCTTTTTTGGGATTGAGTGTTTGCACGTCACATAGGTTAATTTGTGACTTGCTAGCTACGGGACATGCCACGTTTGTAAATTCGCATGCCTCTTGTTTTGACGGCAGCAAAATCTCAGATCCACTTGCTTCCGGTAATCCGGATGGAGCGTCTTAATCACGCCTTAGAGCAACTCTAACTTTGATCTCATCTTCTGCATCAAATCTCAAATTTCCTGAACCTTCCATGCAGGTTAACAGAAGCAAACAGATATTGCAGAACACATTGTCATGCCCCTTTATAAAACTAGAGCGGGAAGTTACTGAAATCACCTGAAGGTAGAGTGAAAGTTGATGTATACAACTGCACATGCTTGGATAACAAGGAAATAATTATATAAAGACGGAACTGAATCTGCGATTACTGTAAACAATCATTGATCTGGAAATATTTCAATGCCACCTTCGTTCCACTTATGCTTATACGAGTGAACAAAATGACAACGTATGTCAAACTTACTGCGTAATTCTGAGAACTGTATGTTTCTGTAGTTGGACAAACCTTCCCCCTTTCATGTGCAGGCAACGACACCGAGTGCATGCGACTGTTCATGCATGGAACCCTAGATTACGTCTTATTCTTCCGCCGATTTTACGGCAAAAGGCGGCAGAACGTCTTGCTCAGAGAATGTTTCTGGGTGGTGAACAGTAAACTAGACAATTGGGGTGCGGATAAAAAATTCCAGTTTCATTTTTTAATTTCATGTCCTGCGTGCATTTAAACTATTTTATAAAATTATTTCATAAACTACTTTACTTTACTAATATAGAATCAACACTCGTCGTAAGTGCATGTTTTGAAAATTCTGGAACACAATCAAGCTCCCTAGACAATGACATTGCTATAGTTAGCACGACTGCTTTGGGAGATACATATGGCAATTGGACCGGATATTGCCTAATAAAATTCACTGAATTTTGTGCCCGTATGACCTGTTTCATTTATCAGGTTCTCGTAAAGCAAGGGGACAACCAGAAACTGAACCCTTTGGTATAATTGTATGACTTTGTTCAGCCTCAATGGAAGTGAAGGTTACTTTTTAAAGTTGGGTATCTGGAGTAATTCGTACTGGGTTAGTTGATGTTTGTTGCATTTTTAAGACGTTTTTTCTGACTGAAAATTTCAGCATATTCTTTCCCACGAGTTTTAGGCACTTTGATTTTTCCCAATGGGCTTACGTAAGTAGGATAGTGTCCAGAAGCGAAGCATTTTGAAGTGAGCATGGGCAAAAAAGACATCCCTCAAAAAGGTGGACATTTTGTCACTCTGATGAGAAGTTGTAACGTTTTGGACAAGCCAAAGCTGGCTCTATTTGACAGTGATCTTTTCATTGTAAGCTCTGAAGAAGGGAGTCGGCCTTTGTCTTTCGGTTAACCATTCAAAAAACTAGTTAAAATATAAGTGTTTTGTTCCATTTTGAGCGAAGCTCAAGATTTATTGTGGTGTTTGTTGCTGATTATTTGATGCAATACTTTTGATGCTGTAGATAGCTTGAGAGTTTTAAACGCCGGTAAGTTTGAAAATCGTGTCATTCAAACTAGTTTGTTTATTCATTGAAAAACTAGATCGGTATAAACATGAGTCCAATAAAAGTATCGCTAGTCAAAATGTGGTAGAAGGTTTTTGTAACTGTTGAATGCAGCTGTGCCCACATTCCATCACCCTTCCATCAATGTTGAGTTCCAGATATACTCAGCCTAACACAGAATGTGAACAGTCACATTCGCGTTCCATCTCATGAAGCAACTTCGTTTGACCGTTTCAAGAAAGCGTATACTACAGGGCATATTTGAATTGCACACGTGCGCACATTACCTAACTGAAATATTCGCCTTTTCTTGCAATACTTTTACAGTACGGGACCTGCTGTATCAAGGTGCGTATTTTGTCCTCACTGATTTTACAATAAATCCCTCCTAGCAAAGGGATCATTTTTCGTATGCTTCTGGTCATTCAAAACCCAATATTTTTGTAGAATAATTAAGAGATTACCACTTTTCAGGAACGAGCACACATTGGGTTAGCGGAGAAATGTTTTGCTCCTCATGCTTCCACCTGCACACAGCCCCAACCCCTGTCATTCTAAAGCCACTCATAAACTCCGTATTTGAATAAATGGTACAAAGTAGTAATTCATGGCAGTTAACAGACTTTTGAAGACTCGCCTCCAAAATGTGACAAGCACTTATGGATAGGTTAATTTTTACAATATAATGACAACTCAGTTAAGCCTTCCGACCTTACTTCTTTTCACAGGACTTAGTCTTGTCATACCACTGGACAAGTTATTATCCGAGCACAGAAATCAAATTCCAGAAGCACATATTACAGCGAATCACACATGTTTGCCAGTTAGCTTTAGCCAATCAGCTCTGCAAAAGTTTTCCTCATACTTTATCATTCCGGAAGAATCCAGAGAACGGCATGTTCTTCTAACCAGGGCTTTCTGGAGATTAATCAATTCAGTCCATTTGTTAAGTCAACTCCCAAAAAGTAAAATAAAGTTGGCGAGCGATGCGTAAAAGTTGAAGTCTTTAAAATAAGGTTGGGAGAGTTTTAAAAAGAAATAACGGTAAAATATGTATTTCTTGCGGCTGATAAGAAACTGTTTCTATAAAAATTCATACATGATCTCATATGAGTTCACTGGTAGCAGGAGGCAATAAATGCAAAAATACGACTTCTAATTCCTTACTTTAATCTTCGTTACTTAGTGTCCAGCTCAATATATAGTGAGTTTTTGTTCACTGTACATCGCTTAACTTGACAACAAAATACTGCCATTCCTGGCTATGTCACTGTGCCCATTAATTCTTTTTGTTTATATTTAGGTAGACAGCTAATCCGTGGGCTCAGTTTGACCGAGTTTTAATTGGTTCACGCCGTTTTTTATTGGTAAATTATTTTAGTCAGCATTTTGCCCCAAATGTTAAAGTTCATTTTCCTACTTGTCTTCGAGGAAGTCTTCTATTCCACCAAATCCCTCAGTGTTTCATCAACTCACCAAGATACAGTTCCATTGTGAGACGGACCGAAACACCGGCAAACAAAAAAAAACAATATTTTGCTTGCAAGGTTTACAGAGATTGTAAAGCCGATAGAAGGGTAATCTATTCCTCCAAGTTGTTGTTTGTAACTTGAGGGAAAACGGAGCGCATCACAACTCATCTGAACGCTATAGTAATGGATCCTTAGAAGATTATTGTCAGTTCCACCACATTTATAAGGAATGTATGCTCCTCCAAATCATACGCTTAGTGAGAGTTTGAGCTTCCTTATCACCAGTTGACAAACATGACTGTCTATTTTCAAGCACTATTTCATTCAACGTTGAAAAGTTATGACTTTTTAAGCCTACACTAACCACACTGATAAACCTGGTCATTTTTGCAGAGTTCTGACTAATTGATGCTCTTCAACTGGTCAAAATGATGGCTTTAGGCTTTTCTTTGAGTGGTTGAATTCACTTGGAACTTGTGTAGATAGAGTCAAATTAAAATCACTTCGAGGGATAAAATTTTTAGGGAACTATGTAGAAAATAACTCTGTGAATATCAGAACACCATGAGTTTTAAAAAATGTTGCTTCTAAAGAAATATCTGTAACGTCAAGTCTTAGTTAGTAATGATTTCAGCACACTATTTGACAAAATTTAAAATATTTTTTAAAATACTGCTGAGTGCAAGGCTAGCTACACTATAACGATGCGCCGTTTATAGTTACTTTAATTGGTGTTGATTTAACAATCATATCATTGTGACGAATACACAAACTTTATTGCTCGCTGAAAGATGTACAACGGCTGTTAAAAATCAACGTAATCATGAAAATTGTTTGAATGTTTGTGTAGGTGATCCGGCCATCGTTTAGATTTGTACTCCACGCGACTAGTTTTCTAAAAGCCGCCTACTAATGGTTTATGACGGAAAATGCGTACTTTTTGTTGGATTTCGCCATTGCGATTGAAGAGGGAACCATAACAGAAAGCGCAGCAGAAGAATAAATAGTGTACAAGAACACGCAACGTCACACGCAAGGACGTGAAAGTCTCAAATTAACGAAAACTATAGAAACTTTAAAGTATATAGCGAAAGTGAATGCCTTAAGTCCTGAGTTTTGGGGGTAAACAAAAAGGATAGATCTACCTGTGCCTTGCGGGGTTATTGGATTTCGAAAAGTACATACAACTAGTTCAGTTTCACAAGAGCCGGAGAACAAGTAGTTTTTAAGAAACCCATTATACTCGCCAATTTCACACTGATGGACGATCAGGAAGACAATTTTTCCAGATCGCGCAGGGTCATCTACTCAACAGTGACATTAGACCCTAGGCAAAAACAAATGCAACCAAATATGGCGCCAGCATATTATGTCGGAAGGCGGACGATGCCCACATATTGGATGTAAGGGTGAAACTTCAAGAAGATTCACGATTCTAGTATACAGTGGTATGCAGGAAGGGTGATCAACAGTTGGATCAATTTTAGAGGAGCAACTTCTGAGCAAACAAAAGGAAAAAGATTCGGGCCGAGATACTGATATAGAAAGGATAACAAGATACTGGCAGCTTGTACGTGTGGTAATGACGGAGCTACTGCCGGCGAATGCATCAGAACGTGATAACAAGGACACCTTCAGTCTTATTGATGGCGAGTTTGCAGGAGTTACGAACGTCAAATGTTTGGAATGTATTTAGAAAAGGGTTCGTTTACTGGCGTTCACCTAATCAATCCCCCTCGCAACTGTACTAATAAAGATACAAGTAAGCACATCGCTTAAAATTGCAGTGTAAAAACTATAGCAGGTCCTCTGAAAGGAAGATGAAGCATCATTTCGAGTGCAAACTCTCCCAGGATAGAGATCCTTCCAGTTCACTTGGCGGAACAAAATCAAAATGTTTAATGCAACATCGGTTTGGGCTCAAGGGGTGAAAGTATGTTCACATGTGACCAGGCGATGTTGCAAGGGATCGAATATGTCTGAGTTGCTACTGATTAGTCCGTCAAAAAGTAATCAAAGGTCGTTTACCACTCTGAGGGCCTTAGATGAATCAAAGGTCGTTTACCACTCTGAGGGCCTTGGATGAAACTAAGGAAGGAGTACTGCTAATAAGGTGTCTTTAGCTTTCAAGGGGCCTTCCTTTCCACCCGTAACGCCTCAAGCATACATACCAATCAACAATGTATGTGCTTGGACACACGACAACAACAGGAAACGAGAAGGGCTACGTAGGAGGCATAGTTCTACTGCCGATGTGCGCCAACGGACTCGAAGTCATTTCAGTCAACCGCTTTGCGCAACCAACAGAACAACTGTCGGTTAAAAAACGGACCGGTACACCGTGTAGAACGAAAGACAGGAGGTGAAAAGCTATCGACCGTAAAAACGAAATCGGGATCGCAACGCGACGGGTAGGCAGGTTTCCGTAGACCATGGACCAAGAGGATAGCTCACATTTCGAAGATTTAAACGGATGGCGCTCAATGTCGAAGTTAGTTAATCCAAGCGTTTGTTCATCCACTCCTTCTGCTGGGCAGTCAATTAGTCATTCGCTTCATTCAGTCGAATATTCAGTAGTAGTGGCAATGAGTGAATATGCATGGACCCGTAATTCTTCTTCTATCTCAGGCCAGGATTATTCGTAAATAGAATGTTCAACCCCGTTGGCTGAACCAAATACTGGTTATCAATAGTGGTGCAAATTTGTTCTTCTGCTGTGATAGCAAAAAGAAGAGAACACTTACAGCTGACGGTTGCACCCTTTTGCAAACCACATTGGTTGATATCTTGCCAACGTGTAGAATGAGGAAGCAATACAGCGATCAAGGTTTGCTCTAAATTCGGCCCGCTTTGACATAGTTTAACTTTCGACAGTTGTTACCAAGCCTCCAGTGGCAGAAGCAAGTAGAGTGCAAAGTGAAGATGACTTTACAAAACTTGTGGAAGACCAAACAGAATCCCTTGCGCGCACCAATGTTTGGCCTCTTTTTGGCGAAATTGTAGTCAGTTAAATAATTCCACACAGCAGATAAGACCCACTGTGAAAATTGGCAGCATTTTTTCCGAAGACAACAGAATCTCTACCTGACGGCCATATAGCGCTGATCCGAAATGGTTAGTCGACCGTCATAAAAAGCGGGCGGCTTGCTAATTAAGGCTGCCGTCTCAACAAACTTTGGTTGGTTAGACCTAAAACTTTGTGGGCGGCATGTTTATAAGTTTTGGAATAGACCACAGACGTAATACGGATAAGTGTAAGCTGAGTGGTGCTTGTAAAATCCCCAATAGTTTCCTTTATTTTCGCTGCTATATTGTATTGAAATGCCGTGATACTCTTTTCAGCTCCAATCTACTCAGATGGCCAAAATGATTTTAGTTGGCTCTGATTAAAGCGATAGAAACTGAAAAATGCTTTGTGGGTTCTCCACTGTACACTAGTACAGCTCAATATTGGATATACTGGAGTAACAAACATCTGAAAGACCTTCTGGAAACAAGGGCTATCTAGCCACATTCATTGAGGCCAGGAAAAACGTGACTGTTTGAAAATGGTATGGGAAATGGTTTCGCTTTGTTTCATTTGGTAAGAGGAAGCAGCCCCAACAGAGAGACATTTTGGTGTCTTCCAAATGCAATGCAATGCGGCTGATAATCACTGTACGGCCCAAGTTGCATTACGATTGTCACATCCATTTTTCTCGTAAAAAACAGCACTGTCAGACTAACGTTTTTTGCTCATTGCTTCAGAAAATAATATCCCTGGTAAGTAGTGGAAGGTGTCTTAATATCAGGTATTAAGCTATTTTGAATTTAAAGACAGATGTGAAATGCCGTCACCCTGTGAAAATAAAAACGTACCGTTCTTTTATGTTACCCTTGGGTCACTTAAATCAGACGTGCACAACAAATAAATTGTGGCATACCGTGTCGTAAATGTAATCCAGACAGCTCAGCCGATCCGTCCTGCTACCATACTTCTTAAGTAGCGCTTGAACAATATGCCTTTGGTGGTATTTTGTCAATTTACTGAGAAAGTTTATTCCGAAGCAGTATTTGAACTTGAAGCTAAATATGGTAAACTGGTCATATTGCACTTTAGGCCATTTTGTAGCTTACCAGTAAGATCGATCCTTTTGAGAAACTATTTATTTGACGTGTAAAGGCTATGCAAACGACGTGTTTTTTATGTTAGGCGAAGGTTAAAGATTTTCCGCATTTTTGTCGTCTACTTATCGCACAGTTTATACGAAGCAAGAAGGTTTAAGCAGCAGTGATCTAGACTTGCCAGCTGTTCGTTCCAGAGCTGGTAGGGGAAGGCCCCATTCCGCCTTTTGGGAAATCGGGAGCTCGTCATGTGTTTCCGGAATTCTGTTTGTGACGACACAGACAGGTCACCTTTAGGTTGGCATTGAACGAATTTATATTTAATTTCAGTTGCAGTCTTATTTCATTTGAAACAACAACTTAATTACTGATTTTATTTTCTTAATCAGAGCCAGTTTATTATCTGGGTAAGTAAACCTGTAAGGACTTCCAAAGTGTCGTCTTTATTTAAAAGCCCAAGTTTATTTCCATATGCCTACCAACTACTATTCATCGGTTTCTAGCATCAGCGAGAACCAGAATGTTACCAGGAAGACTAAACTAGCCTGAGTTGATATTGAGCCCGCAATAGAACTCTTAAATCCTTGCAACTTACCTGAACACAGAAATGACTCAAACCCATTTTGCTATTACCAGTGAAAAGAAAAAGGCCTTCTCGCTGAGAATTCATTTATCAGCAAGCGTGAACTAAGCAGTTACAAGTCATCAGAATGGAAATTTAACATCTTAAATGCACATGGTCTTCAAAAACTAAGCATTCTCATGAGTCTTCTCAAACTTACCTGGATATTAATTGCCTATTACAGACTAGTAGAAGAATACAATACAATACACAATTTCCATAACAAACTTCACCTTCCATCAGATATGGAGACGGAGCTTGGACACCAAACCGTAGGCTACTTGCATGGTTCATAAGTAGTAAACACAGTCACACTTGTAGCGTTAATTTGAGTAAATATAGTAGTTTCTTCGGCAGCACTAAGGTCTGCCAAAATTTGTTCACAGAGCTTAAATGTTTATAATTTACAGTTTTATGTTTGTTAAGCTGGTGGCCTGAAAAGAACGTCCGCAAGAACAAATTTATTCTGTGTTTATTTGGACTGAAGATGTAACCGACGACAGAAACAGGGGTGGTTAATCAACATCAGTTTCGCACTTTGCACGGCTGATTTTACTCTTACATTATTGCTGAACACGGAAAAAAGCGGCTATCCCTATTTATCGACGAAAACTAGCTACTTGCATTTCATCAACTAGTTCCCAACAGAGGTAGAAACTGTTCCTTTTTTGTTTATCCAATTAAACGTTCTATTAAACGTTCTAATTTAAACGATTCCTGCCACCAAATGAAGGCAATAAAATCAAACTAGCTTTCTACCCCCTAGTTAGCCGACCTTAACAACGAGAACCAGGTTGTGGCTAAAATATTCGGGCCGCTTCCTTAGAGAGAGTAGATGATGCAGACCTGAATAATGTTTGTGACAAACGCAATGACTCAAGCTTATGCCTGAAAATTGAGAAATACATTTTGACAATTTGCAGTAGTAATAATTCCATTATCTTTAACAAAGCGTTTATTTTTTAACTGCATCATTTTGAAGCTTCCGACGATCGTCTTCGTAAGTTCGCCTTTACACAAATCTTGCTCCGCAGGATAATAGGCAACCAGAAGATTTCAAACTTCCACGAATTGTATAAAATTTGAAAAGAACCGTTGTAGTTAATTTAATCTCTACACAAAATCCATAGTAGAAGAGCTTAATCACGGCGACAAATGAAATTTTGTACAGAACGCAAAGTATTTTGTTCATGAGCACGCATTCTGATAGTAGTCTGTAGAAGCCCGGTCATAATTCAGACAACATGGCTATACAAATCAAAACGGACATTACGACCCTAAAGTTCCTGCCTATTTTAGTGCATTTCAACCCAACTCGCCCATATATGCATTTGTCGTTTAAAAAGTGCTAAAAGTTAAAATACTGATGGCTGATATGAGGTATTTTTGATGTTATTCTTTTGCGCAGAAAAATATCAGAGTGATCTGAAGTGTGAGTATGCGATATTTGACGTAAATTTCTCTTGTATTCGTATATAAATTTGCCTACCACACATAAATACTGTTGCGTAAAACTTCAACGATTCGAAAACGTTCACCGCACTTGCAGAAGCAGCTGGCATAAATTTAACTGGATTCAGTTAAACCGTTTATCTGCTGAACGCCTAATCAGCTTATCAACACACGACATCTTTTGAGTTTGGTGACACTTCCCCGACAACACAGTTTCAAGGATTAAGCACTGGAACCAAACAGGCCTCAACTATGAGCATAAAACTACTTTAAAGAGAAAATCGCGTTAAAATTGCTATAATTTGAAAGCGGAAGATAATGACTGTCTAGTGAAATGTGATGAAGTAGGCTTGACGTTGGCTATGAATATAATCTCCGGTGGCCAAATGCTGAAAATATAATTCTTTAGGAAGTAGGCTTATAAGCAGACAAACCCATGTGCTTCATCATTCTTGCCTATCCTTTCAAGAAGCAAATTACATATGTTGTTTCACAACCACAGAGAAACTGACTTTGAGTTATAACCTAGAGTTTTTGTCGGCAGGCAATAGTGGCTTTAAATCCCGATTGTTGGATTAACGACAGACTCATAATTTGAATTTGGAGACTTGAAATTATTCACATAAAGCCATTCAATTTAAAAACTTGTGGGCTTATGCTGTACGATAATGAACAACGGGTTTGTTGCAGAGACCTTTGATTTACCGTCATCAAAGCTATGGACAGGAACTCTCATCAAACCTCAAGTAACCCTTAATAAAAAAGCTAGATTGAGTGGCTTTGGGTTGGGATTATTAGCCTGTCGGAACGTCCGGCACAACAATAGGTTATTTGTTTAATCAATGGACTGCAAAAGTCGCTACACACTTGAAGGTACTCTGATTGTACGAATTTGAGAAACTTTGTAGAATGTGCCAAACGGTGCTACTGGTCTTCGCTTGAGCAACGTAACTGGTCAATAAATAACCTGACACCATCATCATGATAATCGACAGCATAAAATCACTTTTCAACACTGAGGCTTTGCTGCCGTTCAGTCAACAAATGCAGCACGGGAATATTGGCAGTTGTAGGTATTGTGTTTGAAAGCGGGTGGGTATATTGCCAGGACGACCAGAAGGAGACAACAGGACAATTAGGGTCCTCAACCAAAGCCTTTGACTCGAACGTCAGATTGCAAGGCAGCGGCGTTGGTGAAAATGGCAAGTGCATTACCATTTTTAAGGAACATGTCACTACGTTTGTTTCAAACCTTTACATGGAGGGCTAGACTTCTAACCCTTTATCAACCTGATATGAGCGGGTCTGTCATGGAGGCACACAAAACGTTACATAAAGTTAAAATCCAGTCTCTTTCTGAGGAAACCTGACATAAATCTGTAACCGAGTAAGTGACTCACCTTTCCAATGTGATGAAGAAAGAGATCGAATAAGCTTTGGATGAATCACCCGCGGTTGGTATATTTTGGTGCGATACGTAGCGAAAAGTTGTCTTTTGGCTCAACTAGTATGATTTTAAATAGGAAAACTTATTTTTTTGTTTTAACTGGTATGTGGATGCAGATCCTTAAGACCGTTTATCCGTAACATGTTCCCATTTTACTCGCCCGTTCATTCGATTATGCGTAGCTTACTGGTCACCTCAGAAAACAGTTTGCACGTACGATAACTATATGAGGATTGGTTCACTAGTTTTGCCTTGCCGGGAGCAGTCATGTGTTTTGGTTGGCAACCACCGATAGAAGTGACCTTTGGGTGCAGAAAGACCCGCTCATAAAGATCAGCTTAGTTTGCTACGCAGCACTCTCGTGCAACATGGTTATTAAAGATGCACGTGTTACCAGAGAGTAATTTTCGTGATTCGTTGCTAATTTCTGGCTGTCTGTTAGCCACCTAATAACTGTAGGTGTTTAGACACAGAAATGAACCGTGCACACTGGTCACACAAAAGGGTACTGGGTGAAATTTGGCATCACGTTCGGTGCAGCACGTCGTGAACTGAGATAAAAATCTGCTCGAACCAGAGGCAGAAAACCTTACTTGTAGAAACACACACAAAGTTTTCTTCATGGACCGCTGCACCTGCCATCGTCACATATCAGAGTCTAAACAGGAAACTCAGATTGACATACTCAAGCAAAATAACTACTACCTTTCAGCCGTTTAGTAAAACTCCGCCCTAAATGAGTGAAAACAATCACCTAAAATTTTTATCATGGTATGAAATTTTTGCCTCTCCCTGGCTTGAGTGTGCCAACCGAAACCAGGGGGAGAGATATTGGCCGGTGTATGGTAAGCGATTACGAACACGTGAAAACTTTGAACTGCAGGGAGCAGATAACCCAAGCTTCAATAATGCTAATACAGAGTAGTACAAATAAGCTGCAGTCATCCCTAATAAGAGATAAGCCTTGTAATACTACCATAGTCATCTTAATTTTTATTGAAAAAAGTCGATTTTCCCTCTAAGACTCTCTGACAACTATGACTGGCGGAAAGCCTCGGGAAATATATATATATATATATATGTTTTTATTAGTGAACAATCCCCAAGGGATAAAAGGTAACACACTGCGAAGGCTATACCGTTCAGGCATGCACGTTTCATACGGTCTTCTTAAACTTCTGTGGACTTGATCGTTATCTTTTAGAAAGCCGAATAGTTTAGCGGAGTAAAAGCCGGATGGAAAACTGATAGAAAGCTGCGTCTTATGGTTCTTGTGGCTATAACTTCTCTCTTCTCCTTGTTTGTATGCAGTTGCCGTCCAAGAACGTAAGTAAAAATTTCATGCCGCTCCGGCAACTCTTATTTGCTGCGCAACTATTTTACCATCAATTTACGTGTCATTTTCCACGCGTCTTTACATGGCTCCTCATCGCTATGAGATTATCGGTGGAGTAAAAAGGCACGTGTTCTTAGGCTTTACATAATATGGCAGACGCATCAGTATCACCACACCTTCACCACACCTCTGATTCCTCTCAAGTTGGAACTATCAAAGTCAGAATACTCATCATCAAGCTAGAATATCTAGCCAGTAAATAGTGACGGTTTTAAGAGATGTTACAGATAGCTTCATTTTATTTCAGAAGCCATTAATGACAGAATTATTTAAGAGATCCTATGGACGTACTAGATTCCTGTGAGTCACTTCTGGTGTCTAGTTTGTAATAAGCAGCAAGTATAATGTTTCGAAGTCGTGGCTGTTCGGCTATCAATCGCGAGCTATATTGACCAACAAGGTATACCCTCAGGTTTGTCCGTTCCGCGGAGTAATGAATGACAAGTCGCTCATAGGCCAGCCGACCCCGACCAATGCAAAATATTGGAGCGCAAATTTCAAAGTCAGCCAGCAGACCACAACCAAAGTAGAGAACTTGAGAGAGATGCTTTGTATCATCTTCGTCAACTCATCTTGCAAAACTTTGGGCAGAACAAGCATAAATAAAGTAACGGATTGTCCCAAACCACAGTATACTAGCAGTCACCCCTATCAATAATTTGTGTAGAAATGACCTACCTATGGTAGACTGCATACATGGCAAAGGAACAAATAACTTGGAACCATAAGTGAGGAAAAGAGAGATGTAATTATGAGAACCACTTATTTCGGATGATGTATATGGCACGACGTGCCGGTGAAATACCTCAGGAAATCGGAGGAGCTTCCAGTAGTGAAGCCATCAGTTTCATGTTAGTGATCTGGTTGTAACGTAATTAGGTTGATTATCAGATGACAAGCACTAACAAATGTCTGTTTTAGAAGAATGCGGATGATTACAAAAGTAAAGTGCACTTGATAAAAAATAAATACACTGCAAGAAGTGAATAAGCCAAAAAGTGACTTGTCGTTTGAGGGAAACTGTTGAAAGTTACTGAGTGAAGTTCCAGACGCCGGACGTGTCTTCTCTGCAGTATAGCTGCTACACACGTTCCGTAGTTGTCCGTTGAGAGTGGTGGAGGTCCGTTTACTTCGTGTCCTATACGCGCGATTGTGTGTGTCTGGGCCGAGTTTCATGCCTAGAGTGCAGTGTGAAGACAGGGTGTCCATTCGTGTTTGATAATTGCACTAACAGGAATACAACCTGACCTGATGCAGTTGAAATACGTAAGCCTGGCGGGTGACGCAGGTGGTAGCCGCGTAAACAAAACTGGATGGGAGATTGTGGTGTACATGTTATCGGGATAGGAATTGTTACATGATTAGAGCGTTTGTGACGCGTTATCTAGTCAGTGACCGTCACAAAAGAGGGGAGAAAAGGGAGAGGGGGAGAATACAGAGATCATTTAAAGGTTCCCGTGCACAAATTCATGCCCGAAAAGATGCCTTTGTTCCTATTCCCATTCACTTCCAGGATTGAAGAGATAATGAGGCTAAAGCAAGATGTTCTCGAAACCCTGGTTTCTAATGACTGCTAAAAAACCTTCATCTTGGTCTTCTACAGGAGGTAAAATTCACAGTTGTTTTTGGATGAAGCGTCTTTTGACACGGGCTATGCATTCACCAAGTGTAAGGTCATGTTTATGGACATGCGATCATCAGAAACGCCACTTACAATCTAAGAGAATGCACTAGAAATTTTGAAGTTGCAAACTCTGCTAGTTACGATTGTAGTCTAAAAATTAGGTAAATTCTTGGATCTATAAAGCTCAGATCGCATTTACTAAGTTGTGAAAGCCGTCGAGACAAACCGGCATATACTCAAATATCAAGAAACATATATATCAGGCTAAGGTAGGGGCTCGTTTGTTGTATCGGTCTGAGGCGTGACCTTTGCGAGCAGTGAAACTTAGATATCCTCAAGTCTCCGACAACCGCTATCTTAGAAACACAGATCACTTAGGCTTGTAGCAGCATATCCGCGACAAGACAAGTAAAAAAACGAGTATTCGGTTGTGCAAGGAAGGCTTTAATCCAGCACTAAGAGCTGTGATGGTTGGGCCACGTATTGCGCATGCCAAAGCACCTCTTGTCGAAGTGGCTGCTTTTATCCTGCCCAATTTATAGTGGCATAAGCAGAGGCAGTCAATCCTCGGCTTGACAAAGAGGAATGTATTTGATTACGAAATTATCTGGGAGCTATCGGTGCGACTGTACTTCTAGAATGAGGTTCACGTGATCCCAATGTGCATGGCTAAGAGCGCTAAAAGATAGAGCTGCTAATCGATGTCATTGGAGTTCTTGATGACAGTTTCTTTCCACATTGCCCAACTGAAAGTTTGAAGGTGTAGCCACCTCAAAGTGAATGTGATATACTAGCAGTGAGTCCCTTCCCTGCCCACTTTTTTCCATTCTTCACAATACGTTCCCCAAAAGAATTATGGTTGTACAGCAGACAAACCTCAATGTTGAACACTGATGTTATACTGTTGATAATGACGATCATATTTGAACGATGTGACAACGAAATATGAATGTCCAGCAACTAAAGCCGTACGATAGAAGACCATTTTTGAAGTAAAACAATGAAACAAACAAAAATATGCATAAAAAACTTTCAATGTGGCCTTTTGTGCAGTCAGATTATCTACAGCCTATATGTATTTCTGGCCATGCTAATCTTCAAATGCGCTCATTCTCAAAACCGGCCAAAATTGCGCTTTCGTCTGATGAGCTCTTCCCTGGTACCGACGCTTAAAGACGGGATTTAGCTCTACCTTTTCGGTACGGTAGGGTAAAGATCAACTGGTCTACGGAAAAATTCATCAGTCAATTGTTTCGATCATTGAGTTAAAACTCAGCTGGAGATTGAAACGTTAAAGATCGCATCAGAGAACAATCGTGATTCTTTGTGATTACTCGGCCTACCAGACATAGCCGGCGATCCTAGCACTTCACACCTGGCAACAAAGGCAAAACTTCCATGTTGAGCACATGGAATGTGGCATTTTATCAATAAAAATAATCCTGAGCATGTTTTGGTGCACTGTGCTACTTGCATGAGCATCTTACAAAAGGCCCACTCAAGAAGTTGTAGTCACACTACAACGAAAGTGCATTGTTTTCTCCTCAGCTAAACGGCAAAAAGGGTAGTTTTCTGCAGGAAAGTGAAATATCCAAGCTTTGCTTTTCTGCTTTTCTGTCATCAAGCGACGAATTTTCCGAAAACGCCTCAGGCGAGCGACAGTGCATCCTTCAAAAAAACAAACTTTTTAATACACACTTCCATTAGTGCACAATGTTTAAGGGTAGGACTGTGTGTGTATAAACATATATACGTTTATACGTCTTCCGCACGCAACATTTGTTTCAAGCTTCACCCTGTAGCAGATGGCAGTATTAAGAATAATCATGGCTGGAATTCAGGGTTGGTCCCTTATTTGGGCTCACTGCGGAAGTGACAAATCAGTAGTCTTATCCTCTGATTGGCTCAGTCCACTGGAATTGAGATTTACGTTCACTAGCGTTTCATCCAAAATGAATCCAACGTTACTCGTGATACGGGGAACTTAAAATGTGGCGCGAAAATATGAAAAGTCTTCAATGGTTGGACTCTTAGGCGTTCAGCGTTCAGCAGTGTCAGGAAAAAATCCTAGAACTTACTCTGTCCGCCGCAGAAAAGAACGAAATCAACACTATAAAGGAATTGAGTCAGTATCACTTTTGACCTAAAACCACACCTGAGAGAAGATCCTGGGTTTTTTTACTACAGTCAGTGATTAATTATATGACTTTTTCTTTTAGTCGATGAGCACGAATCGTACGGTAAGAAATTAATGAAAACGAGGCGGTTCGTGGTTTATCTGCCATGAACTGTTTGTTCAAAATTGACCGACACTAATGCAACCGGACTATTGATTGTGTTTTACAAATCACACCCTTTCTAGGCTGTCCAGTAGTCATACACTAAAACTTCCTTGAGCTCGATAAACAACCCTGGCAGATTAGAGTCTAATTTCGCCGTTTCAGATAATTACACTAAAGTCAGGCTACTTTCGAGGAAGTTTAGTTTTACAGGTTACACGGACAATTCTCAAACAAAAAAGTGCCATCATTAAACCTGTTTCTCAGGGTGAAATATTTTGTTTTACGTAGTTACAGAAATTCATGAAGTCCTGACTTGGTATTTAGAGAGGATAAATTACAGCTTTTTTGTAAACAGAACCCAGATCATTTAGACAGTAGTGCCTAATCCGCTTGTCCCTTCTTTTTAGGCCAAGCTGGTTCTTATTCAAAACTACAGTTCCTGCCTTTATTGGAAGTTAAGAGACTAAACGTTTATATATACATATATATATATTAGGGAGGCCGAGAGCGCCGCCCAGTTTTTGGTCAGTTCGCCGGGCTAGGCGGTTTGATTGCAAAAGTTTCATCTCCAATCGAGGGCTCAACCACACTCTGACGATAACACTTTGGTTGATGATGACATATTCGCTCCAGCTCCAACAAGCAAGGAGCAAAAATTCCCCTAGACAGTTAAAAGACAATAGTTGAAACAACCTAAATGAGTGATGATCAAATAAACTTGTCTTATTTTGCCGTTCATGATTTTCCTTGTGCTGTGTACCAGGACTGTGCCGGCGTATTTATTCACTGATTCATACATCTGACAGCTTCCTTCGTTAACCTGCAGACCATGAATTACTCTTCGTTTTTTAGAGATTACAAACTTTCGTTCAATTCTTACAATATTTTAATTTTTATTTGTTTTCTATTTCTTTCTTCAGTTTAATTTTTAAAATCTTGCTCAGTTTTTTCATACATCAAACATACTGTTGTTTTCCATCCTTAAACTTATTGTTTTTTACCACACTTTTCCTTTGTATAATCCATCATTTGCCTCCCAAAAGAACTAGCTAACAAAATGAGGTGTACCGGTTAGATTTAGGTTGACCAAAATAATAGCATTATTTGAATGTCCACCAAAGTAATTGGTTGGCTGATAAGTGTTAACATGATGGTGTTGACAAAGTAACCTATTCTTAGCAACCAGTTACCGGGTCCATCAACTTGGATCGAAAGAAAGCTAACTTTGGTTTTCTGACTAAATCTTGGATTTTTAATTCTGCAGGAATTTAGCTTTGCTTAATCTGTTATGATTTTTTGGTCTCTGTTCTTATCAAAGTCGATGACAACGAATTCCGTGAGTTTACATTTCTGTTTCTAGAACATCAAATTAAATAGTACATGTTGTCACGTAACTGAGTGAGATACCCTATCCGATTCCCTCTATACTCAATCACCCTCGAGGTGGATACTAAACCATGAGAACGGTTGATAAAAACATTATTACAGGATAGAGATTAAAGCTGTTGTTCAGGCTCTGATAAACAATGGCAATACGGAGATTCAAGCAGACTTATGAATAATGTGCTAACTCTGACATATTTTACCTTACACGTTGAGGATACTCAATCTCAAAATTAAGGTTCTTTTGCACATTTAAGTGCATGCTTATCAACCAATGCAAGAGGTTAAATCTCGACATAAAGGCCATTTTGCTTCTTAAATTAGCGTTTAATTCCGCGATTTTCAAGTAGGGAATGAAGATGATAAAATCTGGAGGACGAGTTTAGCATCTGGTTCTTAGGCTGGCTCTGTCGATGAGATTTCAGTAATAGTGTTAATTTCTTATATGGAAAATACGCCGACAAACTTGAAGCACAACAATTTTAGTTGGTCAATCGAGCACCAACTAAGTGTGAAGACAAAGCACATCGGGTCATTTACTCATAATAAGAGGCAAAAATTAGGTAATCACTAAAGTATTTGTAGTTTAACAATCGGTAAATGGGACCATATAAATGTATTTTGACGAAAGAAACATAGTAACACGAATGAAAAGCACGATCGTTTGAAGTTTGCGCTGAAGAACGTGGGCAGACGGCCCGTAAACGGTTCCTTTCAACTCATGGTACCGTTCCATATATAGGGCTTGAATTATTCCGGTGCTTTTTGTTTTTTCTCAAACTGAGACCATGAAAGACGGCTAATCAAATATCTCGGCAAATGCGATAAGTTACACAGAACCATTGCAGCCATAATTGACCAGAACAATCTTGCAAAGAAGGACGTAATTGATTTTCAGTAACCACTCGTTCCATACCTTCACACGTAATGACTGTGTAACCGGGTCCATTCATCTCCCTATTACTGTAGTGGTGATCCAGAAAAGTAAGATTCTACTTTTCTTGATTTTTCAGTGAGGCATGTGTTGGAAATTTCACCGTGACCTCACTTTCAAACATTTTGATATTATCCTTTTAGCCGGATGTCAAACTATCTCTTTTAGACGTTATTGCACAGCACAGCTGAGAGCGAAAGTCATTTGTGTGTTTGAGTTAGAGACAAATGAAAATGTCCTGCAAGCAAATAAGTGGACTAAGAACAAGGCCATTTGAACTCTAAACGCACTCAAGCATTTACATGTAACCATTTGTTCTACGGCTAAACCCGAACAAAGTGCATAAGTACATCTAAGCAAAGCAGAGGAGGAATTTTGAAAAGCCACATATCCAACACCCCAAACCTTTCTGCTTTATCAAGACTCCTGTTTTCTTAGTTGTCCGTGATTCTAGCTACAATGCTTTTATATTTACATCGTAAACGTGATCTTAGTTTTGCCGTTGTCCTTAAAAGATAAACCTTTTCCGGTTAACATTACACTTTCGCAGTTAAATGAACGGTTTGTAAACTTTGCTATTTGTACAGTCGGTTTATTGGCTCTAGGTAAGTGCACAAATTTTTCTGGTACTTGATGAGTTGAACATCTGAGGGAGGAATATCTATTAGCAAACGATGTTGTGTGAGTTAAATATTCTGACATAACAATTGCGCCTTACCTTATGACAGATATCGCAGAACTGGAGCTCCGTACGTTTTTTATTTTGCATTAAACCTCTTCTTTTATCCATACAACGAAATTAAAACAGCACGATTAACACATATGGCTCTGATAAAATAGAATATGCCTACCAAGTATCATGTACATTTGGTCATCGATCTAATATACTGTCTGGTTATTCATTGGCATATTAAAATGGCTTTTTCCTTCGAACTCTGTCACTTGGCATTCAAATCTGGCTTTAATTCGGAAATTATCGCCATAGTCGCTTCTTCAGCCATCCTTCAGATACTTGTTTACATGTCCATCCAGCCTAGTGTTTTGGGTCTGACTGAAATTTCTTGGTGAACAGCGGAAATTTCCGTTCAATAAAGTCACGAAATCAGAAGGGACGTCAGCTACACTCACAAATTAAGGGGGACGGACACATAGACTACCCAGTTAAGCACGATGTGAAGGAAAAATGCAAATAAACACAGGCTATATGCCAATAGAAATTGTCTGAATTTTTACAGACCTTTGGCCGCTGAAAAATATATCAATCAAAATTAGACTTTACTTGGTATTTAGCCAACTAGAGTACACCATTTTTCGAGAGTATTTTGAGGGAATCTGGAATAGTAAGCAAGATCAACTCGGGTAACAGGGGAAAATACTGAAGAATACGTAAATAAGATGTGGACAGAAGTCTTGTTAATGCCCCCCAAAAATGCTCCGCTGTAACATATCTGTTCAAAAAGTATCTCTAAGATTTATAAAAGCGGCGGTTTTCTTTTAAAAATGTAGTTAGCGAAACGAAGAGCACCAGTTTTCGGCATTATTTACGAGCGTTTCCTGTGGAGAGTTCAAGGAGCATCTCCTCCGTATTGGAAGTTCTCCAACGCTACTTGTTCTGTGATCTTAACTTTTACGCAGACGAGGGGACCTCATACACTGAACAAGTCCTACTTTTCGCAAGGATTTCGCAGCCATTGCTGTCAAAGAGATGTGGATATTTTCAAAAGCCGCGTCGCATGGTTCATCAATATGATAGTTTTCTTTGAAAAAGGTTTCATCTAACAACGTGGCTGATTCTGCGTAGAGAGAAATGAAAAGATGAAGTTATTTTTTCACACGTTAGCTCAAGCCCAAATAACATGAATGGAGATTTTTTGACAGAATTTCATGTAATATAAGAAAGCGGGCAACAGCAGATGGGCAAGAAGGAATTTGGAAAAAAATTAGTGGGTAGTCGTTTTCTGAAGGCGGCACGTGGACATCCATGTAGCTTTATCGTGGCCCTTGGTATTCCAAGACGGCTAATGTATTTTCACTATGGTACTCCCAGTTCAGTACGGTCGTAAAAATGATTTTTTCCCACCTAGCTTGTAGCTGGTTTTCTACTGCTGATTCTCTTGATTTCTTCTAATAAATAAAACCAAATGACTGATAACAATGCTTTTTTCTTGTGTCATAGATACATACACAGGTATGTCTGCTTCCTGATTTTAGAGATTTCGAATTAATTCTGAAAACCAATGTGGACTCTAGAATTTGGTTCCTGTAGAGCTGTTGCAGCAAACGACTGGACCATTCAGTACCTTTCTCCAAGGCTGATGTGAACCTATTTACTGTTTATTTGTTTGTTTATTCACTTAGTTTTTCACCACAGTATGTGTCGAACCTTGCAAATTAAATAAACCAAAACAATCTGGGAGACTTTTCTTGGTAATTATGTTTACTGCGTAAGAGGGAATTGTCTAAATCAATAAGTGTTCGTCAAGAAGACTGTTTACAACCTTGTCAGCAGTGAACATTAAACAGAATGTCACCATTGTGATAAACATCAGTCTACAAGAACACTTTTGTAAGTTCTTTCGTCGAGAAATGGTCTAAATTTATCGTGTCAAAACCCATCGAACAGTGCTAGCAACAGTACCACATTGTTTTGTGTGCACATGCGTACGTCTGCTCAATCCGCCACAAATGCAAACGAACACAGGTCGGTGTCACTGTTCCCTTCCCATTGGCTACCTTTCATCCCATGACAGCGGCCCTGCATTATCCATTCATCCTTGTCGAAACATTACGGAGCCTGACTTGATTAACTTGCAGTCGGCCTTTGTCTTTAAGTTATGAGCCAGTTGGGGTATATACATAACCCACCAGACGCACCTATCAAAAACCCTACTCTCTTATTTTTAAGGTGAAGGCGGGGATGCAGAAGGTGAGTACTTCGGCCGTAACTAATTTCCGCTCAATGAAATACGCATCCCCCAAATGTGCCGACCACCAACAAATCAAAAGCAAATGTAAACCAAAAAACACTGGAAACGTCCTACTTCGACAGCTCAATAACCTCTCAGCAAAATTTAAAAATATTTACGGCAACTAACATCAGTAAAGAAATGAAGAACGTGAGCGACTTGGTGTAACCATGTGTTCCCTTATTCAGACAATCAATGAGATCACTATAAACTCGACGGAATATCCTTCCTTAATAATCATTTTCCGCGTAGAATCTTATGCTCCACGAAATGTGCAAATCTGTTTTTAGACGCGTGATCTGGAAGTAATCATTTCAAGTGACTGAGCGAACGTAGCACGTCCGATTTACCTCTGCTCACCTGAACCGTCCGAAGGAGGACAGGGTTTTCGCGTTGGTTGATCAGGTTGTATCTTTGTTGTCATCAGTGATATTGTTGCAGCATATTCTGTACTAATACAAACTGGTTGTTAACCATCGAGCCTTGATCCTGCTAGTTTTGTTTTCTGAGTAACCAAGGCCAAAATGCAAGTTTACTTGAAAGGCGTTAAATCTATTTCCCATAGTATTGCTTCGCTAATTTTTCTACTATTTTTTTTAGATTTCAAGAGGCAGCTGAAAATCCGTAAGTATGGTTGCAAATCACCTTTTGAAATAGAGATACTGAATTGTCAGGTACACCCATTGCGAGTGCAATGTTAAAATTGTGATATCGTAATAAACCAAACAGAGTGGAAACATTCTCGATGAGCTCAGTAAACTGAGCGGAATCACTTTAAGGCAGGCCGAAATACCTGTTACAGCATGATTTTGTTTAAAGTACAGTTTCATGCGTTGGGATCATATGGTATAATTCACCCAGATTTTTGCCTCTTTTCTGCACATATGATGTAAAGTGTCTGGACCAAACGTATTCATAAAATCGATCATCACTTACTTGTTACTTGTCATTTTGTTCCTGTTGCAGAATACTCAGCCTATGTGTACGTATTGAGTCACTGGTCTTAAGCTTCTCGCTATATTTAATTACTGGTCATTTCTTTTTTGGTCATAAGTATCTTAGTTTACCCAGCTATGCTGTAGTTCTCCTCTCTGGACAGAGCCTTCTTGGTGTTAGCTGGAATCTTGAAAGCATCGGCTGACTGTAGAACCATGGGGTGATCAGTTTTGGTCAGTTTCAATCCTCCACCATGCACTCATCCCCGAAAGTGTGATGTTACGATTTCGGAAGGATGTTTGCAAATAACGTAAACGATTTTACACAATTTGGTGGTTAATCCGTCCGAATGTTTGTTCATATCTGTAGCCCAAATACAAAGACGAGTACGAGGTACAAGTAGGAGGACACTCGCTGACGGCACCCAGTGGGAGGCTTCTATGAACCTAGTCCAAGTTTATCCGTTAGCACTTTGACGGATAAGCTATGCAGACGTTTCAAGTAACAAGAGTGAATCGCGTGTATCCGAGCCAACTGAGAACATACTGAATGAGCTCAAAAGTATAATTGAAACAGAACATTGAACAAAGCCGCGTCCTTTGGATACCAAGAGTCCAGTTTGGCTCTACTTGACCTAGAGTTACTAGTTTGAGTTTGCAGCAATTAAGGGACCGAAATTCATTACAGCTTGTGCTAGTACATCTAATGGGCATTTTGCGATTGCCTCTACGATTAGTGGACAACAAAATGACCTTCTGCGGTTGGTTAGAAGAATACGAATTCATGAATAGTTAGCCAGTCTTTTTGAAGAAACCGACACTATGGCTTCATCGTTCAAGTTAGACTTGATGACTGTTAGTCGCGTCATAGATAGCTTTCACAAAGGAATGGCTCTGAATAAAAGGTTACCTATAAGGAATCAGATTCATGATTGAGCGCACTGACAAACCGGTGAGGAGTGGATTTTTTAACCAGAGGCTGATATTGAGTGAGATCCTTCTATGTGACTGAGTGGCAACTAACAAAATGAGTTCAACAGGGCCTTCAAATGCAATGGTAACTGTGGTCGCCTGTATTGAATTACATTTGGAAAAGCCTCAGGATATTTTAGAATAAACATTGCATGCGGATCAATACGAGTGGCTTGAAACTCAAGGCATGTTTTCAGTTTTCTCCTCTCGGTAGTAACCACCTTTCCAATGGAACAAAATTCTTTTCCTTCAGGCAGGCAGGCATTCTGAGAGGAGCAGATGTAAGATGCTCACCTAATCAAACTCAATCGGCCTAGAAATGCGTTACCCAATATCACGACGAGTCTGGATTTATTGCCATCACCCGTTTGTATCCAGGGGCGAATCCTAAGTGAAACCATCGGCGAAAGTTTGCGAAGTGCCTTTATTTGCGCACTAATTTCGTTTCGACGGTAGACTCAGCCGAACCTCATCTGGGTCTCCCATTTTTGATATTCCTCAACTGGATGTGATGCACAGAGGTGCTTCATATTTCAGTTAGTACAATATTCGAGATATGGCGGTAAATTTTCTCAAAGAAACTACTCATAAGGTTGTTAAAAACTCTCCGTACATCAAACCAACTGAAAAAAGATAGGCTTTCAGCAGCTCATTCATTTGAACAATAGAAAATCAAGGGTTTCAGGTGAGACTCATTTGAGTCTTCCGTCAAGAACAATCTGGTGTGCAAATGAGTGCATTAAGCGCATTCCCTAAAATTTGGATTCAGTTAGAAAATAAGTTTGAGGAAAATTGGAGAACCGTGCCTGACGCGCCCCAAGAAGGGCGAGACCGGTCATGGACTGTCGAAGAGTTTTCAGCAACCTTACGAGTAGCGTGTTACGTCTACACAAGCTGGTAGACCTATCACGCATTTCAAGACTGTTGAAAACTGTCCTATTACCGCCTTTGAGCACTATCTGCTATACCAGCTCAAGAGTTTCAAACAGGGCAGTAAACATGCTTCTAGGACTTCTCGAACAAGATCGAAAGCAACCTATGCATCGCGTTATAAATAACAGATTTTTGGTCAGAGAAATTGTTCCGTCTTATGTAGGGTCCTTAAAGTTTTGTGCCTTGCGTGAATTTGCAGGCTTTTTGGATTATGCTTGGAGCTGAAAAGTGCTTGCGTATTCCTCTATAACGAGCGTCTACTAAGTAGCTCAGGGATTTAGTTTCTGCGAAACAAATCCCAAAACGCCACACCGTGTTTTTAAGTTCCTGTAAAAATACCAAGTATAGGCGGTCACCATCATGAAATTCAGCACATTCCTGGTTTCAAGAGAAGGCTGTCCGCCTGAAAACCAATAGAGCACCGTTTTACCTGTCCAAGATGTGGCTAATAGTTCCTCACCCAAGCAGCATGTAAAACTACCATTGCCGTTGTAGACTTGCTTCCATACCACTTTCGAAGTTTCTGAAATTTTGTCGTTTAATTTTATTTGATATTTGACCTCATCGCATGGCACAAGAAAGCTAAGCTGGTTTGCCATTAACTTGTTCTTAATGACAGATTCAATTCAAGCCACCAACTAAGCCTTATTTTGTTTTCTCTTTCTATAGAGCGGCCTATTGCCCACATGCTTGAGCCATGTGATAAGCCTGATCTGACAATTTTGCCTATAGAAAGAATGCAAAATTTCCTTTTTAAACAGCTTTTCTTTTTCCTGTCAAACACTACGGATGGGCTGAACTGAATGGGTGTCATTTACAGGGATAATAGTACGCCTTTACTAAGGTGTTTACAATACAGAGTTTTCAACTAGTACTGTACATGTGGGCAAAATGGGTTCTTGTTGATACGTAGTTTTAGAATATGTATACTTTCTACTCACGCCACTTTCGTTTGAACAGTCTGATCAGTTCACTCAGGATTTAACACGCTACTCTCTTCCTATGTAATGGTTCAAGTGCTCTCAGCGCATGATGGCGGAGTAATGGTAACATAGTCGCCTCGTTTTCAAAGTGTCCGGGTTCCAATACCCGGATATGAGCTGCTGATACGCTCTAAGAAGAGCAAAACTTAAGTTTGCTGATTAGCCGTTTTGATGTATTCATTTTGAAAGTGATGATGCGGATGCGCTGGGCTCTTACATCTGCGCCAAAGCTCGAATGTCAACTGTCCTAGTTCAGCTTAACTCCCCAATGATTTCGTGCCCCAGAGTGTTTGTAGTAGTATGCTACGCAGAGCCACCAACAAGAGCTTGCCATTTTCAACTAAACCACAGTTAAATACAGACTAGTGAACATGGGGACGTATTTTATTGTTGCTGCTGAATACTAGGTGCAAACGTGACGAACTCTAACATTTGATCAAACTACCACCCGCTTTGATTGTCACACCTACGGACCCGATTTGTAGGGGATGTTAAAATAGGTCGAGGTGCAACTGTTGTATTTTCCAGGCAGAAGTAGGAGTTAAACTGTATTCTCCCCACCCATAATTCCATATCGAAAAACCCCGAATAAATGCACTAGAAGTGATCACCTCTAGGAGCTGGCTTCCTTTCCTGAGTGATATATTTAGTGAACAGGTAAAAAAAGTTAAACTCGTATGACTCCGTTGGAATGCTGGCGCGCACTGCAGTCGACTGTTACCCTCAATACAGTCGTGTCAACTAAACAGAACAGAACCCGAGCCGAGCCCGGAATGTTTGATAATTCTCTGAGCCGGAGCACTCAATGTGTCCGCGTCAAATGCCATGTCATAATCTGCGTCAAAGGACAACGGTTGCTAGAAGTTTAAAGGATTTTCTACTGTCTGGTGGCAGAAGGTAAGATGGTAGTTGTAGTTACAGCTTCACTTTCTAGTGGTGAAACAAGCAACTAAGCAGGTACGCACTAGTATGAAATTCTAAATCACTTTTAGGGCCGAAGTCTATCTTGTTCTAGGCTCAGTCATCCGCTAGTAAATATTATGGTCTTGCCACCCAGTCTTCTGGGATTACGGTGGTTACCACTCAAAAAGATTTGTCCATAAGCGGTATGTGAAACATAAAACCAAGTATTCACGCAAATGCAGGCCTCAGGTTTCTCCCAGTGACTTGCACACAGAAAAGAGAGCATAGGTGCACTACTGCACCTGCGCAAGCCTATTCGGAGGCAGAAATTACAACTATAACCTTTGTACCAAACTGAAAACACAGTGCTAGTTAATTTGAATATGCTACCAAGGGACAAATTTTTACCGGAATATCCAAATTTTAGACTTCATCAGTCGGGTTCTAACGGAGTTTACAAACAAGAAGTCCGCATTCCAATTTCTGTATCAACTATAAACAGCAAGGCGGCTTCTTTCACGCGGTTTGACCGCTTTTCAGTTACTCCCTCTGTCAGAAGATTGGTGGGGGTCAGTTAATATTATTGATTCTTAGGATTCGCTAGGTGGAAGAGGATATTTTCCTATATTTATCGACAAAATGGACACCAGACACTGGCTGTCTCGAGCAAGTGGCTTGTCTGAATGATACTTCTGGAGATCAAGATGTTTCTTGGTAGGATAAATTAGGTAAATTAATAAATTAGTTTAATTCACAAGTAGGTGGCCAAAAGCCACTCGGTCGCCCTATGTCTCATTTGCATCCTTTCTAAAATGCTCATCCGAGTCGATAGGTTACTGATCTTAATCTTACACTTGCCCAATCCAAACATAGGAGTTTGAATCTCGTTTCTAATAGCCGAAATGTTTTTCCTCATAACATTAAGCTGTAGTAAAATGGCTTCCAAGAAGAATGTGATAGCAATATGCTGTTTACAACTATGGCGTCAAGTGCGGACCTCCGTTGTTAAGTGGGTAGGTGGTTACGTTTTATGGTTCCTTAGATAGCTTGTCGTCGATTATAGCTAAGCTTCGAAAATGTGGCCGTGTACTGTTGGTGGAATCTGAAAGTGGCAGTTTCAGCCACTTGTGCTTTTTCAACGCGCAACAGATCGCACTGTTTCCACGTTTCCCGGATGTAGTAAACGCTGATGCTACGCACGGGATGAATCGTCTTGGGTAAATAATTTTAGAGCCTAGGACGCTCACTGTGAAGGTACAAGCTATATACATTCTTTGTGACGGGTGTCATGAGCATCGGACGACTGAGATATATGCCTTCGTCGGAAACGAGCATTTTGCGCCTCTGTGCAAGCTGTTCTGCTTGTCCAAGGACATAATGGGTGGGCAATACTAGATCAAGACGTTCGTCATGGACAATTTGACGAAGATGAGGACAGGGCGATGATAAGATGCACGTGTGCCACTGACTGCGCTGAGACCTCCTGGATGGTGTGTTTCGGGCTATCAGAGTGATGCACGTGCCTCTTCAAACGCCCGTTGGCGTTCTCCGGACGGTTATTGGTCGCATTCCCAAAATGTACCAACCCGTGCTGTGCATGAATGGCCCAATTTCGAGTGATGTACACAACCACAAGTCACACAGAGCAAGCATTCGCACAGGTTGTGCGACGCAGAAGAGAAGACCGGAGCGAAGCAACAGCGTGCGGGTATTGAAACAGAAACTATAAACACAAGTCACGTAAAGGTACAGAAGTCGCTCAAGGGCCGCTCACTGAAAGCACACTCAAATTATTTTCGTCGGAACTATGAGGTGTTCGGGGCTGTGAGTTTTACGCGGAGTTAGTCTAATCCATTTGCACTTGTAGGTGATATGTTGCTCATAGCATTTTGTTTAGGTAAGCGAAATTTCAAGGTCACGAATCATCACCGATTTGCCTTTTGTTACCGGTTTGCGTGAGATAGAACAAGAAACCGCACTTTACCATATTTTAGAGTTCCTTAGAAATAAAAATAACATCTACCGAATATCCAATTCAAACTCCATCCAGGAAAGTCAGTCGTTGACGTTTTTTGCTTCATACTCCCCAGATTTAACGAACGAGATAATTTTGTTCAGCGAACTTCATCACAACACTTTTTCTTATGAAGCTTAGCTTCCATTAAGTATAACATGATATCACACCCTGGCAGTTGTCTCAAGCTGGGGCCAGTTTGGTACCATCAACCACGTCTTGGCCAGTATGTCTGGAGAAATCTCGTACAAATCCTTCCAGCTGGCAGCCTGGCACAGGCAGAGCCCACACGCATGATCCACACACCACTACTTCAGCTCTTTGATGGAGTACATCATCACGGGATTCCTTATTCCTCCGGCGTGTGTGAACCAGCTTTTAACGCGCTAGTTCCTTGTATTTAGCCGGCTTTTAAGTCATTCTGTTTCCAAGTGAAGCCTGACTAAAAGATACATGAAGCAGAAAAAACTACCAGTTTCCTATCACTGCCTCACACACAAGGGGTCAGCACTGAACTGATTCACGGGAGAAGTATGTGCCATATTTGTCGTGTGGCCAGTAAGGCATGGTAGTTAATTTTCTTATATGGTACAGAAAACGAGCGCTGTTGTCAAGTGCCGGGAAAGACGAACATTGAACTAGTGGCGCATCTTTGCAGTAGGCCTGGAGAGTCCAGCAAAATGGTTTGGACCGATTGATTTTCTTCGGGCCGCCTTTGGACCGGCATACACAGCAGGTCAAACCCCTGATTGCCGGGAGAAGGGGGGCAAAACCGACTAGGATATGAGTTGGAAAGCGCGTTTTGAGCCGCCACCGATGATGGCAGTAGCTCAGGATTGGAGAGGGAATGGGTTGTTTGTTTCGGTTGGAGCAAGTACACAAGCTTATGTGTTAAAGGTCTTGTTGGACGAATATCTGCTGTCGAGTACCGTACAGAAACCCAGCTCTGAAATTGTCTTGTCTTCCCGGAGGTTCCGGTATTACGCGTCACTCGACGATACCGTTTGCCCGTTACAGCACTCCACAAATGGTCCAATTGGACTACAAAAGTATAAACCAAAGGAGCAACCAGGGTCCCATGTGAGACAGTCACACGTGCATAAAGTCGGCCACAACTGGCCGGATGACCTCAAGGACAAATGAGTGAAGTGGGAAGGACAAACAAATGCCAGTTCATATACAAGCACTTAACACAAAAGTGGAGGGGGGTTACAAATAGAGACAAAATAAACGTGGGGAATGTCAAATGTCAACTAAATGGACGATACACCGCTCGATAAATTCTCCGCGTTGATTCAGCGGACGCCTCGGTTCTCACATTCTACCTACGCTCAGTTCCATTCTAAAGTACCCGATCAGCCGCCGACCTTATGCTCGTGTGACTCTCTCACGTGGGAGCTTGTCTGCTCCTTTGGTTCGTACTTTTGTAGTCCAAATGGACCCTATGTTTTGGACGAGCATCTACTGTTGAGTGCTGTAACGGGCAAACGGCATCTTCGAGTGACGCGTAATATCAAAGCCTCCGGGAAGGCAAAGCAATGTGGGGCCTGGGTCTCTATACGGTACTCGATAGTAGATACTCATCCAAAAACAAATGCTCCAGTTGGACTTCTACAAAAGTATAAACCAAAGGAGCAACCAGGGTCCCATGTGAGACAGTCACACGTGCATAAAGTCGGCCACAACTGGCCGGATGACCTCAAGGACAAATGAGTGAAGTGGGAAGGACAAACAAACCAACAAACAAACACGTACTAAACACAAAAGTGGAGCGGGGGTTACAAATAGGGGCAGAATAAACGTGAGGAATTTCAAATGTCAACTTAATGGGCGATATACCCCGGACAACGGCCCGCATACAAATGCAGGTCCACAATACAAAACGACTTCAAGAAGCCAAGCCTGTTTGCATTTCTTGTGGAATCCAAGTCAAAAAGACGTGAGCTTAACCAACCTGTCGGTTTTAACCAGTTAGCATGGCTGAAGTGGTAGCAGTTTGCATATATGCTATTTGGGTACTTTACACTGCTTTCCACCTGGCTAAACTTTGGCCGCGGAGCTACTCTTTCTTGCCGAGAATCCTAAAATAACCCTAAACGCATTATTAAATCAAGACTTGAAAGCTTCACAGGAAATCGCGTCTGAATTCATCGTCGATGTAGCCGCAAGATTGTCACTGAGTTCACACCGTTAGAGTGTCTATTTCCATCCATCCGGTCCGCAGCTACCAACTAACTTATCATCCAAGCATGGAAAGACTTTAAGTCGAAAACCAAAAAAGAGGGCTTCTGCACCGTTTTCCAAAAATAGTTATCGGAATTCCTAGTAGATTAATCGCTGAGACTGCTCGATGTTGTTCTACTGCAGGAATCGTTCGATCCAGTTTCTGATCCTGTGGTGCGTTGATTCCGTTATTTAGCTGTTCGCGGACGAGGAATTGTCCTACTTTCTCAAAGATTTTAGTTGGTGAAAGAACATATGAGCACAAATTGCTTAAAATGAGTACAAGGTAACTCACCTTAAGACAGAGACAGTTGGCTTCTAATAAAGTCATTTTGTCATGATTTGTTTACTGCTGTTTCCCAAAAGCTTATAGAGGCTGAAATATGTTGTTCGGGGAGAGATAATGAGTGTGAATAATCCTGCATTTAGTCTCGAAACGTACATGGTGCAAAACGAAAAGCGAAACAGTTGCGGTGAAATATCTGACCATTTTACCCTACAATAGGCAGCACAATGGCGCCATTACTCAGTCATCGTTCGCTGGAAATAAGATGAATATTATTTGCTGACTAAAAAATCCGATGAATCTCATGAAATGTTACCTCACAAAACAGGTTCTAATGAAATAAATGCGTATACCGAAGACAAGCACGGAAAACAGTTTAACTCAATGGGTGTTTCGAACGAGGCATGGGTAACACCCACCTGGGCACCTAAGTAAGTTTTACGGTGTCTGACAAATTCGGCAAGCCAATATGTCAGAGGTGGTGTGGCTAGAATTCTGCAATCAAGGCGGGTTTATCCACACATGCACGATTTAACAAAGCATATGTTCAGACATATGCAGACGTTAGCAATATTTTGGAATATAGGTAGCTCTGGTGCGTTGAGTGGTTCTTGGTCCGTTCGCCGAGCTTGACAGTTGGATTGCAAACGTTTCATCACCAATCAAGATGACATTGTCAGTGCGGGGTTGAGTGGGTCCCACTCAAACAAGAATTCACTCCGAACAGACCAGAAATCAATATGCAGACGTGTTCAAATGATTCATAAATATTGTTATTCAGAAAAAACAGAAACCAAAGAGAAGGAATGTCACACTAACCATGAAAAGGGTTTGCTTCAAACACGCGTATACTGTATTCCAAGAGGGTGATAGTTGTTTACTTGGAATACGGTTCACCAAATTATTAGCCTTACATTCTCATCCTCAAACGAGTAATGACTCACTTGATCTAGTTGACCCAGGTGGGAATTATGGAGTGGTAATATTTGGCTGCCGCAATGAATCAGTTTTACTGCAACGGCGTGCTTGGCTCAGGATCCTTTCAGGTACACAGGCGTGGGCTGGACCCTTGCGACATTCAAAAGATTCACTCACATTTACGGGGCCTCAAAATCTTTGGAATCGTGTGCCCTTCGTTGGTATCCGCTAGTGCTACACTATGGCAGACATTTCCAGGGTCTCCTTAAATGATACCATCAGCAGAAACTATGGATTTTCAGTGAGCAGGATCAGAGCAGTTTAAAGGCCTTCATATCAGTTATTGTTGCCTATTTTTATTTAATCCATGGAACTATCAAATTAATCAGTTCTGCAAAACCGAAGCGGATGGCCAACACTACATACCTCTGCAGGAATCTGACTCATTGATGAAGAGAATAGAGTGCACTGCTATTATATTCGTAAAACCAACTTGATAATAGACATTATCCTTATTCCTTACAGCTTCGCCAAAACACTAGTGCGCGCTAGAAATGCTCACATACATACGGTATGTACATCTAGACTGTTACTGGATACCTAAGTTGTGATTTTGTATTGAGGATATGGCCCAAACAGACGCCCAACTTTTTTAAGTGGCACGAATCATCACGGGATCCTTCTAAGATCTCCGAGTTCAACATCTTGCAACATCTAACCAAGGGCTACTGATTTCATTCGACCGCGAGGTTTTTACCTTCGCTGGCTTAACCGGCAATTGCGAAAGCAGGCAGTCTAGGGCCACATTCTGGTGTGGCAAACAGGCTACCATTAGTGAGCTGGCCCATCCGTGGCTTGTCAAACCTTCACCGGTGTACTATCATCCCTCCTACTATCTCCATCCACAGTGAACCATCCGTATGCCTTGGTGTATTCTTGACTATTCCTACTGCAAGCGCCCCCTAGGTACGCTAAAATTATGCCCTGCTTTAAGCTTGTCACTGCCGTGATACATTATCTACATGTTCTGCCCACCATGGTGCCGATTTTCTTAAGATAAACATGTGGTTCTAGGCCTTGATAGTGCTACAAAAACTTTCGACAACTGAAGAAAAGCTGCTCACTTATCTGAAAGCAAAAAAGGGTTGCTTCTTCTGTTATACCTTTACTCTAATACAGGGACTGTTTTCTTCACCTCGTGACTGACCTTGGTTTATTAGCTCCGTTGTGCAAGCCGCAGATGCGGTAACTAACACAACCGGTTGAATCCAATTGATTCTTTATTGGTTGTAGACTTCAGTTCAACTCTGCCGATTTTCCACCTCCAACAAGATTGAATCACGTTGGTCTCAAGATCTCAGTGTTCAGAATTCATTCAGTCAAAATTAACAGTCACAGCACCGCTGTTTTTTTTGAGGTTCTGCTTGACGTTATTCAGATTCACGCCGATTCTAATGCACTGTATAAAGCACACCAATACTTGCGTGCTGTCGTACGCCACGGATTATACTCACCATTGTATACCCTATTCTCCTATACTTCTAAGTCGCCAGTCCTATCAGCTAGCATGCCATGTGTATCTTTTCGGGCCCACAATTCCTCTGTACTTGAAACAATAATATGCTGACTAGGAGGTTCGTGGTTCAAACACAGCACTTGTTCCCACATTGCTTCTGAGCAGGCCGGAGAAACCTAACAGTGTCCAAGTCCGCTCGGTTTCCAAAATTCTGCCAAAAATGGTCACACTTTATATCGTCCATTATGCTGTCGTACAAGTTTAAGCAACATAGGATCATAATCTTACACGAACATTATGCCGGCAACCACATGGAAACAGTGGCCACCATTAATGCTGTCACTGGCATCAAGCAAAGCGCCCCTTCGGTCAAGATTTTAACATATTTGTTGAATAGAGGGAAAAACAGGCTAACGTGTGACCCAATGCAGGATTCTCGGTATATATTTAAGGCGTGGGCATAGACTTATACTCTCTGCTTCGTTCGCGAAACCTTGTCATTCCCCATCAAACTGACTGAAGCCCTTGATTCATACCTTCTCGGGAAACATACACTTTAAATAGCACTATGTGGCAGGTGATATGTGTTGAACCCTAGTTGAAACCAAGCCCATAGAGTACGCTTAATTTTAGGCCTAATAAGTCATCAAGACTGACCAGTAGGATACAACCGCGTATGTAGCATACTCTTCCCTGTTTCACATTTAGCCACTCCTGTGAACCCGAAATTACTCCAAAGAACTTTTCCTCAGTTCAGTTCTAGTAAGTTCGATGACACGTCCAAGACTTTTGTCGTCTTAGGTATATCCCTTCATGGGCCAAGTTCAGCCCTGCACGGCAGTTAGTTACACGCTTCTTTCCTTGCTGCCCAAATACTATCGGAGCCTCGACCCATGAAGTTTTGAATCTCGTTCTTTGATTGGAATTCCGGGCTTGTTTGATAGGTTGGATGCTTCAAAAACGACAATTGCGAGATTTCGTTGAAGGCAAGTAAGCGAACCTGTTTCAGCTGAGAAAGTGGCACACGTGCAGGCACTAGAAGAAGACGATGCAACAAGTCCCCAAAAGTGAGGGTGATTCCGGTATGATGCCGCTCACTAGAAGCGCACCCGAATTATTTTCGCCGGAACTATAGGGTTTTCGAGGTTGTGACTTTTGCGGGGATTTAGGGAAGTCGATTCATGCACAAGCCAAACTCAAGCAAATGATTGGCTCATCCGAGTCACGTGATCCATGCACGAACATACGACTGCTCCATACAAGGCCTAGCTGCTTAGCAAACGTATGCACCAATGGCTATTCGTGGATCGATAGCTCGGTGGGATAAGCTTGGTCACACGGATCAGGGGGTTCGCGGTTCGAACCCTGGTTGCGTCGTCCGCCTTTACGACTTTCCCCGTCAAAATGCTTCTTCTTAGGACACTACCTCTTTTCCAGCATAAAAATATGATTAACTAAGGTGAAAGGAATTTAAAGTTCCTACCGCGAAAAGTCTAGGATATGTATACATACTCAAGACTATTATTAAGTTTGAATCGAGATTTCCCAAAAACACAAATGTCGAGTTCCTGCCAAATGTTCATTGGAAGGAATGATGTGAGTAGTCACAAACAGGTTGTGTGAAGAAACGCCGGTCGATGGATGGCATTTTAAGGTACGCGGATACGTTTTGTGATTTTAAGTTCATTTAATCACTATATAGACGTCAAATTGTACACATTTCATTCGGAGAAACTGAACTAACATCTTTAAATTGTTTCAGGCTATTTTTTCGCTTGCACTGACAGTTCATCTTTCCTTAGCTTATGCGCTTTGAACTTTTAACTCGTTTTTCCTTGGCTTGTGCACAAATAAAGTTTGAATGCGCGCGCTTTCTGGCTTGTGCACAAGTGACCAATCAGAATGCTGGCTTGTGCGTGAATCGCCTGCCGGTAGTTAGTCTGATCCACTTACACTTACGGGTGATATGTTGCTCATAGCATTTTGGTTGTGAGCAAAATTTCAAGGTCGCGAATCACCACCGATTCGGATTTTGCTACCGCTTTACGAGAAGTAAAAGACGAAATCGCACTTTACCATATTTTGGCGTTCTTTAGGAATAAAATAACATTTACAGAATATCCAATGCAAATTCCACCCAGGAAAACCGGTCATCAACGTTTGTTTTCTTTATACCCCCAGATTTAACGAACGAGATAATTTTGTTCAGCGAACTTCATCACAACATTTTTTCTTATGGAGCTCAGCTTCCATTAAGTACAACATTGTCAAAAAACAGCATGAATTGTGCAGTGGAGATGCGAGGGCCATCTCTGTGGACGATTGCCTTTCCCAGTTATGCATAACTAGCTCGTGGACAATACAGCTTCAGGAGGTAACCTTCGGTAAATTACCAATACAATGGTATAATAATAATATTAATAATGTTTATTCCCAACGTGTGGGGGCATGCCATCAGGCATGATCATAAGGTTACAGCCAGAATAAAGGCGAATGGCGGGGACTGTGAGTACAGGGGGTATTGGGTGGGGAAATAGGACAGCGCCATAAGCGGTGAGATGTATCCAACGTAAACGTGGTCGCCACTAAACCGGCACGAGAAGGAAAGCTCTGTTGTCGAACAGAACATCGAGCGGAAGTCGATTCATGCACAAGCCAAACTCAAGCAAATGATTGGCTGCTTCGGGTCACGTGATCCATGCCAAAACATACGACTGCTACATACAAGGCCTAGCTGCTTAGCAAACATATGCACCAACAGCAGTTCGTGGCTCGGTAGCTGGGTGAGGTGAGCTCGGTCGTTCGGACCCGGAGGTTCGCGGTTCAAACCCCGGTCACGTCGCCCCCATTTTCGACTGTCCCCGTCAAATTGTTTTTTCTTAGGGCACCACGGCTTTTCCTGCATAAAAATATGATTAACTAAGATGAAAGGAGCTTAAAGTTCCAAGTGCGAAGAGTCTAAGATATGTATACATAACCGAGACTATTGCTAAGTCTGAACCGAGATTTCCCAAAAAGACAAATGTCGAGTTCCTACCAAACGCTTACTAGAAGAAGTGATGTGGGTAGTCACAGACAAGTTGTGTGAAGAAACGCAGGTCGATGAAGGGCATTTTAAGGGGCGCGGATACGTTTCGTTATGTTAAGTTCACTTATTCATTATATAAACGTAACTTGTACACATTTCTCGCGGAGAAACCGAGACCTCCTGAAATAACATCTTTAAATTGTTTCAGGCTATTTTCTCGCTTGCATTGACAGTCCATCTTTCCTTAGTTTATGCACTTTGACCATTTGACTCGTTTTTTCTTGGCTTGTGCACAAATGCAGTTTGAATGCGCGCGCTTCCTGGCTTGTGCACAACTATCCAATCAGAATGCTGGCTTGCGCATGAATCGCATGCCACATCGAGCAAGGTCAGATCGTTGGAATTTGAAGGTGGCGGGCAAAAACAAAACGAGAGAGGGCAAAATAAGAGGCTTCCTGTCCGACATATGACAAGAGGAATGTAAGCTGTGGAAAATCAGAAACCAGAACATCAGATCTGGTGAAGCGGCGAAGTTGGCGTTATTCAGCGCACCAAATTGAACTGAACCCAAAAACAACCGCTGAGGCCTCGCGGCCTTGGACTATTGGGCTCGTGGCCAGGGTCCCAAAAAGCGTATGTGGGGATGGTGAAATGGAGGCACTAGCAAAGCGGATGAATAGTAACAGGGATCTCAAAAACATGGTATACAGCCAAACTGTAGTGACTCACTGGTGTCGCTGTCGTGGAGTCTGACGTAATGGCTCCATTAGAAGAGTGAGATGGTGGCAGCACACCAGCCGGAGCGTGAACTGTATAGAAAGTCACTGAATTTGGTGGGAAGCACAGTAATACAGAGATGGTTAAATTCGAACCAACAGCTCAGCAGGTTGGTATGAATGTGTCATGGAGTCAGCAAGGGTCAGTTGGGGAGTTTGTCGTATTTGCAGGTAATGGATCGAGTGGGCGAGAGGGCACGGTCAAGAGAAGGAATGGAATAGAATGGTGTGCTATCGAACTGGGTGTGGCAGTGCCGTGCCATCGTTGGCCTGAAATGTTTCAGTTTCTGGACAGCCCCGTAACGGACGTCATATTAAGGGTGATTGGGCTGGGGTGTGCAGTTCTTTGGGCAGCGGGATTCATTTCAGGCTGGCCGAGGAATCAAGGTGGAACGAAGCCGATATTGGATCGCGGGGTTTTTTGGTCCGTTTGGGGATCCTGTGGTTGTAGATCACAGGCCAGGTGGAGTGGGTAACAGCCAACCAGGTCCTCCAAACCGGGCACTACCGAAGTCCGAAACTTGGGAAGATGAGGGGTGGGATGAAATTAGTAAAGCATGGTGAGTTTGAGGGGACATCAAATGGGATAATGTACATTATTATGCACCGAAAGAAAAACTTGACGTCTGCCGCGATAAGGGTGATGACAAGTGATTATATGGAATAGGATATAGATGGACTCGTATTTAATAGACCAGCGACCAGGGAGTTGGGTTTGCTAACATACGATGTTAAATTACAAGGGACCTAGTAAAAGCCGATATAAGCACACAGAGTGGTGGTGTGGAAATCAGATATATAAGGGCTAACGGGAGTGAACTCACGAGATAACTGGTTAAGCTGGTATTTCTTACATGAGTTGGACAGTACCAGGAGAGAAAGTATGTGCAAGAGAAATAGTCACCAATCCCCGAAGCATTGCTATCAGCTTTAATCTGTAAGTGGTGCATTGATGAGGACCTTCGTGTCTACCACTGGGAGCAGCAGGTAGATGTGTTTTTTGTTTGGTTGACGAAATGGGCTTTGGTGCGGTGTAGCCTCTGTTCTGACGAAGGCAGATATAGCTATGCTCGTCGATGTAAGCCGTGGGCATTGCAGAGTATCTTCAGGCTATCCCAGGTGTATTTTTATCTTTTATTGTTTTGTTTACAGATGAGAGGTCAGTTTTTTCATCTGTGGTTTATGGCGTTGCCAGATATACAACACTCAACCGAGGCGAGCCCAACACCAGCAGCAACAAACAGAAGTCAGCGGTACTTTTTTTTGATTTCCTGAATTTAAAGGCCAGGCTCAGAACCACCAGCGATTGGCGATGCACTATTAGGAATATTACTCACGATAGGTAGGACACATCGTAAAACGTTCATCATGATAACGGTAATCGTTTTCACTCACCTCGACTACTTATCGTCACCGGAGCACGCTAGATCCGTGTCAATGTGCGGCGCTGATTACGAGGCCCCACATATACACGGCAGCCTTATTTAGTGGCCAATGACGGTCTTTCATGATCATAACTGTACGCATTTTCAGTGAAGACTTGTAACTGCTAGGCCCACTCCTATGTCCGACGCTGCCTATGAGGCCTCACCTATGTACAATAACCTAATACAATGACCAACGACTAACTCTCACGCACACCTGTGCGCGATGTCGCTTATCTCTGCTACCTATAGTAAACTCCAGGCCAGTATCTATGTGGGCCGGTGAAAATAAGGCCTCAACTATGCCTGTTATCCTAAGCTAACGCCCAAAGTGTGCCCGACATACTCATAACTGCAGTCGATATGGCTTATGGCTTATGGTAATTGCTAGGCCCGTGTCTATGTGCAACGCCGAATATGGGACCTCAACTAGGCGCAGCAGCATAACCTGATGGCCATTGAGGGACCACCACGCTTATAACCGCACTCGACGTCGCCTACCGTGGCTACTTATAGTGGCTAAAGGGCCCGTAAACACGCTCGCAACTGACTAATGCACCAACTATACATAACAGACCCATCCAACGAGCAAGGGCGGTCCTTCATATCCATATACGTCATCTGTGTGCCAACCCAATCATCTCACACATGGCGTCCGTTACGGGGCTGTACAGAAACCGAAGTACGGCAGTGCAATGATGGCATGGCACTGTCATACCCAGTTTGATAGCACACCCGCAATTAAGCCCTTCCTACTCTTGACTATACCTTTTCGCCAACTCGGCCCATTAGCTACAACTACGAACAAACTCACGCTTCATTCTGAATGTAATCTTATGATCACGCTACCCACCAGTTGTGAATAAAAATTATTATTATTACCTTACACTGTGAGTGCAGATTGCATACCATAGGACGACTTTGGTCAGTTCACTCAAAAACAACTGCACCTTTTCCTCCTCTTTGAATATGGGAACGACGTCCGCCTGCTCCATATCGACAAGGTTTTCGTCAGATATTTGAAAACCGGGGTCCAGAAGACGTTAGTCAGTCAGGAATTGTGACCACTTTTGGCTGCTCGTTATTTCGGGCAGCAGTCTAACTCATAATGGTGGCTTCTAGAAGTCTTTCTGAGACTTCCTATTTTGTGTGCCGGGTGTAGACACGGCTATCTTATTTCCTCGTCTGAATGACAGAAATGAACCACCGTGCGCCCTCAATGGACCCAATAATACCCTTAATCCATGCCGGTCTTAATTTGTGACGATTCCGTGGTGAATCATAACTACAATAACAATCCTAAACGACTCATCCAAGATGCTCATGTACGGGGCTGTCCACGGACCAAAGTACGGAGTTGCGATGACGGTACCGCGACTACCATACCCAGCCTGATGGATTGCCCGTAGATCACCATATCCACAATATGTGACGGATGAGGGTATTACGTGCACCCAAAAGATGGCCTCAGTCCGTTTAATTTATGCTAGGACTTGAAAGCACTGGCCACCTTACTGTGCTGTACGCTTGTTCTGTCCATAAACACAATAATTCTACCAACATCACTATCGATGGTTCGGCATAGCCTTGCGCCTGATATAGCATGCACTGACCATCATAAAAAAAACTTACTAGCTGTGACGAATTCCTTGGCTTGGTTTTGCAGGACACCTGCCACAGTGATAGGAGACTTTTTCATACACAGGTCGTTAAAAGCCGCTCAATTTTGAGTTTGCGGCAACACACAGGAGGAAGCTATTGTCCTTGTCGTTTCGAGATTATTTTCAAACGCAATGCAAAATAGAACACGTGAAAAAAACGGGCTCTTCCACAAATTCCCTACCGTCATCAGAGGTACATCACGCGAAGCCGTTGGCAGCCATTAAAATATAAATTCCGCTCCCTTGGTGGACCTCGATTACGTTTAAACAACTTCCAACAGAACTGCGCCCGCATGGGAAAGTCTTAAGGGACCGAATAAATGCCATCAAACGCTGAAACTTTATGTTAAAGTTTTCCTCCTCCGAACTATGGTTTCAGAGAAATTTTGGGTGTGCATCTAAGGCTCGGTACATATGATACGCTGACGGTAGGATCGGTTAAAATCCCCGCCCAATAGCAGTTCTCTGAACAATTCTTTTCAACTAGTGACCAATTCCCAAACAAGGAGAGGGTATCCCTTGAGGAACTGTAGATGCTTCCTATGTGAAAATCGTAGTGGGGGATCAGCATGTTTGTTTTGGTCACTCTAATGCTGGGGGTGCAGTGTGGTTTGTAGAGCATAAAAAAAACTCCAGCGGTGGTTTGGGCGAATTCAGCCATCAAAACAACAGGGACATCAGGCGAAACACAGTAATAAATAGCTTTTGGTACCCTGTTCTCGGAAGTGATGTTTGGTTTTCAACAGCTAAGGGTGCGAGAGGTTTGATGCGGACCAAGTGGGATCCACAGCCGAGTGAGCTGGCTTCACACTGTATCCGGTCTAAGCGTCCACATTGACGAAAGCGCGGCTGCAACTTCCAAAGCTCTCCATACTTTCAACAGAGTGGATTGGGCCAGGCCTGCCAGTAAACCTCAGGCTGGTAATATGGCAGTGTCGTTGAAGCCTTTTCATATAAAGGTCCTGGGCTGAAGCGCAGCGGAATCCGAGCTCTGAAGGACAGCGTTTTTTCGCACCCCTATTACAACACATCAAAAACCTAAACCTCTCGAGAAGAGGCTCAGGGCTATTCCCTTAGGTCTCGAATAAATATCGCAGTGTTTAAAAATAGGTCAAGGTAATTTTTCTGACCAAATTAAGGAAAACACTCAAGAAGAGCTCTATAATTGCATGTGGGATAAAAAGACTAGCCTGTCCTACTGTACCCGACGTGAGTGCACTCCTTAGGAGCACACCAATCGGCAGTCTTTTGGTGCCCAAAGATCCAAACGAGTAAGATGCCCACGTTACACAAATTACAGAGTCTGCCATGTTGTGGTGTAGCGCGGACTGAAAACCGCAACCTATAATAGCGGAAACACCATATTTTGGGGCTCTACCGTCACAGGAGATCAAAACCTCTTCAAGCACACCATCACTATAAATTCCGTAACTCCAGCAACCTCTTAGCGTGCCCTCCAGCTCACATACCTACGCCAATACTTCTTTCTAGTTTACTACGTTCGTATTTGGGACAGCCTCTCCGAAGAGCTCCGGAATGGTACACACCACCACACGTTATCGCTGTCTGACTATAGCTCAATTACTTTCCGCCGCCACACTTAGTGCCCAGCTGCCCCAAATCTCCTTTACTAATCGGGTCCATTGCACATTTGAGTCTAACGACGACACAGTTCGTGGTCAAAAAAGATCCAGTTATTGTATTTTGCCGTCTCTTTTATTTGCTTTAAGCAGCGGTTAGCCTGTTTTAATGTCTGCCTGCTTTGAGTGTGCTTTGTTACTGGCCTGGCCTTCCCCCCGACAACCTTTGTCTAATTCTATCCAGGTCGCTGTCTAATGACTGGCGTTTACTTTTTCAGCTCCAGTTAACCTAAATGAAACCGAGGTCCAATTTTTTCATCACCAGAATGTATTTTACGCCCATAAGATAGCCTACCTAATGATGCTCAACGGACAAAATTCTTGCATCGCTCCACAACCTTTTAAGCCACTCTGTTTGTCACGGTAGCCGTAGTGTAGATGCCCTGAGCATCTCCATTCTATTCCGATTGCCTCAGTGGTAGCTGCATTTTCCCTTGGTTCCTCCGTGACCTGCCTTTTCCAGCGGCTGTTTGCTGTTTGCTCGATTGCACTGGCTTGTCTGTTTCACTGCCCATCTGGTAGCTGAATTTCTTTATTGACGCACACGTCACAATTACGACTGCATAGTGGCTTTCCACCTTGCAGGTCTGGTACCATATACGAGGGTCGTGTGGGCCTTGCAAGGGGAACGCTCTGTTGCGTTACACTCTAGTGTGTTTGTATACCCGCCACCCATCCAGTAGGACGAGTGCATTGCCCATAGCCTGTGATTCTGAGCCTGGCCTTTAAGTAGAGAAACCTATAGAAGAGCACCGTCGTTGTCTGTTTTTAGCTGCTGGGTTAAAGCTCTCCCGATTGTGCAACTTATCTGGCAACGCAAAGACTACTGGTGAGGGAAACTGTGCTTTAAGTTCTTAAAAATCCCAATATACATAGGATAGCCTGGCGATATTCTGCGACGCCCTTGGCTTACATCAACATGCAAATCTGTGGATACCTTCGTTGTATTTGAAGTTGCGCCGCACAAAATCCGTTTCGTCAACCAAACGTAGTACGGACCCTCTACTGCTCCCAGGAGTGGTCTTATTCAATAAACAAATAAAAGTACAGTGGAATTCCTCATCCTTCTCCAATAACATTCAAGGCTGTCATCAACTCAATCTCCTAGGGAACGTCTGAAGTCGACGCCGCTTCAACATCGATGTCACGGAGCGTACAGCTTCACTATACACCGTTATTATGCTACCGTATCCTACCATATACCTGTACTGCAACTTCCTCCATTTCATCCCCCTCCATCTAGACTTTTCTGGACCCCCGTTATAAACTCGACGGTTCAAGGTCAAGAAGCCTCAGCAGTCGTTTTAGTTTTTAGTTCACACTGACCGGCCGGATCAGTGCAACGTTGCTACTCCACCAGATCCGTTGTTCTGGTTCCTCGTTTCCCACGAGTTACAGTTTTCTTATCACTTGCCAGGCAAGACACCTTAGTTTTACCTTCTTCTATTGTGTTGCTACACTCCATCTTCAAACACTGACCATTCTCGAGCTGGCTGTGATTACAAAAAGGCAAAAAAATCCCTAATAACTCTGTTTCTCCACCCTCGATATCCACCGCATTTGATCGTACCAGTTCGTGCACAACCACACGTGCGTCGGATAATGCCCAATATCTTTGTGACTTCCTAGTGTCCGCGGTTAGGTTAGTAAGTAAAACTGACATGAATCGTGACTTTTTTCTGACTGAACCATTATGACCATGCCTGAGAGTATGCAACCCACCAACTGGGGATAAAGATTATTATTATCATTGTGCAGCTTTAGGAAGTATTGAGGCTTCATAACCCATAAGATGCTTCTAGCACTGAGGCTCTTCTGTGTTTTACTTGAGATAAATAAGAAGACACCGTATCTTCGGCCGAATTTACGTGAAGTCTATGAGGGAAAGCAGTACCGTGTTTTTGAACCGATCCATACGGTAATGCTGTGATATTCGTGAATGGGTTAGAGACGCCTAGCCAAGGTGGTCGGTTATGATCTGTCTATAGTGCAAACAATCGGAGCCTAAGTTCTTTTATTCCCGTGTTGATTCGTCAAGAACCCGTCCAATCGACCCAATGCTTTAGCAGATCGAGTGGCACGCCTCTCGGAAGAATGACATCGTATACGCTGGAGGATAAAGTGAACCCACCACTACACAATCCGATGCTAGTTTGTCAAGCCCATGAGATCAGATCCCAGAAACAAGCAGCTACAAGCAGTATTCTTTTGCTGGTAGGTGGCATACTTTTGCCGGCAGACTGTAGCAGTGGAATTGGCGTCACGCCTAGGCAGGATTTTGAGTTCAAGCTCTTTGGGTCCTTTGGGTTACATCTTGTCATGCTGTGGCGTGACCCGGTCTCTCCAAACGCCCTCCCATACACGGCATCTACCACATGGAGAATCCCACTACAGGAAGCGACTTTCCGAGTTCTCTCCCTTGTTTCTGTGTGTAGAAACGTCAGGTGGAAATCAACCACAAATGGGCTGATTTGACCTTCACCATACCGCATGTTCGGGATGGGGCGGATTGGACAAAGCAGTAAATCACGCAGTTCCACGCTAGCTACTCTCGGCAGAATTGTATTGTTTTACGAAGAGATAACCATTTTCGTTCTATCCTCGTCTTTTGATAGACGGATAGGGGGTGGTTAAGATCAGCTGTATGTGTCCCAGAGAGCATTCAACGCAGTGTAGAATCAGCCCAAACTCACCGCGCCAAACTTACGCGTGGATCTAAAAAACATGAAAACTATCCTCAACAGATCCTTCAGAATATTCCTGTTGTTTTAAGGACCTCTTTACATACACGAGCTCGGTTCCCTTCTTACGCCTCCTCGTCTAATATTGGAATTGGAATACACTATCCCTGCTGACTGTAATTTGTCAGTTTCTCCCAGGCCCAAAAAAGCCCCACTTCTTGTTTGTCCATTCTTGGGAAGTACGCGAGACGCAAAGCTTCCTATTACCGCTGCCTCCGTGTTCATCCTAGAACGATTGTTTCAAATGCCTGCCGGAATTATCCCATCAATGGATTTTGACCTCAGAAACCATTCAAGTCAAGGGCCGAGGCTTGAATCCCCAGGCACCCAAGTTCGGCGGGACCGTGGGATTTTTCTCTCTCATAATTGAAGGTGTCGTGCTATCGACCTAATCTACGAAGGGCCATTTTGGTTTGTACATTGTGGTACTTTTTCGCCAGAATGCTCTGCACGTATACCTGGAGTACCCACCCACGCGCACTTGTTTGCAACCACTCGAAAATCCTTTCACGAAATTCTCAGAAATCATTCACCAGGAGGTTGATAAGGGTGGACGAGAACTTTGCGTGCATCTTCCAACAGATGGACACACACAACCTTCCTAAACTGTCCGAGAGTTACAGGCTATTGCCAGAATATTTTGCGTCAACACCTACCGCAAAGAAAATTCTCCGAAGTGCTGGTGCTTATCTGAGGAAAGTCTAAAGTGGCGGTCGCTGCCATCCTTCATCAACATTGGTAGATGTTTAACTCCTCTGAGCTTCCGCGAAACCATCTCTCGATCTTTACAATTTTACCGTGCCGCACTCACAAACCTGTATAATGGAGGAACTCACCTCTGAACCAAACTAACCTAACCCAGGCTATCCCAGGTAAATTAGTACGCACTATCCTCCACTATTATTTTTGTTAATATTATGATTGTGGATGCTGTCCACTACTGCCCAACTTCACATCAGTGGACTGGCACCTTCCTCTGAATGACGAAACGTGCGCCCATATGTTATTTGGAGGAGACTCAGCAAACTCCTTTATCATGCATGGTGAGAAACGACCAGAAAACATCACGAGGATAGATGCCAAAAAGGATTTGGGTATCTGGCTATCTCCAAACCTGTCCTTCTCACTGCACCTTGAGAAATCGGCTCAGAAGGCATTCGCTGTTCTACGGATGATTCGGCGCACCTTCTCCCGTATCACTCGCACGGACTTCCAAATACTCTATGGGGCCTATGTCAGACCGCTCCTTGAATATGCCAACCCGGTTGTCTACTCAGGACGCACGAAAGACGTAATCCTCATTGAGCGTGTCCAGCGAGCTGCTACGAAAATGGTTGCCGGCCTCAAACGCGTCTCGCGGTGCTTGACCTTTTTCCCTTGGAGTATCGTCGACTCTGGGAACCTAATTCTTACTTACGCCCTGTTTGAACATGGCTTGGCCAACAGGTTTTTCACGTTTGACCCAGCAAACCACACGCGAGGACATGGTAAGAAGATTTTTAGGCTCAGAGCGCACAACTTCATTAGGCAAACTTTTTTCTCACTTCGGGTAGTTGCTGCGTGGAATAACTTTCTTCAGACGGTTGTTCACGCTCCCTCTAGACCTCAGTTCAAAACACTATTAGACACTTATTTACGCGAGTCCTCGCGCTGGCAAGCATACTGCCCCGCGCTGAGAAATTAAAGAGCAGTGCTTCACCCTTTTTTCACTTGTGCCTTTCAGGTGAACGACAGCCGTTGAACGACAAGAACAAAACCGACCCGGGAAACTTGGGCAAAAGCCTCGATCCTGTGTATCAATCCGTGAACCCGTGAAACAGATTGTGAGGCCAAGCACTTAAGTCCATTTTAACCGGTGTGCTCGGGAGTCTGGTACCGACTGCGTGGCGAACCGAGTCAACAAGCCTCTTCCGAAGCCGAACAGAGTGAGCCCATTGAAAGACAGTCCTTGTGATCCATTTCGTGCTGTTATTCTCGCGGTGATCCTACATTTGTTTTATGGTGCAAATGTTCTAGGTCGTTTATTAATTCTGTGAACTCGAATTTTGTCGCGTGCACCGGATATCGCGCTCCAAACTGTTGGCAGTCCGGTAAGCTTGATGTGTGACATGTTGATTGGAATAGTTCGCCGCATCCTTTACTACCGGAAGCTCGGGTACTCCGAACCTCTGATATTTCCGTAATTTCACCACCAACTACATGCGAGTCCCAGCGTTAATTCCACTCTTCGGCATTTCACGGGGCAGGTTTGCAGTTCACGCGGGCGTTTGCCATCATTTTGCTTGTCACATCTCATTGCGATTTCAAAATTTCAAAGGACATCCTGTATGGTTGAGCCGTGTCTAGTACTGAATGGACAGCTCAATGTGACGTTGCCTCGCAGGGTCTTGCCGTTGTAGTTTACTAATCAAAGTAACATCCTTAAGACAGTTTAATCTAGCCACTTTCACCTGTCGAACTTAGAATGCTGGGAGCCGTGATACACAAGGGAGCAGGCAGAAAATGCAGTCAGATCCAAACATCGCCATATGTTGTAGAAAAGCCAAGATTGACAATGGACTGGGCTGATTGTCAATCCCTTCGAGTTCGTTAGGGCTGAGCTTCAAACTTTACTCTGAGGGCACTGTTTTTGAAGACGGAGACTGTGGTGAGGTATAACTAAGCGCGCACGATATGGCATGTTAACAAATGAAACTGACCATTCGATATTCTGGCGTTCATTCTTATATTGAATAAAGGATTCCGCAACGAAGTCGATGATCAGTTCTATACACACGTTACGAGAATACGGGTCACCGACCTGTTTTCTAAGCACCAAGGGCAGGTTCCGGTGGAATCCAGCGGACAGCTGTGTATTTGTAAGGTCTCCCTTGAATTGCTTGACTTCCGAGACACCCGCGGCGATCTGGTTCTCGCGTACTAGTCTGCGGTTGGGTGCTTCCTGTTGGCCGTGCAGTTCCACTATGCGTTGCGTAGCGGCAAAAAAACGCTATTCGGGTGACAGGAGTCCAGATGGCCAACCGGTTCCGGCTGCGTGGTTAAAAAAGGAGTGACCATTCGGCAGCGTTAGTGATTTACTGTTTCAACCAGGCTCGGACAATACTTCGAAGACACCGATCTTCGCACAGTTTTCTTCCAACGTCCTCAGCTCGCAGTGGCCAGGTTTCTAACTCGTAAAAATATGGGGCTTACCGTAGCATTGTGAACTCGATTCTTGCATACGAGCTGATATCATCCTTATGCCGCAGCTTCAGACTGACAAAACCCGCTCTGGCCTCCATCCGGATGGATATATCGTCATTAGCTGGACCACCGAGACTGACGCAACTGCTTAGACAGACCAATTTGTTCACCTCGATCAACTCACCCAGGCGCATGAGGTTCGGGTTTGGTCCTAACCAGGTTTGAAGCAGCATTCTAAACTCTATTTGTGAAGCGCATTCCAAACTGAGACATAATTATTTTAACAATCCATTATGGTTTGTATTTCTACGGGGTCAGATCCAAGAACCCCTGTGCTTTCTGCTCACCTGATAAGTGAATGAGTCCCTTGAGAGCATTTCGACCACACAGACATCATACTGATGACAAAGTTGAAGGGGAAAGTAAACAACTTTGCCTGATACTACTGGGTGTAAGGAACTTAGGTAAGAGCCTGCCGTAGACCGCGCGTCCACAGTATGTGGTAAGAGGGTCAAGAATTTATGAGGGACACCTTTGCTTCACGGACCGCCAGAGCGCCCGACGATTGATAGAGTCAAAAGCAGTCTTCAAGCCAGGAAAGATTAATTCTCGGTTCCTGGAGTTACTGTTCCGAAATCTGTCGGACAATGAATGTATGATCGACGGAAGGTATTCCATGTTTTATTCCTTCTTTTGATGGGTCCGTAAGGTTTATATTCCATGCACTGTCTCCAGGGGAGGTTGTATTGCAGGAGGCCAACTAAACTATGTTTTGAATTGATCAGTCCATCTTTCCAAATATCGCTTTCCGTTATCATCACCGAAGAAAGAAACGGTTGACAATGATGCTTCACTTCCGTACAACTCTAAGTTCATCCAACTTTATTTAAAGCCATAGGATGAAAGGAAGAGAAGAGTGGGTGAGTGAGAGTACCTGGTGCTGGCCGATCGCAAGCATTCTCAGGCACCTACACCTCCAAGCGCTCAATCAGACAATCTAGAAAGAAGCTGACAACACGAACGCCACTGACATTAATTTCTTGCAGTCTCCAGCCAAAGCGCAAGAGGAGTCATGGAGACTCCATCCTAGAAAGCGGACCGCACCATCCACACCCAAACTTTTCGTAATCTTTTTCACACCCTTTTGTTAAGCCATACGTTGTACACCTTGCGGTTTGCGCCATTCTGAAGGAGGCACGAAGAACACTCGTCTCTGTAGACGATGCTGGGGTATGCATAACACATGACCGAGGTATCGCGGTTGATGGTGCTGGATGTTTTCTGCGACTGAACTACCTTATACACAATCAACTATTGGTTTTTTAATTACCTGGTCACGAGTTCCCTGATTCCATCCGACACCAGGAACGCTCCTGAGACATCGGTGATCAGAAACTTGAAGACGCCTCACACCATCTCTCTACAGAGGCACGTCTCGCAGCCATAAAACAATTCAACCCTTACTGTAGCCTGATACACACGACCCTTGAGACCCAGTAATATGCTCTTTGCCATCACAGTTGACCGAAATTTGCAAACGTGATTGGGACCTATGATATCCGTGCACTTGATCAGATATGCTTCCCTCAGAGCCAATACGATTGCCAGGGCATGTGAAAGTCTCTACAATCTCCATGAATTGTAAAAGGCATGTTCAAAGGCTGAACGTTGTGAGGCATGACTTTGCACTTTGAAGGTGAGAGGCAACTGCTGAAGGATCGTATAATGGTGGTCACTCTATTCAACAAGGCTTGTACTTCGCCTTCGTTTTCAAAGATAAGGACGGTATCCTCTGCATAGTCCAGATCGACAAGATTCTCACCATTGACGATTTGAACACCAAAGTCTTGAAGACTTTTCAGCGTTACCCTCATTATTTTATCAGTGAAGAAGTTTAACAAAAAAAGGAGAGAGTGGATATCCCTGTCGGACACCACTTTTTGTATGGATGCTTCTGGAGAGCTCGTCATAAACCCTCACACGCCCAGAAATGTGTGAATATATGAACCTGATTACGTTAACGCACCCTCGAAGTCAAGGAACATCAAAATCGTAGGTGGTCTGTACATATGGCGCCGATCTAACACCTGCAGGAGTGTGAAGATGTGGTCGATGCAGCCTATGCTTGGTCGAAATCCCGCTTGATGCTCACAGGTCAAGGTTTCGAGTGCCGCCGTAAGACGACGAAGAAGCTTTGTTACAACGAAGTTAAACTAGCACCTCTGTGGCTACTACATTCATTGTGAGTCCCCTTATTGAAAATGGGCACTATTATCGACTCACTCCAATCGGGGCAGTCTTTTTCTCCCAGATAGACCCAAGTAGGCTAGGGAAGCACTAACTGAAAAATTCACCGCCATCCTTGGATAGAACAGGTGGGATATCGTCAGGATTAGTTGAACGGTAGCGCTTGAGTAGAAGAATACATTCGGACACTTGGCGGTACTGACCCATTACTGAACTGTCGCTTTCTTCTTTTGTTTCGCCGACGTCTGCCTTAATTTGACCATTCGATCGAATTAGGTTGTATAGGGCACGGCTGTTTCCAGTGGAAAGAGTCCTTCTCTGTCTCCTGAGCCTTCGCTTTCCATCAGATCTCCTGATCTTTTCTCAGACTGTTCGTTATTTGGCTTTTGAGAGGTTTGTTTGGTGTGCCGCCGTACTCGTTGCCTGCTGGTTTGGATGTCCTAGCATCAATCAGGCCTAGTGATCTCGAAGATATCCAGTGGTCATCTGGTTGTATCGCGAAGTTCTCAGACAGCTTTGGACTTTAACTGCTTAAGTTCTTTTAAATTTTGTCATACCTCATCCATATGCTCGCTTTCAGTACTGCATTGGAGTTGTCTTTGATGGGGAATGGAGCGCGGAGACAATCAGAGTGAGAATGGAAAAGACTAAAGGCCTAGAAGCTAGGCTTTATTCATCCAAAACTCTTACACTGCGAGCTAAAACGATAAGAGGTGATTCAACAATGAACTATGAAATGTCTTGAGAAGCGGAGCGAATATTCGACATTTACCCCCTCCCCTTAGATCAAGATTCGCAAACAATGTGAGAGGTTCTCTTTGGGCAGTGATTAGACGACAAATCGAGAAAGAAGGTTTCTCACCGTTAAAGGGGAGTTTCAGAGATTCGTGAAGTTTGAGAAAATCATGTCCAAGTATAATATCCACACAGAGATCACTTAGTACTGAAAAGTTGAAAGAGGGGTGTCTGTGTTGTTTATGTTACAATGTTAAGAAACAGTGTCAAGAGTGAAACTTTCGTGCTGGATGCGTGCCAAAGTGATCTCAGACGACGACGGTACTACAAGCTACTGAGTACGACGGACTACATTTTCGGAAATGAAACTTTATGAACTGCCAGTATCAATGAGAGTTCGAAATGGAGCGCCATTATCTTTCACGTTGGTGACTGCTTCTTTGAGCTACTCGGGAGCCGCGGTGCTGACGCATGATAGTGCACTAAAACAGGAGGGATATTCCTCAGAACAGTAGTAGATCTGCATGCCTTTTGAAAATGCCCTCTCCACAATTTTTGCTGGTCACGTGTTTGGCAATGCATTTTTAACGCAGATGACGAGCATAGCCGCGGAAGAAACATGAAGACCTCATACTAGCAACAGTTATCTGTTCATCCGATGGTGCTTGAGAAAATGTAAGCCTTGGTGGGTCGTTTGCTACGGTGGTACAAGGGAGACAACTGTTCTGCAAAAGGGATTGCGAGTATTTTTGCGCCAGTTCGAGAAATTTTACATGATCATAGGTGGTTTTAGAATTCAACGACTTATGTTCAAATAACCTCTGACGGATGATGTTCTAGGAACATCATCTCGTCTCGTAATGTTTGATCACTATGTTGTTCTGCACTGGCAGCCGTAAAGCGGTAATCTGGCAACAAACTGCGAAGCTTTTGCACAAGTTGATCAATATTTCGATCTCTCTTGCTTTCAAGTATTCAAACTATTGCGGGCGAATATTTCATCTCTTAGTTATACATGAATTTCTCGCAAGGTTGCAATGGTTGATTCATCATCCTTACAGTCTTTATGAAGCGATAAACAGTGGGAACAACGTAATTGAACAAGGTTTTCAGTTTATCTGGTGGATAAGAAGCAATTTCTTCAAGGAATTTTGTGAAAGTACGAAACCAGTGTTCCCAGATGTCTGCCGAACCTTGAGTGTTAGGATCGGTATCGAACCGTTCCGGACGTGAGAATCGATCGATTGTTCGGTGAAACTTTTTGTATGAATACCTTATTGTGTTTGACGAGAAATAGAGCGCGGCGGCAATCAGAGTAAGAATGGAAAAGACTGAAGGCCCAGAAGCTAGGCTTTATTCATCCCAAACTTTGGCACTGCGAGTTGAAACGAGAAAAAGTGGTTTTACAATGAACGGCGAAACGGTTCGAGAAACAGAGCAAGTATACAACTGATTGAGGTCAGGATAACCCAGTGGTTAAAGCACGAATTTATTGACTGGAAGGTTCGTGGTTCGAACTCACTCTCTGCATCTGGACCGCTACTCTCTGGGCTTGGGCAAACTGGCAGTATCTCTGTCTTCGTGTTTCCTTCGGGTAGCTTGGCAGCTAGGCACCGAGAGGGTGTTACAGCTGAACGATTATCATTATCTACAACAACTGATTCGTTATCAACAGTAGGTGAGCTAAACCAGGTCTGTATCACTGAGTGAAGGTGATTTTCTGATGATAGTGATGGATTGACATACGCTCTGATGAATTGCGAAGATCAGAGGCGTTTTGACAGATGAGCTCCACTACGGCGTGATCGGGATCAAGTCTTGCATTCCCGAAGGACTGACAGCCTTGAATCTCATCTCTCCATCAGTGTTTGATAGCCACTTGGTCTAATTGGTCTCACTTGATTTGCACTGAGTAGTCGCCAGAATACATATGAACTTTTGTGTTGGCCAGAAACAGCTGATGGTAGGCACTTAACTAGAGTAGTCACTTTCCGTTGTCCTTGCAACGGGCATTCGTATTATCCGCAGATTTGCCTGTGTCATTGCTTCTTGTTTGACAAATCAGCTTGGATAAAGCTCCACAGCAGCTATCCTCAGAATTAGGACTGCAGTTTGACAGTCCGACATAAACTGGGTCATAAATTTATAGTAAAAGCAGGCAGCGGTTTTTTTGTTGAATGGATATGAGCTCGCTTAAGCTGGCTAACTGGACGGCGGGAAAGACGCCTGTTTACTGGGATCGAATCCAGCAAAGCTGGTTCGTCCCTGGGTCTCACTGTTACCCTACGTTACGAGTTCTCGCTTCTAGACCACCAAATACACGGAGATTGAAATGTGAGAGAGTTGCTTGGCGCTTTAAGATGCATGGCCACGTTTGTGTTTTTGTCTCAGTGACATACCACACGTCTACCTTAAGAGACTGCATGGTCTGGGCGAACGTTGACTGTTTGCCAGTTCGTCACAGAGTACGGACGTTGAAGAATCCTATGCGAAAAAGATACAGTGGATTCGTCAGTGTTATTTTGCTTGTTTTTAGTAGCCACGCGTTGGATAAGCCCCATCAGTAGGATAATCGACAATCCAGGGTTTCAGGGACATTTGTTTGTGAGGTGGAAAATAATTGGAAAGGGGTGTCGATGAACAAAGAACTAGGATAGTTAGTAGTAAATACCGGTTGCCCAGGTCGAGGAGAGGTTTTTTGAGGTGCCTGACTGCCAGCCTCTGACTCAAGAGTCGCAAGGCAGTAGAGGAATGGTTTTATCCTTGAGGCGGTTGGTAGTAGGGTTTTCTTGAGAACCATGCTTGAACCGACGGATCACTAGTCCGGTCTGCTCGGCTACAGGGACCTGGACTAGTCCATGTGCGCCTCGAAAAATGCATTGATACTTCCTGGTGCTACTGCGCGTGGCAACTGAGTTTTGGATCGCATCAGATCCTTGGTGTGTTTTAAGTCTGTTTCAGTCGCATTTGATTAGTCGCCAACGGTGACGGTCAAGTGCTGAATGATTGGAGTGTGCGGTTTTTTGGACCTTCTCTGTCGCGTCCATCCTCAGAGGCAGGCAAGACTGAACGGTTTTTCTCGAGAGTGATCGAGACGATTTGAACATCGGCAAGCTTGGGAACCATGAAGGTATCTTTAGAATGTCGACCACTCTTCGGTGGATAGTGGGACGAATAACTGTGTGCACATGTGTTAAATCCGTTTCTGATGATTACCACTCTGTAATAACTGCTTGGTTGATCTTATCAATTAAGAAAATTCTGTCATATGAGTTCACGCTAATGGCAACACTTGATGCCTGTGCTATCGATTCGATCGACTGCATCGTATTCCCGGTCGAGGGATCGAACGCCATATTGCGTTTTAACCTACAGAATAGTACAAGCTCAGCGTTTCAACCTTTGGGGCGACCGGTTTTGACCGATTCCACTGGCGGTCGCTACAGTAGAATTGCAATGTACGACTCAACTGTTCTTTGCGTTATATGTAATGTATTGTCCCGTAGTACTTGTGTTGAGGTTGCTGTGGATGAATTTCAGCGTGACAGTTCCTGTTAGATCAGCTTTGACAACTGCTCAGGATGGTAGTTTTTTATTTTCACGGTGTACTGTTTTCTGTAAATTCACTCCCAGTGCTCAGTTCACCTCACTGTACCTTCTTTGTTTTGCAGTGTGTTTTTCGATAGCATCTGAGGCTTGTTTTTTTCTATTGTTGGTTGGAATAGGATGTTCTACTCTAATCCAGTTGATTCTTCCTTAAGCCTATCAGAGGCCTGGGATGATCTCTTGTACCAGATACTACCTTAAAGTTCGAGTTGTCCAAAATGGTTGTTGCTTTTGTTGTACCTGCTTGTCCGTTAACTCCATATTCCTCATATTCCTCATCATCCTGGCACATACTCATATCTACCCAGCATTTGCTTTAATATAGTCTTGTTGATGTTTTGGCAGTATCAAATCGGGGTAGCGTTCAGATAGTCTTACCAATAAACCTTACTCGGTCTGTGCATTATAAAATGGGTCACTTTTTAAGGAATGTTGGTCTACACTTAAAACCCGCAATAACTGTCAGTCGAGTTCATAGTAGTCTTGGTTATCCGATGTTCCTTTTTCCTCCGGTTAACATATCCCTTTTTATTTGGTTTCAGTTGGAAAGCAGAGCTGCGTTTGCTTGCTTGGGAACTACCACTTCCTTGAACACCGCTCATGCACAAGCAATTGTGGATTTTGTTTACCACTATGACTTCATGTGTTCATGATATTCATGTTTCGTGTGGATGTGTTGTCGATCGCTCCACATAATCCGTCGGTTCTCAGCACTCATGTGGAATAATTTTTTGTGCAAGGCAATGCGAACTGAATGGGACTATATTCAAGCCGTGCTGAAAGTCATGTGCTTTTATGCCTTCATTCAGCACACAGTTGCGCCAGGTAAGTTTGCTAGTAATCGCCTGCTAGTAATCTCGAAAGTGATTGCCAGCGTTTTAAGCCTTTTTATATGTGAACATTTTTGTTCATCCAAAGCAGTTACTCTGCAATATCCATTTTCATACTCCAAGTATTTGTACTGTGATACTACAGTTATTTTCTTCCGGACCGCCCACCTCTAAAACAAGCGTTTTCTCGGTTATTCGGGGCGATTTCTAAATTACAGAAACATCTGGGAAAGGGCCGATTTTGACCTGTGATGTGTAGTTCAACCAAGTTCAACCCTAGACATCACCACCAACCTCAGTTATGCGAAAGTTCTCATCTTTATTGTGTAAACATGCAACATCTTTAGAAGAATCATGTAACTCGAATGTGAGACTTTCTGCTGCTTATGGTGATTCTTTTTCTCCCAGGATCAGATTAAAGAGGTTTAGTTTTCCCACATCTTCTCTGAAAGGCCATGGCTAGCGTTCATCTCGTGGTGTAACACTGCTGTGCTAACGCTTCCCTGCAGTGTTTCCCAGCTTTTCAGGTTCAGTGAAAATAGGCGCCTCAAAATAGCGTGCCAATAACAACGAAATGTTGCTTGCTACGATAAAATATAATTTGAGAGCACTAAGTATCCGTGTTAGTTCGGCGGGGCAATCTCTTTTCTGACCTTGGTGTACGTCGGAATTTACACTGGGATGGTTGTGATGATCGCAATCTCTTCGTTTGTTTGTCGGTGAATTTATTTTGAAGTTTGGATTAGGAATATGGTAGTTCAGCCTCATCACTCGCCATCAGTTAGGCTCCCTATCCGGAGTGTAAACCTTACGGATCTAGTCTTCGTTTCGCTCACTATTCCTGAACCTTATTCGCAAAGGGGTTTACTTAGCCATATGCTGATGATACTTTCAAAAGCCGTGACTACCGACGGGACTCTTCTGTAAAGAGTTCTTGTTGAATAGAATTGTATCTGAGGTGTCGCCGAAATCATCCAACTAATTCTTTTCCCAGTGTCTTTTTGGCAAGCACACAGATTCATACTTTTGTGGCATTGATTCTTAGATTCCATTAATTCCCACAATCTCTTCTTACATGGTAGTGTTTTTCAATGCCACAATTTTTCCTTACCTTTCGGAGTTTCCTCATGCTGAGGTGAACCCGACCAGAACTGATCATTGACACAGTGACTGTAGCCTGACATACTTTTTTGATGACAACACTTTTTGTCCGAACCATTCCTATGGAGTGATTGTTGTTATCTCAAGTAATCGTTGTGGCAGCGACGATATAGCACTATTTTTGCCACATTTTGGCTTGTTGACGTGAAGTATTCCATAGCAATGTTATTTCAATACGCGATTGCTATATATATATATATATATATATATCCCCAATTCCCACACTCTACCAACCTGAGTTGATTTTAGGATGACGCTGCTGACAACGACGACTGAAGTGGCAGACGAAGTGTGCTGTGTATCGTAAAGACAAAGCAGCTTGAGCTGTCGTGGTGGCCCGGACAGCAATAGTCATAGTGATTCATCAGCTGTTCTGTGTTCGTTCATAAGTTACGCCCACCGCTAGCATTACCACCATGTTTTGGTATCGGCACTGTTGAAAAAATAAGTAAATAGAAATTCTTTTGAGATGACAGCCCCGTCATCCATCATCCATGCAACCTAGGAAACCAACATTTATTTCAATAGCAAACAGTCGCTTTTGTTTTGGAAAGTGTTATCGCTTGCGAAGGTTTTGATGTTGCGAACTGAGTTTTTCCGATGTTTCCAATTGACGGTTTATCTTTAAGGGGGACTGATATTTCCGACTTGATGGGATTACTTCAGCACTATTTCGAACGAACAGAGCGAACACAAGTGCGATAAACTCAAACTGAATGTTTTTTAGACTTTTTCTTCCTTATCTCTTTTGTTTGCTTGAGATGTTAGCTTCATGCTAACCATACAGTCGTATGCATCACATCACCCGAAACTTCAGATTGAATTTAGCTGACCACTAATTTGTAGGTTTTTATTATTGATAGTTGAGTGTAGTACAAAGCCTGTATTATTTAGTTTCATTGCTTAGATAACTAGCTCAAAATAGCTTCTTTGTTATCTGTTTGGGTTGAGCTCAGCGCCCTACCTCATTCACGAGTATCAGCAGATGAAAAGTAGCCGGGTACTTGTATAATGAAAACCTTTTTTTCGAAGTTTGCAAGTGTGCTTATTCTCCACTATCTTCTGGTACTGTTTCCCTTCTGCACTCCGAACTCGCTTGTGGACCATCCCATCAGGTCTTCTTATTCACTACTGCTTGTCGACCTCGCTGTAAGGTCGCCTGTTTTATTGAACGTAAGTCGTTTTTTAGTGTTTTCTGTCGATGGCACTTCAGTCATTTCGCTGTACCATCCCCAGCTGCCTATCTACCCTTGTGGACCTAATTCGTTTTTTTTCACAGTGCGTGTCTGTTAATTGTCACACTTGGATGCGCGTACATTGTTCACCTCGTGAATAGAACACAGTCTCATTCGATACGGTTGATGAACCGTGACATGCAGTCATACGACTTCGAGTAGTCTCTTTTGTTCAGCTGCCCACAACAGGTCATAGCCGTGTATATTTGGCGCCGTGACCAGATATGGTCGTCTTTGACTATTATCTCGACCTGACCAATAAGGAGCCCGGTCTCATCCTTATATACTAGACAGTTTTCTCTTTTCATCCACCACTCGTGACCCAATATTGATCTCCCAAGGGCTGCACTTGTCTTCGCACGAACCACCCGGACGAACAGAATGACTTGGTAACGATCCATAGTGTTCAAGATTTGCTAAACCAACGCACTGATAGTTCTCTACCATCAACGGTTGACAAGGACATAGCTCAGGTCAGGTACGGTAAATTCTTCAGGTAGTTTGTTCGCGATGTCTAGTTCACCCTAACCGTAACCTTTAAGAAGTTGTGAGTGCGGTGTTAACGCACCTCACTACTTACAGTAAACGGTTTAAGTGGTTCTCTCAGGTTCATTTCTGAAGTAGTCGATATCAACCTGGCCTTCATCCGATTTTTCATGCTGAGAGTCAATTCAATCAATTCAATTTATCGGCCATAAACCGTGTACCATAGGCACATTGGTTCCAAATGCTACAGTTCTGATCACCGGAAACCAGGACAGTGTGGGACATACAACCAAGTCTTGGAGACGATGGCATGTTCAGTTAGTTCGGGAATCAGATAGCTATGCATTGAAGGCGATGGGTTTGATGCATGAGTGCCACTGGCTGCGCAGTTGGGCTATTTCTGCCAGTGTCATTAACCATTGATGAGATTAATCCCGGGGTCCCCATCCAGGGGGGCTGCAGTTGCCGACCCGACTAGGTTTACCGGTTAGTGTTTTCATACTTCGTTGCCAGGTCATACACTGTGCACCTCTCGGTCGCTTCCACTCAGAACAGGGCTGGGAGTAAAGTTCCATAAATGGTCAAAAATCCTATTCTGTTTTTAAAGCCTACAACCTCTAGGCAATTGAGTTCTGTTAACTTAGGCCATATTATACACCATGAAGTTCCTCGCTCTACATTACTGTGATTTGGCTCGGTGACGTCGAGGTGGAATTCCAGAATTTGCTTTCTCTCATTCTGAGTTTTGAGCATTTGTGGGTGTCGGTGCTTGATTCACGAACCAGACATGGGTCGCTTTTGGGCCACCGATCTCGTTGTTAGTCCAAACGACAAATATGCTATAAACAACGGAACTCCGGGCGTATGTGATGGAAGTAACCGCCGCATCAGTTGGCAAGCGTTAGCTGGAAATTGACACAGGTTTTCGGGTTAACTCATCTCGGTCAGTCTTCAAAAAAAACACATTGTCTTTCGACGGAACTGGGCTGGCTCATCGAGCAGATATAATGCCACATTTTGCCTTATGATCACCTTCGAAGTTCACAATTGAACTCATCCACACTGGTGTGCTGTTGAATACAGATCAATACTAGGACGGCCACGTCGTAACTTTTTGCCGAATTTAACTTTTAACGCAGTGCACAGGAAATTGCAGGGTTTTTTCTTTGACGTTAATGCTAAACTTGTTTGTATACACCCCGCCGTTTAGTCTCGGCAATCGTTTGCGAAGCATAAGCTCCACTTCGACCAAATGTGACCGGTTTTTAGCGGTTGGTGCTGAACGCCGGTTGTCTTCAGTCTCCACCCAGAAGTCCGCTTCAGTGAGCTAAGTCAATGATGGCGAGACTTCTGTAGGTTTTCTGTGCCTCTTCCACAAGCCGTCTTCACAGCGCGCAGTCAAGGCGTTATCAACCTGGCCCTGTTTGTCGGATCACATGATGTGAGAAGACGCCTAAAGTACAGCCTGGCTACCTGTCTGCGACAATTCATCCTATGGTTTATTGTTCAGACTAGTTATTCTGATTCCGATGGCTAAGCCAGCCAAATATCCTTACTCATAATGGTTGCCAGCCTGTGTGACAGCAAAGTGTCAGTATACTTTACTGGAATATTACTGCCAATATTACTGATGCCACCCTGATAACAAATAACACTTGATTTGAAATTTGATTTGTTGCTTACGCAAGGCTGGTGTGCAGGCGATTCCGACTCACTGATTGTTTATTTGAAGTTGTGAAGAATGACTTGCTTTGATTAGAATTTAGGCACCAGGAATACGTTATAGTTCGTCAAACAGATAATCGTTTCAGTTAGTTTCACTATCGTGCCATTATTTCCACCAGGCTTTTCTGCAGACTAAATGGAGTGCCTTGTCTGCCCGTCTGTATACGATGGAGATGATAACAGTCATCAGTTAGGACCATAAAAAGCCGATGCGTGACACCTAGGCTTTTTCGCTCTATTTGACCGCAAGCGCTTTTCTAGTGCGGTTGCATCACCCCCATCTTATACGACAGCTACAAAGACGAAAGCACGATCGCGTGCATGGTCATCCAACTGCAGCAGGCTATAGACATACGCAAAATTTATTGTCGTCTTTTGTGTATCCCCTATGCTTGGAATCGTTCGCATTCTGATATCTAGATTGCTTTGAAGCTCGATCATCGGCTTGGAACGAGTACATAACCGCAGTGTCTTTCTGTGGCCTGGAAAAATAGACTTCCCTCGTAAACCACTTTGGCATCAGCACTGTCTGCAACACGTTGCGTATTCATTCTCGTTTTTTTACGTTTGAGACGGTTGTTTCTGCCGATCGTAGAAACAGCAACTATATAGTACGTCAGAATGGAACAGGTCAAATTCCTCTTACCCGTGGTACTATAACCCTTCCATCTTCAGTGAATGAAATCAGCCATCCTAGAGAGAGTGGTCCTTCTGAGTAGGGATTGATAAATCTTATGAGCGTTGCTGACTTTTTTATCTCCAGGATTCTTCTGAATATTCTTTTTAATCATAAGATCATCGGAAAACGTTTGATTCAAGTGCGTTGGCAAGTCATTGGGTTTTGGCAATTTTCCACACATCGGATGGCTCTTAACTCTAAAAAAATCAAATCATTCAGCTGTAGCACCCTTTCGGTGCCTAACTGCCATACCACGAAAGCTGGGATACTGCCAAGTTGCCCAAGCCTAGACAGGGAAGTCAAGAGGCAGAGGGCTGGTTCGAACCACAGACTTGCGGTCAGTAAATTCGAGCTCTAACCACCGAGCCATCTCGTTCTTAACTTCACCACTTCGCCGATCTTTTACTTCGTTTTGCTTCAGAGATCTCCGCGCATGTGTTGTACTGCAATCGCGACAATGGACGACACACATTCCCATTCTCATTTTCATTCGCACAACCTTATTTTTGTGCTTTGCTAGGCCCTCACGGGCTTGACCGTAAATGAAGCGAAGATACTCTACCCGGAATTTGCACCAGTGAGTTGGCTGACATCCAGATTTGCCATTAAATCTATCATTCACATGCATGTGGCTTGGCAACTTGTAGCTAACTCAATTCCAGGATCGTTTTGTCAGCCCAGGTAGCAAATTAGCTGGAGCTCGCCATGATTCAACTCGGTATGGAGTTCATTACAAACGAAGTTAGGCGGAACTTCTTGAGTCCTGAACCATCCACAAAAATGGCCAGTCAGAGTTTGGTTACTCCAGGAGCTGATTGGCATAGGCATGCATGAACTAGTGGTCACGTGCATTTTCGTCGTCCCGCGTATGACCTACGTTAGAATCGTCTGGCGCTACGTCCAGTCTGACAGCCCCGGATTGTCCGAGAATGCACGTTACAAGTTGATATCAGTACATACTGAGCCTGGTTTCAATTTTGTTTGTCAACTTTTAGTTCAAACCAGGTGTTAGTTTGTACATCAGCTGTGTATAATAAAGCCTGTTGCGACACACAATCAAAAAGGGGATTTTTTGAAAATAGTCGCTGTAAGGATGAGGGAGCTGGTGTTTCCGCACCTTTTTCACATTTTCTGGTGAATTTTCGAAATCCTACGACTACGACATGATCAGTGGAGCGGTCAGCACAAAAAAACAGTTTCTCTAAGGGAGGAGACTGCATATTGAATGCACTGCGAACAATGTCAGTAGTAGAGTACACAATAACTGAAGCATCTACGCCAGTTAGGTCAATTTTTCATCGCTTTATCCTGTTTGTGTGGTACAAGAACTTACCCGATTTATCAGACGTGCTTCCTCGTTAAGTTCACTTCCAACTGAACCTAGAGCCGTTTTGCGTCTGACATCTGTTTCTGTCGGTTGTAATTACGACACAACCAGTATTCATTGACTTGTCACCACTGAGCTGTCTTGAGTAGAATCAACATGACAGACGTCACCAAATTCTCCGAATCGGGGTTACGTTCGGGATTGTTTAGAACGATATCAGGATTGAAGAACCAATCTTTCAGTTTGTTTACGTTTGCTTGACAGCATCATCTCATTGTTATAAATTTTGCGGTTACAAACATTCTGAGCAGCAGTGTATGTCTGAGCTCTTTTGTTTCTATATCATTGCCATCTTTTGGAAGAAGCTATTTTTTCTGATTGTTGGGAAACTTTTTTATCCTTTTGTTTGCCTGTTTATGTGTTGTGGGCGTATGTGCATGACATACATATCTTATTGTGTCCACGGCATAGGAGATCACTTGTCTAACTAGTGTGACGCTCTTTCGGGAGGGCGTGCAGATTTGGAACCGAAATATGTTTTGCGCACAACTTTACATCCATCATCATTTGTATTGTTGGGTAGCAACTCTCGTTTCACTATGCATGTATCGTTAGCATGGGTTACGCCCTCTAGGTTGATATGTCCAGCAAGGAGTATGTTTTTACTCACACCCTGCATCTCCTTCCTATCGAAAATGGTAACTCGTTTATCAAAAAGGCCAAGTGAATCGACTTCACGATAAAATTACAAAGGTAGACGGCTTTGTGTTAGCTTGGATTAGGTAGTTAACCTTGTTTTATACTCGCCAAACTGATTCTACGTCGTAACCTGTTCGGTGTGGAAATGAGACATAAACTGCGCCCACTGCTTACTTAATAGTGTACCGTTTTTTCTCGAAGTTTCGGTTGGCGGAACATAGTCTGCGAGTTTCCTATTCTTTCCAATTGTAAAAGGACGAGCAACAACAGTACGGCAAACTAGACCGTGTGTACTAGCTCAGGTTTGCCGAATACCGTCATACTTAGGAACCATGTAATAGCCTAACACTTTCTAGCCTGAATAGTCCAACGCTTTATTAAAGGTGCTCAATTGCTTTAGCTGTAATGTAATGATTCTGTTTCAGGAAGTTTTTCTATAGCGAACCGAACATTAGGTAGATAATCGATGACTAAACGATTCGCTAACTTGGGAGGACTTCCTCTACCTTGCCAAAATGAAATTGACAACTTCAGTAAACCTTTGTACACTTAACAATTTCTGGTCAAGCAGGTTACGTACGTATTTTGGTTAAAGTTAGAATTATTAAATGAAGCGTCATTTGGAAATTTTTGTGGGACATCTATGAACACCGTTGCTGACCTGCCAAACTATAAAGCCATAGTTACCATGGTTTTATTTTGGGTGCAAGTCCTAAAGGAACCTTCTAACCAGTGGATAATCTGAACATCATCTACTGTCCTCACGCTGATCTGGGTGGGGACAAAATTACTTAACCTGGCATTCGAAACCTCATGTGCTGCAAACAAGTCTATGTGAGGAATCTAGGTTATATATTTTCTACACAGTGTTGTTCATCCGAATCGCGACAATGTGACAGTGCAGTCCACTGTTCAACAACATGGATGCAATTTCAGGCTATCTGATTTAACCGAAAATTTTTGGGAGCACTGACGTTTCTAGGGATATAATCTGTTCCCGAAAACTGCCGCCGCGCAACTCGGTTCACCACGGGCACGTGATCGTATGCACTCTGGCTACAACTGGATAGTCGCGACCAGTTAAGTTGCCAGCTGACTGATGGCAGCAACTCCTCTTCCCAAGGAATGTAGACTTTATGGGGCAGTGAGTTTCTCCGAGAGCTTATTTTCTTAAAGATTCCACTTATTGGGTTCATTTCCTCTCCGTAAGTTTTGCTTCTGCTACTTCACAGTCCGACTTATTCGAAAATGGAGCTCCCACGTTGCGTTATTTATGCAATGAACAATGATAACCGACTCCTGAATTGGATCCACAGCGAGAAGCACCTACTCCTGGTGATTAGCCCACCGGGTGAATTTCAAAATACTAGGTTTCTGACCTGGTCTAACCTGGTCTAACCGACCAACACAAAATTTAGAGCCATCACACCGGATGTTTGACTGGTTGTCCTTAACAAAGTGACAACTTTGTTGCCCACCTCCATGAGTATATATATATATACATATATATGTACATCGTGAGAGACGTGTAGAATGTAAACACTGGTAAAACCTTTCAGCGGTTGTCAACGCACATAGCAGCATACATGTACGCCAGCGAGGAGCCCAGTAGCTGACGGATAGAGGTGCACATCCATACTGGAGTTACAGTTTTTACATGTTCTATTAGGCCTCCGTTCTCACCGATTCTTATCCAAGTGACTGACCAACTGTGTATTTATCTAGGCGGTTGTTTTTTGTTTATTCCTCTGCTGCCTTGGTTGGATATTTTGCAAGCAATGCATAACGAAGTAATATTATTTGATTTCTCGACTGTGTTTTGACTGCGTTCGCACTCAGTGAAATTTCCATCACATTTCACACGTGAATTTGATTGAGACCAACTTCCTTGTCTCTTCATTTAAAACCTGTTTCAATCCACTCAGTTTCAGAACTTCTGCTATTATTCCTCACAGCTGTTTCTGATGCCATTCCGTCTGATTTTCTTCTCCCGAAATGGTGACAATGTTGGGTTCATTTTTCGTTCATTTCGTTATGATTAACACCCCCTCACTCTCGGTAACAGATTTTTCCAGATGAAGCCTACTCGTGTTCACTTACATCAGCCTTCATTAAGACAGACAAAGGTCCACTTGGGATGATTCGCGTACGCAGCTGTTGTTTTCCCTCACTGTAGCTATTTTATTCCCTTACAACTTTCATTTTCGGGCGGAAACAGCAGCTCATTCGTCCGTCACATTTGTTTGCTCTCGACCTCTCCCTATGCTATGCAGCTGCTGTCCATCCGGCTGCTGACTTTTTTACGCCAAAATGACATGTTCTCTGTGTTGTTATTGTCTTTGTGCGAAAAAAATCTACATGGTTGTTAGATAGCCCAGAATTCTGCATCCGGCGTTTGCATGTATGCCTGGTGTGTTTCGTCGCTTAAAACACTGCGACATGGTTGTGTGAACTTTGGTCACAACCCGTTAACAGCACTTGCACCTGCGTTATCACAACAACCGTATCTTGACCCGATGTTTCTGGATTACAGTAGAGCATGCACGCCTTCAGCAAGTAGTACACTGCGAATGTTCGGCTTTGAAAACGTCGAGCTGCTGTTTGGAAGATGATGTTGATCTCGACAAATGCACTCATTTGCATATCAATTTAGTTTTCACGCGAGACTGAACTGAATCTCTCGTTTATGATATTCTTCAACTGAGTGTGCTGCATAAAGGCCACCTCAGGTTTCAGTTTGTACGATATTCGATATATCGCAGTATATTTTCATAAAGGGAACTACTGTCGAAAAGTTTTCAGCAACCTTGTGAGTTCACACATCATCACGACGAAAATAATACGAATTTCCTCCGTCAGTACCATTATATTGACTATCTATTCCGCTTTACTTCATAATTTTCAGCTATACGGCGACTAACGTGATGTTGTTTGTAGGTGTATTTTCCTTTTAGCTTCCATATCAACCGGCAACTTGTTTGGGGTTTTCAAGATGACTGACTGAAAGTTCCTCGAATCCTTCGTATTGCTGTTTACCGTGATTGTCTTGAGACTGCGTTCAGTGCCTTACGGTTGGTTGGTATTTGTGTGCGTGTGTGTGGCATTTTGTCAAGCACAGACGTGGTAGACAGCCCTCGCTAGCTTTCGAACAAGTACAACTTCCCCAGCCTATAAGAGTCTTAGGCAGTTGGCCACTGAAATTCTCTCGTTTGGGCCGCTGGGTTGTTTCTTTGATTTCTCGCTTCCTGTGCTTTGTGTTACACTGTGTTGTATTGTATCGAATTCCGATTTAATACCTTTTATTTAATGGATACTTCTTGTGTATTTGCAAATTACCTGTTCAAGAACTCTGGACATTCCGGAGTGTCCAGCCTATAACGACGGCCACCGTTGTACAGACCAAGCTGAATAATAGCATCTACCGTTTATTCGTTGGAGGGCTAGCACGAAGTAGCCATATATGTGCCTCAGCTGAGTCTTCTGGGTGGGGCTGGCAACTAGATCCTCTTTCGCGTACGCTCTGAGTCTCAGCTGTTCGTTTGTCCCCTCTTGACTGTTTGGGCATGACACTGTCTTTAGAACTATCCCGCCCAGTCAACCCTCCAGCTTTATTTCCTCGGGTTTACCCCAGCTGCGTGGCGTTCAGTCGGTTACACCTGTGGCTCAGTGCAAATCGCGTGTGACACTACCTATTATGAGCCCAGGTTAATGGGCGTAGTCTAATGTGACAGGCCGATCCAGAAACGCATGCTAATTCACCGTGTTAACGATAGTGATATGCCTGATGAAGGTGAGCTTGTTCTCGGTGAAGTGAATTTTGTCTGTTAGCTTCATATCATTTTGGTTTCGTAACGCAAACATAGCGGTAGAGGCCGCCAGGGGTTGGCGATTAGAATTCTACAATTCTACTGTTTCCTGATATTCCTCTTGTTTTTGTGACGTTACCTAAGGCGCAGTATTAGGCGGAATTTTGGAAGTAACCAGTAAGTGCAACCTTTTTGGGAATTTCTCTTGCACTCTACTAGAATCAAGGTTAATTCGGGGAACATCACGGCGTTCGTCATGGGTTTGAGAATCTGAAACTTTGGATGCAGTGTGAACGAAACTAAAAACCGTGAGCGGTAAGGGCAGCTCTATGAAACTTTGGATGCAGTGTGAACGAAACTCAAACCGTGAGCGGTAAGGGCAGCTCTGTTTGGAGATAAATCACTTTTTAATTGGAGTTAACTTATTAGCTGTTAGTTCATGTTTGGTTGGAAATTCTCTTTTAACTCTCTATATCTTGATAGAAAGCCTAGCATGGGTTGGGTGTCGGACCACTATCATATTCTGTCGAGGGTTATCTTGCAGCCGAATCACGAGGCATCTCAAGTTACCGTAATCTGGATGTGGGTTGCAGACTATGCACACTAACTAGCTTCCAAGCTGTGAGAATAGTGAAGTACTCAATCCCCAGTAGTCTGGATCCGGAATGAAGTCTCTGCTTTGCTCTCCTACGGGGCTGATAACCTATTCTTTCAAGAAGCCTCGACTTCGTTTTGACCATTTGTTGACAGATCCGTATGAGCTACTCTGCTTGTTTGGGTAGTGATGTCATGACACTTAAAGAAAGTGAATTTATGGGTTAGCTCACATGGTTGTTCGCGCCGTTTACGGTCGAAAGTCTGTGTGTAACTCTCAGGTGATCCCGTTCTGCTCCAGGTTTAGCAGCTTGTTGGTTGGTGCAACTTTTACGTAACCGTTAGTTGAACTCTTTCTCATAGATTTGACAATTTCCCATAAGAATTTTTTTTATTTCAGTGGATTCTTTAATTAGCGGATTAGCTTTTTTAGACAATTCTTGGGAGGAATGCATGGTATTCATCAATTATAGGAAAATGAATTTTTTTAATCGCGTACCAATTAAACGATATCCAGCAGGGATTTAAAGTACACACGATGCGAATGGGTGAAAGGACAAACACCAACAACGGAAAGTAAATCAATCTTTCGCTAACCGGACGTAATCGCCACCAGCTGAGCTACTGCGTTCTTTGTCCTAAGCTATACATATGCACTTCGGCTTCAAGCTTAATTCTGGAAGTCACCAAAGCATGTCCCGCAGTTGAAGTCACACAAAGGATTAATCAGTGTCACTGGGAGTCGTCGACTCTTGATCTCTCGGGAAAAATGGGCTGAACCATATATGGAGACCAAGTGTTTCAATGTTGTGAGTGCTTAACTAGTATAACACCTGTCTGTTGACAGTGGGGTTGACAGTTGGACTCCCCGCTTTTGGCGTTCACCGTGGTGCCTTCACTGGACGTACCTTGAAAGTGAATAAAACATCACTCTGCTCATAAATGTGATCGTTTTCTGGCGATGCTACGTAGATTACAAATAGGACAGAATCGGCTGAACGATACACGAATGGGAGATGACCAGAGTAATTTTACATCCAAATGTGACTCATGGATCTGCCTCTTTGGCAGATCTTATGACATAGATGCCAATTAGTGTGGTTCATATTCAGAAGTAGGATGCGCACGTATACGCGGTGCAGACGAAGAAAAACCAAGGATGGGGATGAAGTCGACTTTCGCCAGTCAGACGAATGTTTGATAGTGCGGACCGTCTCGGACGCCTCTTTTTATCATACTCATGACTACGCGTATTGTTCACCATCTGATTCAACAGTTGAACATTGTTATCATCACTGTAGTCTTGTATAGGTGGACACCTATGGATTCGTCAGCTCTTCTGGAGTAATTTTTATCCAAAATGTGAAATAGACCGCTTGAGCACTATTTTTCCAGCTATTATTTTTCGCTTTCCCACACTTCTCATTTAGCCTAAGTTTACTCGGTTCTTTCGTGTTAATCGATGGATAATTTCGTCCTTTCAGCTACTGGGTGTAGGCATGTTTGGCCTGTGTTGCGGCAAATTCACTCTACCATAGTCTTTTTCGCCTCTTTTGATCATCTATTGTTTGTCCGCATTCAGCCAGACCGTGTTCTAATCAATGTGTCTTCGCCGACTCCCAGTGGAATCGTTTTTATCCATGTCTTTCTGATCATGAATGGGGACAAAATGGAAGTTATTTGTACTGAACTAATTCATCTGGTTCACTTTGACTTTGTCGATATCTGTATGCATACAACCCCATTTGACCAGTTGGCTGCGATTTCTTCTGCTTTGGTTTCATGTGTTTTTACTAACCTTCGGAGAACTTAAATTTTCTGATATTGTTTCACAATTATAAGAATAATTTGGTCTACTCACCCCCTGTGCTAATCGGTATGATAAATGGAGGACATGAGTTAAACAGCGATTTTGCTAACTAAACTCTCCGTTTGCACAACCTGAAATCCATACAAAAGGAATTGATTAGTGCGGCTTCATTTGTCACTTGATGAGGGTGTAGGTATGAAATCGCCACTTAAATTATATACTTCGTAACAGGCCGGAAAAGCTGCTGTTAGGTCATTGGAGGATTTGAATGAGGCACATCGTACGCTAATGTTTCCTACTGTTTGCTTCAGAATATTTGTTACATATCCGGTTCGAATAATACAATACCCTTAGCCTTAATAACATAAGGTTACGTGCAAATGCCGCCTGACCATTGGTGAAACTTTTCCGACTCAGCCATCGCGGAACTTGGGGGGGGGAACACTGCTGTGCCGAATACGACTGTGCACTTTGATACTCACATACTTCCGAGAGAGGTCGTTTAGCGCTGCGTCCACTTGCTTTGCTCATGTTTTTGCCGCAATTTTTTGCATACCTCTTCCTACTTGGATAGGAATACACTAAATTCACATACCATCACAGCCCTTCAGTTTTTCACTGATGGAGGATACGTAAGTCGCATGGGCCTCTCCTTGCCAAAGGGGGCTCCTAGCTGCAAAACCTTTGCCAATGGAATAAAACTTTTTACGCAAACATCTTGCCTTTTGTTGCATATATGCTCGAACCAAAAACCATTCTAATATACGTCCATATTTTTGCAGATCACAAAATTTCATTGTCCACTGTAGCAATCATAACTCTGACGGAAAAATTCTGATGGAATACTATCCTAGCATCAGTGGGACCCCGGGATGTCTAGATGGAACGCAAAAGCTTGGACTGTTATTCTGAACCCATTTGTCTGCCTGTTTTAATCCATCCGGGACACGCAATAGCCTTCGAAAATTCAATTCCACTGTGCAAATACTGAGCGCCTTGCCATAGTGCCAAACCTACCAAGCGCATTTGGGCGCATCGTCAAAATCTGTCCGGGCCGTGCAACCGATTCCCGAAGGGCTTGTGTACAAGCCCTTTCAGCCTGATCGCTGTATTCTGACCTGAATGACGGAACCAACGGGACAAGCCCATTTTGGCTGCTTTGTTATTGTCATCTCAGCCCTCGGCACGAACAACCAAGGCCTGCCCATTTTGAAGCGAAGTCGCAAGATCTTGTCAGCTGGAGGCTTGTTATGCTCGCAACAAAGATGTTGACATGATCCGCCGCATAACACTGTGGCCCTACAGTTTTGTTGCGGAGTTGATGGCCAGTGATCCCATCGTTTGCTTTGTCTGCGGTGTGCCGGAGCGCTTCGCTGCGCACATCCAATTGTCTTAGGCTTTCGTTGCCACCAATTGGGGCCCATTAGTTGCACAATGCTCTTAGCGGCAAAACCTTTGCGGGTGGAATAAAACCTTTTGCGCCGAAATGTTGCATTTTGTTGCATACATGCTCAAACCAAAAACCATCCAAACGTACATTCATATCCTTGCAGGTCACCAGATTTCATCGCCCACTGAAGCAAACATACCTCTGGCGGAAAACGTCTGGTGGAATACTTTCCTAGCATCACTGAGACCCCAAGATGCCTAGATGGGGCTCAAAAAATTGGACTGATACTACGAACTCCATTGCCTGTATGCTTAAGTCCATCAGGGACACGTCGTAGCTTTCGAAAAATCAGTTTCATTGTGCGAATACTGAGCGCCACCACCATTGGAAAATGAATTCCTCATTCGAAGTCTGCGGCGTTTTAATGAAACACTGCTTCAGTTAGTTAAAGCTGTTTTACTTGCCCAGTCGCTGTAACATCGGTCGGTTCTTCGGCTTATTGGAACAGTCGTAAGTTTCTTCTGGAGCAAGGTGCACAGACTATCGCGGCGGCAGCCGGCAGCCAGTTTGAAGTGATTGGTAATCCACCTTCTTTATCCACTTGGCCCCAACGATGTTATTTATACGGATAAGTAGTAATAACTTCTATTCCCCGAATGGAACTTCAAAACATTCAGACGTAAAGAAACTGGAGATTCTCTATAACAGTACCTCTCAATTGCTTGGTGTTAGCCAGTTGTCTAGGTTAAAGTCATGAGGGATTTGTTCGACTACAGCTTATTAGATGTTGTCTCGTGGTTTCGAAGATAATATTCAGTCATTTGGCTGACTAGTGGAACAATCTCAGAAAGGTAGTCTGTGGTTTCCTAAATTCGCCCCTCAGCAAGTGGTAGAAACAGTAGTCCCAGCTGGCACTGGTGGAGCTACTGTATTTGGAATATGACTGATTATGATCACTTTTTCGGCACCTGAAGACTTAGACAAACTACCGTTATAGCTTTAACATGAGCGGCTTTAGAAAACACATCAATAGATCGATTGAGAACTTTGTGCCGGATATGGGGCATTGGCGCTCAAAATTTGACAAGCGCATCGAACATGTCCGTGTTAGAATCAATAAAGCTCCTGAACCTTGAAGTAATTCGGTATAACTTTCATTTGTACGTCAGTATCACGTGTAACCTGATAGACTCTTCGAAAACACGCCTGTGGATCAATCAGAAAATCACTCCTGTTGCGGACGTTCCAAATGAGAAAAAGAAATGTGCTTTTTGGAGGCCAACTTTTGTTGTGTCCAAAAGTTGGCCCCCAGAAACAATGTGTATCTTCTTGCGCTACTTATAATGTTGCTAATAATGCTCTGACAGCAATCTCATCAAAACTACTTTTTAAGTTGCCGGTTTCGTTCTTAATTACCGTCGAAATCACTTCTATCGTGAAACATGGAGGTCTGGAGGGAACACGTTATGGGCGTGTTATCTGTTGTTGACCAACGTAGTACTATGAAGTACGTATATAGTCTCCTTGTGACCGATAGCTTTACAAGATAGTGACAGATCTGAATGTCACAGAGTTGTATTGTGACGTATATGAGATTTGGGACTTTTCAAATTAGTTTGAAAGTTCTTGGAATATTCGCCGTATACTGACTTTGTTGGTAGGTGACCCGGATGCAGTCCATGCTCCTATGACACTGAAAACGCTGTCATTTTTAGCTGTCGACCAATTCCCCAAACGAAGGGCCTCTGTAGTTCATTGGCGATCTCCGCATCCCTGCGATCTCTCTTTTTCTGCGTCGTCTGCTCCCTTGTCAGCGACTTAGCAGTATCCCATGCGTCAAAGTTGACCAAAAATTCGCTTTAAGTAACACTACCTTAGGCAACAATCATGTTGATTTCCTTTTTTTGGGTGGGGGGGGGCAGGTGAGAGCATACATTTTGTTTAGACCCCAAGTCGTCAGCACTGATTTTGTGTACTTGTTGTTTCTCTTCTCCGGTGAATGAGCTCCAGTACATCCTCTTGGCTATAGACTGTTTTTGACCCTATCAACGAGGGTGCCACCTCTCTATGGCATGCTACATTTCGTCCTGCGTTGTTTATGTAGCCGTTTCGGATTTTATTCTTCAAACTCAGGTTTTCTTCACCTCGGCTTCACATACCACTTACTCCACACATTCCGCTGTAAATTCGAATGCGCTGCTTGATTTTTAGATGAATCCTATTTTCGTCCTTTTTTAATCCTATCGTCATCTAATCTTTGGAGTCCTTGGAAAACTAGGTACTTAATTTTTTTCTCCTCAGTCTCTTTCCCTGAACCTATTGTAAGTGTACTCTTGGAGTAGAATGCTTCTCAATTTCCAAACCTCTTCTCTTTGACTCAGTGCCTCGGCAGTCATCTGCAGACTGCTCGTATAAACACATCCTTATTGTAGTGGTTTGTAAAGTATCAACACTGTGCTGTGAAAGGTGCCTCCTCCCACGAATTAGTTGTAAGTAGACAACTTCATTTCCAATTCCCTTTTGTAAAAAAAATTCGCCTTCACTTCTTTGTCCCTCCAGTCAAAACCCTTCACTATTAATTTGTACACTGTTATTGTATGTTTACTGAAGTTGCTTTGCTCTTTCTGAGAAACTGACAGCAGTCAGACACTCATGCCTTTTTCCAAGTTTGTCGACAACCTTTTCCAGCAGTACATTTCGTCCTACACGTTTTTGGACAGTTTGTGTATTCGTCTCATCCCGTACCCTTAACACTCAATCCTTACTTTGTAGCAAGTACCTTCAATGTTCTGTTTCCAATGGTGGTGGACGCCCTGCTGCGTTACGCAGTATGGTTCCCCTTTGGAGGATTGTGTTACCGACTCTATGCACTCTTTAGCGATAGCCTCGCTTTTCCATCTTTTTTCGTGGGTTATCCAGCGAGAACAAACAGTGTACTAGGCGCACACTTCGTTTTAAAATGTTCACTTTCGGATGATAGCCTTCTTAGGTGAGTAATAAGTTGAGCTCAATATTTCACTTGTCCAGTACCCAAAGCTTTCTTATTTCAGCTGAATGACGTGTTATCACGGGACTCAACTGGATACAACACTATGCACCTTATGATACTCCCACAGTAACACACCGTTGTCTCATACGTCTTTCAGCCAGTGACTCAAGGCTTCAGTGACACGTTTGGAACTATGTTCTCCGTCAGTTACAACTTGGTTTGCAATCCTTTTGATGGGAGTTAAATGCTTCCTCTTCCTAGACTATCCCTCACCGATGTGATCACTGCAGTTTGCCACGCGTCAATGTGCATCTGTTCGTTTGTCTGCTGCATTGGACCCACTAGTCCTTGCTTAAAGAAGTTGGTCGGTGTTGGTTCGTTACCTTGCATTTCATAAGACAAAACTGTAGCACAAGTGTTAGACGGTGATATTTTAATATATTACCATCTGTTTTCCATTCCGTCCTGACATGGGTTTTGTGTTCGAGCGCAGTACTTCCAGTACCTATCCATCTATTTATTTGCGCAGGTGTCGGCCCGACTGACTTCAAAACGTCTCTCAGTGTATCGTTAGGTTTCGTGCAGGTTATTTCCCACTCTTCGTCTTGCCGCTGTTGACCACCTCTGTCGTAAGTTGCTGGCTTTATCACAGGTGCGTCCCGAAACTTGATGAGGTGTGCTATATGCTTTCTGCACGTTCTGCCCACATCTGTCCAGCTAAATTCAAAACACCCAATCTATCTGGATCAATCATGAATTTGGATGGCCTTTTTCCACAGTTTATGGAGATACAACCAACTCCCACCTCTCATTTATTCTGATCAGCTCGCGTTAGCTTCTGCTCAGCATATCCCCGGGCTGGGACCATTTTCATCCATAAAGCGAATGAATCTCTCTAGTCGGTTCATTGTATTATGATCTGTGTAGACAAATTGGTGGCTGACCGATGTTGTGTGTACTTGTGGAGCGACCGGGCAAGGTCAACTGTTCGGTAAACTATCAGGATGTCGGACACGCTTTAGTCGCTAGTTGCGACACCTAAGAGTGCCACAAGATTTAGTCCAGAAATTGCCTTTCATAACTTCATACTATCACTCATTACCACAGCCCCTTCATTCCAGTACTTGGTTCCCATCCAAGCGGACAGGATCAGCAGTGCCTATGTGCTTTTTTCCATGGGTCAGTATAATTCCGGAAAGCACTGTGTGCCTCAGTCATTGTCTAGTCTGTGTATAACTACAATCGAATGTATCCGGTGGCACCATATCTCATAACAGTGAACTCGGTGAACTGCTCATCTTCCTAGGGCCGACAACCAACACACTTTACTCGAGTGCACAGTAGTCAAAGAATGACGGTGATGTAGTCTTCAATGGGCGACTTTTTTGCAGTTCAAGTTTAGCTGAAAATAATGTCCACAACAGTAGATTTTCTTCGCATGCAGACAGAATAACGAGATTTGTGCTATCATTTACCCACAGCGGTGCGTATACGTACCACAAGCTGCCATTTCCTGTTTTTAAGGATCTTGGTCCCAGCCTTAACTTGGGTTGGTCCTTCATTCTTGACAGAGATATGTACTACATTTTAATGAACGCTTTCGTTCTATTGTTCCCGTTGTTTATTTTAGCAGCAAAAATACACTTTGGAGCGACATGACAGCAGCGTAAAGAATCGAATTTTTAAGCTCGAACAACACACCAATAATGGTAGTCTCTTTTTAGAGTCCCTTTTGTTAACAATGGAACCCTTGGGATGTCAGATTTATCGAACTTCATTTGATACTCACAGCTCATCCGAACAACTGGTTTCTTGAACACATCTTCCATAGTCTTTGTTTCACGGAGCTAATCATGTGTCGTATGATGGCTTGATCACTTAAGGAATGGTACTTAGAAATTTCAGTCTGTTGTTCTTCTGTTTTCTTCGGTGCACAATTGATCGGACGTATGGATTAACTTGGTGTACTGTAGAGGCAGGCTATTTTACCCTTTTCCTCGGTTAGTTCTGATTGTACTGAAGCTTAGATGGGTAACAGGCATGTTCGCTGAAAAGAACCGCGTTATGTGGTTGAATGAGAAGCCTTCTATGCCTCTTGACACAGGATTTTTTCCAGGGTTTAGCTGTCATCCCGACAGCCATATAGTGGGAAATCTGGGACACTCACAACGGCGTAAAGACTCACCCTCCCCCTGAGTAGTGTCCCATGGTCTCATTGCTGGTCAGGCTGATGTAGAAGCCTTAACTAATTGCTTCCGGATGTCCTTAGGACTGGACTGTGTATCCAATCTCTTAGACGAAGTATGGCATGAGAACTTGCACTTGTCGAACAAATGTATGTGTTGAGTATCTTCCTGTCTAAAATGTTCCTAGTCAACTTATTTGTAGCTTTGCGCGGTTGTCAAACAGAATATGAAAACTCCGTGACCCAAGGATTTCAGACTTATTCAGTTGGTTCGAGTGTTTAGGTTTCCGCTTCAATCAGTCAATGGCAAACACAGCCATCCTGCAGACAAAACACGCTGCATCGGTGTATGGAGCTTTGCTTGATATCCGTGTGGTCTTTTGGCTGACACGCGCATAGTGTTTCCGGTTACAATCAGCGTCGTTCAATGCGTTTTTGATTTATGGTCATTTTGTGCTTGGTGTCGCGTGTGCTGCCGCCGCGTGTTTGTTGCTTGTCAAATTAAACTATAGGACGAAGAAGCATAGTTTCTCAAGGTCTAATCGAGATCCAGTGTATTTCGGCTCCAAATTCACACTTTGGCGCAATACCCACGCCGTTTCTAGTGCTATGGAACTGTGTTGCACATCTTATCACCAAATTTAACGGTCAATTTAACATACCAAATTGATGACTAATGTTGAGCCGGCCAAGAGCAGTATGACAGTGAACACTGAAATCCCATACCATGCTGCCTCAAATGGGCACGTTCATCCCGGTCACTGTCGCCATTTTTGGTAAGTTCCTGTGAACCTGCCGAGATTTGACTACCTCCTTTGTTCTGCACTCTATTATTCCGTTTGTTGGACCAAGTGCCTGTCTCTGCTTGTCGATTTTTGTCGTCGCCGTCGCCTCCTTGTAACTAGTTTCTTTTTCGGAACTTACTGTTTGTGCTGAGTGCTGCACCGATGACCAAACAAATGGCGCCTAGGTCAGAGGAAGATTGGTCAGTATTGTCATTGAATATACACATAATTCCATGTATGTCCAAAGGTTTTCGGAAGAAACCTTTTCATCTATGAATGGACCCGAAGCGAACCGGAAAATCCAGAGCAAAACATGACTATTTTTGTCGCGATCCGCTTAAAAGCGAGCAAGGAGTGACTACTGCAGTGAGGTGTGCCAGTATGTGTTCATGGCTCGTTTTTCCGCATACCCAATAAGCCATAAATCCGTAAAGATGGGGAAGCACTCGACTTGGCGACCTTTCTTATATTAGAACTCATCATCATTGCATATACTTGGCGCTGCCAGGATCCGAGCTACGGGGAGTTGAAATGTGAAGCGAGCAAGATCGCAACCACCTTACTACCACACGCTAAACAAATCCGAATTAACACGTACGAGCAGGTGAACATATCAATTAGTGAGCTATGTGGCCCAATTACTCTGAAAACGCGCTCGTTTCGCATGTCTGAGGTTTAGGGTTCCCAGCACAGCCAAGTAAATGCATTGCTCACGAGTTGAAGATTGCGTCCAGTGTTTTCTATTTTTTAGTGTGGAATAGCTAGAATAAGTGCACCGGAAAAGATGGGGACTGTTGAAACGATATTGCTGTGTATACAAGTTCTTCAGATCCCGTCAAGCATCCACAACTAACCCATAAATTTGTTGGTAGAGATTTGGAATTTTCGATCGAGCTCTCCTCCTGTAAATAAATTTAGTCTTGATCGGAAAGCCGAGAGGAACTGAACGGCTGTTTTTTGGGCATCGGAATTGAGCATCTCTCCAGCGAGCTCTGAGATCACAACCTCCCGGATAGTTGTTGAATTCTAAGCCGTTCGGTCATGATGACCGATGAGCCGCGTGATTATCTCACACTTAGGATATAATGTCACTCCTCCTTCAACAACAGATTTCACAACAGGTTTTGAGTGGACCATCGAGTGATGATTTTTAATCCTTGAAAGGTCGGTCGTCGTCATGATGCCTGACATCAGATCGTTCACCTGTGGCTTAGACGTTTTCAGCTAGTTGTTGGTCATGGTAACTAGCGATTGGTCGCGGCGATGATTCGCCCCTGAGCTCCAGTCTCAGTGCCGTGACAGTGAATGAAAGCCTGGACAGATTGTTTTTGCTTCAGTATCCAATAGCGGAATTTCCCTCACACTACACAATATGTAAAGTTGCGTGACTGACGGAGTTGGAAGGGGGAGACAGAGAGGTAGCAGCACCGTTGTCCTCCGTCGAAGAGCTTACCTGGATAGTCCAATAAAAAGTGATCTCCTTTGAGATGCAGTACAAAGAAAACCTGAAAGCTTTGATGGTACTCTGTACGATACTCATCTCCTTGTTCATCTTAAAAATTTCAAGTTGCCCTCAATTAAATGGCCTTGGTTCTTTCTTCTCATGGAAGGAGAACAAACTATTACTTCCTGAACAACAGAGCCCAGACTAGGGTAAACGACCGAAGCAACTCTAGCGTGATAGGTAAAAGCCGAAGAACATGCAGGCTGGTCTGATTGAAATTGCGCATCGTTTCATAGAGCCCTAGGTATCCAAAATCTCAGAAGGATGTAAATCCGATCGAGGTCGAGGTCGGCGGGTTAATTCGGATTCTGAAATTGCAAGTCTCAGTGGATGTGAGAGGACTGGCTTTCAGCAAATTGACAGGAACTCCAAAAAGGCCACCTCGTTGGGTTTGTTTCCTGTTTGGATGGACGACCAACATGGTATACTGCTTTCATCTTCTGCAATCGGTCCAGGAATATTTAGCTGCGTGTGGGTGTTTTAGGAATGTTCGTGTTCTTCATAGTGAATGATGATGGTGTACATTTCAAATGTTCCGTTACTTCAGAATATCCGTAACTCAGGCGTACAACGAAAACCCAACATGTGTATACACCATCTCTGCGGTTGTTCACAACTACAAAAATGGTTCCTTATTTCTATGATTGTCTGACATATATACGGGGGGCTGATACCACTTAATAACAATTCAGATGACAGTGACTCGACATCAGTCCCTCGAAACCTCGTTCGTGAGTGAATTGACTAAAATTAAATCACAGTTCTCTTATTTTTGTCGTCTTCGCATAGATGTTTTCACGTCTGTCTGCGCTCACTGCCATCCGATAGAGCACCCGCACTAGTGCATAGACACTACATCAAACTAGGTCATTTAAGCTTACCCACCTCGGGGTATTTGTGGTTAATTTACAAAATGCATTCATCCCACACCAATGGTCTTGTATCTATATTACTATATCTATATTACATCGATATTGCTTTTCTGGCTTAGTTCTACCCACAGGTCTACTTTCTGTACTGCTGCTCATTTGTGTGATGTGATCTACTCGCTCATGCACCCCCAGAACGCGAACTGAACTTTGTGTCGAATGAACAGCCATTCAACTTGTGCGTTTAGTATCAAGGTGATATGCACATTGTTAATAACAGCTGACGCAGACTTCTCCATCCAATATCCGTTTGAGATGAAGACCTGCGTGTGTCTGTCACATCCGCTCATCTCTCTCAATCCCACTGTACGGCCAGCTGTGATTACTCTATGTTAATAAGTACAGTTAGGTGGTGCGATGTGAGAGCCCACAAGAACCCCGGGGCTATGCGATCGATTGAGGTATGTGAAGACACGCTTTACCAACCGTTATCTGAAAGCAAACGTTGTCTAGCTTGACAGCGTTGCATCCATGCTTGTGTAAAGCTATCTGATGCGATGTACTTGCACAACCATTTACGAACAGGCTTACTGGGTTTCGCTAGCCTGCATAGTTTTCGGGAAATTGTTTAAGTTCGACGCATTTTTCATTTTAGCCTGCAAGCCAACCTTACATTTTTCAGGTTCCCACTCGCTCGATGCACTTAAGCTATACAATAAACTGGGCCACCAAAACAACAGGACGTGAGGTCAGACAAACTGACTACTGAACGATCTATATCTTGGGCACTCGGTTTACTCATGTTCACCGTCCCACGTGAAGCATGCCAAATAGCTCAGTAGTTAGAGCGCAAAATTACTGACCGGAAGGTCCTGGTTGGAACCCGACATCTGGAACCCGCCTCTCGACTTCCCCTGTCTAGGCTTGGGCAACCTGGTAGCATCCCAGCCCTCGTACTTCCTTCTGGTGGAATGGCAGTTAAGCGCCAAAAGGGTACTACAGCTGAATTTTTTATGCCAGATTAACGTTTCCGTTTTATTAGGTCGCCCAACTGTATGAAGACGGATTGATAGCCTCAAGTCGCGCATTTTCACACCCCTAGGGGAGTTTTTTGCACACCCGAGTGATGATAGTATACTTCATGTTTAGACTGTTGGGATGATCACGGACGTTTCACGCATGTCTTAAGATGCTGTTTTTGTCTTCCTGCTATCTCCGTTCTTCGGTCAACTCTCCTCTGCTTCCGGTCCCCCACAACGTACCTTCTGTCTTAAAAGATCAAGTAATTCGAAGTTTCTAACCGTAAGAAAACTACATATATGTAGGAAGAATGCTTTTCAGCAAGATGAAACTAGGCTCCTGTCGAATATTCGGATTGGCGAGGTCTACGAGCATTGGGTCGAAACTAGATCAACCGAGATATAAGAGACCTGCAGTGGATCGTGTGTTCGAGTGACCAGCCCTCTTTTGACTGGGTTGTATGGTAAGGAAATAGATAGGTATTTGATTCTGATCTGTAATCACTTAGGTGAGAAGCATCCTGTATAACCATCTGTCTGATGCTAGGTACCACCCAGAATTTGGAGAGCAATTACCTCCTGCAAGTATTTGCCTACTCAGTACTTGGAGTGGGAGCTATATGCATTTGTACTAGTAACCTCACTTTTTATTACGGATCTTGTCAGCAGCTGGCAGGTATAATCAAACCATGCCTTAAGTTCACTAATTTCTCAGGGCTCCTCTCCAGATCCGTAACTAGTGTTGAATTTTCTGAATTTTCTGATGCCTCACTACCGTCAGGGCAGCTGTTTCCCAATGAAAATGCAAAGTCTGAGTAGAAGTTCGCTTTTTCCGCGTCGCGTGATATGGTCCCAAACGGGCGAGAAATTCACACTTCGAGTAAAAAGTATATCCCAGTTGGTTACGAAGTTCTCTTCCCTATCGAGGACGCCTAAGTACATATGAATGAGACCTAAGCGATCGACTTTTTTTCCTTTTGTTTGTCCACTTTACTTGCGGGTGTGATGTTCCGTCTGATGCCCAATTTGAGAATCTGTGCGGAGAATAACGTACTCCAACCTGAGTGGAATTCGCTTCTCTTGACTATCAATTCATGGGCCAGCATTCTCCCTGTTTAGGTTAAAGGGGAAGAGTACAAGTAGAATGCCCTTGAAAGAAAGCGCCTCGTTGATGATCAAAATGCTTCTATCTTGTGTTCGCTTTTCGTTAAAGTAAGCCATATGTCCAGAGCGAGATACTAAGCTAGTCAGTACGTCGTAATCAAAGGAGTGTTTAATGGCGTGCCACTGCCTCCGCACAATTTTCTAACCTTCTTCTAAGCCCTTCAGTAACCAACCTATCGAGTCGAAAAATTTCGAAGAAGAAACATATTTCCGATGGTTACACCTGTACTGTTACCGTTGTCCGCGATATGTCTGAATAAACTGTTCAAATTCCGGTTTAAACGTTTCAATGATACTGAATTCAAGCGGCTGTGATAAAAAATAGGTCTTGGCTTTTGGAAATCGCGTCTACATATTCGTATAATGCAGATCGGAATGTACAGTTTCTTTATCTAACAGCGCAGATACTTGTGAGGTTGTTAAAGGTTTTTTCCCCTTTATTTTCTATTCCTTTCTGTCTTTGTCTCATGCTTTCTTCAAAAATCACAGCTGGGAGACAACAATCTCAGACTGGCCGAAGAGAGAAGAACGCATGACATTGCTCCCTGGGTGATAGCCTCAATGCAGGTTTTTCAGCTATTAACGGCATTCCATTTCAGCTTTTATGGCATTCCATCCCTCTTTGCCTTTGTTCGTGTCCTGTACCAGTTTCCTAGCTTTTGATTATGATGGAGGGGCTTGTAGGTCTAACACATTTATCGCTTGCATTGTTCGTTGCATCTCATTCTCTTTAACTGATGCTCTCTTGTACTATTCAGACCCGGCCGGTGTCAAGCGTATACACAAGGACCTTGAACAACTACGATTACCTCCATCAGCATTTTCGGCCAGCTCAGTTTACAAAAATCAACCCGAGTCACAGGCACACAAAGCAAAGTAAGTGTGACTGCCAGTGCGATTTTCTGTTTCTGAAAATTAATCTTGCCGGTCCGCGGAGCTCAACTGACCACTGTCAGTTCGTTTGCTTTTTGTCGAAGTTAGTAGGGTGGTTACTATTTTTGGATGAACCTCTTGGTAGTGGTTTGAAAGGACTGTTCCTAAACCTGATCTTGGAAGAGAACTTCGATGGCACATTGAGTAGAAAGCACTAGCGCGCAATGCACTTCTGGGTCGGCCTTTAGGAAAGTGCACTAGTAACTATGCCCTGCTTTTGATGAATTTACTTGTGATCAACTTCGGATTTAGTTTACCTTTGTGGATCCAGACCGGCGCCACTCAGATTCAGCTGTTTAATGCGTGCTACGAAATGAGAACTGTTAGAATCTGGTCATCAGGATGGCCTTTCGAATTGTCCCTGGAATCGTGAAGTGCATTCCATAACCATCTTTTCTGAATTGGGCTAGAAAACTTATTTTTACAAGTATTTTGTTGCTTCTGTTTATGGGTTGCGGATTGAATTGCCTTTTTCTGCCACACTGACGATACCAAATCGGCGTATTCGGTTGACTAAGCTGTTTTTGAGTACCATCTTAGTTTTATCACCAACTTATTTTGCAAATTAGTGTTTAGTTCCACAATAGTCTATTGTGTTTTTCATTCGGTTTACTTGGTTTGGCGCTTCCGTCTAAGTGCGCTATAATACTGACCACCGACCAGCTGTCGGCTAACCGCTGATGACTTTTCATGGTTCTTACGGGGGACCTGATGATTATCACACGTTGTGGTCTGCAATTTTTTGCAAGCAAAGGTCGTCATTCCTGGAGGAGCTACATTCTTCCTGACTGACGCTCATGAAGTAGATGTAAAGGGATTTCAATTGTGCTATGAACTTTCTAGCTGGACATCTAGCGGTTGGTCTTATCCAAATCCACCCTATAGGTCCCAGACTGGATGGAATGCGCGCTGGATTACTGTTCCAAGACTGACTGTCTGCGTCGCAATTATATGATAGTTTGTTGTTGCTTCTCAGTATTTCGCATGTAAATAACTGTTAACTGTGAATTGTTTACACGTAATCCACTACTCATAAGTTGGCTGAAAACTCTTCAACAGCCCCAGATCAGTTTCCGCCTTCTTGGGGGTCATCAGGTAGACGCAGCCTCCGAGTTTCCGTGAACCTTACGTTCCACTTGAACCCAAATCGTACAGAATTTGCACTCGAATTTTGTTTTGTCAGGAGGCTCAACTGAATCCAGCTAACTGAATTTCGATGGATGTTACTTGGATTACTTAGGTTTCGAAAGTTAGATCCATGAACTCATCTTTCTGTGAATTTGAGCATTCTCCGAAGCGACCTACTTGATGTTTGCCTGACTGGGAATATTTGTGTATCCTGCATAAATGATTCCGACAATTTTCGGGGTTACCAAGTTGTGCGTCGACAGTGAAGTCCCTTGCAAGCCGACTACCGGGAGTCAGGCAATCTGAAACCTAGGTTTGTCATGGAAATTTCACCGTTTCCGTTTACCGTTTGTAGCTGAAAAGCATTTCCCTCTACAACCTCAGTATCCATAGTATGGAGGTAGATAATTCGTTTTACTCGCCTTTATTAGTTTTTACTACTGGTAATTGGTTTCAGGTGTTGGTATGGCACACCATTCCCCGTCCGTCTTTATCGCAGTCGGTGTGGAAAATCCTGACTCATGCTTTCATCGAAGAACTTGTCTCTGAGAAAAACCGCTTCATTGAAATGCGCATCACGGGAACTTGGATCCCTACCTGTGTTTTTGCTTCCTTCTGAAAGCTGATCTAATTCGTGCCGCGTCCTTCTATCCATTGCTGGACTTATATCCCAACAAAGTCCAAATCTGGATTCTAAAGGCAGGAAGATGGTTTCTTATGAAAACAGCAGTGAGGAAATCAATAGGAGCCATTTAAACGTAGTGTCTGGTGTCTAACAGCACCTCACTGGAGTTAAAACTCACATGATCAGAAAGAGAATATGAAAGCTTTAAAATGTCCGGGGAGCTCTGTATGAAAGAGACTGCTAATAAACAGCAGTGTATTTGTGTGGTAACTATCAGATAGTAACTTTTTGACCGTTTACTAAACTGCCGTCGTGATCACACTTTAATCCTGAATGTAGTCGGACGTTGAGAAGTGAGTTTTGGGGCAGTATACGCAACCGGAACGATCACTGCACAAATCGACTAAATATTCAATATCGCTCACCAACCTTGAATCCTAATAACAAAAGATTGAGATGCTGCTGTTCATTCACATCTGTACAGGCCCAACCAAACGTCAGGTGAAGCAAGTCTAAGTGTCGTTCACTAAGCGAGGACCTCAAACGTTGACAACTAGATGACCTTAAGATTGAGTTTTCAGTGCACTGGTATTCTGATCGATTCTACAAAAGCTGGTTTCCGAAACGCCACAGAAGTCGGTAAAGTGTTCACACTATATGTGAACTCTTTTTGTAACCAGTTTTCTAAATGAAAACCAAATCCCTGTTTTTGAACGTTCTAAACGAATCTAACCTGATAACTCATAAACATCCTCGTGTATAGTACTGTCAGCTGCTTCCGACTAAGGGTACTTGCGTCATACATTCAACACAAATACGAGTACTCGCTGGCGACCATGTGGGGAGCCGTTCATCTGGAGAAACCATCAAGACTAATATGACTAGCGGATGCATTACAATCCCCCACCCCTTATATTTCATGGCCATAAAGCTGTCCCTGTGAACCTGAAAAATGTATCGTTTACTTCTGTTATTCGTACTTATCATTAAGTTCATGTTCGTTCTGCTCAGATGCTGCAGCCAGTGCTGAGAAGTTCACTGTACGCCCACAGCCTAACCAAAATTACGGATGATTCCGGCCGGTATAGCGTAACCTATTGCTTCTTGCCTGATGGTGTAATTTCGGACACTCCTGCTTGTACGTATACAGCTCCTCAACGTTCCTTTAGTCTGCACCACCTTCCCAACCCACTGTTAACCCGTCAGCCAACAATAATAAACGATAACCATCTCGGGATTGACAGTCTAATAAACCCTATTTCTAGCAAAAACCCGCATCCTTTTTCTCGGTGGTAAATCGTACCTTACCTGATAGTACCTCTCGCCATCCTGCTTACTCGCCTATCTGGTTCCGGATGTCCGAAAATACGATCGCACATTGACAGCTGTGGCCCTAGCACATGTCTGTGCGAAGTTTGACAAGTGTGCCTGTCCTGACACTTCGAAACTGTGCTTACTTTCGGACCTCCCATTGACAACCAGATAAGATGTGGGTTAACCGTTTTCGCCCTCTGTTTTTCTCTCAATAGACTGCATTCATCGGTTAGACTGAGATGTCCATCATCTACCGAACTGCATTAGAACCCTAAATCTTAGGGAAATACACTGTGGTTCCACTGTTCATTGCTGTTTTCTTTACTATGCAATAATTGACAGTCGTCTTTCACAGTTCTGGGCGTTTCATTTCTTAGATACCAAATTTTCTGCAACGTAATTGCAATGAGTGTCTATCTTTTCGGGTTGATTGATTCCTCGCACTGAATGTGTATATTTGAAGTGGGCCTACTATCACCGAATACGAATTACAAGTAATCTCAATCACTGCTTTCGCACCCTCTCTGCTGACAACTGTCGGTACAAAGCAGCATCTTTCTTCAATGAACTCATTCTAATCTTTAGAACATTTCTTCCAGCCTTCAATAATACTGATCTTTTCTTTCCTCGGCTCACGACGAGTTTTCTGCGTTTCAGTGCATCAAGCAGCACTCCGTCCTGCTCTATTCTTCGGGCTGTGACGACTGTCAGCTCCAAGTGTCAACTGTTTCAATGTCACGTAAACGCAGTGTGTTGGGGCTGTCAAAGTGTCTCTCCCATAGTTTTCACTAGCTATTCCAGCACGGACTGTACGCGCGTCAGTCGCCAAACATAGTTGGGTAGCGAGTAAATGAAGTGAACAAGTGCACCATTGCGTGATGGTTGGCTACGTCTCATTTATAATTCTTGTCAGATTTGACACGTGTGGTCCGCTCTTGCGTTTGTCGCTTTCGTACTGTTTTCGTCTGCAGCACGAAGGTTTATGTGATTTACTCCATGTGAACAGTCGTGTATATCGCTTGACGTTCTCGGTTTCTGGACCTAGACTTCGTTGTAATAGTAGTAGTTCTGGGATTCCCTGTGTTACATACTTGTCGGGTGAAAATTAGAGTGAACTCGGAAATGGATCATCTGTTTGAATCAATACACAACACCTGTTGAAGCAAGTTGTACTTGTAGAAGTTGGCTTCCGTATTTCATAGCGTATTTGCTGTGCATGGGTTCGGCAAAATTTTCGACCGCCACGGAAATTGAAAATTGTTGCATAGATTTGGCAGAGCGTACATCTGTACTTCGCACATCCTGACTGTTAGATTACCACTAATTCGCTTCGGTTACGGCCCCTTTAGTGGCAAGCCTTCTGGCATGTCTGACTTTCCTTGAGGTGTCTGGTACTTCTGTTCAGAAATCCATCGCGAATTTACCGCAGCCTCTGATCTTCCCAGGGCTCATCCTCTACATTCCAGTTTACTCTCCTCATGTATTCGCATCACCCGGTGGTTTTCCTACCCGCATTCAGTTTCGGTTGCACATTTTGCATTGCTCAAAACTTTCAGGTATCTCTTGCTGGCTACATACTTTCCATTAGTTGAACGGACTTGAAATTGTGTTACGTTTGCCCCGGTGAATCCTCGCTTTCACTCCTGTTGCATCCTACGAATTGGAACTTTCTCAATGGCCGATACTTCGGGCCTGATTTGATAGAAATGGTTTTGTAGCTTGACCAATGTTTCAAATATCAATTTTGGGGGTGGTATAGCTATCCGGATGATGCCATTAGCAGATTACTAGGCCTCTGGCACAGTACCAACCACAATGTCTCTTGTTCAATACAGTCAGCAAGTGATCAACCTCTGTAAAACAGGTTGACAATAAAAGGACATCAACACCTCGCCAGATCACTCACCTGTGTCCTTTGACCGCTATTGTGTAGCCCAGAATTCCGGTGACTGAACTCGGAAGCTAGGTTAATAAGCCAGTGGGTCCGTAACGAGAAAGATTGCTCGTCTCTGTCGTCATTCATTTTGATCTGAGGAGTAGAGAATCGCCATTTGCAACATTCAGAAAATTAGCCTAGTTTGTTTATCAGATGAAGTTTCTAGATGAATGGGCATGAAACAAGAACATGTAGTTATTGTACCTGTTGTACATTTATTTATGCATTTGAGCTAGCTGCGAAGCACGGATGGCGCACTTCGTAAACGAAGCGTGACAGCGACTGAGCATCATGAGTAATCCAACCAATCCCAATCTCCCGGTATGAGAGCTATAGGTATTTCGTCCTCGTATTCTGGTTCGGTAGATTGCCTACAGTTTATGAATAGCAAATAGCAATTCTACCTGTGCGAATCATGTCTAGAGTTTATTCTTACGCTTTCATACGCGGTATTTACTATGCCATGGGATAGGTTTATTGATCTGTGCATGTTTTTGCTGTCAACTTAGTCCTTAAGCCGATAAATAGCTCAGCAGTTCAATGATCACTCAATAAACAGGCGGTACCAGTGTATTGAATCGACTGGATGATTTCGTTATCTCTGAAGATCAGAGCGGCGTATTGTGATGTGAACATATAACTGAAGCCGTACTTTAGCCTTTCAATGGTTGTAGAAAAACTCCATGCGCACACTGTTTTTACAGCATCGCTGATTTTGACCAGGCCCATTCATCAGATACTATGAACTTCTGAATTTTTTGTAGCTGAACAAAAGCCCATTGTGATAGTTATTTTCAAGAATGTGATTGCGTGAAATCAGGATCCTGAGTGCTGATGAGGTAAACGGTATCAAAGGTCATGTTTTATTTTGGATTTCATACCCAAGCTGTCATCGTGTCAGTAACGTCAGGTGTGTTTGAGGGAATGGGGGAATTCTTACAGTCAACGAGGCGCTTTTGACGACCAAGCATGAAGTTGCGAAATCGGATGACCGTCCTCACACTTAGTGCAATTCCCAGAGACCGTTATATTTCGGACTCGAGATTTTGTTTCCAGTGTTGCCGAACCTTTGTATTGAAGCAGGGCCGACGTTTTCTGACGGCGACAGCTTTGTTGAAAGTGCTTTGCCATCTTTTCTGTTCTTTATCTCGTTCAAGGGACCCCTTGAATGATCCATAAGGTCCATATACGGTTTGTTCCACTTCTTCATTTTTACGAGTATCTTTCCGCAGTTCTGAGTTAACTGGAGGCAAATGAATGGTGAAGAGCTGGCAGTTCCTATTCAACTTTTGTGTGCTCGTTTGTGTTTCACAAAAGCTACCTGTCGCTGATGATTATTTCGTGTCCTGTTCTTTGTTGGACCGCCAAATAAACCCTTGTGACACTGGTAGTAAATCTCTACCAAAGAACATCTTTGGCCTAACTGTTAATGCGCTTCGGATTACAGCCAGTTGGTTTGAACAATTCCTCCTGAATTTATACCGATGGATCATAGTGCGCCTTTCTGTGAAACGAAGTTGTGACCTTTTCTCCCACAGTGCTCCTCTTGATTGAGTGATTATCACTACTGTGGTTTCGACGAACGTATCTGGGTGGGCTGACAACCTCTACCTTCTTGGTTGTGTATCGGTTTCTTCGGTGACATTTTCTGTATCAGCTCGAGGAGTTTAGAACTCATTTCTGAGAAACTTTAGAACTTGTCTCTGAATCTCACATAAGCCAGACAGCTGAAAACAAATACTAGAAATCAGCCATTGCATCACAGTTGTTATCGTACATAACATGTGAAAAGAATCGAAATGTGTCTGCGGACACAAACAAGATCCCTCTTGGTTGCAAAATGGACCTGTTTCTTACGGCGTAGGTTGTTTGCTCGCAATACACAGAGTGCGTAACTTACATGTTCCGCGGGTTTTGAGAAGCAGATAGATCCACAACTGTTAGGCTGCTCCAAGGTTGTGTCCCCGTGCAGATGTTGTATGGTGTGTTTTTGATTTGCTGAACTATGAACAGGTGTATACGTATTTTGATCCATAAGCAGGCTTCGACTCCGATGGATGATCTTGTGTTGATTTCAATAAGTATGACATACCATGATAGACAACACTTATCCTGTGTAGTCCCGCCCTTTAACTGTTTGCTGTGCTCATATAAAAGCCAGTGAATTAATACTTACCAGTAAAATTCCCTTATATTAGTGGTCGATCTGTGAAAGGAATTCTTTTCATCATACTCTTGAGAAGCTAGACAGGATGATTGAACAATGATTTTTTAAAGATGAAACCCTTAGTCTGTGTTCCAGGAGTGAATCTTGACCGCTTTTGTACTAATCGTGTTTGAATTTGTTGTATCGAAATACTCCAGCCCATGGATGTAGATTTTCTACTAATTCCACTATACTGTGCCTTCTGCTTTGAATCCTGTTCAACGTTTCCGGAATGACTGAATACATTGTGTTGTGTTAACCCACACCATAGGTACAAGTTCACAAAAAATTCACATTATTAAGAGGTTGCATCAACATACGCATCCCCACACTGTATCTGTACCTCCACGAGCAGTGGCCTCAGCACACAATCATCTTCCGTCCACGACTATCACCTGTGCTACATCATTTGGTCGACTGGTCAGTAAATTGCACACTGAATGAAAGCGAACGCTCATTATCACGACCAGCTGTCGACAACAATTGTGCTCTGCACTTGCCTGGGGCCGATTTCCCATCTCTCACGAATTACGCCAGAATAGCTTCTTCCACTGTTGCATTTCCATTGTGCTTTGCGTCTGCCTTGGCACGTATGCACACACATCTAAGTCTAATGTTTTGCGGGCGAGTCTCCGGGATAAATTCATTTGCTTGGCTCGATCGTTCTTTGGGAAAAGCCAAATGATATGGATACACGCGGATGTTCCAGCCCACGGTTAATCCGCTCCGTCTGGTTTGCCCGCTGGGCGTTGGAAACACCGTTCATTCAAGCGGCATGCTGTCGCGGTAACTTTATTTGCCCATTCTTTTTTTCATCCGAAAATATGTTAAGCTATCACATATGTTCATGTAATCGGCCATATTTTTACCGGTAGACATAGTATGTTCACCGTAGTAGATCCTTATTTGGGTTTCTTTGATATTTTACCCGATTTTCACTTTGTATAGAGCAAGTATGATTTCCCGCTACTAGCGACAGTTAGAAATTAGAACAACAAACACTTATATTATTATTTTACTGACAGGCTCCATTGTCCCAGGCACTAAAAAACAGCGAAATCACCTTTTTCCTCACAGTTAATAGAATGTGATTAAATGAATTTCAAGGCTCATACACCATATGAGCACACGTTGTGCAAATCAGTCTTCATACTGAGGGTTTCGTTGTTTTGGCAATACCGCTTTCTGATTTCCGTTTATTATGGCGCGAATGCTCACCTGCTTAGCCGTGATATTTGGGTTCTTCTCCTCTGAACAAATACAGCGATTCCTCACGGACGAAAACCAATCACTGAGGACTGTTCAAATCGCCACTTTTTGAGAGACTACCATCGTTGATGATGTTAGCAAGGTTGACTCCCATTCTCGAATTCTCAATAATAATGCAACGAGGCGTGGAAGCTGGTGAAGCACCAATCTCCCTGTCCTCTCAACCCCCCCCCCAAAAGACTACCTCATACCAGGGCTACTTTTACTGTCAACGAGAACTACTGCTATAGCGTGTATGCCCTAACCGTCTGTCACGCTAGTGTGATATTGCTGGCTAGAATGATGTAAAGCAACCCCTCACGCCGTAATTTGCCCACAAATTGGCCCATATAAGTCCGGGTTCATGGCGCCATCCTGGCCAATATATATGCGTATAAGCATGCTTGTAACATCAAACCCAATAACACCGCTTCTGGATATAAGGCACGAGAAATATATGGTGTTAGCAAGGTCATAAAGACCACGTCCCTAATTCATGGCGTTTTCGCCATGGGTTTTACTCTCGATTGATGGCTACTCTGCTTGATTCTGAAGAAACCAGTGCTCTCCACACACTAAAATTTTAGCTTCTTCCGAGGGACGGTAGTGGAACGATTGTGTTTTGCCCAGAATCCCCAACGAATTCTCATGCACTCCATCAAGCTAGGTCCAACTAGGCAAAGTTTCAACATCTCACTCCCTCGATTACCACTTCCACTTGTCCCCACGGTTGCGATACTCCTCTCCGCCATCTTCAGAAGAAGCATAACTGAAGTCGAGGCTACCGGTCGCGGCTAGCAAGTTGTTGCGTAATTTGACTATTGGGATTTAGACCCGTTTTTGTCGCTTGTTTGGTCACCTAAAGTAGCAGCACTTTATTTTCTGCAGAACCAGTGTTTGTTAGCTCAGAAAGAGTTTGCCGTTGAGCTTGTCCGAGATTCTTGGACCGAATCTACTCAGTTACATTTTCAGCTTGGAACTCCGGGAAAATTTGGTTTGGCGGATAGTGGTACCCTGAGTAAAAGGCTGTCATTGTGATTTTACATTGGTAGCTACGTATGATCTGAACAATTAAATGAGATTAACCGAATCTACCAACTTACCAGGAACATGACTTTAGGTTTTGGTCACTATACTGATACCTTGTTAGTCAGTAGGTCATCATGTTCGATGGATTTCTATTCTTTTTGAGGAAAAGTACCGAGAAGACCGTTTTCTCTTGTAAGGGGGACGGATCACAAGAGGTCTTTTATAGGAGCCGACCTAGGAGAGAACTCAGCGTTGGACAACCAAAGATAGCACTCCCAGATGGCGGTTTCCTCACAGAGGGTAACTGCTCCTCACACTATGAATCGCTGTGAGATTCAAAATTCCAGCAATCACTCATATTTCACCCCTTGGAGGACATAACGGTATATTATTAGTGTGCACTCTGTATTTCAGCCACTTCATTTGATAACTTGAGGTCCCGTATTTTGCTTCTCGATACCGTTACCATCTTTTCCTGCTAGAACGATCACTCCCCAAAACTAACCACTTCTCTGCCCATCAAAGCATTTATGATTGTGGCTAGCCTGGAAAAGACCGCTTACAGTTCATCCCTCCCCATTGTCTCCGGAGTGGGATGACTCTGTTGGTATCGTACACCTAAAGTCATCTTTAAAACCTCCAACCATCTCAGTAGTAAATTCGCTGCTGCACATCTAATTGAACACAAAGCTAGCACAGGAATCTACTAAGACTCAGTGGGGTAGTTTTGCTTTCCGGTTTTTGTTGGCGAGTTCGCGTCTGGAGGAACACGTCGGATGGTGTGATCTCAAAAGGTACCAGATCCAACCTAACTCTCACAGCATCTTACTGAAGTGATCTTTGCCTGGAGTAGCTTACGAAAAGACTACTGCAATTTCCCTTCATCCTTCAATTTCAGAAGCTCTGGAACAAACTTATGTGTGTGTTTACTGAGTTTCTGTTAACCGGTACCGGTTTATTCACCACTTGCTAGACAATCTAGTCTGAGGCTGGTGACAAAGTGCAACAGCATTTTTTTCCACTCAGGAAAACTTAATTGCATCGGCCGCCGAACGCAAACCGTAACCTTACTGCAAAATTGGCCGCACGTTGTTCACTAATATCCACAGCCAAGTTCTCTTAAATCTTCAGGTTTTATCACTATACTAAGGCCTGATCGGCAAAAACGCCGACCATGGCTAAGTTTCGATTCACTTGAGGAACTAACTTACCAAAACACACTTGTCCTCCTAAGAAACCACCTGAGAAACCAATTAGTAACGGAATCTTCTCAAAGGTTGAGGGCCTTAGCATTTGGAAAGAACTTTAGAAGACTTACCAAAAATTTCCTGATGGAGGCTGGTCTCTGCTAATGATGGTCCGTATTGGAGGAGAGAACGACTGTGTAGCCAATTTATGGTGCGCTTTTGAAACCTTGGGAATCGATCTCTACGAAACTCTCCGATCGGTGTGCATGCTTTAGAGGAATTATTGCTTATGATGATATGTAGAAATGCAGTTCGTTAGTTTATCGTCTAGATTTTTGTCGGAAGGGCAATCTGGGTCTCAGAAATACCTATGGTCTTTTTGTGCGTGAGAGGGGGCTAGAGAGCGGGACCTGTGATACTTATCAACTCCAATACATATTTCGGGACCAGACCTAACTGCTCTTAATGTAAAGAGTGGTCTCTGTTTCTGGAATGCTTGTGTGGAGGACTTTCTTTTTCATTGCAGCTAATCATAGCGTGGCATGAACTGTACGAGAAGGTCACCCACTCAAAATGCTTCCTTTATTCGTTCGTTCAGCCATAGAACCCTTTCGGTGCCTAACTGCCATGCCCCCAGAGGGAAGCACGAGGGCTGGGATTCTGACAGGTTGTCCAAGCCTAGACAGGGGAAGTCGAGAGTCAGAGGTCGGGTTCGAACCATGGACCTTCCGGTCAGCGCTCCAACCACTGAGCCATCTCTCCTCCCTTCCCTTATTCATTGAGGCAGTTGTCGTTTGTTGTCAGATGTACGTAGAGCGGCGAACCTCAATCATCCCAGTCTGGCGCACTTTTTGCTGTGTTTTCGAATGTTCCTCAACTCATTACTAAGGCTTCGTCGCCTTCGAATTGGAACTCCCAATCGATTCCCATCGGCTTCCCCCTCTTCGTGGTCCGTTCTACTTTGAATACTCGAAAGCAGAGAAGAACAGCAACTCTTGTGAACCTGCGGTGAATCATTTCATTCCCGCCTGCCTGTTATTGATAATTGGACAAATTGCTTTTCCTAATTATGACCAAAAACTGGACAGGGACGATACTAACAAAAACAACGTTCTGCTAACGAAGGTCCACAAACACATTCTATTTGCCCATTCGGATCACTGTCCCATTAATCACATGCTTTAGTAAAGAAGCACTTCTGCTTGTGTGCGTCACAAACCGCTCCTCCGGGTTTCCCTGAAAGTTCATGTAGGTTAGTTTGCTAACCTTTTTATCTTCTTCAGCCTGCTGTTGGGTTTCTAACAAACTGAAACTTATCCCTTTAAGGTACTTGCTGGTCTCAACAAAACAAGGCACAACTTTTCGATATACGTTTGGGTCTTTCAAGAACATAGTTTTCACATAAGTATACCCTGACCCAACTTCCGAATTTTTTACTCCGGGAGTTAGGTTTTTCCGTTGAGCGAAGGGAACCTTCCGCTAGCCCAACAATTTAACATACTTGTGTGTGCCTTCTGATATATCAATGGAAATTGACGAATAAGAGTCTATATATTTGAAAACAAACATTTTATAGACAGCGAAGAGCGTTAACATTCTGAGTCTGTTTTCCCGCTTGCTTCATAAAGTCAGTTATGTGTTAGAGACCCCAAAGACATGGCTGTATATGGAGGCATCTAGTGCACAACTCCCACCGATTAGCTAAGTCGAAGTCTTCTATACAGTGTGTAGTTCTTTTGCTACCGTTGTAAGTGGACCAACCACTGTTCGCCTTCTTATCTACATTACTATTCGACCGTTGGACAGGATGGTTTTAATCCCTTCGAAATGTATTGAATGTTAGAATTCGCTGAGTCGTGCAAGAATGGTGAGCCGTTTGTCTTCATTGTCTCCCATACTTGGAACTCCTTTCAGAATGAGTTATTACGTAGAGTTCATCGAAAGTGACTGACAGAAATAACAAACTAGTGTTGCTGAAGACAATAGTGATAATAAGTAGAAAGTTAGAGAAAAAATCGGGAAGTGTAAGAGATGTGAGAGGTAGATGATGATCTGGTGCTAGTTGATCTGTTCGCCGGTCTCTGAGAATTGAACGATTCCGTTCGCTCCTAAGGAGGACCAGTTTGCTCCCTAGAGGGTTTATTGCCTATTAGTATGTCTTCCGTGCGTTCTCGGTTCACGCGGTGTTTGTATTGGCTGTTCAAAGCGGAGTAACTCGGCCGCTTTGTAGAAGAGATTTTGCCGTGAGATCGGAATTCCGTTGTGGTGTAGTTTGGGGTGAATGATGGTTGTGCACTCACTGTAGCAAATCACTAATTTTGATGTTACCGTACTCTAAATGGTTGCCCTGGAATATAGCAAAAAAATGTGCCATTTTCTGCCACCAAAAAACAGCAGCTGAAAGGTGCAACATGTGTCAGTTGTCACTTCATTCTTAAAGGTAGTGTTTGTATTGTCTAGCCTTCGGAGACTCATCAACATTTGACAGCTAGTATTGTGCCATTAGGCCTTCTGTTTTCATGCTAAAAAAAGCTCTCGCACATACATCCTCACTAACATACTGTGGCGCAATCAGAGGTCAGACCGTCTGCATTTCCGTCCATTTGTCTGCGTCGGAGAACTTGACAGTTTTGTCCTGGCCAAGCTTGTTTTATGTCAACAGTTCGTCAGTGGAAATTCCACGCAATCCACATGTAACAGTTTGCCCGTTTTCTTCCTATGTCTGTTGATTTGACCAAAAATCCTGTGTTCTCAACCCTTGTGCCGTTTTACTTACGTCTAGTGGGCTCACGCAGATGAAGTTACTCTGTTTGGTGGGAGCGATTTCACCACGTTCATTATTAATCTGATCGTGGTAAGCAGGAGAATCGTAGTTGCGTGTGATAACGTATTGTCCATTTATGTTGGAGGCCCGAAGTGACTTTTCTGATCTCTTTCTATCTGGGAAAGGGTTTTTAAGGCTTGACAGCTTGATGGTGAAGCAAACAAAAGTAATCTGCCTTTCTTCGTAGTTTCTCCGGTATTTTTTTCGGATTCACTCATGCTTTCTATGGTAAAAGAGAGACTATTTGTTACTTACAAACATGTGTTTTATCTGCAGTTGCAAAAACGCTGACTAACTTTAGCACACCAATAACAGGATTGATCAAATGCATTACGTCCAATAAAAACCTTCTTTTTTGGGGGGCTTCATTGCCCAGATTACTAAATATGCCTAAATGCTCCTGCGTTCAGCCTTGGAAGCATCGTCACTAACGCGTTTGACTAGTCACAACCCGCACGATTTTTCTCTTTTTCATCCACTGTTTTTATCTTTTTCCATCTTTTGTCACGAATATGCACGTTTTGTATATCTGTGTGCGGTTTCCCAGTCACTTTATCCTTGAGATTAACATAACCTGTGATTTCGTATACCTGTTTAGACTTAGGCATAGTTGACTCCCGGTTTCATTGTCAAGCGGAAGGATGTTAAGTTATCAGTAGTTTTCATCATTAGCTTGACAGATACATGCTTAATATCACCACTGTAGGTGTCATCCCATCAGTCCTAGTACAAAGAACGCTTAACAAATTGACACAGAAGACGCACATACAAATGTCGGACACGATGTTAAGAATATCTGTTTTAGAAATATAGTCAGTCGTTTGACGAAAATATTGACACTTCTCAAGTGTTAACTTTTTGATTACTTATTGATTCATGATCCTGTTGACCAATGCATAATGATATTGTAATTGGGCATTCCGAGTTTGACCTCTTACATGGAACTTCGCAGACTATCACATTTAAACACATGACGATCTAGAGTTAAAAGGTGCTCAAGATGCACGTGTAGACACATAGGTAAGAATGAGTCTGCCGTCAAAGTGGCATCTCTTTAGGGTCTCCTTGTAGACGTAAAATGAACGTCCTCAATTAACTAGCTCGTAACCACATAATGTCCCACAATGATTGTCTCTCTTCCCACCCCTCTTTTTCCATTGGTTGGGTACTGACCGTTTAATAGAAACTTCGGTTAATACGGAGGCTCTGCAAACTTTCACATCCATCTACCTTTTTCATTCACAGAAAATGTTAACTTGTTAATTGTTGTTAAGATATCCTAGCTTATCACGCTCACTGGTTAGAGCGCGAATTTACTGACCGGAAGGTCCGTGGTTCGAACCCGATCTCTCCCTCTCGACTTCCTCTGTCTATGCTTGGGCAACCTGGCAGTATCCCAGCCATCGTGATTTCCTTCGGGTGGCATGGTAGTTAGGCATCGAAAGTGGGCTACAGTTGAACGAACTCATCACGCCAGCTGACTACCTCAAAGGCATAATTCGATTAAAACAATAGCTGAACAGCTGCAGTGTTTTTTTCTTTTGTTTTTTGTAGCGGTGTACAAAACTTTCTAAGTTCCAAAGATGCATTTCATAAAAAGGCGTTATTTCACGATCTCTCGCCGCAAATATTTGTTGGGCTACTTCGGGGTCTCCTAATGTGATTTCCTAAAAGCTGTTTATCTTTGCTTTATAATTTTACCGTCTTAGTGTTATCTTTACCATGTCTGTGTTGGGCTGGTCTAGTAGACGGAACTGCATTTGTACAATGGATCACTTTTGCATCCACTGAAGAACATATATTTTCAAACCAACTCTAGCGGACTTCAAGATAGTATATCAAACTGTAACTCTTGAGTGACAGCTACCTCATGGTTCCATTCCCCTTACAGTTATATCAATATTTTACAATTTCGATAGGCAACACTGCATTTCCATGCATTCGTTCACGCCCAGTCAGATGTCTGTCATTTTCGCTTCTGTGTCGGTACTTTTCTGCTTGCGATGCTTATTCTTCCTCTGTGAGTCACGCTTTGGTTTCAGCAAACGACTACCAGGAGATTATCCTCACACTTGATCATATGAAGTGGCATAAAATATATGAAGCAGCACCTGAAACCAAATTTTGCTCACGGCCCCTGTGTGGAGAACTTTTAACGGGTTATGATCATACTATCTCTCCCGTCCTCATTCGAAGGGGGAGCTGTCAACATCGCAGTGCGGTTCAACAACCAGCGGTTTTAAGCTATCCGAAGGGCCCACTGGTTAAAATAACCATTCGCGCCATGCCAACTCCCACCGCATGACGATTCTGCGGCTGCGCAAACCGAAGTTTACCTTCTTGTTAGTACGAATGGATTGGGAAGGAATTTTTAATCTGTTTCCATATTTAATCAGAAAGTTGCCGCAAATTTGTGTACTGAATCTCTCAGAGACGGTGTTGTCCTTATGGACTTAATCGTTCAACTGTAGCACCCCTTCGGTGCCTAGCTGCCATGCCACCCGAAGGAAGCACGAGGACTGGGATACTACCAGGTTGCCCAAGCATAGACAGGGGAAGTCGAGAGGCAGACGTCGGATTCCAACCGCAGACCTTCCGGTCAGCAAATTAGCGCTCCAACCACTTGAGCCACCTCGCCATTTATTTAAAGAACCACATCGCCTCCTGAGCCATAATTCGTAATGTATGCTAGAACTGTCTCCATTGGTATTGTCTATATTCCGTCGGGAGTTTCTGTTTCCTCCTAGATGTATGTGTGTGTAATTGACGAGACGTTCACCCGTAGAATATAAAAGCTGAACTGATGAGGTTATCCTTGTCTATGAGCAACTATTCCATCCTCAACTGGGATTCGTTATTCTCAGCCAGTTTTATACGCACTTTCAGTAGGCTGTCTAAGGTCGACCGCCTACGGCGTCCCACCAGCAAACGTGACCTAAGTGTTGCCATTCAGCCAGTTGCTAAGACAGAGCGTCTGTGCTACCTCTATTGACTAGTTGAATGCTCACATCTGTCCGCAAACATCCTTTGTGTTGCCGTCTGGCAACTAGACAACACCTGTGTGGGAAAGGACGCTAATGTTGCTCACTTCCAACGTGGACTTTATCAAGCACACTTGTTCTCACAAACGTTTTCACTCACTGAGTTTGCCAAGCTCTCTTTCCCTTTGTGTCGTATCTGGCTCTCACATCATAACACCGCCATCACTGTTTCTGGTTTACTGAATGCCGCCCAACATGCTCATGCTGTTAACTCCGTCTGAACTTTAAGTATTCACGATATGGACCAAAAACTTCAGTCTCCTGGACTAGTGAACTCAGCTCTCTGCGTGGTGGTCGACTGAATTGGAATGGTTTAATTTGAGTTGAGCTGGAGTGCTTCAGCTGTTGATGAATCCTTCCTCTCCGCTGTCCTAATACGTGTTTCCCGGTGTGGGGCGTGCAGACGTCGTAACAACAGTTAGTGGGCTGTGACGACTGTGCATAACGACGACACTGACTAGTTCCCCTAACTGAAGTTGCACAAACCGCTTATTCTCATAGTATTTCGTGTAAACGAGTGATCTAATCCAGTTTCCGATGAGTGAATGAAGTGTTTCGCAACGCAACTGTATCCTTCGTGCTTCACAGAAGCCTAGAACCAGCAACAAAATTTATTTTATGGTTATTGCTTATGTGCAGAGCATCAGACGTAAGTGCAACCTCTGCTATCGAAAAACCCTGAATAAGTTACGTTCTCTTACGAGGAGTGAAGTGGCTTTCCTAAATTCAAAGACAGAAGTCCAGTTTCAATCCAGATTTTATTCATTCTATGTCACGGATGTTTGGAATTCGAACCTAACGTTCCTCACGCAGGCCTGTTTGGCTTGTTACTGATATTGATGTCCCATCGCTGTCTTGCTCATAAACTATTTGATGGTTACGGACATTATGTTGATCAAGAGCAATGACACATTCAACGCGCGAGCTCAAGAGTCCCCAGCCCTTTGGTGCATCATACCTAAGGCCGGTGGCCTACAGGAAATGTGAAACCCTTTCTATGTGCGTGTCATTGTTTCAGAGGACGTCAAATCGCTTCATTTATTTCATCCATGAACCCGTTACGAGTGTATTGTGTTGCGTGTTGATGCAGCTTCTGATTACCGATGTCGTAGCATGGAGAGTGGGATCAGGCGTGGCTGACCATACGACAGGTCAGATAGGCAGTATGTCTGAACACTGAATGCTCGGGCGCGTTTATTGCCGGTTGGTCAAATGCCGCCTGATCTACAGTCAGTAGCTCAGATATTTTGACATCAGTATCTTATTGGGTCTATTTACTCATTACTGGGCAGGCGCTCGATATCCTAATCACGCAGGCAGCATCAACCAGTATGCCGGACATACTTTGTCGAACTTTTCATGCTCCTTATCTCTTGATATGCTATTGCACACTTTGTGCCTTCGTTCAACGGACACACAGGGTAGGTTTATCAACCTTTCACACCGAAATAAATAGCTCTCCGAACGAGAGTTTCCCGAAATATTGCTGCAGTTAGAGACCAAATATGGAGAAGCTATACATCAAATGTATTAATATATTACCCACATGGCATACTCGTGTTTATAAAATGTTGATAAACCCCGGTTTAAATTCGCATCAGTACCATGTTGGTTTTTCTCCAGCGTCTGATTGTGTAAAGGCCCTTCTGATAACGTCACGCGATCAATACTTGATGACCTTGATTATTTGATTGTCTCGACTGTTCAAATTAATACGGCACCTGTTCCTAGGTACGTCGTGAAAATTCGATAAAACGACGTCTCGGGTAAAGGTTGTAGCTAATTATCTCTTTGTGGTGTTATACATATGCATACGGGCATATTACGGCCGGTCGTGCTGTATGTCGCCAGGCCTAGACACTGGGACTTTTCTTCGTTCCATAGTTAACAGTTTCGTGGGCAGTGAATTTTAGCAGGAAGTTTATCCGTATGTAATTCACACAACTTTATTTCATCCCTTCCTTAGCTTGGTCGTATTCGCGTCTCAGGAAGAGTCCTCTGGAGCTTGGTGTCCGGCGAAGCCCATCCAGGCTGAACGCTCGGAATGGTTACAAATCGAATTCGATACACTTAAAATCATGCGGGTCCTCTTTACCGAAGGCCGAGCAAATAACCAGGTGAGTTAGCTTTGTCTGATGTGTTGTACGTCTTCAGCAAACGTATGGATATCATCTAGTCTGATTGACATCTTGATCAACAGAGTGTATAACTCTGTCTTTTGTTTGCTAACTCTCCATTTACTACTGTCTGCCTGTTTGACCTCGTCTTCATGACTCACATGTCGCTGTTCCGATGTCTGACCAATGGTCTGTTTGTTCAGGTTGACATTTGAAGCACGTGTCAACTGTGAACATCCTCGGAAACTTCTTCAGCTACGGATAGTGAAGTTCTGGTTTGCTTTTCTGACTATTACCAAGTGTTATTGGTCCGACTGTGTTATAGCATTTTGAAGGATAGTTGGATCATGAAGGTGCAAGATTACGTGACCATATGCAAGATAGCTGCTGATCTGAGGGGACACTCCATGAATCTGGGTAGTCATTCCTCTGCCAAATCGCCACTCGGGGAGCTTGTCAACACTGGTCCAAGTGACGTAAACAGCGTGGTTGAGGGACGTATGCCGCCGCATCCGGTTTGTGTTTAGCTCATTCTGATAGACAACCATCCTTACTTGAATCGTGGGGCGTTCGTATTTTTCCCGAAGGTTGCGCTTTCCAAGGATTCATGAGGTGCATATTGAGGGATGAAGTTGTTATAATGTCTCTTAGTCTTGCGACATTTATATTTTCATTCTGGAGCTCAAACCCTAAGTTTGGTGTGCGTTGACGACACAAAATAGTTGCTGCGCCACCAGGTGGCCTGTCCGTTAATGTGAATGGGGGCTATTTAAGAGATAGTATGGTGCAACACGTTAACAGGTTACTTCCCATTGGTTTGCGAGCTTGCAGCTGACTTCGGGATAATGAACATCCTGCCAACTCCATTGCTCAAGGCTGGTGCTTTGCTTCTGTAAAAGGATTTTGTTGATTTTTTTAACTAAGGAAAAGAGTATGGGAGAACGTACGTTGCGTTTAACTTGTGGACTTCCACGTTTAAGGAATATTCTTTGTAGTCGCGCTATCCTTTACATTGTCTTTCTGTGTCACAGCCTCTATGGTGACCATTTAAATGAAAAACCCAACTCCTCAAGTTGCCAGTGCATGCTCTTACCGTGGCTTTTTGGCACACATAGACATGGACCCAACGATACTAAACTTGCGACTCGACTTTTTGCAACAATGAGGTGCCCAATGTGCAGCTTGAAATTCAAAGAGTAGACGCCTGGAAACCCATATTTTCCACCTGTGGGTTTCAAGCTAGAAGCTTAGTTATATTTTCTTTTCCGTCTGTGTGTAATGATTAAAAAATGCCTCCTGAGACGGATGACACTTTGAAACAACGATGCCGCAACACCAATTACTTGAACTGAGCCAATCCGTCGTGCGTCCAAGTACTCAAAATTATCATCCTCCACTTTTCTAGTAACGCTACTGACAGAGGATACGCTGAACGATGACTCAACCAAGACAAATAATTTGTAGACGCGTATTGCGTTTCCCTTTAGCGCGTTAGCCTGTAGGGCCTTGTTTTCATAATGGTTTTCTGACGCACCAATTTATGGTAATGTGATGAGAACCGTACCAAATGGTGAAGATGTTTTGGCATTTTACTGTTTATGTTGCGTGCGTTCCAACCTAATCCCGTTTCTTCCAAACTATTATTTTCTAAACTTTTCCATCAGCCTAGTAATTAGCCTCATTGCATGGTTTTTCAACCAAACCCCGCCTTCCGTCTTCGCACACACGTATACAAATTCACACCCACCTGATCGTGCTTGATGCTGCATTTGATAAACGTGTGCAACAACACCGCTTGTCACAGGCTGTTTCTCTTGTAGCAACCAAGGGCGAGTAGTTCAGGTTGTATGGCTTGGGTGTGGTGGTTACACCATTTTCACATATGCAAATTCACAGACTGGTTAGGTATTGCCCATCACAATCGTGGTTGCGGTTGCGTATGGTTCTGTGTTTTCCGGTGCCGGTAACCACATGCACGGTCATGGAGAGGTCAGTCGTCCCCGGACACTTTCCTGCACTCGTCTTGTTTACTGTACCGACCGCATTTCTTGGTCGGATAACCTCAGCTGTTTTGACTCATCAGTTGATGGATGACCTGTCATATAGTGAGGCCGAACAAACCTGTCTATTCGTAGTGTTGGTTTTATCGAGTGGACTGATGAATCATTCATCACAAGATGGTTTGGTGCAGCCCGCCTTATTCGTTTACGCCTGTATGTTGTCCTCGTAGTTGTCGCGCAACGGATTAGGTGAGAACATATTAGGTGCTACCCGACCAAATCGTCAACCACCGTGATACGCCTGCATTTCTACTGAAACGTCTCGACTGGGCATCTTTGATGCTCTTTATATCTCCTCCGGGGCGAACATTGGTGAGCCCGAATTACTACTAGGTGTAAAACAACTACCATTTCTAGGCTTCGAATCTCAACACCACCCTTTGAAGTTGCACCATTACAGCAACTCTTCCGGTATGAAATGTTGGGTGAGTAACCTTTTTGTCGGCGGGGTGCATTCTCAACTGAGTTTGTTTTGTGGTGCGCATTTACACGTCTTTTTTTACTAATAAAAGCCGGGCGAAAATAACCAAGAATCACACGCCAAGGCAACTTCTCGCCTACAAATCCGAAATAATGCGTGCGTTCATTGTGTTTGGATGCCAGTTTCTCCGTTTCCAGCTTCACCACCCGTCTAAGGTTAATCTCCAAACAGTGTCCGGAGAGCTTCATTCCGCACCACGAATAGAAGGGAGTTTGCACTCCACAATGCTTTTATGAAATTTCCAGTATATCAAAATTGGGCTTGAAGTTTTTACTATTAGACTAGATCATGTTCTTCTCACTAGCGGTTGCTATTCGTTTCTTGGATAGCAAACATTCCCCACGGCGTCGACGGCCATATACTTTATCATATATTTTATCTACGGCGTACTAACTACAATGAATTCCGACAACTACCTGTTCGCCCTCCACCAGTTGCCTTAACAGAAGAGACCTAAGTCTTCAACTTTTCCAGCCTAGTCGGGCACGCACGCCATGTTCCCACTGGCTCCAGTTACCATGTTCCCAAACTACTGTGAGATTGGTCATGTACGTCATGTCCCTGTGTGAAATGATAGTCTACTTGACAAGTGCCGAGGCACTGCGGCCTAGTTTGGGGCTCGTATTTTCCCATCAATTACACTCTCGTGTTTCTTGAGTGTACCGAGGTCCGTGCACGGTTGCCACGTCCCAATGTGCACTGCGTTTTCGACACCGATAACTCATTTTTCTTCTCCCTCTCTCTTCGCCAGATTTCGTTCTGTCATGCATTTCTGTCTGGCCCGAACGGATTTGGCGATAGGGATATAGATGATCTATGGCTTTGTCTAGACTGCACTATCAGCAGGCACTGAGACGTACACTCTTAGCCATTGGGTTCGGGTTAGCTGAAGCCCCATCATGCCGGAGCCCAAAAGGTCCGATACCAAGGTGTTTATCTTACGATCGTGTGCTCCTGTTCGAACCTCTGATTGCACTTTTAGTTTGATACCGTGACTCAGAATAGATGACTGTTTATAGGTACTTCGGTTGTTGCCACACTGAATAGCTTCACTTTTCTGGATGAAGCTGTTAACGAAAAAAAACAGAGCAGCGCTTCTCTTCCTGAAGCGGTTGACACACGTCTGTTTGTGAACGCTCGTTTGACTAGAAAGTTTGCAGTAATGAGCAGCGCAATGGTAAAATACACGAAGGTTTTGCGACCGGGTGCCATACCAAATCTCCGGTGGCTCCTTCTGACACGAATTTACATGTCATCAATTATATAACTTCATTCCACCCCAGGGATCCCTTTCCTTATCCATGAAAACTGCAGTCCCACAAGGTGTCTGGTAATCCAACTGTAAATAGCTCAATAATAAAACAGCAATTGATAAGTTTCATTATTTTCTGGTTCCTGTGGTAGGCCGTTATGCGTATGGATGTTCTGGCGGTGTACTCGGCGTACACCCTAACATGTAAGTTCTGTTCTCGTCCCTGTCCTAAGCAGTTTATGCACAGTGAGCGATCCCTACTGGTGTCGGATGAAATGGGGGGACTTTCTCAAGTTCACACCACCTAGTGGATTTATGCAAGAAAGCTGGAAAAGTTACTATCGTTGAGCTTCTTTCCGGAAATCAGCCAATTACGACATCAAAAACAGTTCCGCTGCAGTCGTATGTTGTCTCAGATGTATGTATTCAGCTGATGACCCTCGCGCTAGGTTTCAGCGCTCTTGCGCCAACAAATTACGTATTAGCTCAGAGTGCTTTTCCACAAAAACGAGATTTTCTTGAAAGTTTACGGTTGCACATAAAAAGTGCTTTTTTCTGAACTGCCAAGTTATGTTAACGATTCAGGCGTCGGTAATTACAAGGATGGGCGCTTTTCGAATGACTACAGGACGCCTTCGCAAGCAGTCTACTGGCTAAGTTGCGCTGGCGTAGTACGTGTCCCTTTCTCCGTCCTGCATGCATGGTGTGGTCATGTTTAGTTCTGGTGGGATAACCCAGCATATTGCTCGTTTTCTGCAACTCTTGTTGTCTTATTGTACCAAAACTATGTCAATTCTCCCGCCCTTCTGCTGTTGACCCTGTTACCACCAGTTTTGTCCGGGACAGGAATGCTGGCTAGATCGAATTACATTGAGGCTTTTGTGTTTCTCATTATTTGAACATCGCAAATGAACAAGGACAACGACAACAATCCATGACGCCTTTGTTCAGCGTGTCCCCACCCTAAACCAACCATGTTCCGAACAACCAAGGTTATTCATTCCGGCTGAACTCGACAAGGTTTCTGTCGCTTTCCTGTTTGTCGTCTACTTCATCGAGTAAACTGTTGATGATGCTGACCCGCATAGCCCTGAATAATTAAGTAGACTGTTGGCTCACATGTCCACACAGGGCAAGAGGAGGGTGGTTGATTGTCGCTGAGTTTTTAGGCCTTTCCCATGTTTTCGAAGAAACCAGCTGCAGGCGCCGACTTTTATCTCGCCTTTTAGACCTGTTTAATCGAATGTGTGTCTGTTGTGAAAAGCCGACAGTCAGCTCTAATTTTTATGCTCTTCATTGTTGGCCTCATGGGAATTGCTGTGATACACGTACTGTCGAGCCCATCACTGGCCTCCGCTGCTTGTAACCCGCTACCACCACGGAAAGTCTATGCATCGCTGGGTACCTTTAATTATGAAACTTTTTTAATGTTAGTATTAAGGTGTCTTATCTTTACTGTTCAGTAGTCTTTTGACCTCTTCTGAGCGGCTATTCACCCTGTCAAAATACTTCACTATATATGTAGAACCGATTTTGCGCCCTGAATGCAGTGCATCCAATGCAGAATGAATGTTTCCTGACGGTTCTTTTGAGACAGCTACAAAACATACAGTTTTCTTTTCTCTGTCCGTTGAGTCTTATCTCAGTATCCTCTTCCTTATCTCTCTGGAATGCTTCTTCTGAAGTGCTTAACTTGTCTTGCCTTTCAGAATAGAGTTAGCTTCAATCTTCATGAACATGGGAATGTTTACATCACTTCTTACATTTATTACGGAATTGTACTTCCTATGAGATCAGCATACCTGTAGCTTATTAATTATTATGTTAGTTCGGTGCTTTCAGATTCTACAATGGTTTATTTGCATCGTTGCAATATGCAGTTTTTTCCTGCACTCTTCGACCCAATGGAACAGTCCCTAGAATTTTCTCTGTGGGTGCCGGCTAGCACTGACTGGGTCAAATCACTGGATCACCCTACTTACTCAGTCTCTTAAAACGGATTTGTCGGCCCTTAGTGCCGCTCGAACTGTCAAAATTGATACCTGGGTCCCGAAATATAGCCGCGTTCCTTCTTGTTAATCCCTCCTTATGTCCCGTTCTCCAAAATCTTAGCCGTACCAGAGCCAACTTTCTTCTTGTTAATCCCTCCTTATGTCCCGTTCCCCAAAATCTTAGCCGTACCAGAGCCTACTTTTGAACTGTTCTGTTCATTATGCTCTTTTCTAAATGTAGAGCACACGGAAAAACGGTACCAGGTAATAATCACTAACCGTCTGTTAGAGTGTGACCAATGCTTGCAAAATTTGAAGAGTTTGGGAAGTGGAGGCATGACGGCTGCGCATCTTTCGCTCCAGTTCTCATCAGTTCTAAGCTCATTTGCACTGCTGTGCCTTCAGGTTTTAACCCACAGGTGACTTCCTGTTCTTCTGATCGTGTTAGTTATTTCGCCTCAAACCATGAAGAGTGGACTGGGGGTAGGGATTATCAGCATATGTGGGGTGTGATGGGTGTTTTGCTATTGCTACATTATATCTGGCACTTCTTGGCGCTGTGTTCCGCAACCAGGAAATGGCGTGTCGATGATTATCTGCATCACCCTTTGTTTATCATGTTCCACCGGTCGGCTTGAGGCCTCAGAGGTTTATCTGTTTGGTGAGTGGATCGTAAGGCTGCATTGGGGACGAGATTTTTAATGAAGCCCTGTGAAATACACCTTTGCATCCATTGTAATGAAATTCGGTGTGTGTTGTCATGTTAATTCATCCGTCGGGGGGAGTCACCCACCATGTGCAAATTACTCAGCCTAACTGCGACCCTAGCATCTCACCGATGACAACTGCCCACTGGAACTCATCGGTAAACAGCCCTATGAGTCACCTGCTATAACGTTAAGGTGGTGAACAGGACGTACAACTTTGTGACTGGAAGCAAATGGTTTTGATAAAGTTATTCATCAACATATGCAGCACCAACACTAGAGGTAATAAGATATCCTTGATAATAATAATAATAACAGAATACTATACAGTCGGTCAGTGAGCACTCATAGTTTCAGCAGACTCGCAAGGTGAGGTCACATGTCTGATTGGTTTGTGCACTTCTTTAGCCTAATTGTCACCATATTTTTTACACCGGACATCCTCGTTGTTATCTAAACTCTTTCACGGTGACAGTCCTTCTAGATGTACATAGCCTCGACGCTGATACAGCCTGTGGCCCGAATGTGAATGAAAATGAATCAATGTGTTGCACGCACTTTCGACGAAATTCCGTTTTGTACATGAACACCAAATCAGCCTAGAGGTTGATATCAGAAATGCTGAAGCTCGCACTACAAGGGCCACTTCAGGTAATTGACGACATCTTCCCGATGCCGTCACTGCAGAGTAGTGGTTGCATGACGTTTTTAGACATGTAAGCCCCAACAGCGGTCATTGTCAGTGAATCCAGCGACATAAAAAAAGTAATTCAGTTTACCTTGGTTCATTACAATCGGGGTATCTCATTCATGCTTTTTCGCCTAATGCACGCTGGATAAGAAACGTCTGAGCTTTTTTTGCGTGTTTTCCTTAATTCTTCGGATCCACCGTTCGTTAGCTTGCGCGTGAATATTGCGTTAGCAATCTGGGGGTTGTAACAAATGAAGTCCACCTCTATGATGATGACCTTCGTATAATCCTGATTGGTCGATATTTCTTAACTGGACATCTATTCCTTTCCTGGGACTCCGGTAGACAAACAAAACTGCAAGCACAAGGCTCCAATGCACAACCACAGTGATGTCCATCGGCTAAATCCTCTTATGGATTGACTCCGTCACGGCAAATAACCTCATCTATCACGTTATTTCAGGCTTTCCTTCATCTTAACTTCCCACTAGCGTGTTTGCAGGGATAAATCTCACATCATTTAGATGGGTCGTGATTAGGCATTTATGCATGCAGTTTGTAGATTCTCTGTGTCGTGAACAGTGAACTGGCCTGGGCCAAGGTGTAGCTTGACCGGAAAAAGCCTGCAACTGCCAAAAATTGAGACTGTTGCGCCACTGCCCCAGTTTTGAGCTACGGGCCTCACGTCTTATACACACGTGGTTTGTCTCATGAAGCTGATCGGCTGCTTCATAAATGTGGCCATTCGAAGCCAATGAATCTAGCGACTGGTTGGACTGTTTATTAGTTTTAATGTGTGTCTATCCTTCATGCGACGGAGATGTACACCAAGTATATTTTCTCACTGTTCATCCATCTTTGAGAGACATCGCTCGAGTAAAATGGTTCGACGTTCTGTTACTGCGCCATCGGTGAATATTAGCCGTGTCTTTACCACATGATCAATGGTTTCGTTTTCCAGCTTAGGTAGAATCTACTCATCTACACTTTATCAATTGACCAGTCCCACATATCTTGGATTGCTGTTCCCGTCTTTTATTGGCGTACTTTCTAGGGATGAATACAAGTCACCATTTCTTCTCAGCTGGCCATTTTTCCGGCACTTTCATTTCCGCTCATGCTCGAACGGTGATGGTCATTCCAACCTCCTCTCCACAGTGTGAATATTTTAAACTTGGTCATATTCCCTAACTAACATGACAAACGTCCACATTCTAGGGATGACTCAGCTCTTGCAATTATCCCTTTGGCCATATTCTCCTAACTTTGTGGTTCAAGGTGGCAATGGAGCGTCTTGTACCAATGTGATAAACAACTCTCTTTAAGTCTCTCGAACAGAAAAGTGAAGAATATCGATCAGAACAAATATTCATTCATTGTCATTCTGCTCTGCTGATGAATAGCTGTCTTCAGTTCTGGTTAAATAAGTTCCAAATCTCATACTGTTGCGGGAGAAATGGCTTTTTGATTTGTACCCTCCGTACTTAACGCAAATTCCTAGGATTTATCAAGAAAACTAGATTGGAATTATCAGAAACTTGTTTTGGTAAGTTTACCGGCGAAATCAAAGTAGAAGTGAACAGCTGTTTCTTTCTTATTTCAGCTTCATAGAATTAATTGCGCTCCGAATGTAGGTCTGAGCCATATTTCTAAGGAGCCTAAAACTTGACTAACTCGGTATGGTGAGCTAACTAAGATGAAACTATCCTTATTTTCAAGGTTTATTGAGCCGTCTCGAAACAAACCACTGTTAGCTGTTTTTGTAAGTCACATGAACCCGTTGACAATGAAGCTCGCAACGTGTATGGCATTTGTGATCGCGTGTTGTTGGTTTTAATTGATCACTGAAGTCTCACCAACTTAGCTAATAGTGCTACCCTGTCCATGTTCATGTTTTTAATTCGTTCCAGAATGCCTACGTGCCTGCTTTTTTACTTCGCTATCAACGCCAGACCGGCCATCGATGGTACGACTATCGAATGCGTAATGGAACCAAGGCAAGTCGTTTTTTTACAGTACCCGAAGTCTCCTCTACCGTAAGCCGGCAGATATATGGTATGCTTGGTGCCGCGCTCTAATTGCCAGTTCATTGGACTTTGGACCCAACAGACTAGTTGCGACGTAAATTCTCCGGTTACTTTAATGAAGACTCAAATGGCCGTTTGAGGTTCGAGGTAGTTTTCATATCTTGAAACACGCGCTGCTGCACTTTGGCTTCCACTGTCAGTGACTTATTTTTTGAGTAAACGGTTGTTTTTCACAAGGGGTGAATAAAAAATAAGCGAAATCTATTGTTACTTGTTCAGAGTTCATGCTTCGTCTAAGGATCCACCCATTAAACCAGATCATCTTTTTGATTCCCTTGATAGGGTAGATGAAGTGAAATTTTTGGTCCACGATACGCCGTGAATCCGTTTATTCTCTATTCATACGATTCGCTTTCCGGGAGGGATGAGCGGGAGACGTTGTGGAATATGTCAGCAGTATTTGCACTCTCGGTCTCTATCCAGATTCTTAGGGCTATGGTAGGCTAACACCTATTATCCCCACTGTCCGGTTTTTACCCATTTCACTTTAAGGCTTTTTAAACGAGCGGTATGTGGTTGGGCAACGATTGCCGGTGCTGATGTTGTTGTCTTGGATTGCGATGGTAACTGACTATCGCGCTTTTTCGCACCTTCTCTTTCTGAACTGATCCTTCATCGTGTTGTGACCTCATCATTTTTTCGTGTGAAATCCCAAAATTTGTGTGCAAAGGTTGAAAGGCACATCAAGGAACACAACGATAAACACGGTTTGCATCTTTCCTCATGCACAATAGTGCACCCACCCTAAACGGGAACGTTCAGTGCCCACCTGTTGTTTGTTCGGTCTTAGCAACCTAACTGCGATTGCTGCTGGGGTTAAACCTACATGCAGGGCGTGCCAGTCATGAAAATCACGCTTACAAGTAGGTCGTGAGTTCGGATTTCATCTTCGAATTACGCCTATGTTGTTCTGCCTCTTGTATGTGCGTGCACTTCTGTCAATTACCGTCGTAGACCAACTTCTTTCTACATGCCATTTCTAATATTACATCCTGCTCCGTCAACCTTTTAGTTCAAGTTTATTTTCGGTCACTTCGATTGATTTAGGCTGTAAATAAATCTGCACTCTTGTACGGTGTTTTGGATTGGACCAATATAAGCCATTTATCCACTTTCATCTTATTAAGATTATTTGAGTACTCCATCCGAGCACGCTTTTGTATAACAGGAAGAATCTAGGAAATTGTTGATGTTTCTCTAACATTTTGCACCAAGAGATTAACTTGGTCCTAAGCCGATCGGGATTCACCTTTTACTTAACTGAACCCTTTGATCGTTAGAACATGACTTTAATAACCTTGAAGTTGCCTATACCGTAGAATGGTAAACGGTCAAGCTATCTAATTCATTGTTGGGAACAAAATCTTGTCGTATCGAGCCAATTACGGAGGATGGTTGCACATTTTATACGTCTCGCGACCCATTTCTATGTGGTTGATGGTATCCTAAAATAGTAGGTCCTTGAGTATGGTAGTTGCTTCGAACTCTATCAAATTTCAGTACTGTCGAATGCTCGACGTATGTGGCCACATTCAGTCTGAAGTGTGCTTCGTATGGAATCACCCACATGTATCTCCAGTTATCACATCACTTTACTCCACCGCATCCCTAAATCGGCCAGGTTATTCTGTTCCCGCGATCTCTGCTATTGGGTTAATTGGTAAATCTAATTCCGGCTCCCCTCAAAAAGGGACTAGAAACCCCCAATAATTTAGCATCTGTGGATCCTCCAGGGTGACCACTCTTTCCCAAAAATCAGGCTACACCAATACCACTTGATTTGTTTTCTGTTCGCCCTTGGTAAAGCAAAAGGTTTGGACGTCAAACTTGACCCTACTGGTAACCTTCAATGCATATTCTCATTATCGTATAATGGGACTGACGGTTGATACTACCGTACAAGACACTGACCCCATACTTGTGTTTACTGCAATACATCAATAAATGTATCCTGCTCTAGCCAATACCAAGGGAGCCGAGTCTCTGAACCATGTCTTACATGTCGGGCTGTTGAACAGACTGTCACCACCACATCGTATAGGCCGTCAAGTTTGGCTGAAAAGAAACCGCGGTGTATTTTTCCTAACCATTTAAAGCCGTTGAACATAACCAGTGAATGAGCTATGGTATCTTGTTGTTCACATGGCACAATAGTTTTAAAGTTGCTGAAAACTCGTTGGTGGCTCACTACCGGTTTCGGTCTTCTTGGGTCTCCGAGTTTGTGTCAACCGTACGTTCTACTTCAATCCAGATTGTACGAATTTTGTTAACTACACGTGTATACACTAATTTGGTTTCAATGGGAGATTCACCTGAATCTTAGCTGAACTCCACGTTTGTGGTATTCGGCAAGATATGCTGGCCAGAGGACGCCTAGTTCCTCAGTTGGTGCGATATTCGAAATATCGAAGTATATTTTCCCAGCATGACACGTTACTTATAAGGTTAGTGAAATCCATTTACCATTCTTCGTTTTCAGTATCGTCGAAAAATTACGAAGCCACAGAACTAGTGGTTCACTTTTTCCCGGAGCTACATATGCGATTCAGAAACCATGAATTGGACACCAAACTCCATTGCTTCTAACGAGTGGCAGAATCGATTGCAGAATCCTCAATTTAGCTATCTCCCAGGAGACGCATATAACATCGGTCTCTTTGGAGTGCAGGTGGACGAATGCCAACTTCGACAAAGTGGGAGCCTATTCCTTAAATGAACATGCAACTGCGGGGTACATTCACAATAGATCAGGATCTTGTTCGTCACTGTGACGAAAGGCGATTTCTGTCAATTATTTCGAAGCGGTTAGGCGACCTGATCCAACAGCTAACCCTGGTAGCAGCTCCACACCAAGTTTTACTTGGTTGAATGAACAACGAGCTGCACCAATTCGATCGCATTATGCAACTGTGAAATAGTACGCGCATTTGGAATAAGCATAGACGCATCGTTGATCGCGTAGATAGACATAGGGTGGATCATTCTGTTGCAATTTCCTTTCGAAGTTCTATTATGGCACGGTAATATAATCCGCTTTGTAAGAGTTTACTACAGATCCTACTTGATCATGCGGCTGAACGAGTTGTTAGTTCCATTTTGAGCGATTCTCAGATAGCGATAAGGTGAGATAAGTTCACGCTGTTTGGTGCCCAAGTGTGCCAAACATAAGCACAAACAAGTGAGAATTGGATAATAATCCTCACCCCTTTGCATTCTGTACGACCACAAACGATAGGAGGACTGGCTGATGTACTAACTTTCATGTATTCAAGGCTCTATGTTTAATATTACGTCGTAGGTTATGATGGGGAAATCTGAGGACGACCAAACCAGTCGCTAAGGAGAAGATGAGACGATTAAGGACAATGAACTCTAAATTGGTTTTGTAGCCGCCGGGATAATCGCCCAGTACCTGCTATAATAAACAAGATTTCCGAAGAGCTGGACATTTTGACTCACTTGCTTGTCATTTGTGAGAGAATTACATTCCAAGCGGTCTAAATTACTTTGGGGTGGAAGCAGATGTAACATTTGTTTTTCTCAAAAATCAGTCATTGTCCTAAAGGACCATTCATTTGTCGCAAAAAACGCGAAACTGCTTGATCCCCTTGGATTGGAGGATCTCATGCGAAAATAATCTCTCTGACAAGGTCCCACGCGTTGCCGTCATTAAGGGATCGGCTGTTTGTGCTGGTAAAGCCATTCCGTTGTTCTCTAAGGACTGATCTCTTTTTCAAGTGACACTTCTGGGATTTGGACAGGGTACCAGACTGTTGTTGATCAATCGTTCTTTTACCGTTCATCGCCGATTTTCTCAGCGTTAACAAGTGCTACGGATTTTGCTTTCCGGTCATTATGTTGGTAGCACGTTGGTCCAGCTGCTTCATTCAGACTTCGACTCGTCTTATACCTGAATTACATTATCCTATAATGACACCAGGTGATTTCCAGCTCCATCCAACTCAACCTATGGCGATTACTAGACACCATAGACCACATAGGAACCCAGTAACTCCATGTTGGCGCTACCTGAGAGCCGACACGAGACCTATCCTCTAGTACGACACTATCATTCTGAACTAGGCTTCATTGTGGACGACAGGTTAGACAGTTGGGAATCTCGTTTGATGAGCACGTGTCCCAACCAGTATGACCGATCCCACTCGATGAAATTAGTGGAGCATAAATTACTGTGACACGGTCTTCTGACAGCGGGAGCATTGACCATATTGTTTAGAAAAAAACTCCCCTGAGTACTTGATGTTTTCTGCAATCATCCATTGGCTCAATCTTGTCTACCTGTGGGCAGACATGCACTCATCATCAGGCTTTTAAGTGCGTAATCGAAATGTTAGTTCAATCTAATCTTTCATAGCCTAGTCACATGACGAACGTGCCTCACGTACCGTTTTTTTTTTAAAACATTATTTGCTGACTAGAAAAAAACTCCCCTGAGTACTTGATGTTTTCTGCAATCATCCATTGGCTCAATCTTGTCTACCTGTGGGCAGACATGCACTCATCATCAGGCTTTTAAGTGCGTAATCGAAATGTTAGTTCAATCCAATCTTTCATAGCCTAGTCACGTGACGAACGTGCCTCACGTGCCGTTTTTTTTAAACATTATTTGTTGATTGCCTTACACATTTGATTGTGTGGGCATGGAAAATACATGTGTTTCGTACAGATAACCCTCAAATCATGTAGTATGTAGTTGCATTTCGCCAAATATTGTGATTATATCCCTACCCTTTTTGTAACTCATACCTGGTACTGACTTCACCATTTCATTCTTTTTCTAAATTGCACTGTTTTTCCCAAATTCTACGTTATTTCCAATATTTTCATTTCCACCCCCCGTCCAGCTTCTGTACGCGAATAACAACAGTCAGACGATTGCGATCAGCTTAGATCCACCCATAGTGGCCAAACGCTTTCGGCTCTATCCCTACAACGAACTTGAGCCGCGATTCATGTGCCTCCGAATAGCTGTTTACGGCTCAGTATTTACCGGTAAGACCACAATGAGACTGCGTTCTTCGGTGTACGTGAAAACCTATCATTTTCTGCTCATATGACATCTCGTTTTGGCCTTTCTTCGTCTCAATGATCTCCGTTTGCTAGGGTTTGCATTTCGTCATTCTAATAATCGGAGCGCAACACTTCTGAAGGTGATACTGAGATATCCAAACTTTGAACTAGGTGAACGTAATCCATGACAAAAATTTCAGTTCTGTGGCCTTGAAGGAAGCGGACAAATTGGGAAAAACAAAGATATCCGCGAAATTCCCACACGGCCATTTACGTTTTCTACCTTGTCCTACAACCCCGCTGGTATCAAACGGATTCAGGAGATAAATTCAAACATCGAAGGTTTACCCAACTTGTTCCAAATAGATCGGTCACATTAAAAAGGTTGATGCTTGACAATACAAATCTGTAGCTGTACTTCCTGTTGTGTGTAACTTGGGCAGGTTATTTTCTGGAAACCCCTGGAAACCTCTTTTTGATCCGTTTACCGAGTGAGTGATTCCCTTTCGTCTGCCTGTTATTAAATGAACACATGACATTTCGGTTCCATCGCACTGCTGAACTCCCACTTTCTGATTGCTTGTAAACTGAATTGCCGTTACTGGAGCGAGGTAAACCCTCCGGTTTTTGTGGGTAAACCCGAGAATTGAAAATGTAACCACTGTGGAAATAAAATACATAGTTCGTCTGCAACATCCTTCCAGTGCCTAACTGCCATGCCACCCGAAGGAGGCACGTGGGCTGAGGTTGCCCAAGCCTAGACTGGAGCATTTGAGATGCAGAGGTCGTGTTCGAATCACGGACCTACCAGTTAGTAAACTCGCGGTTTAACCACTGAGTCATCTCGTGCTAAAAAGCGCTTTAGGCAAAACCACTGTAGGCAGTTTCATAATTCACTTATGCCGCGTGCTTCACGGAAACCATACACGTGTATCACAGTAAGCAGGATTATTCGGTCATTGGAAGACGGTGACGATGTTCTAAACGTAAAGTTCCTTCAGGAAGGCTTTTGAGCATTTCCCAACGTTTCAATGTTATTTCGGATGGTTTAACTTCTTTGGAAGCATCTCATTGCATAATAGAGTGAAAAGATGTGCATTACGCATCCTACTTTGTCACTACCCTCGAATGAGCGGGCGCAACACTGAAATCCCCTAAGGGGATGGGGACAACGTGCGGATCAGGCAAAGACAGTGGGTGTGGTCCTACGAGAATGGACTCTCTCTTAGGGGGAATTGCGCCTCTAGGCTGAAGAACTTTTCAGTTATCGCCATGCATCAATTACTGTGCATCGTAAATTTGTGGACAGTGAATTTAGTGTAGCGAAAGATTACCACAATGTGATATTTTGATAAACAAATTGCAGACATGCCGCCAGGTGAACACTCGTCACTCTCTGGCCAACTAATTTTGTTTTAGAATTTTTATCCGAAAACCACACTGCGCCTTAGTTAGACCGTTCACTTATGTACAGAAGTAACACGCCTTACGCCGAACGCAGCCACAGTCGATTTATGTAGGTGTTTTTAAAATATATTTATTCTTTAAGTATTAGCGTGGTAATACATCGGATCAGTAATTTGGAGAAAAAATTTGATAGAGTGCTATCTTCTCCCATATACGAACTTCGGAAATTAGTTGAAGATAGGACCATAAAGTTCTATGAAAGTATCGATAAAAAAAGGTAGAAAGAACTGCCTACGTATTTCACTTTACCAAGAGGATCTGAATGCCTACTGCGAGGTGGTTGAAAGAGTGGAAGTGCCGCATGACACTGCTAACATTTTTAACGTCGAGCTGGAAAAAGTATGGCCCTAACATCAAATATGATACTCGGGGTTGCCGATTCTTTACGTTTTATACGCATCCCATTATGAGTTGGAGGTGCTGGTCCTCAGAACGAATGCGTAGAGTTTACAATCAGTGAACATTTCATTACATCTTGTTTCTGACCAATTTGATTAGTTTTGGTGAAATCCTTGGTTAATTTTGTGTATGTAAATATCTACCCGTAGAACAACTGTGAAAGTGCCCCCCCATGATTTGCCCTTATTGAGGGAGAAGCGATGTCTAGTTCCTCCACTGTACTGAGACAATGGGCTTTGACTGCCACCCCGAACAGTTGGGCCTCCATTTTCATCTCTTGAATCGGTCATCCTGAGGGGAGCATGCGGTGAGTGCCGTTGAGCGAAATGCCTCCATAGAAGGGGTATTTTTATTCTCACGTGGCAGCGCCGGTAACCTTCTGTATGGATCAGTTTGCCCAAACCTATGTAACCATGGCCTTTATAATTGCTAGTGTGTAGGATCTTCTCATACAGAATTAGCTCCTTCCCGCCAAACCATTCTGCTATTAGTATCCTTACCTTAAGCCGACCGGTGATGTGCTCGATTGAGTGTTTTGTCAGCTTATAGTACGGTAGCTTCTCGCTGCGATCGTTTGGAGTGAACGGATCTGCAGAAGCGTTTGACAAACGTGCTGTTAGGTAACACAACTGATCGGTGAGAATGTCCGCACTGTCTCATATCGCCAATGGCAACGTCATACAAGCATAAAACTCAACTAGCCGTAAAGAATTCGTTACAGTGGTCCCGCTTCCCTCGAGGAAAACACAGCAGCAAATTGATGTCAGTTTATTCACTCTAAGTGTGATCAGTGGTATTGTCTGCCAAGTTTGGTCTCGGCGCAGGCGATCGTGCCGTTCAAATTCCACGGTAGAAGCATACGTTCGACCTATTTTCCACTGGAAGATTTCCGAACTAGTGACATGCCGATATAGGACATTATGTGCGGGCACGACTCTTCGAACATAACGTAATTCCGACTGTAGTGCCCAGCGTAAGAGAATAATGTCACATACGGCCTTTTACAGCGCTCCTCGTCAACTAGGTTTCCATATACCTTCTCCTAAATGGACGCCGACTACTTTCTTGTTTGGTAGTTTTTTTTGCGGGGGGATTGAATGAATGTATGAACCTACCAAGTGATGTTCATTTACGGCCATGAAACAGTTAGGATGAGCTGGCAGATCAGGGCGATTGCGCAGTACTCCTGTTCTGGTGCCAAGAGTGCTCCATGAACAGTTGCCGTGTCTACTCGTTCGGATATGCGTTGTTAAGCGAACGAAACCCCATTCAACTCATTGCGCTATCGGAGTTTTGACTAAAAACGACCCAGTGTCATTAATAATAGGAACTGGGATGTTGCCGCACTTCCGGATAATCTGTCGTTTCTGGCAGGGTTTTCCAATAAAATCAAATTCTCGAAAGATGTTTACAAAAGCTGCTTAGTCCGGGAACCAACCGTTGGTCGTTCAGCTTGCGTTCATCTCTCTCCCTCTATCTCTATTTATGGTCGCGCGGTGATGTGAAGGCTAATTTTCCAGTCTCTGTCGCCTGCAAACGCTGACTTCATGTACTGAGTGGATTAAACTCTACTAGACATCCAAGCATCCCGCTTGATTATTGACATTTCTGAAGACAACCTTTTACCGCTACCGGTGTCGTACTTTCTAATAAGCCCGTACCCGCAGGCATGCGTCACACGAATCCTATCGGTACTCCGCACCTCACTGGGTGTGCCCGTTTCGTGGCTTTGACAACTGTACATCACCGGCCCAAAGGATGTTTTTTCAGACCATCTAAGACCTTTGATGTGTGTGTTTGTTTGCTCTGCGACGTGCTGTGACAGGTGACCTCCACTTTTACGTTGGTTACATCTATGGTCTACTCTATCCTTCATGGACAGGTCACTCATGCGTATGACTCATCTTTCAGCGGTCTTTTTAGGCTGTCAGTCTACTTCCTTGACTGGCTTCCGCACATTCTTGTGGTCGGCCCACAAACGATCAGAGTACGTCTGATGTCAGTTGTTTGTTCTTCCAAAATTGTGTGCACTTTACGATGACTGGTCCGTCAGCATTACATACCCCTACATGTTACAATAACGTTACCCAACCATCAATTTGTAGACGGTGTCATCGAATACTCAATTCCTGAAGGTGATGTCTACCGTATGGACCCACGACAACACGTATCGTTGAACGATACAAGTTACGATGGGTCCTGGATCATTCCGCCTGTAACATCGAATAATCCGGAATCTATTACAAGCCGGCGTGCTTATTTCTACGGAGGAATCGGGTTACTAATGGATAAGCAGTATTACGAAGGATCTCTCCCCGAAACGGCTGACAATCACAACGTCGTCGGTTGGTTTCGGCGCCAGCATTCCAGACCATCTGAGCATATCATGATGCTATTTTGCTTCGATCAAGGTATGGTATTTTCTCCGATTTTCCTGTATAGCCCACCAGTTATTTCATACTCACCGTTTAGCCAGCTGTTTCGCTCGATGTGATTAGTCTGACTCCGTCTTGGACCTGTCGGTTTGAGGCCTGAGCCGTACCTTTGGCTCTGATTGATCTGAACTGCTGTCTGTACGTTACTCCGTTCAATTTGACAACTAGTTGCTGTAGCTTGTTGCAAACACGATTTCTGCCCGTTTCATGATATCTTGTCAGCCTCCCCCCTCCCCATTTAGCTCTATATTATCCTGGCTCACTGGTATCAGTGACATTCGTAGTAGGTTCGTTTTCATCCTCAAAACAAGCTCAGTCTTGTCTTTTGGACACACGAAACTTCACAGTTCTCTACGTTCCTTTCTCCACATGTTCCGGTGATAAGCTGAGTAAACATGTTCATCTTTACGAACATTTGGCGGCGACATGAATGTAAACAAGTGTTAAGTGAATGGTCATTTGATGGAGTGAGCATGAGTGTGACTTATCTTTGGGTCGCGTGCAAAACTAAGTAAACGAAGACCGCTCTGCGAGGAGATTGTTTTCCGGACCGGAGTTTGCTGAAAAACCTTGATATTTGTTCTAGTAACCACAGTGCTTGTGAGTGAGTCAACTCTAATGAACCTCAAAATGAAAGCGTTCCTCCATCACTTGTCATTCCAATACAGGCCACAGCGTAGCCAGAATGCACTGCTTTTATGCTTATACCCTCAGAGTGGAGACCACATCTGTTCCGATCTTCTTCAGTGGCTATTGCAACTGGTAAGGTTTTTCACTAGATTTATCGTGCTCGGGTCCGTCGATGGATTCAATCTGATTTTGTCCAGATGTCTTACATGACTACACTTTCCTCCATTCATTTCAGTTCGTAACTTTACGGAGCTCCGACTTCACGCTTTAAACTCACTACGATACGTAGCGCTGTTTCGCCGTGCCCTTATCCAGTTCAGTATTGGTGGTCGCTATTATGACCGGAAATCCGCGGCTATTCTCTATGAGGGTCGACGCGATACACAAAGCAGGCAAGCTCGTTGGGTTTCCATACCGTTGGACCATCGAATTGGTCGGTTTGTTCGTATAACGCTCTGGTTCGACTATGACTGGATCGTCCTATCGGAGATCACATTTGATTCTGGTGAGTATCCTGTTTCCTGATATCTATAGTGGGCTCTTAATGATGTCTTCTCATCAGTCCAGAACAATATATGTACTGACCACATGTCCTAACTTCACAGCCTAGCATCTGGTGCGCGCTGGTAGGCTGAATTTATAGACGCAGCTGGTCTCCGAGAGCATTTAAAAAAGTCAATTATTTCGTGAGCTAACCATGCTTGGTTGAGATGAGTGAGATTGGTGATAAATAACACTGGGGATGTTCGAGTAGAGTTCAGTTTTTGAGATGAGTGAGATTGGTGATAAATAACAACGGGGATGTTCCAGTAGAGTTCAGTTTCCCCATACTGTCCTTGGCGTCAGGTTTTTCAATACCGAGTGTATTCAGAACTCGTTACTGTTAGTTTTTTTGATTACCCTGAGTGCTTTTATAATCGGTGAACTGAACTGACCGGAAGATCTGTACAGAGAACAGACAGAGGACTTCGCTGGAACTAGATGTGTGGAGTGGTGGAAGAGATTGGCACAAAATGCCTAGCCCCAATGAGAACACATTGAAGGTCATGCACTGACACGGCTGGTATGGACCAGTCGCTAAGCGCCATAGTTGATGAAAACACACTAGTCGGTCACCCGTGAGTAGTCACGCTCATCTTACAGCATAATCAACATTGGCAAACGTAGTTCGATAATCTGGATTTTAAAGATTGACATCCAGGTTCGCTGCACACCAATTTTGGTGGTTGCATATGCTTGTCAAGCCTGGTGAATTGGGCTTGGTGTATCTGCAGTTTACGAAACGTTTCTCCTGTTGTCGATTTGGACCACGAACCTATTGTAGACTAAAGGAATTTGCAGCAGCGGTCCTATACTTTGCTGGCGTATGCTACCCGACACCTTTATTTCCTACTCCTCTCATCTCTGCAAATAACCCCTCTTTTATGGGTACCGGTCGCCAAATTTTCTGGTGCACAAAAAACTGATGATCCAGCGAAGATTCAGAGTATCCCAGGTAACGATTCGATGCGTTTGTGTCATCGCACCCACTGAAACCAGGTTACGCACCTCAGGAGGTACCGGACAACAGGAGACTTCAATAGGTTGGGGAATGATAACCCCCGAGACGACAGTCTACCACGCATGTTAGACGTAACCCAGCTCCGTATTGATTGCTCTGTGTATACGGACAGATTTCTGTTGGATTTCCTCTTCACGAAAAGCCATCCTACAACTTCCTCTTTAACTCCCTTCAACTTTTGTGATTTCTGTTCAGCACACAACTAATTATATATATATATAATTGTGTTTTTATGTCATCTAGCACCAGGTGCCTAATCACTGATCCATGTTTTGCTTTTAATCCTAATTAGCCTGGCTACTTCCACGTACACTTGTTTACTTTCTCATTTCGCCGGAAACATCCGTCTTGTGGTGTTGCGTGTTCCGAAGGTAGCTAGTGCCCTAGTAACTAATCTCCCTATTATCACTTTCAACCTTGACGTGGCGACAGAATAAATGATGTGGGCAATTAGCTGGATAGAACAATTGTCCCTAGTTTTCGACTGGATTTATGATTGTTTCTGCTCCATTAAACTCTACCCATCCACAAAATATCCATTCCATTTCCAAACCTTCAATTCAAAGGCTGTGTTGCTGGCGCATCGTTTCATATGTTGTTCTATCTGAATTCCAATTCAACTAGATGCTTTGTTTTCGCAGTCATCTGTTCACCACCCATGCCCTGTGTGCCCTACTTGTCCCTGTCATTATCCTGGCAGACTGCGGAATTGCTATCACCAGAGCAAACTGACTCTTTAATTAGCGTTTCGGAGACTAGTCGCTAGCATGCTTGCTGATCACCACCCAGCGTCATCTGGGATAGTGAACAGAGAAAATGCACACACACGCACCCCCGTGAGCGATAAACGCTTGTTTTTGTATTGTTAACCAACCGACGACAAATGAACCGATGACAAATAAACGATGAACCGAATATAGGTCCCAAAGTGCTGAAGTCGCATTTTCAACGGCAAGCGTTATCTGTCGCCCATGTCGAACTGGATATAGTCTGGTGCGTGTGTGCAGTCCTCTAGGGTGACTTCAAGCTTTGTGGGAATGATAACGTCCGATTCGGAGGCAGATGGCTTCATGAATTTTTCATCTCTATATTTATTGAAGTAAGGCTGTGCCTGTGTGCATGTGGCTGACTCACCCTAATAGGATAGTTGTAGCCTCGGTGCACCAATGGCGACTCTCGTTGCTTTCATAGTCTGCGGACACAGTCTGAGTTTTTTCTAAGAAGTTGCAACTTTTAATCGAAGTTTGGTGTACACCTCTTTTGGGCAAACCTACTTTTCATGCGATTTGTCATTCCGATTTGAACGTTACAATCCGTATTAGTCTGGGTCACTATCTACTACGTTTGTGATTTAAAACCTTTCAGGCCCTGAAGATACCGTAGGTAATGAGGAAGGCGCATCCCAAATAGAGGAAGCCGGTTTAATCTATACACTCCACGCTAAATTTAGATTTCACTATTGGGTTCAACTCGTGTGGTTCTGCCGATCGAGGTTTCGAGCTTCAAAGACATCGAAACAATGCAGCCAGTAGTGAGAGTACTAGTGCGCAAGAACAGTGTTACTTGAAGACTTGGGAGCCAGGAATAAAGTACCAATGAATACAGCATAGGTATGTAATGCTGGGTAGATATGCCCTCATTTTCCTCGTTTATAACATCCTAACACAGTGTTACCAATGTATCGCTTTCAATAGACATCCATGTAATGAGGTTTGTGAAGAGACAGCTACCATGTGAATGAGTCAAATTTGTCCCAAGTGACCCAAAAAAAAACGTTAAAAGTCCATCTTATCCGGATTCAAAGACCTACTTTTGCGTGCTCGTCAAACCGAATCTACGGGAACGACGGAACGCTGCCGTTCTCAAAGGGTTTGGCATAATCACTTAACATACTTTTCAACTTGAGCGAGAAATTCGTTCTCGTCTTTTGAAGCAACGTTCCTGGGAAAAAATGATTAATCCCATGGAAAATGCCTATCAATTGTGAGGCTACCCAAACGATTTAAGACGCAGGCCGTATTGTAAGCACTGTAGTCTCGGGGACCATGTTACACATGTTTAGCTCCGGAAGCCTTGTTGGTGTGTTCAGTCACAGCCCTGTATGATAACCCTCCAGGGCGTGGGTTTTGGTACCAATTCCTATAGGGTTTTAACGTCTTTATCACCCTTAGTTATTGAGCCTCAGGTTTGTAGGTTATGAGAACAGAGCTGTGGGTTTCGTACCCGGCGAGCCGATATACTAGCCCCCAACCTTGTCTACCCGGTAAAGCACTTACCAAGACTGAAGCTTCAAACTCAGTGCACTCTTTTTTTCTGTTTACCCGGTAAGTACGGTTTCTACATGGACAGTACATTTGGGTTCTTCCGCTTGATGTTTGGCCCGATAGCTAGTACCTTAACTAATTGAATACAAATGCCTATCTTAGAACTAAACCCCTACTCACGGGAATTCGCGAAAGAAACATTTGATTTCAGTGCAGTTATGTCTCGAAAGAGAAACGAAATGTTATATATTTAGAAGATCTAGGCCTCAGTATAATGTATGTGGGGGGGGGGGTCGATGGCATTCCGGTGAATGCGACTACTTCGTTGGGTCCACTTTTTACTGGAAAATCTCTTACCAGAAGTAGCTCGAAGTAGCTCAGGATTCAGGCCCCGCATTACTTGGCTACGTTCGAATTAGGGACCCGGCGTTTGTTCAGAAAGTTGGAAACTCAGTCGAGACACAACAAAGACACACCCGCGACTTCGCCATTTAGCAGCCTTTTTTACTCATGCTATAGCCACCTGATTACGGGTGTGAATCTTTGTGGCCTTAAGTGATGCATGTCTGGTTGAAAGTCTGCGTGCCTTTGATGCGAAACAAGCTATTTCACCTGCCCTTGCAAAGGGTCAACTGGGAACTAACGTCTTTCGTCTTTGGGCATGTTGTCAGCTAATTAGTTTAGGGCGATGTTGTGTCTGGAGGTCGTTGTCCGGCAGTACGTCGCCCCGGGTAACCAGACAAACACACTCGGTTCGTTGATGGTGCTCGGTTTTGTATGTTGATCGTTCTGTTTATCCGAAACTGTTGTAATCTCGTTCGCATCAGTGTTTATTTCGAAGTAAAATGATGGGCTCGGTGTTTGTCTGACCTTGCCTTTGTAGTCTTGAAACCTGACTGAAAGTGCGTTGGGGAAAAATTACGTGCTCAACTTGTTTTTCCACCTCAGATTAGACGCTGGTCAATGGGAAACGACCATATTACGCGTAGGTGTTAGGCCTTTTTCAATCAGAAATCCCATGGCATCAAAATCGTTCCAACGTGTACATCTGTGCTACACTTTGACCCTTGGTAACAGCTCAGTTTGTGTTTTATCGGATTGCTCGCCAGGCAATGACTGTGTGCTCGAATCGCTAGAACTAAAAAAACCCTAGGACAATCTAAATGCACATCCTTGGCTTAATCGTCTCTAGTGTCAAAGAAACGTAACCTTATTTGACCTACCAGAGCATACGGTACTTCTCTCATGACTAAATATGGAAAATTCCCCCATTCAAGTCATCCAAAACAGTATTGAATAGGGTGGTAAAATCACGAGTTTGACGGAGTGTCAAGTGGACTGTCCACCTTATGGACTCACTGATTGATTACGGAGAACCGCATATTTCTGTCATCGGTAGAATTATTCAAAACTCGCCAGTTTGGTCATGTAATATATGTAATGTGTGTATTTTTCTGTAGGAAGCCGGAGAATAATCCAGGTCCACGTGGCCTCAGAAGTACTCTTTGTGGCAGGTCTTGTTGCCAGCCTCAAATTCGATTAACTGTCACTTCATTTTCTTGTGAATGGTTGGGGATGTTAGAGGTCACACGCAGCCTTTGAAATTGTCTGAATCTTTTCTCGGATGCCCAACAGCTTTTCAACATGCCTACTCGGTAGCAAGGGCGCAGATACTGGTCTACATTCCTATTTGCACCAAACAGATGTAATGGTCTACATGAACTGTGAAACCAATTCCTATTTAAACCAAACAGGTGCAGAGCCCAGAATGTTGACTGGTGATCACCTGTTCCTACAAGCGTGTTTTTGCAGAACACCGAGACAAGATTAAACATGTTTCAACCTGAACCTGTCACGTAGGGTAGTCGAAATCACTGACGCGTGACACTTGCGACTATAGTTGAATACAAACCGCTTGTGGCTGCGACGCACCTGTCACAAATAGGGTTGATAGCGTTTGATATACCCTCATCAGATGCCTGGATTAACCCCGACATCCGCCTGTACCTGTGTGGTTTTCCTTGGAAATGTCACCTGTGTGCATGCTCATCACATGGAATTCCGTCCAACGTACAAACTTCATTAGGACGAGGCTGCTGAATGTCTGGTCATAATTAGTCTTTTTCTGTGGTACAACTCAAGTTGTATCTTGTAGTTTGTCGTGTGTAGGCACTCCTGCACATCAGTGGACGCTCACATCACTCTCGTTTGGTGAATCCACACCAAACACGACTGGAGTTTCGCTGTTATTAGAGCTTATTATCCTTGGCCGTGCCGGGACTTCGAACTCCACACATCTGACATCCGGGGCGAGGGTGTCACCACTACTCCGCGACGGGTGTTCTATATTTCAAGTTCATGTTGTCCGTATGTTCCAGTTTTGGCAGTAGGAGTTGTAGTCTTGCTCACCGAGCAACTACATAAATTAGTGTTTTATGTTAAAATGACACCAGGATTTTGGATTCCGAATAAAGAGTCGACCTCCATGATACCAATTCCTAACTTCTATGATCCAATAAAGAATTGATCCCGTTTCTTCTGTATTCTTTGTTCGTCGTCAGAGGGTCTGCCCTCTTGTTTTAAATGGTCTCCGTAGTCACATTCTACAGAAGAAGACAGGATAGTGGACCCAACTGACGTTGCATTTGACTCGTATTCAACTGATTGTAGAAATGTTTGGAAAAGATTGCCCTCTCCCCTGGCAACCGAAACGTCGGATTACATCTTATTCCATCATGCTGTGTTTTGGCTTTAAAAATGCCACAGCACTATACTATATGTAAATCCCTTGTGAGTAGTGCAAGCGTCTGAACTGGATGTTTTTTTTTCAATATTTCTTTCCCTCCACATTGTCCCACGAAAAAATAACAAATACCCTTCCATTTGCGGTCCTATCTGCTCTGAGGTTTGTTTTTACATCACACCACGCATCTTTCAAACTCGAAGATTTGTGATTTCAAGGTGTAAATGAAGGGTGAAGATGAAATTGAGGTCTGTGATGAGGCACGTTTGATGTAGATCCGAAGATTTCCGAACAACAACTGCAGGAACCAAAGCAACAAGAACACTGGGTTTCATGCATTCAAATAACTTAATTTGGCGTTCAGCACACATTTAGATTGATTCCGGAAACTCATGGATTCTTCCGGACTACGGTTTTTCTACCAGGTCATTCCAGGATTGTGCACACGCACCACAGTTCTCATGTGTTGGTCTTTTCGCGTCTCTCTAAGCAGTTTACGGTTAGCATTGACAACGGGATCCTCGCAGTTAGTGGCGCAACTGTGTATACCACTACTGCAAGTAGTATATTGTTCGTTGTCCAGGCTCCGCCCCCTTATCTGACCGAAGGTGAAGGTCACTATAGAAATTATGGAACTGCTTTGCAGTCTTCGTTTGCTGTTGGTTAGTATCCAAAGAACGGCGAGGAAAGTTCAAGAGGACACTTAGGAATGCCCACTTTTCAGAAACTCTGTGCAGATGAGATGTTTACTTTCGTGTCTAGTAGCTTGTAGCTGCTTGGTTCGTGTTTGCTAGTAAATAATTTCACAGCGAGGGAGTTTTCTCCTTTCAGTGACAGCCAGATTTTCGGGTTTTGCAAAAATAATTTCCATACTGATATCCTGGTGTTGCAACAAAATTCAAGCGTCGGTTTGTACTTGTTGTCCAGACAGCCATATTTTCGAAGTGCTTTGTTCTCTGTAGATGTTTTCTGTATATTGACCGATTGGGTGCATTTCGTTTAATGAGCAAAATGATGACACCTTTAGGCTCCAAGATACTATTTCTAGCCTAGCTAGCAGTTGACTTGTTCAGGTGGATTCTTCGTCCCGAGTGAACGCCGAACCTCGAATTGGGCCTGATAGGTATGAAACCGTGGGAACTGAACTTTGACGGTAGATTTATCATTTCCAAAAGTCTCAGTCTTTCCGAGTGGACAAGCCTTGTGACAGCTTTTCAGTGATGCATTTTTTGCTTTCATAAGGTTACCTTTGTTTTTTTCCTTCTAACTTTCCACTTGAAAATCACTTCATGTAAATCGCCTCAATACTGTGCGACTTAATACTGCTTCACATTTTTGGTGTTTTTCGTGGCGTCAAAACATCACTCTTTTACAACACTTCCTCCCTCAGTCCCTGTATCCAGCTCAATGGTACCTGCAGTTGAAAAGTTATCAGATCCGGTGATGAAGCTTTCTGATGTGGATCTGAATCAACTGGACGAGCAGCACCTGCCTTGGTCGAACTTTGACTATTCCGTTGAAGAGCGGGATGAACAACAGAATGGTAGCACCGGTCGAACGGCCTTGGATTCTCTGGTGCCGCCAACCGGGTCTTTAGCTCCCAAAATCTCACTAGGTAAGAAGCTATTTTGTCGTTAAACTGGTTCATTTTCTCCCCACTTCATCCCATCTAAAATAACAAATCCAGCTGTGCTCCATTTTCTGTGTGGACGCGCAGACCCATAAGTACGTGAAAATACTGAATCAGTTTAATTAATATAAACGATTGATGCCTGCCGGCCCAGTCTTAGAATGGAACACTAGCTTGAACGCACCATGCTCCGGCTAAGAAATGATGTTTTCCCTTTGTCTCTCCATATTTGTATAAGCTAGCATCACAACGTAACCGACAGACTGTTGATTCATGATGACGTTTCGTTTGTTTCAGCTGCTTCCTTGTGTTGTAGGTTTCTCGTCTTTTCTGAAGTGGCACACCTGTATCTAGATACGTAACATTCGAGTCGATAAGCTAATTACATTTCCACATAGTTTTGTTTGATTCGAAGCACTGTTTTGTATCTTCTCTCCTCACAGGCAATCCGGGAATATTCCCGCTTTTCCTGGTTACTTGTCCAAAATGTCGGTTATGCGCCGTTTCGACTTCAAGATCATTGGGATTTCCTTGTATGGCAATATTAAGTTGTAGATTACGCAACATATCCTAAGGAGAATAGATTCACGAACCAAGAAAAGTAGTTTTCGGATTCGACAGTAAATTTCGTTACTGCATTTGAACTGTTGAACACGCTTGGTCGAAGATCGCTGTCGAAGCAGAATTTCAGAAGACACCCTCATCTCGGTATTATTTATCAATAAATATGCACGTAGGTTTCCAAGAACCACGCTAGAAATTTCGGAGGGAATTAGAACAACATGCCGGGAGTCAGTAGTTCGTGATAGATTGTGGGTTTACACGAGTTAACTTATGAAAAAATATTCAACTAACAAATTGGTTTTGGATTTAGAGGCAATTTAAGGTTTTGGAAGATGAACCACATATCATATGGTGCGTTTAATTCATTTTTATTCTCATGGGGCAGTTTTAACAGTTTCACATGCGGCGTATCTTATCGTTCGTTTTAACAATCTCCCTTGCCAACTTTTCATTCTGTGGATGAATACCGAATCACAGTTTATTCATGTCTTTTTCATAGTGACGGCAACAAAACAAAACAGACAGTTTTCGCCACAGCTGAGAATTCCTAGATAAAACCGCTTTATTCATTACATGAATACGAAAAACAGATACATATAAGAAAAAACAGTGTATAACACAGAGACTTGAGACATCTGAGAAAACCCGTTGGTTATTTTTATACCAAATTCCGTCCTCTGGCTCCTTCGTTCTTACACTATTAACCATGTGAGGGAACTACTTTGGGCGACAAGATGGTTGTGTTTCCTTAGCCTGTCATTCCAGTTAGTGTAAACTTCCCTCTACCCAACTTAACTTTCGCCAGCTACTCATAGGTATTTTCCCCCAAGGGACTGTGCTCTTCACCGGCTAACCTCAATGTATCTAAGCAGCATCCAACCATGAGTTCATCGACGTGTTCGCAAACAACGTCAATATGTAAACGGTCACTAGTTTCGTGCAGAAAGACACCTGTGGGCTCATCGCAAACCTCTTATCTAACTCCGGTTATAATAGGCTAATATGATGGCGGAACGTAAGCAGGGGTTATCCTAGGTAGGGTCTTAATATCTGGCAAGCTAGATGTTCAAGGTGCGCAAGTTTATAACAGCCCAACTTGACCTTCCACTAGTAGGTCGTCTGAATATGAGAGACTTTTTATCCGACAGACTTTCGTCAAGATTTGAGGTAAAATGGATTCGCCCTGAAGACTGTGTGCTCCATTGCCGTTCGTATTCTAAGTTTGCCAAGTGTTCCTTAGTTATGCTGTTTTTCAGCTTGGATTTACTGTTTCCCAGCCCATTCTTATCAATCTTTACTCTTCACTTTTTGTGCCCTCTAGATCCACCACTGCTGGTGCAAACACAGCCAGCCAGACATCGAAATATTGTGGACGATAGTCCCGTGAATTCGGTTGCAAAAGGTCGCTCTTCGAATATCCCCTATATTATCGCTATATTATGCTGTTGTCTCGGTTCAGTCGCATTTGCCACTTTGTTCGGATTCATGCTCTACCGCCTTCGTAGGCATCGCCACCGACGTCTGAAAAAGTCTCATAAAAACCAGTTACAGTCTATCGACGGCACAAAGCACCAACTTCCGTTGCTGCTAGGAAGCTCACACCATACGCCAAACAACTTTTATCCGCCTGGAACAAGTACTTCTACTCTGATCGCTGATCCTTCGCTCCAATCCATGCTGGCTAACTCCTTACAATATAAGAATGCGCCCTCCGGAACAGTGAAACCTGACAGTACCATGTTCGGAATCCCTTACAACACCGCGGGACTCTTTTCTCCGGGCAGCGTCAGTTTATCGCATCCGTTGCCAGATACTATCACCTCACAGCACTACACAGCGTTCGCTCCGGGATTAGACCAAGGTGAATATGACCCTGTGAACGTTTAGCTTATCCTGTGTTTTCTCGTACAGTAATTCTACACTCTCGGTCAAACTCAGGTAATGTCATGTTGGAACATCATTTCTAATACCCATTTTAAAAGACTATCGATGATCGGTAACTGAATGTGTTAAACTCCGTAAGGATCACCAGTTTTATTTTAGTACCTCCGCCCGTTTCCAGCGCATTTATTATGTGCGTTGTGAACCGTAATGGATCGGTAATGCATCAAGATTATCGGTGTCGTGTTCATAGTCGTTATCACAAATCATTGATGAGTTTGGCTGAGCTAGACAACGGTTAGCGGAGGATCAGTTAAAGGGTAAGCCACGAGTCGTCATCATCCTTGACGTTAAAACATACCATTTGTATTCATGGGGACGCCGGTCTAAGCACTTGGTTCATTGAAACAAAATTCACTGGATCAAAATCTTTCGTTATAAATTTGTCGCCCGATTTCTCTCGATATTTTCCCTAGAAAACCGAAGGATCCCCGCAAATTAGTCACAGAAACGCGAAACTGAAGTTCCTGAGGATTGTAGGTAAACGTGACAGACACTTAGAATACAGGGTTCCTCAATTTTTACTTGTGGATCGAACGTGTCCGGCATGTCCGGAAATTTCCATGCAAATATCCAGCTTCAGCGTCCCAGAGTCGCCAAAATTACACGCTGTCTGTTAATTACTTTCATCGGTATCAACTAACTGCGGTTGGGTTGAAGTTAGAGATGTGGTCGTCCGACAGGCTAAGCAAATGGGGCAACTCACTACTCCACCAGCTTGCCGGACACCTGAGCGGCTAACGCCCCTAAATGGAGTCTTCTTTTTGTCTTCTAGTCGGAGTAAATAGAGTGTGGTAGTAGAGTGTGATATGCGCTAAAGTCAGCAAGTTTTACCGCGTCGGGAGTAAATTAATGACATACAATAGGTATCCGAATTTTCTCGGCTGTTGTACCACAGACAAAGGTCTAACCACCACATGCCAAAATGACAAGGACTTATGAAGTCGCCTTTCTTATCTTTTAAGCACTGTCTTGACAGAATAACCAGGGTATGACTGCTCTTAAATGGCCACACTCATTTTGAAGACTATCATTCGTGGCATCGATGATTAATGAACGCTTTCGGTGTGAAATCGCCTGTCACAGGAGTCCCATTTCCTTCCTAAAAGATAGACATAGGGTGAAATATGCAGGTTTTCTCTGCTTCTGGAGGATGCTACTTCTCTGGATGTTTTTTGCGTCGAAAGCGAAATACAGGTTGATCTTCAAGTGTGATCTGTGAGCACCAAAAGCGATACCATCTTTGTCAGACCAATGCAACATGTAGGTGACAAGATGTGTTTTAAACGGTTTTTACTACCCGTCAGAAGTTAACAAAACATAGTTCCGTATGCTTTTCAAAGGTTTACAGAATGGGTCTCCAAAACGGATTGGTTCCCAGTTGTTTGTTTTGACATCCAACCAGCATATCCGTTTGCTGTGATGAAATCAATCGAATCTTTGAATTCAATGATGCCTAACTGGTTCATCCAGTTATTACCTCAATGAATCCAACGAGCCTATTGTACTCTGAAGGGATCTCATGCCCGTGTATGGAAGCTTAAAATTCAGTTTTCGGAATTGGATTGCACCCTGGATTCATTGATGAAGAGCTCGAAGATGTGTGGAGTGAGCTGGATTCGCATGCTATCCCTTCATAGCTACCGCGTTCGCAAACACGTTCAAATCAGCGGATTGGCTTCAAGCTCGACTTTGTTCGAAACGCAAACTGAGTTGAAAATAATAACTCTAAACAGAAAATATTTTACGTTTCACACTCCATCCTTTCGTGACTGAAACTTGACTTAGTTACATGTTAGTAAGAAAAAGACTGGTTGCAAAAATTAGTTTGTTTTTTGTGATTGGTTGTAATGCCCGATACACCGCCATTTGTATGAAACGTGTCCGTACTTATGGGTAGATCTGAAAAGGATGGAAAGGAGAGGTACAGTGGTGAATGGACCACGGAACCAAATTGATTACATTATGATCGAACCACGTCGAACTAATAAAAACAACCGCACTGACTGCTTGCTCATTGTAAACGCTGTGATAAACACCACCACCTGCATAGCGTATTCCCCAGGCTAGCTACTGAGCACGTCTCCAGGGCGTGATGGTAACCACTTAACGGCAGAAGCTTCGTGCGCACGTGACCTGATTTTTTGACACACCTATCGGTGACGCCGCCGTGCCAACGTGTGTCATGAGGTCAGGAACAATGGTCCGCGACTGATTACATAAATCGTGAATGATAAATTGAGATACACATCAGCTGACAGCGGATGATGGCCGTCTGTCACAATCATCGCGAGACAATAGTGGTTGGACGCTACTGATGGCGCGAGCAGACAACCGGCCGTAATGATGATCCGCCGAATATTTGCTTTCTTGTGCCACCAGTATGGTGGCCGTCTTGACAGGTGAGACCAGCATGACTAGCCCATATACAGACGATCGGGTTACTGGTGGGTTCCTTGAGTAATTAGTCAAACCTCTGTCACTTATTAGGTTCGCGTGAGATATCAATCGCTCATCCCTGATACCATGGGGTGTAAGCGCAGGAGTGTGCAACGCTTGATTTACCGAAAGGCAATGCTTATTGAATTTGGGCATGATGCCTTCACTAGGCATCTGGGGTATCGAGCTAGATACAGCTCATTTTAGAAAGCATTTCTCTGTTATCACATTAGGGTGATTCTAAAGGGTGTGCTACGCACAAACCGCTTCATGTTTCATCTGGCACAATATTCAAGTTGAAATGTTTCGCTTTATCCAACATTGCGTACACTGTTACCGAAAACTGCCGAACAGACACTAGCGGTTTCTTTCTTCCGACTTGAGTTTCTTACGTTGAGTTATACAGTTGGTCAAAGACTAAAATGCTGTTAGCGGTGACCCAGCTGAGTCGCTCTTTCGTTCTGTTCTCCAACCAACTGTACTGCTTGTGTACAACGGCATATCGCTGCTCAACTCAATGTATCACCGATCCATAGACTCTTTAGTATTTAGCATTCCATGAGTATGTTTCCAAGAAATTATTCAATGAATTTTGAATGGAGAATGCAACATTTTGCTAATATTTTCGGAAACACGATAACGCATGATTAGTTCAAAGGTTTTCTTGGTTTGGTGATAAATTGAGCAGACTGATAATTGAGACTATTGATCCACTCACCTATTCGGTCTACATTTGGTTATCAGCCGATGTGGGATGTGTTGGTAGGAAATGTGAAACGTTACAAGGAAAACAGTGAGTCATGAGTGTGTACCATTCGTGAAGCCATGTTTGTCTCCAGCGTTCAATGAATAACAACACTTCCTTTAAGGGGCTTTCCATGGATTGTGTTAAACCAGAAATTTTGTTGACTCTTCTGCACAGTTTTCAGGCGGTTGGAGCCGTGCCCCATTTTAAAACTTCTCAAATGTCGAAAACGTTAGAAACTGTGGCTTTTCTGGAACGTACAGTAATTTGTCCACTCTCTCAAAAAATGCCACTTTGAGCGTAACTCACGCTTCAGCAAACAGCTGATTTCGTTTTACAATGCCCAGTCAATATAATTTACCGAGAATTTTCATCGACACGGTGATCGGGCCATTTTAGCACTTTCTCACGTACCGATTGAGTCGCATACTATCAGTTTTTTCGATGTCTACATCAGTGGCTACTGTACTAGGGAATTTATGTTTCAAGAAAAAGAATATCAATTTGGCGTAATACACTTATGCGCAAACTAAATAAGTTTTACCGCATATTCAACTGAATCCAGGCGAATCTCTCATTGATGATATTCTTCAGTTGGATATAGCGCACGAGTGCTGTCTCATGTGTACTGTTCCGTCAAGAAACTATCAGTTAGGGTTCTTTATTCATGTTACAACCTCGTTTTTTCTCACACAGTCATAGAAACCTACCCGTGTAGTTAACCGACAGATTCCGTTTTGCCCTTCATTACGCAGTTTGTTTCATGTTGGCCATTCATACTTCCCATGATTACATGCTTTTCATTAAGTTGATGATCAGCGTTGTTCTTTGTGAGTTTTTCTCCGCCTTTGCGCTGCTACATTAAATTCGGTGTGTACGAGGAAATGATTCTCAGGCATAATGAACACATGCACATAAAGATATCTAGATGTCCATAGTGTTGAAAACGACCGGGACTTCACAAACACATCGTGGTGTGTTGGAGGAGAACAAATGTGAAATCGCACACTGTTTGTTACCTTTTCTCTATACTTGATAATTACTCAGCACATCCCTTTCACAGTAGCCTGATTGCAGAAGATGTCGTCACGTGCTGTTTCTTATCAATTCGATTAGCTTTTTTCACGGTATCGTTGAATCCGACTGACTACCCCAGTAGGCTTATACGGCCCAGTCATCAACTCTATGGTTCACCACCTGTAGAGGTCCCCGTGAAGGATTGATCTATGCTTATGACTATTCTTATGAGACGCCTCGTCCAATTCTGTCCATCGTGACAGGTATACCTGGATTCTTCATTCATGCTTAGCGATTAAGCACGCCGTCCCTATATTTAAGCGAGTGATGAACAGTATCTTGGCCATGTGGATGCCCTCATTGGTCTCCTGTGTGTGTTCCGTGTCCAGTGGGTTTAGGGAATGAATCGTTATTGTACTACATACTTTTATGGATCCAGTGTCAAAAAATACCATTTGAGGCTTGATAGATCCTTAGCAATAGCTCAAAGGATTATTCTAGGGCCATCTGTTTATCTTCAATGTGTGTCGCGGCGCTTACTCGATTGAATACGAAAAAGACTATCTACTGTCCTTTCTGAAGTCAGATGTTGAGATGGAGTTGTATCACAAGGCCCGTGTCCTAATCTATTATAGTGAGTTGCACACTTCTGCCGACTTTCAGTATGAGTAAAGCAGCGTTTGAGCGATCCATAACATTGCAGAATCAGGTCGTCTTGTCTCATTGTAGCAAAATAATGGCATGAACAAGAGATTCATAGGGTTTTCTGTAGAGTGTCACACTACTGACAACTCAATTTATAACTGAGTGTTCATCTCCCAACACTTTCCATTCTGTGCCCAAGTGTGATGGGAACCCGAAACCGGGCCTACGTGAAGAGCCTTAAGTATTAAGCCTTAAGTGTTAAGCCGGTAGTGAACTGTCCAGGGCTTTCCTCGACTTTATGGGTAGTGTGACATCATGAAACTTCACCCTCCAGTGTTGACAAGGAGTTACCACCGAATCAGCCGACCGTTATCGCAGACAGCGCTATCGCTGTTGTGCTTCTCGCACCGAGTTCTTGAGTGATATTTCTCAACGTTTATTATCGGATAAATAGTAATCGGGCGTAGTATTTCTTTGCTGGTGATTTTTTCAGTTGGCTGAACTTCCAGTAGGTCATCCTAAATACAGGTTGTTGGTACTCACTAACCTATACGTATTGACCACATCCCTCAAATTCGTTGGATTTGTTTTTGCTAGATTGAGCCATAGTGAATGCCGCTTCAGCCTGCGGTTGTTCGGCGCAGCAAACAAATTTGGCTGTTTATGAGTTGGGGCACGCCTTGTTTTCTGAAATTCTCAGGATAAACGAAATATAGTGTATCCTTTTTTCATCCGTGCACTCATGCGACAGCGTTGTTTTTCCGGGAATTTCAGTGTGCATCCATGCAACCCCAGGACAGCCAAACTCACATTATTTATCGGCAATTAAGGCGATGAATACGTTAATCATGTTGACTGGTGGACATTTACGGGACGCTCCTCAGGGGATTAGTGTTGGTGAAAGTAGAAGAACGCGCGCCATTCACAGTTGATTCCCTCGACCTTAGCGGTCTGGATACGGATTGGCCACAAAAGAATGGCGGAAGACGCCACGGTGAGCAGGGAACCCTGTGGATCGTAGTGGCATCTGCAGTTCTCGCTCCCTAGGGAGGATCGTGAGTCATTTGCTGTTCAGTTAGTGCGGACGTCATGCCTGGGCTCGTAAATCCACGATGATGCGCATCACTCAGAAAAAAAAACGCATTTTTGCTAGAGGGAGGGGGGTGCATCCTGTGAAAGGAGTGTCGGCATCCTGCCTGACCAGCCGGCTAACGGATGAGCAGCTACTCATGGATGAGTCAACTGATCAAACCAACCAACTGGAATAACCAATGAATTGTGATTCCCCCCTCCTCCTTATACCTGCACATAAGTCTATGAAGCCAAATCTGATTGGGCTAAAAATCGCTGTTGTCTTTGCCAGCATTTTTTGCCTCACTAAATTCTAATTGTTTCTCCAGTGGATCGTTACTGAGACAACTACGCCTTGTTTGATTTATTTACATTTTCCGCCTCTGACTTTGATATATCTGTTTCGTTCTCATGCGCCTCGTACGCAGGACATATAGATGTGCTGATGACCACCCGCATTGGTTTGCCGAAATCCTTTTTGATCTACACTGAGTGGGATTTGCGTGTTGTTGACTGTTGTCGACTCTGCGTGTCTGTTGAGCGTTCTTTTCATTAGGGTGTCTACCTCTAAGATTTTGGTTAGCTTTGGAGTCCTGCAGCACGGCGAAGTATATCATCACCCCATAAAACAACTGTTCACGAAATACACTCATTTGCAAACTCATTTCGTCTTACCGGGAGACTCAGGCGGATCCCAGGTGAATCTCTAGCTTAAGATATTCTTTAACTGAATGTGCCGCGCAAAGGTCGCCTCATGTTTCAGCCTCTACGAAATTAGAGGTGTTGCAGAATGTTTTCCTGACAGAACACTCCACAATTTGGGTACCGGGGTTGAAGTAAACTCGGAGGCTGTCTCCCTAATGGTTCTCAATAAGAGTGAAACCGGTCCTGGACTATCGAACTGTTTTCAGCAATATTATGAGTAGTGTTCTGCCGTACGGATTGAAAAATGAGGTGATCTTTGTGCGGCACATTCTGTTGGAGGACATCATAACTGAAAGATTCAACTGGGACCGGATGTCTCCCCGTAAGACGAAATTGGTTTGCAAATGAGTGTATTCGGTGAACTGCGTACAATTTAGGTTCAAATAGAGCACAATGTTGACGGAAACCCAGGGACTCCGCCCGTCTGATGAACTCTAAGAAAGGTGAAACCTGTCATGGGCTGTTTTCAGGGAACTTGTGACTAGGCTGCGGCTTATTTTTCACCGGCAAGTTACATTCGCAGCATTCACTCCTCTGTGGCATACCTCCTTTGCGTTACTTCGATCTCCCCCCTGGGTTTGTCCAATCGCGTTTTTCCATACGCTGCGGTTGTTTTCAGGGTTTTTGTTTTTGTTTTCATTGGCGCAGGCCTGAAGACTCAGACACTCCACTTCAAGTTTTTGTTTTTCCTTCTCAGCAACGCCTGTCATGGAGCAAAGACTGCTGTAAAACGACGTTTTAGTTCCAAAGCACTAGGTAGGCCGGTCGAGAGCATCAACAGCAATCTCAGCCGTTGTTTTCTGGTTACAAATTCACATACTCACCCACTGGTTAATACGGTAATTTTCGGTAGGTTTCTATGTGGACGGCGCACTTTATGGCGTGCTGTGCGTTTTACTTAAAGAGATTTAAACTGCGGTTAAGGTGCTGGGGCTATTTTAGTTACGTTACGCAGATACTTGTGGTCGTCTCTTGAGACTACACCATATAGACTATGCCGTAGCCTGATATCGGAGTACTTTGTTTCTGGTCTTCGGACGCAGGCGCAGGAAGAACACAACGGTAAGCGTAACACAGATTGCCCTTGAGGATAGCTTCTCCTCCAAGATGAATTGGAACGTCATTTAAGCCTAAAATTATCATAGCTTGTTTGTCTATTGATCGAAAAGTATTAAGTATAGGCTGTGAGTGAGGTCTGCTCAACAACCCATCTTCGGACATAGATTCTCTGGTTTGGTACGTTCTCTTGCAAACTGCAGGAGAATGTGCTTTTGTGCCCTCTGGGAGGTTGTGTAAGTTGAGCATCCCCTGTTCAGATGTTCTTATTTTCCCTATCTACGTATCTAATGAGCACCACCGCTCGTTCCAGTACAAAAACCATTTATTCTGGTCGCCGCGCGCGATTTGCTTCGTCTCTACTGAAGGCTTTGTGGTGACTCAACCGCATACACTGTGCAAATCATAAATCGAACACGTGCACTCACACTTCCTGCCTCGGGCGCGTCATCGCGTACGCACAAAGCCAGTCGGACGACAAACAGATCGCACACGATTGTCAAGGGAGGGGTGCGGCTTTTGGCTGATGCGGTGAACGATCCATGTGTGCGCCTTCATAAATCACAAATGATGCTGAATAATCACCCGCGTGAAGTTGCACACGCCGGACATCCTCGATACAGTACACGCGTCAAGCGCCGCTCATCTTCAAGTAGAAATACGACGCGGAAGCGAGTCGTACCTATAGGTAATACCGGATTGCTGACTTAATTTACCTACGTCCAGGCTTTGACAACGTCTGCAGAGTGTTTCTTCACATGCCCTGTGACATTTTATGGGGATTCAAAATTGTTTACAAAAAATGCGGGAGAGGATGAAAGCACTGTATTCGACATTGCTCACTTCGTGGTAAGCAGAGGAATTACAGCCGAGCGAGCTTTACGCGCAAATGTCACAGTATCTTAAACCAATGGCGTGGAACTCTATGGTGAATATGTGAATGGCCTTCGATCTTATTCACTGTCAACATAGAGAATATAGTGTGTAAGTGTATTCAGGAAGTTAAAATCTCAGGCTCACATTGTTGACAAATTATCGGGGTTGCTTTGGCCGCGCTTTCGGAGAAACAGTTTCCTGAGAGATTTATTTCTCATGAGCAACAGCTCGTTGTAGTTTCTGCTATGGATCAGACGTTCGCACTTTACTCCAATGGTACTAAGTCGGCAGTAAACTGCTCATTATCATAACTTTCCAACTAGGACCAGCTGTTACAAAAATCAATCTCTGAGACTGGGTTTGAACTTGATCTATTTTCGAACAACTTCATCTGGGCTGGTAACACGATTTGGGATGTATCGGTTTCTTATTGCGTGAACGGCACCTATTTCGGTCCTGTTCAACATCGGTGATCCCACAGATCACTGCGGACACTTTTTACTACCACGTTTGCGACATAATTAGGTCATTCAATGCGTCCATTTTTTAGTTTTGTCAGGCCTTAATTACAACAGGCGATTCCTTGCTCCTGTATAATGGTGGAGCTGTGTGCACGTCTTAACCTATGTTACCCTGTAATTGGCGCTGTAAAATGTGGTTTGACGGGGTTTGTGTTGCGAGGTCTTTTTTGCCGGACACGATCACAGGTGGTATAAGATTAGGAAAAATGTAGCACATGCCGCACGATCCCCAGGTGCTTACCATCAGAGGCTAAAGGATTAATCGAGTGTAAAGATTCAGCTTGCATCCATTTAGCTTGAGTCACAGAAAGCTAATAAATCTATCGATTAGGCTACCTTGTTCCCGATAGTTTTTCAGAAATAATGACCTAGATAGCTCACACGGAAATCCTTATTACATGTACACGATGGCACTCCCAATGCATGTGCTACCAGCTAAACAACATGGTTTTGAGCAAACTTATCGATGGTCCTGATGGTTCTGGTTCACTCGGGAATTATGAAGAGGTAAAAATGTGAAGATCCTATCGGTTTTCTCAGCGTTATTCACTCGCTGAATGAATGCATAAAGTGCAATACTACAAGCCTTTGCGCTAGTTCCTTCACAACGAATTCTTCCAAGATCTCAGCGCCCGTTGAAAATCAGGAGACCATGCTAAATTTCGTTGGATTCTAACTCCAGTTAGGCAGTACGTGCTTCAAACATGTAGAGTAAGTGAACTGATGAACCCCTGTGTTTTCACTGAATTTGGATGTTAGTAACGTATTCAGACCGTCAGTGTACGGGCATCTAGCAGATCCTGTCAAGCAACTCGTGAGGAGCCTTTGGGAAATTGACTTAAGTGGTGCACGTGTTGTACGCGTCGACGATCGTTTAAACTCCATATAGGATATTTACTGTAAAACAATGTGGCATACATCCTCACCTTCCAATCTATTAGGCTTTAAGGCCACGCCATATTCCTGCGGCATTCAACCATTCGTGATCACGACTTAGCAGACCTGTTCCACCAGGCTTATGGTTATGTGCACCTTCGCCGTGCTCGTGTCAGCATCGGTTAAAACTATCAGCAACTAGTATCAACGTGGCACGACTACAGTATCGGCAAAACCACTTTCGAAATTCCCTTGTGGCTTCATACTGGGCAGCTATCAGCGATAGGATGTAACGCTTATTTGAGTCAACGGCCGAAGACAAACTTGACGTATTCCACCATACCGACCGAAATTTGATCACCATTCAGTTGCATTGAAAAAAAACATTGTTTTCCCATCCCAAAGGTCCTAGGAAGCATATGGATTGTCCAGTAATTTTGTATGATGTGTGAATGTAGTATAGTGGCTTTCTCACTCGAGATCACCCGCGGGACCCAGTAAAATTGGTCCATTTTAATGGAAGACCCCTATTCGAGGGGTGGCCGAAACTATAGTTCTGCGTGACAACTGAATGGCTCTCAATTCAAATATTTATGTTCATTTTCGTCAGTTTGATCCCGTTGGAAATGTAGTTTTGCAAAATGGGTTGTAAACGTGAGAATGTTTATTTTCATAATTTTACTTGACACAGGTACTATGTGGCTCCTCCAGGGTCTTAAAGCACCTTGTTACTGTTTAGCACTCGACTTCATTTTTCATTGAGCTATTTGGTCGGTCGTCTTGAGATTTGTTGTCACATAAAGAACATTACAATGGTGTGGTAAAGCCAACTTTCCTGGTAGGCGAATATTGACATATCGGTCACACTCACCGTAGTCGAACTAAGCCCAACAGTGAGGAGGTCGGTTTTCACCCCCGCAGTTGTGTACGTCAGTGGGATGTTTATTCGGGGTTCCAACTGGATGAAACTTGCTTCAGTTGTCGACAGTTCAGTTTATTTTACGCCATGATTACCAGGATGATCGATCTGGTCTTATGTTGAAGCTGGAGCGGTTTTGACAACTGGCCTGAAAGTAACGGCCGGAGCGTGATAAAAAATGTTTGCTTGAACTAAGCTATTATGGAACAGAACATGCGTGACACTTCTAATCTTGGGGAGCGTTTGAATAAAGAATGGTACATTCCACGTTTATCAGGGTATATCTAGAAGCACATGACCTACGGATGCGAAAAGTCCGATGTTGCTGCAACCCGTCCATTCATAAGCCTCAGTAGCTTTACACAAGTGGAGTAATGTCCAATGGCATCTTTCTGTTTGAGCCAAACGGGTCCCATTTCGTCCTTGAGGTACAGGGGCATTATGTTCCCAATAACGTGAGTGCGTAAGGATCTTGGCCTTTCGGCTGCATTGAGCTTCCGTCGGGTGAAAGATAACCTTTGGTATGGTGGGAACTGCTTTAACGTGCGATATGTGATTAGGCATTGCTTTACCACTTCTTTGAAGATTGTTTTTCTGCATTCTTCTTCAGAAAGCCTTCTAGCCTTGCAGCTGCTGCACTCCGGGTCGACACCGGGCTCCAACTTTTCTTCACTTGGTGGTGCAATGACCATGTCACGCCGAGGCATTCATGAACCTTACCCACTTGTCTCCGTATCCACAGCATGTCCCTATCCACCTACGGTGGCAATCACAAACTCCCATGTTCCTGCCATGAATAATGGTCCTGTGAAGCTGCCTTTCTGTCCTCCCCCGCCACCGGACCAACCGTTACCTCCACTTCCACCACCATCCACTTCACCAGATCTGATACAACGGCAACCGTTTCCCGATAATCCTTCCGGCAATCGGATACAAGGTTCCAGTGGCCCTTCAGTCGCGTCCTATGCCCCTCCTTTCCCAACACACTCATTTGCTCCAGACAGTGGGCTTATGCTCTCACTAGGTGAGTTTTTAGGCATCGTATGTGTTGGCCGTTTGCAACTTCAGAGAACATTAGTCATGGTTTTATCTATTCGTTGCAGGATAAACAGTTAACTATATATATATATATATATATATTCTACTTTTCCACGGGAATGGATATGCTGTATGAACAATCGCTATAGGGAAGAGTCAGGTCCTATTTGTCTCCTGTCCAATTTGTGTAACTGTTATTGGTACTATTGAATTACAACGTGTAGGTTGTCATGGATTGGGGCCCCTGAGTATCTTCGGGAATCATCCGTGATTATACTCATGTACTTCATCTTGGGCATCATCGTCAATCGTGAACCGTAGACCGGTATGATAGTGGTTCTACTTGCGATATCATTTCCATCTTGTTTTGATGAACTCTATTCGTGATACCTGATTTCTTAGATATTTTGGGTTTTGAATGACACATTCAGTAGTTGAATATTACTGTGGGTGTCATATTGAATATAGTCAATATGGATTCGAATCCATACGAATGAGGCGAGGCCAGACGAACCAACTTTTCTCAGCCGTTACAAGGGTACGAAGTTCACGGAACAATTGAGAAACATTCACCCAATATGGTTGAGAAGGGACAGAAGTCTTCTGGACATCATCCTGTGCTCAAAAAATGCAATTTGATTTGACGAACCTTTCCGGGAAGCGAATTAGAGCTCTTATGGTAGCCGTACAAGGAGCAAAACATGTGGATGGAAAATTTTGCGTTCCGAAATAGATAAAAATGGACTGGTCAGTGGGCTGAGGGAACAAGCTGAATGTTCTGTACGATGCAATGTCAAAAACATGACTGTTGACACCAAGGGCCAAGTTGTGCAAGGGATCAGCTAATTTGATCCGCAGCCTCTGGGATATGAGATGGACGCATTTGGCCTCCCGCACGCACTTCCTGGGTCCCCCGGGAAATTGTAATTCACTAACATCCTTGTTCTGTTTAACCCTGTCTCCTCAACAGCACACCAACCACCATGGAAAATCAGTCAGTCCAGTTATTAGACTGCCATAGCTACAAAACCGCGGCAGTAAAAGGGACCTTTCCACAGTCTATCAGCTACCCATTTCGGTTCCAAACCTCAGTCGGGGGCGTGATCATATCTCCATTATTATGAGCTTAAATAAGTTTTAGGGATGGGTCTGACAAAATGGCCTAGTTAATTTACTGACTCACCTCTCTGACACGCACTTGTTCATAGACCATGTGAGTCCTGAAATCAGGCGCTTACCTGTCATCGTTCAGTCGCCAGAATGCGTGTACTTGACTCAGCCCACTGTGGATTGAAGTTGATTCCAAAGTCGCGCGGTGGAATACAAGTGATAACTGGTTTAATCGGCGTTACCTTTACGGCAATCTGTGTGGTAGTCTAAACTGACTAGGAGCCAACTCTTCTCGGTTTAACCCTGTTTGTGTTTTTGGGTAGAAAGCTGTGATTTTAGTGATAGAAGATGTATATTCAGACAGAATATCTGGTGACGGATACGGTTTGGTGAAGTGAGCTTCTAACCTCCCTGATGTACTTTTGCGTATGAAGACTGCTGCATCATAAAAACCAGAACGGGCCAAGTTCTCTGTATGTGGAATTATCAGGGATGAATAAATTGCATAGGTTGCTGGTGCCTAACCTTTATGCTTACACACCTTTTTCTTGATAGGGCATACTAGTCATAAGATTAACGGAAACTGTGGACAGCCCACTACCTGGTCAGCTTCATTTGGAGCTCATCATTTGGATATAGTCTCCGAATTTCAGTGGGTCTTGTCCCTTGGCATGATGAAACCAAGCTGTCAGTCATCCGAATCTAAGTCAACCGACCAAATCAACTGGTGACTACCTAAAGCTTGGTGATCACCGAACCGACCGCGAGTGCACTACCCAGTCCGGATAGGGTGAGATGAAAAACATCACTTTATGGGCTTCATGGTTGCCAAGTGATTCCGAAACAGGATGCTAGGACCCGACATCCACTAGTTAGAGGATCGCATGATCAGAAAAACTTTGACCCACACAACTCCAATGTCTAGATCATTCATGTAAAATTTGACCAAGGGAGGTACAGATGCCTGGCGTTCGCCAAAGTTTGCTCCTCAACGGCCGTGTGAAGTCAAACATAAGGGCGTTCGCGGTAAATTTTGCGGATTCGGATCGGAGCAAATGGGAAACGAGATTTACATCCACCTTTGGTTCATTTGTCATTGAAATAATTGGCGTCTGCTTACCTGATGTTGCCAACATACTCAAGTGACTGTGGCTTGAACAATTCTCACTGCATAAAACTCACGGTTTACGAGCATGCTAAGGCTTGACGACGGGTTCCAAGTCATTCACATCGTTTCCCTTCCGCTAGGTGCGACATCGAAAAAAAGGCTCCATGCCACGGAATTCGGGTTTAAGTTGAATACGCATTGCCGACTGCGGATCTGATAACCGTAGGCTCGCTGCACTACACAGGACGTTCACTGAAACCGAAGATTAAGCTGGAAAAGCCACGATTCGAAGCCATCATTACGTGGTTCTTCTATTGGTGCCAGATGTATCTGTCAGAAGACCATCTTTTATCTGGTGCACTCACTCCGTTGGAAGCGAAATATTTCATCTAACACTGACACGCAGATGTCATTTTGCTTAAGCGTCAACTTCTCCAACGGTACACTCGGTATCCACCGAAGGTTCTCCTCATTTGGGCCTCAGATCCTGTAATTTCTGTGGGTTGCACGGCATCTGTCTCCTAAAGGAATTCCACAGCTAAAAGGTTGTATTTTGCACCGGATTGAGTTGTGACGTCCGGTGTGTTGTATTTCCCATTTAGTTATGGAGGACCATGCTGAGAACACCGAAATTTGATACGTTCTAGTGTGGTTGTACAGCTCAACAAACCTACTCAGAGACCACCAGATAGATAAATCGTTGTGTCGCAAAACACGAGGCACAATAACATTCCTCACGTACAGGGGACATGAGTGTGATGTTCAAGGTCATCTGTTGGGTCCTGTTTGTCCGATGCCCATTCAGTCTGGCGTGCATATGTCTTCAGTTAGTGCGTGATTTTAACAACATGCGCTCTATCATGGTGCAACGTTTCACTATATCAGTGAAACTGCTCTTAAATCAGTTGAATGAAATTATGAGGGCCACCACGATCCTGATTTTCTAAATGAGTCAGTGGAGATTTATCGATGTCTGTGCGCGAGATCTAACCCTTTGAGTATCAGCAAAGAGAGTATTCCATCTTTATGCTACCGATAGTTCATTTGATCGTATCTAGATCTCAGAGTGCTTACCATCAATCTGTTCTCCCTTTACTAGATGGATCCATGCCGGAATATGCCAGCGCTTCATTATTTAGCGGCAATGGTAGTGTTCAACCAAGCCCAGGCCAGCCACCGCTAGCCGGTCCTGCCAGCGCCAAACCTCTGGGGCCGGATTGCGACAAGACAAAGGGTTCTGGCGAGACCTACTGTGTCCCACATCAGAACGGTATTCATGGCCATGGCAGCCTATGGGGGCCCTCTCAATCACAGTTTCCTCCCAGACTTGATTTGTTGACCACTGGCACCAACATAACATTCTCTACTGTTCCTGGAACCAACAGCGACTGCCACACAGGTAGCCTGGGTTCCAGCGGAATGTATTACCTTACCAATACGACAGATTCGGCACAGTTCGATTTGAATCAGATCCCGGTACACGACCCTAGCTTGCATCCATCAGCCATGTTTCTTCCGTTCCCGTCTTCTACGCATTTTGTACCGATGCATGGATTAACTCTGTTTCCCGAACAAAGGGTTGATGTGCCTGGTGGCGTTCTCAAGTTTCCACAGAACTTGTTTGACACCCAGCGGGCAACAGCTGATAGTGAATTCTCCCGTTTTGCAGCTTCGTTGAATCATTCTGCCTCTGGTACAAATGGCACGACAGACACGACCGATGGTCAGGGGGATTCTGGATAGACCGCTTATTGCTTTGTCTACACTCTCTATCTTCCTGTAACCTTGTAACATCTTCTATGGCATCTGTTACGCAGCCGGACCCATATTTGCCGTAGCTCGATTCCAAGTTGTTTTCACTGGTCGCCCTTCGAGCCAAGCGTGATCACCGATTTGCTAGTCATGTGAATATCCTTATATTTTGGGTGCTTCGTTCAGCTCCCCCACCTTCCACTGCCGTTACCTCTCCGTTTTGTAATATTTTTGCTTGTGTCTGTTGCCCTAACCAACCAACAATCTTCATTTGTACATACTACCTTTGTGAGTAGACCAACTTCCGTCCACTTACTGATCAATCAACGTTGTTAGGGGATGCATGTTGTTTCCGATTTCGCTTCACGATGATTCCTGCGGTTTGCAATCATGTTTTGAAAACCAACCCGTCGCCACTTTGTTTTACATGTTGCTTTCTAAGTTTCGTACCAGCTTCGTTTCACTGCTCTTTCTAGTGATGTTACAAGGAACCTGCCATTAATCAGGCTTAGATTTGTCCGAATTGGTGATCGATTTCGCGTTCTGTGACTCTGTTTATCGTGAGACGCCTTTGGGACCGCAGCCTAAAAGAATAATCCTCGCTGACATTGGCGCCTTATTCGCTTTCATACCAGATTCTTTATTGTCCTTTTTACACATTATACGTTCAGTTGTTCACCTTCGTGCGTGTAAGTACGCGATCACACTCCCCGGGCAAACAGCCCGCTCACTCGTTTTTCATTGTATGCTTGTTCTCTCTGTATAATATTGCGTTTCTTATGGATTCAAGATTTTGCCGGAATCCAGGTTGTTGCAGCATACATATATGTGTTTGCCTCAGTTTTTTCCTGATGGGTCCAGCCAACGCCAGCAAGTTTGTGATCACCAACGGGATACATAGATTTCCAATACGGACATTCGGACTTTATTGGCTCTAATGCGCCTCGTGTTTGCCTCAGTTTTTTCCTGATGGGTCTAGCCAACGCCAGCAGGTTTGTGATCACATCAACGGGATACATAGATTTCCAATACGAACATTCGGACTTTATTGGCTCTAATACGCCTTTATTCGTCAGTGAAAGTACTTGGCAAAACTAGCGAGTTCTGCCGCAAGTTCTTGTCTCTTTGCTAACAATCTCCCACTGGGGTAATTCAGAGTTCAATAAAGGCTCAAACAATAAATGTTTGATCACAGCATAATTGAACGCTTCTAAGTGCGCCTTCGAAGCTTTTGTATTTTCAAGTTCATCCACCATTCCCTGGCTGTAGCGCACAAGATCGACCATAATAGTCCCAGACTAGTTTCTGATTATTGTTCCCGTCCTACGCAGGATGCAGTGGTTAGAACAGCTAACCCTGTGAAATGCGAACTGACGAATTAGCTAAACTACAGCAATGTTCGAACAAAAACGTGCGTAATGTGCTGCTTAAGAGGCAATCTTTGTCACATTTGAAAACCCAGCCTACTTTAAGGCGTTTAACAAAATGTGCAACTTGCTGGTGGCTATTCTTGTGTTACGTGGTCTGGAAGGTCCACGGTGTTCAACAGAGAGAAGTGCTCGAGAAATACACTCATTTGCAAATCAATTTGGTTTTTGCGAGAGACTCACCTGGAACCCAGCTGAATCTCCCGTTTGTGATGTTTTCAGGCCTACCTGATGAGCCCCAAGAAGGGCGAAACCGGTCGTCGGCTGTCGAAGAATTTTCAGCAACCTTGTGAGTAGTGCATTACGTATAGAGAGAAGTGCTGTTCTCATCTCTTTATGAAGGATGGTTCATCTGTTTCCAAACGAAAATTTTGCGGCAAGCCCGTGTTAGAAATGATCTACAATATGCAGTAGGCGCGGTTGGCTGATTTGTAGGCTCTTGGGACAGTGGTATGTACAGGAAAGTCCACAAGTTTAAGTTAACAAAGTTTTTGTGTGGTCAGATCATGAGGACTTCCTGTGAGTCGCATGAGTCACATGCAGTTCTGGTCAATTAAACTAGGGGCACTAAGTAAAATGAGCTCCTTACGCGATGCGCATTGTGTGCTGGTCCGTTCTAACCTAAGAAGCACACCCAGAACCTTGATTCTCTCATGCTGTTGAGGATGCAGCACCGTAGTGTAAACCGGTGAAGTGTTAAATTTCATTACCGAGCACCAATTATCACCTTGTATGGTGTACGCATAATATAATCCATATTCGTTAGTATATCCCATGAATTCAGTAACCGATTAGGTGGTTGTGATAATTCTTTGTTGCTAGGGCATCTGATGACTGCCCCTCAGTCTTCCTTAGAGAATCACCCCTCCCTTAGTAACTTCTATTGTTTACTAGAAAGCAAGGTTGCCAAAAGCGCAGACGACCGTTTGCTTGTGCACCATCGCTCGAGTTAGTTCATTTAAGTGAGTTTTTTTTTCAATATAACAACATGAACTGGGAAAGAGTTAGGGTTGCTCGGAAAAAGCGAAGGATGTGCAACTTTCTGTTTCTTCCTTTGATGGAATCTCGTCAGCTCAACCACAATGTGGTTAGTGTGCAACCGGCCGTACGGTGTACAAAGGGATGTCTTGAAACCAGTTCAACCGAATTGATGCAATAGTCCTTCCCCGCTGATCTCAATAATTTGACCAAAACCAGTGAAGCTCAACACACTGCTCACTTTTATTTCGATGGTTTTTACCAAATATTGCACCAAAGAATCCCGGCAGATAAGCGATGACGCTGAATGGGGCCAAGATTCCAACTGTCCTCAGTCATTCCGAGATCATCCCCACTGGGAAATAATTGGTTTGCATCGAAACGTACAATGAAACACTAGTTTCTGCGAGGTGGTCACTGTAACATAGCTGGTGTTCATTCACAACGCTAGTAGCTGGATGTCAACTAAGAGGCGAACTTTGTGGTTGATGAGGTTTTTCGGTTTGCAGTTGTCAAGCGCTTGAGAAACTTTCCTAGGGGAGGACTCATTTTTCTCACTTATGCACTTCTTTTGACAGCTGTTCAATCGAAAGCAGAATCAGGAAGCTATTGGTTTTATCGGTAGACCGTTACAGGACATACTGACCCCAAGTGTGGCGGCTGCAATTTCTACCGTCCCTTTTGTAGTCCTGATTGAAGAATCCATAGCAGAGCTTTTGCGCATTATTTGTATCAACTGTTGTGTTTAGCTAAAGTAAGAATAAAACACACAACGGTATCTTGAAAATAAGAAATCTCCCGCTTGAGTGAGAGGATTCCGCTGGACAGAATTCTGACTTAACGAATGCGTGCTACTGAGAGCACTTGTCTGTTACTGTTGTGGGCATGAAATTCACGCACGATTCGCCACGTATCTACCGAACGGACTACTATTTGATTTCTGTCAATGCTGTAAGTGATTTTATGTGGAAAATTGCGGCTGACGATAATGAAGCAAATGCCGACGTAACGCAATCATTGTTTTCTACCTGTGTTATCAAAGGAATCGGCGCTTTCGTTGGGTCTTACCGTGATATCTTCTCCTGTAAAATGCACTTCCGGTTTTTGATGTGGGACACGGGCGCATATAAAATAGTCAATAAGGGTCTTAGCAAAATGTAAGACATTGCCTACCTGGAGGTTGAATAATGTTATCAGGTACACTGTCAGACCATCCGGTCAAACATAACGAAAACCAAACCAAGGTGTACGGTAAGCCAAGCGAATGGAACACACGATCACGGAAGTTACTTTCGTGCATTGCCTCAGGACAGGAGATATTGTACGGGTGAAATGCAATGAACTATTGACAACTGATCTAGAATATCCTTATACATCGTAGCATAGGGCAATCGACCATTAGTGAATAGGTCACAGATTCTCTGGCTGTTTTCTAGTTACGCAACCGATTATTCGACCGAGATAGACCAGTTCGGATAACCACATCAGTCCATCTGGTAGAACCTTCTTTTTTTGGGTATAATCTCTGGAAGGTATCCAGAGGGGGACAAAATTTGAACTGGAGTAAACCATTTTCTCTTGCGAGGATTTCTCTCTAAAATATAGTATTTCCTGGAATCATCACAAACACAGAAGAATATGTCAGAAGTTGCCAGGGGACGCCATTTTTTATCTACGCTACTGAGAGTAGCTAGTTTGACATATCCTCATAATGGAAACCAGTCACAACGTTGCTGAAACCTCTTCGGCAGTCCACGGTCGGTTTCGCTCTTTCTGTGGCTCGTCAGGTAGGCGTAACACCCGACTTTCCGTCAGCGTTATGTTCTGCTTGAATCCAAATTGCACGAAAGTCGATAAATACACTCATTTACCCATCAGTTTGGTTTTCATGGAAGATTCAACTGAATCTTTCGTTTATGGTATTCAACTGAATGTGCTGTGCGAAGGCCGCTCCATTTTCCAGTTGGTATGATATTCGAGAAATCTCAGAATATCATAAACGAGAGATTCAGTTGAGTCTGCCGTCAAAACCCAGTTGATAGGCGAATGAGTGTATTTGTCGACTTTCGTGGAATTTGGGTTCAAGCTGAACATAAGGGTGATGGAAACTCGGGGCCCGACGAGCGGCGAAACCTATCATGGGCAATCGAAGAATCTTCACCAACCTTATGAGTAGTGTGTTACGTTGAGACAATAACGTATTACGATAGCTCAAATATTGTACTGACTGCAACATTAGGCGGCCTGGTGAAGCGTATATAGTTGAAGCGAACCACCATAAAGGAGAGATTGATGTGGATTCAACTGAGTCTCCTGCTGAAACCAAATTCGTGTGCAAATGAGAGTGTTTGACAAAGAATTATTCCTTCCAAGCTTACTTAAATCACTTGAACACAAAGGACCAAGCTTTGGGGTGTCTATTTGGTTTGTGAAATCGTACAGAGTCATAAAAGGCTAAGAAACATTGTTTTATTTACTGGCCTAAATGATAACGAAACCTTTCCGCCAAACAACCCTAGTATCTAACCATTAGGGTAAGAAGTGGCCGCTCTGGCCTAATGAAATTAGGTAAAGATAAGGTGGTGGTTGAAACTGATACTTGTTGGCTGAAGGAATTGTCAATAGAATAAAGGAAGTGGGCGGTCGGACAATTGGACTAAAACAAGTATGAAAAATAGAAACAAGCGGTTGCTAAAAATACTTGCTCCATTTAGGGAACAAGGGTGAAAGAGATGCTCAGGTTATAGATGTAATACAGTACTTACAGGGCTGCTGAAAACTTTTCGACAGCCCACGACCGGTTTCGCCTTTCTTGAGGCTTATCAGACAGGCGCACCCCCCGAGTTTCCGTCAGCCTCATGTTCTATTTGAACCCAAATTGCACGAAATTAGCGAAATGCACTCATTTGCATACCTTGTTTCGGTTTTGACGGGAGACTCACCATCATAAACGAGAGTTTCAGCTGGGTTCCAGGTGAGTCTCCCGTCAGAACCAAATTGGTATGCAAATGAGTGAATTTGGCAAATTCTCAGTGCGTTCCACTGGAAAATTCGGCTCGCACAGTAGCTGCGGCTACTGAAAAGTTTTCTTTCTATACTTGATGACAGAAGAGGTGTTTGTCCTTTCTGGCGGTGAAATTTTCTTAAGGAAAAACAGCAACTTGTTGTCAAATCGAATTCGTACCACGGTTGTAACGACAAATTGTACTTGAACGATTCAGACTCATGTTTCATCAACGAAACTTGTTCAACCGTTTATCTACCAAACTTTTCTGAACCAAATAATGAATCCACTCTCCAGAAAATTCGCCGCATGAATAATCTCTTATGATTAGTTGCATCAATTCTCTCCCTGAGTAAATAAATAAATTCTTGTCTATCACTACCTTGTCTACCGTGGTCTTTTGTCAGAGTCTGTACACTGAACAGTTTAGGTCTCGCGGAAACTTTGACTGTACAAATTACGATTCTTTCATCTTATTCTATCATTCCAGGTGATAAGATAATGTCAAAATGGTAACATTTCTACCTAATCGATTGGCTCGTTAAGTGGGGTAAATGGATTCAATGTGCTACATAAGTGTCTCCATTCTTTTACTTCACTGGAGAGAAATTTTTCGGCCCTATGTCAAAGGGCGTTCTAAAATACTTTTCTTGTTTTTGCGAGACGCTCGAACGCGGCTGGTGGCTAATACTTTGATGTTTCACCCCATAAATGTCACCATGGTTGCAGACAAAAGATAGAAACAGTGGCTAGGTAATCCGGAGAGAAAGTCATGTTACCGCTTTCTCATGTTAACACGAAACTATAGTGTACCACCCGGAGTTCTGGTGGACTTGGTTGTAGATAAAAGCATGGCTGATTGTTGGATAGGTCGTTAAAAAACAAATTGCTTCTAAGACGTTTAGGACGTCAAATTAGACCCAGAGTTCATTTAGAAAGCGTTCCTCAATATTTCATAGTTATGATACAGTAGTACTTCACTAACGATCCGACAACCACACCAATCTTGGACAGGACGAATGAAGCGGATAAATTTTTGTTGATCTCATATTATTTAATGATTGTGTTTCCGGAGCAGCCAAAAACAATCATCAGCTTGCCGAAAATGAGGTAGCTTCTCGCTGTTTGTTCGGATAGCATAAAGTCGAATGATATGAAAAAAAACCCAAGTGCCTCCCTTTTGGACTCCATGTCTCTGAGTCATCCCACGGATGCCTCCATCCGATTGATTCAATGATAAAGTCAATGGGCAATCAGAACAGCTAGAAGCCTCCAGCGTATTATATCTCGAGTGGGGATGCACGGTGGACGAATAAGGTTCCTTAAATCCAGATAACCTGCGCTTTTTGTGTATTTGAGTCTAATCGTGTACTAAAGGACTTCGCATCCATTACATGTAAGATATTATTAATATACCTCTCCAAAAAACGCGTAATATCTGAATTATTCCAACGTAATGAAATAAAGAAGTAGTGCCTTCGCTTCGGAACTGGCAGAATGGGTTTCTTGGATTGAACAGGTAAATCGAGCCATTTAATTTGGTTTAAAATAAATAAAATGATGCCACTCAGCTTCCAGGTGAAACTGAATCAGATCGCTGGTACCGTTCTCTCATGCACTGCCTTCTGGGTGGCCCTGTGTTCCAAAAATTGGGGACAGGGAAGGATCCGAAATACATGGCTACACCTAACCAAGAACAGCTGATAAAAACTACGTGAAAGCTCCGGCGTTATCTTAAATTTGAACTTGCATTTGGACTTATACGGTCCGCAGTTGGAATTATACAGACAGGAATCCAAATTATAGGAACTGCAGTGGAATTGATCTTCCTATTCCTTGGAGTTAAACGTTATAATCACAGCATGTGGACTGCAGTCGAATATTGATTGAAGGGGCGGTCCCTTATTCTTCTTCTATGTCGCTTACGAACCATAAACTGTATGTTCCTTCTGTCTCAGTCGATAATTTCTCGAGATTTTACCCAGGACTTATCTCAGAGTGAACAGTTTTATTTCTGTTAGGGAACTAACCAAAGTGGTGGGATTTTGAGCATCTGTTCAATAGTAAGCTTATTCATTTTATATTTTGTGAAGTTATTGGGTGCCATCAAGTCCACTTAGTAGAAAATGCCCCTGCATTGTATGCTATATCTTCAATTCCGCGTCACTTTGGTTGTACATATACTAGTACCTGTCAACAGTCAGTTATGTAGTTATGAGGTCTAGCAATACCAATCGTTGTAATCCTTGTATATAGTGTAACTTGTGCGTAGTACAAATGCATTTTGTTACCAGCTATCGGGCCTTTGGTGGAATCCCTCCATAATGGCATTAACCAAAACTACAAGATTTTTCACAGTTCATCCAAACAGTAGCGATTTGGATGACACATTCAATTCCCTTAGTGGAGTTGATGTTGTGGCCCCGTAGGCGTCAATTTCCCTTGGTTCCCTTCTTGCAATGTATGGCCCAGACCAATGACATTCACATGTCTTCTAGCATGAGAATTTGTCCGTCCTGTGAATGCCATTTGGCACCACTGCCCACCTACTTGTTCCATTTACAGCTCCTCAGACAGAGGTCGTCTCCCATTCAGAACATGGGTGGTGCGCACACGTCACCAAAGACCAGTGACACTGTGTCTTTGTGGTTTCGTTTCAGACCAGCGACGAATGATGAATGACCAAGTATGAGGAACTAATCTAATTTGACCAGCTGAACACCGTCCTACGCATACCCAACTAGACACCGGGGTCATTCGTTACATGAGTAAGTGGAGCCTACAGAGATGCGACAAATGTAGCCGTCTGGTACAAATGGAATTTGTCTGATTAGAGAGACGTTATAAGTCATTTGATGAGCCAATGTTAACCTGGCGTGTGAAAGGTATGAATTATTCTTCCAAAACTGCCATCTAGTGAGGAAGCATATTGCCGACGGACAACGCCAAAAGGCTAAGCACAGACTCTTAATGTATTCGGGTCTATGTCAGACATTGGTTTGTGTTTAGGATATACACAGTTCTGGGAAAGTAGTATCGGCTCCAGTATTGTCAAATTCTACTCTCAAAATTCGCATGCTATACGAAAAGTAACGGATGTTCAGATAACAAATAGGCGTGCGGACAGGCAATTCGGAAAAAGACACCTAAGACCAACGGATAGTCAGTGCACTTGATTTTTTGAATTAATACTGTAAGTGTTGATGACAGATGCAAGTTAGAATTGTCTCCATAAGTTGACGTAGCGTATAATTGTCGCAGTACTGGTTAGTTCTATTGGAACCATGATGCTTCATTGGATTAAGTGAAACACTGGATCCTGTCTGGTTTATCACTGTGCCTTGTAGGTTGGTTTTGCCTGCACTTCAATTGCGCTAATCCTAATCACAAGGCACACTATTATGAAAACCAGACTGACTGGGTTAAGTTAGTATGATCATTTTTAACCGATTATCACCTGGGTAGATTGAGAAGCAGATACTCAGTATGAGGTTATGTTATGGTGTAAGTATAAATGTTTTGCTAAAGAGCGTAAATCTTTGCTGAACGTCATGCGAATTATATCCCTGGGTTGGAGAGGAGCTCGCCACGTATAAGTAGGTAGCGATGACAACTCTATTACTAGCCAATAGCCCATTTGTCTGTCGTCATGAGGTTGTCACCACAGGTGCACCGTATCAGTCGTCGGCTGTCTGTAAGCTAATGAGGTATCCGACACACCAGATCCAAAATGGATACACAAAAAGGAATCTTTCTTGGTTTGTATCCATCAGAATTCCAAAGGCAGACATTGTGCAAACACAGTCCCTGGTCATGTTCATGTCTGAGTTCGAGCCAAATCCACCAGCAGTGTAAATGATTCGGATATAAACCGAGAAGTCGACCGAATGATTTATGGTTCCAATGACGTCCTACTGTTCAGTAGGACGTAGATGAATAGCTCATGACCTTGTATCGTACGGTAAGGAGTAAGGTTAACCGTTTTTGACGTCTGAATCACAGATGAAATTGTATGTATCCAAACATCACCAGTGGCCCGGTTACCATCAGGAATCTTCTGTAGCGACAGGGGAACATTGTCTAGAACTCTGATTCGCCTAATAACCTAGTTATAACTGTGACTCATCAGCATCTTGTTAGAGATGCCGTCTATATTACTGCACGTTAGTTACAATGGCTTTCGTTTAAAAGTCATGGACTGAGGTAGTGTAGGCTGTCATGAGAGATCCATAGCTGGTTTTCAAATGGCCAGGTCACAGATAAAATTACGATCTTCTACATCTCTGTTGTCGACCTATGTTTGTATGCATGTCCGATGTCTGTGAATGTCACAGTTGGCCATATTATTCGCACCTCGCCGATTCCCTCCAACTACGGTTCAGAACTTGTCTGCTCTTCATACGTACGATACTATCCTGTGTAGTAATTGAAGCAGCTAAATTTTGATACGCCGATATGCCGACTAACAAGACATAGAATGAATGCACATTATCGAAATATGACAAAAAACGGTAAATTTTCAGTTTGAACCACATCCATGGTTAATGTTAACACGGATAACTGTAATTTGTTCACTGAACATCCAGTTATGTTCTGGTTGAACCGCCAGCTAGTTCTCATCCGTCCTTCTGTGGTGGATGTCCACACCATTGCCAGGCGAATCTGTGCCGTTCTTAATCGTAAGATTTCATGTGCGTCTGACGAAACGTGGACTTAATGGTCAAGGGGGGCTGGTGCTGGTGTCTCGTTAGACAAGTTGGCACATTTTCACCAGGTCGTGCTTTTCACCACCCATCGATGTAACATCATTAGCCTGCTGGCGTACAGCGGAGTGGAGGGGTGCGTCGTGCGCATGTGTGATCTTATTCAAGCTTATTCAAGTGGGGAGGATGTTCGATTTTGTCTGGTTGTATGGTTTGAATCATCAGTCATTGTTGTGATTGGTGACCTTTGAGACTGACCGCTCCGATTTCCACTCTGTAGTCATCAACTGCTTCCCCCTATGGTTGATTCCTTTGCCCCATCCTTTTGCCTTATGTTCGGCTCCGGTAAATTCACCCTTGATTGTGTGCAGATTACGTGTTGATTGTGGTGTTTCCGAAAATGTCCTCCCACACTTTGTCCTTCTACGAGCCGCAATGTTTGTTTTTCCTAACTGAAAGGGTGACATTCTTGATCCTAATGTATGGAATATGTGTTCTTGTAGCTGAAACTTCCGCTATTGCGTGCAACTCTTTTTGTGGATCGTGTGCTAGTCACTCCCTTTCTCCTGAGCATACATTTCCGAAATACACAAGTGGAACTTCGCTATTCCTATTATTATTATATTATAAAAATATTATCTAATAATATTATAATTCTCCAGTTCACTTTCACACTTGATCAACTCGTATGTATTTTTATCAATTTTTGTCTTATGAGGACAAATGTGTCCTTCATACAGCGGATCCAAATATTCCGGTTGAGCAGTTGGAATGTAAAACATTCCTGTTTCTACTTTAAGGCTTCACCAAGGGATCCTGTGGATACTTGGTGTACTCGTCTATCAAAGTGGAAGTAAATAGGTTTCCAGATTCCCAGGATTTTTCTCACACTTTCTTGTTGTATTGTCTTTGTTATTCTATTCTTTCGTATGTTTGTTACTGAACAATGTTAGAAGGACAGTAACGTCGAATGGCATCATGATTTCGTCTTCTTCTACCTTCCTTTATGTGTTGAGAGTTGCTCCGCAAGTTTGATCATGTGACCGGATCTAGCAATTAGGTGTTTTCGTTTCTTCCAAAGTTTGCTTGCAAGCTGGTATGTAGGAGCTCCCTGTAGCATGAGGATTAGTCGGAATTTACATTGATGCTTTATGTCTTTGATAGCCCACAGAACATTGGAATCATCCACTTTCACTTTCCGTCGTTATTTGCTGGTTATCTCGTTTGCTGCCTGTAGTTCCCCAGTGCTGACCTGATTTGTTTAACCTTCTTAAGTGCAATCGGGTTTGTGCGGCATCACTCTCGTGCGTCCCATCTTCGCTGGGAGAATTACGTGGAGCTTTCTGTGTACAAAGGTTCTTTTTTGGGAATGATTTTTTCAAATTTGTTACGTATTGGTGCCGGAAGGACCGGTTGTCGAATTTGTCGCTGAGACTACTCTGACATTTTCCCCAAAAACCTGCTTTAGATCAACCAAACAATTCTTATGGGAAGAAACCCTGAGGACCTGTCAGTGTCCTTTGATTAAAATGTCCCCTTCGGTTACGCTGAGAGAATAGAAAGCGAAGTTTTGATCCATCTCTTTGAGCTGATGTGTTTCTTCCTCCTGGGTGGCCCGCGCAAACAACGATTTATAATCAGAGTTTATCCCAACTTGGAGAAACGCACATTTACTCATGCACGCTAGTAAACGACGCTGAAGAAAGATTTGCAACAAAATTGCCAGGCTCATCGAACGAATCGAACAACATCTAAACTACCTCGCCAATGATTAATAAAACTAGAGGCTACGAAACCGACTTGAACATTGTGCCCCAGTACGGTTGTGTATTCGTTAGGCCAATTCTGCACCATTTATCGGTGTTCTTCCCAATCTTTGATGCAACTGTTGTTCAACTTGTTCTTGTTGATACATGTTGATTCCACGAGGTTGCTGAACTATCTTGAAAACAGAGACAATAGTTAATACACAGGTCACACAGTTGTCTACCGCGAACTGTTAAATATGAAGATTAGATTTTAATAACCCGAGGGTTCGTCACTACTGAAAGCGGTAGGAGCCGTTTTCTAAACCAGAAAATTATTAAGATTTCCTCCAATAGTTGAGGAGAGACCAAAGTTGGATAGTTGTCAGGTAGTCCAGATAGCAAGGCGGTGATACTTAACGGGCCAATTTCGTGGTTTTAACTAGGGTACTGTAGTCATGGATTTAGTGACTCAGGACGGTGTGGTAAAGGTTGAGTCAGTTTAACCCGATGTCTGAACCATAAGAGATAAGTTTGTTCAGTTCTGAACAGTCGTTGTTGCTCTGACGATCATTTCTGTATTGGAAAGCAAAACAGCATTCTGTTCACTGCCTAAATAAGACGCAAAATGTGAAGTGAATGGTGGAAATCATCTTTGCTTTGGTATCGATTAGTGTATATGTGTAAACATGAGGACTAACTACTTGGGGTGAAGCGCATAAGCGGTCCATCCGGAGGCTCACTCACTTTAAGGTCACGTCTGTCATATGTAACAGTTAAGGCAGAACGATGGCTTTGATGAATAGTTTACGAGAACAGATGTTAGGGCTGTAAACTCCGACAGCGACTGCCTCTGCAGCTGACAGCCCACGACATCCGACCAATCTGTCTTACAAGCCTAAGACAGTGTATCTCACCGAAATCGAGATTGATGGGTTCGACCAGATGGGCTAGGATGACAGTTATCACACCTTTATCCGTTCAATGGAAAGAGAGAACGCGTGGTATTCTCGAAGACATTTAGACTGACGCCTCTTTGTCATTTTACACACTTAAGGCGGTACCATGGGCCGGCAACTTACCACTGGGTCACTGAATGATTTTTGGTCCAAAGGTGAAACTGATGATAGCATGCGGAAGGTTAATCTTAACGTGAGTGACTCCCTGGATGATGTGCACAGACCAAATAAGTGTATATTTTTCATTCTTTCACTTTGCACTTTGTGCCCTACTCCGGCGCTCGGATAGCGAGCTATTTTGTCATCTTGTGCCTTGATTTCATTACGGGACCTACTTATGGGTATCTATTCAGTATTTCAGTATTCCTGCCACAGACATACTTCGGAATGTTACATCTGTTGAAGAGTATGCTTAAACACACTACAGAACGATCTAGGTAGAAATGCTGCGTCCTCCCTCTCAAGTTAGAGGAAGAATACCTCTGCGTACATGTAAGTGTGGTGATGTCTACTCCACCGAATATGTCTCCCATCTGAAGATTGTGATAAAATGCATTCTGTCTGTATCGGGGTTCCCAGGGGACATAACTGAATTGCTAGCTGACGGATGACAGCATAGGTTCAGGAGTGAGTTCGGTTGATTCCACTGCCCATTACTGAGACATCCTGTGTGTTGTTGATCAGGAAGGGGACTGGCAACAGATCTAAAGGTGCCAGTGTGTGGTTATAACGTGGGTCGTCGAAATGGCAACTCCGAACTTGTTAGGGAGGAGCATGCGTGCTGTGGTGCGAAAACCTATTGTGTGGTCATTCTTCTCATTCACCAACTTCGTCTTCTTACTCGGTGCACATTTTAGGTCTAGCTACTGTCTGCATCTGTCTAGCTACTCGTCGCGGTTGATAGCCTGAATATTTAGTCCAAGTGCCAGCGCCTGTAGTAGTTTGCAAAGTCGAGAACTCGTTATCTCTGATAATGAATTCGCTGCCGCATCACATGGTTTCAGACAACGACAATCTCACTTCTTATGTTTGAGTTGGTAAGAAGTTGTTGGTCCAAGTTTCTGAGAGAGGCAGCTGATAAAGATATCGTTAAATTTTGTCACTACAGTCAGCCAAACAAAGACGTGAAATCGTCATTGGTGAGATCACCACCGGTGGGTTATCGGTGTCTGATTTGTTGCTGAGTTAGTGTCACAGATAAGCTGGATAAATAACACATCGTTGTGTCCCTCAGCACACAGATGTGATATGCCACTCGAAAGACATCAAGACCGTTAAAGTACCACTTTCATAATATTGTCGAATGCGAATGACTCCTGGATGCACACACTTTGAGTAACAACCCTAGAATGTCAGGACCAACTACAACCACGCATCTCATAGTTTATTCACCAGCATCCTTGAATTGCCATCCTTGAATCTGAGTTGGGAAAGTAGAAATGAGTTTTCCGAGCCGGTCCCTATGTTCCGAATATATTGGTTTAATTCATTCAACGAGTTGGGATTTCCTTTGAGATAGGCCGGCTCACTATTGGTGGGAACGTGATTCATGGAGCATAGATCTTTTAAACTCATGAAAACTAAGGATAAGTTAGATCCGCCTTAATTCCGCAGTATGCTGGCTAATCGCTCGTTGGCTTCGGGGTGATTTGTACTCCCAATCCCTCAAGATATGATCACAGTGTTCTACAGTTCAATGTGCTTTTTGAGCAAGAAAGCACAGTTGTATTGATTCTTCATTGTATTTTCTTTTGTTTTGGCCTGTAGTTCGCATGCATTATGAGTTACTGGTCTGAGTTTCGTGACCTTACTTACGCAAATTTCAGTGGCAAGTTGACGGCATCCTTGGGACTCTTGTTATCCATAGTATCATTACTGGTTAGCGCCCTCATGATAGGTATCACACACACACCATCCTGGGTATCAACATAGTATTCTTACTTTGTTGTGTAGGAAATAGGTGTGCTAACAACTTAAGCTTACTGTATGTGGTAGAAAATATGGCTGTCACGGTGAGGCCCTTCTGAAGAGAAAATATATTTCTTGAAATACACTCATTCATACACGAAGTCGGTTTGAATGAAAGACCTAACTGAATCCAGCTGGATCTTTTCCAAGAAGCCTTGTGAGGTGCCATCGTGAATCCATTGGAAGTACTGTTGTGTTCGCAAACTAGGATCCCTTTTGTCAAAGTCTGGGAAATCCATCAATAAAAAGACATCGGTTCCCTCTGGGGTAGTCTGAGTTTACTAAGGAAGAAGGAAAATGGAAAAGGAAGCATTCGTATTGGTCTCGATTCTGAATTGTACATTGGTTGTTCGAGCGTGACTCGTCCATCTCTTGATTGGTCTTGCAATGACTCAATGAATCCTCATTTGTTTGAGATCTTCCGGTTCCTTCAGGTGAAGTACCGGCTGAAACAACTGTGCATTGCCGACCAGATTAGTGTGGCTGGTGTTTAACTTAGACTGTGCACTGTGGAGTACTTCGGTCAATAATCGATATAGTATTCGAACGTACTGTCCCATTCCGCCGCTGTCTATCGTCTAGAACTTCCGCATAATTCAATATAGCTGCCTTCGGAAACCTTCAAATTCATTTTTGAATGCGCTCCGGTGCAGAAAACATGCGGCCGTAGCGTTTATACAAAATTGGGTCACTAAATGATGAGTTAATCACTTACAGGAGTTCAATGACAATCAGACTAAAATCAAGTTGCAACGACATACTACCTGTAAAGTTTACTTAGCGGTGGGAAGGTTCACCAAAAGCTTATTGCACATAATCACTTCTAGTGGCTGTTGAAGGCTGCAAACTAAATATCTCCGTAAAAAGTCCGTGTAAAGGTTTCATTGAACTCTGCTTTGTTTTCATCAGTCTCAGACCAGATTTACCATTAGGTATCTCTTCGCTTTGGTCCAATGCTCGCAAACCATATGAAATTCCATGAGTCGCTTAATTATTTGGGGACGAACCTGCAAATAGAAAATTGAACAACTTAGATAGCTAGAAATATTTTACAAACTATTACTTCTTGAGTCATTCTTTCTGTGGCTAAAATTATAAAACGCGTGCCACTGGTGTGGGCCCGATTACTGAACAGATGAGCCCCGACAATCACGTGATACAACAGCCCATGAAATGATACAACCACATAGTCGAGTGCGGATGCCTTACATTAAAATTAAAAGTTAGAGTATGTAGTTGCTTATGCGCGACAATTTTGTCCCAGAATTGCGTAGCTTCTTTGGTCTCAGTGGAACTGCTGGCAGGGCATATAAGCTGATAAGTGTAATTCTAACATCATTTCACGGAAGGCAAATTCTCAAGATTTTCTGCGGGACATACCTATGTTATCATGGATGCTGGTATGCCAACGTAGAAAACTACCGACGGGTGAGTTAGGGAGGCACCTTTTACCTCTTTGATAGGAAGTTACTGGCAGCTCTACTCGAACCGTTCGACATCTCCTTCACATAACAGGTTAAAGGAGAGTTTTCAGCAACCTTGTGAGTAGTTCCCTTTATGAAAAGAAGACTGAATCCACCTAATGGTGACTTTCACACAGTGTTGTTTCCTAAGGCACCTAGCTCCATGTAGATGTCTTCTGATCTTGGACCTCTTTGCGAAGAACGATCATGGCACGGAATGCGATCTGGTCCATATTAAACAACAAAATTCATGAATCCGGTTACCGTGGAAGATGAAAAGTAATTGTCCAGTTGTTGGCCAACTGCGGACGGTTTTGATCATCATACAAATTTAAATGTGCGCAAATCAACAACAAAGCAGAGCACGCGCTCCCTAGCAATGCCAGTCGAGGTACTTTGGCCTACTTCAATAACTAGAGAAAACCGCGCTAAATTTCCGATCAATTTGGGTAGTTCCCAAAAAAATTGTTTGCAGTGAACCGAAATTCACGGACGTATGAAACATCGAGCCTAAGACTTTTCAGTAAATCTCTCGTTATAACAGTTTCGCTTATTTCCAGTAGGTTTTGTGGTGGCTTTACTAAACTGTTCAGTTTTTTCTGTACAGACGTTGCTTCATGCACTTCTTTTGCCTTCCAACCAGGAGACTTGTTTCCAGTACAGTCTGCATTTATCGAACTGCTCTAATGATCTGTCTCCGGCTGACAGCTTCAAGATTCTGTCATGCTGTCAATCGCGTGACAGCAGGATTTTCTGTACGGACTACCGTAGTACGAATGAACGATCAAGTGAGAACGGGAGCTTGTGTCATTTCATAGAAATAGCTAACCTTAACATTAAGTTTGAATCAACTGATCTTTGGCTTGTGACCGAAATAAATAAATATGTGTATGGCTCTAGTTCCCTAGTCCTTTAAAAAATTCGATTGTTCCGGCCACAAATGGACACAAGGAGGTGGTCGGTCAGTACACCTTTGGGTGACAAAATATTTGTGCATAATTTGTGGATTTCCGTAAAATAATACGAGGAGGACAGAGAGACTAGTAGGTGCATTCATGTCGTGTTGACTTGCCAGCACCAAAACTAGTAACCGGGAAAGCAGCTTCTGCAGCAACTTTCAAAACATGGTTTAGCAGGCTATTAGGGTTAGGATAGGTTAGCCAACCGAACAAACTATGAGACCTGTTGCTTTACCAAGTCTTATGCATCTAAAGGGTCAGCTCAAGTTGCTTTGCACACACAGAACAGTCTTTGAATCATTTATAAAAGCGGTCGTGGAAAATGTGAGATCACGAGGAAGGTGAAATTAACTTGAAGGCTTGTGGAAGGCAAAAAATGTCTAACCAAAGAGGACGATAGTGTTTCCGCCCGCAAATCGACCCAGAATTGGGAAATGCATGATTCCTGATACAGAGGGGCACATGCTGTCTCATCCTAATAGCGAGACAACTATGGATTCCGCTAATTTAACTCGTTCCGCAGCCACATATAAATTTGCATACAGTGTGGTTTGGGCCCAGTAGGTCTGCCTCCATTGGTTGATAGTAGTAGTAACACATGTGTCTGGTTAGGCAACATGAGGCGGCCTTGTACATCACATTTATTTGAAGAGAAACATCATAAACGAGTGATTAAGCTGGTTTAAGTTGGGTTTCTAGTTCACGAGCTTACTTCACAAAGAAAGTTACTTATGTACCTACTGTTGGCTGTATAGTCTCACAATGAATTGCTGTAGTGCGAGTTGTCTGATCCGTGCACCGTTCTTCTGTGCTTTAGACGCGCGACGCATGTAGGCCGATCAGCATGTGGCTCGCACTCAGGATAAAAAGCACCGTTTTCTTTGTCGACATGATTCCCGACATAACAGAGGGGATAACAATAGAAGCAAGGACGATGGGCCGTGTCACGCACATGATGTATGTTTTAAAAATAGCATTGCATATACAACCTTTAACAAAGTCAAACGTCTTCAACGTCCAGGCTCGAACACCCTGTCGCTACTGCTTAGGTATGGTGAAATTAAATATATATTTCGATGCTTTCTTAAGCAGTGATGCAGGACTTGGTTCCTCATTCTTCTGATTTGTTTAGTGCTGGTTTAAGTTGTCTTGTCCAAAGGCATATCACTCACTTTTAAGGCATATTTAGTTTGGCAAACAGTTTTGCGCTTGTTTCCACACAGCGAGTGTAACATTCAATCCAACGAATGTTTCCAAGACATTACTGCCCCATATGTAAATCAATGAACTCCTACCTCAGGAATTTTACAGAATTTTTTTTGAGCGCTCATAACACAGATGAATGGTCGGACAGCATGGATGTGAAGCATTCCTTGTTAACAGACGAAGTACCGTTACGCATCAAACACGATCTTAATGTCGTAGCTCATTACAAACTTGTAAACCGACAGGATGGCAAGTATTTTTTCCAGTTTACAAAATGGGATCAGCTGGTTTGAAATGAAACATTTCCACCGATTATCCCAGTTTCTGTTTTGCGACGGCCTATCACCACATTTCACATTTCACCTTGGAGTCGCAGGTTCATTACTCGGTTCAGTGAACGGCCAAAAACGTCCCGTAATTTTGGCATGTCCGGACGGTGCTATTGTGATTGAGGCTGGCGATAGTGTCGAAGTTACACTGGAATTAATGGTGACAAGCAGATATGTCCGTGGTGGAATCACGTGGTTTTGTCCCTGTATCTGCCCCAGTGGTGAACGAAAACATAGGAGCTCGAGGATGCGCTTAAGGTGGCTCTGCGATAAGTGCTGTCGATGAAGCCACATCAGCCAGAACTCCAGGTAGTCTTGAGAACTAAATGGCAAAATGGGAAGATCAAAGGAGGGATTGACATAATCGAACGCTTGAATTCTTACCTACTGCAGAATGTATTATCAAGGAAAAGTCAAAAGTAGCACAAGACCCCTGTTATTAAATCGTGATAATTATAAAATGCGAATGTGGGCAATGGAAAATAAACACACGCACTCTCTCTCGGTATGTTTTCAGGATTACTCTTCTGGCGCCTATGCGAGCCTAACTTATCCAAGCAACTTCAATAGGACATCCAGACTGATTAGGAAGCTTATGTGGCTAACTGCGATTCGACTCCTAACTTTTTCACCTACCAGAAGCATGTTGGCTTTTCAGTGTTTTAAATGTGTGACAGACTTCGTCACCCATTACATAATTACATTACATACATTGAATTACACGACGTAATTTTGCAATACAGTCATTCGACATAATTACATTACATACATTGAATTACATGACGTAATTTTTCAATACAGTCATTCCACATTTCAATGCTTTGTCACCGTAACCAGGAGGTTCAGTGCAGGTACTTTTTTGACCAAGACTTTGCCGCAAGTAGTCTGATCAAATTTAAAGCCCTATGGATCCAGCAAATGTTTGAAATAAGGATTTATTTTCGTTGTTTTTTTCTGATTTTGTCTGATTGCTGCCCTATATGTAGATGGAGAAACTGAAGAGGCAAACAGTCAGTCCGATCTGTGCATCAGAATGAGCTCATTTCACATGCACAAAGCTGATCTCAGCTTTCTGTATGTTAAGAGAAATCTTTTAGTAATCCAGAAAAGATGGTGTAAGGGCGGAATAGAAAGAAATGAAGTAAAAACTGATCACAGATTGTTCAGGGTAACATTAAAGCTTTCGGCACTCATGTGCTGGAACTTATTTCAGACGTGAGAGTGAAATGTTTCGAGCACCTTACCAGTGGTCAGAACTATATAGTTTTGGGGCCAAGTGCTTGAAGAAATTATTCTAGATTTCCAACTTCACTCAGGTGAGGAGTAAAAGGTCGCTCACAAAGATCTGGAAATCAGGGGTATCCCGCTATTTAGAACATGGTGAATACCAATCAACTTAAGAACAGAAGGTCCACTTTAGAAGGCAAGGAAACTTTGCTAAGTGATTCCGAAATCGAAGTAGTACACGGATAGTGGCCATCACCAGTCGAGTGTGAGCCGAAAAAGGACAAACCCGGTTGCTGGCCCACGTTTAATCGGTGAAATATATTTTGGAAAAAATGTCGAAGGGATAGTCCATTGAGTTGAACGAATAATTCAATGAAGCCCTCATATTGGTGAAGATAAACTAACAAAAGAAAGCGGGGTATTGTCCCCTTTGTATGTGGGATTGCCAGACTGCTGAATGCAAATAACACGCGTTGGAAATTCATGTGCACGCAAACATCACACCTGGTGTCTGTCAGCAGCTTAAAATGGGACTTTCCAAAATTCATGCTAATGTTCTATTCATATGCGTTTTTTCGCCAAACTCAAAATGGGCGGCCTGCAACTTTCGCTAAAAGTGTGAACATACTGACAACCAATGGTCAAAGCGCGTTTTGATGAAAAATTATTTGCCAAGGTTCACAATAAAAGACTGGCAGCGGCTGGTTGAATGGATATCAATTATGAGTGTCGGCGAGTTCTGTCCCTGGAATGCACACAAAGCATTGTGAGCCTAGCCGCAAAACTTGATTCCATGAAAGTGTGTGCAACTTTTGGAAGAATGCCTCTTTCAGTGATATGCTGACGGGTACAAATAATGCCTCATTACTGGAAAGTTTAGTAGTATCTAGGTCCCTTCGGATCGAACTATAACCCACAAGATTTTCATTGTCGTTATCGGTCTCAAGTATTCCTGGAGGTGTGTCTACGGAAAAAACGGGCAATCTGTGACAATACAGCAGCCATTCTGTTTATGAAGGTTCAACAAGCCAAGGAAGATGAGGTGGAATAAATTAGAAGCTGCATGACTTTTGATTTATTACTGAAGGAAAAGCACTATGTTAATGACAAAGTTTTTAATAACTGCGACTGGATCATCTTGGTTAATTAACTTCGGCAGTAAAATAACCTTGTGCGATTCCGATTATCTTGCTCTTGACAAAATTCACCCACGGTGATCGAAACTTGAGTTAAAAAGCCTCGCTTTTACGTTGCACCTGTTTCACCACCAATCAATCTAAAAGTCGGCGTACATTTAGTTTTTTCTAGGTCTTATGTTTTCTTAACAGGTAATAGGACAGGGTTCTTTAAGCAGATTTGGAGACATTCAAATTTATAATTTCCTGGTAAAAACAAGATGGCCGGACGATCTCTGATGTACTGATTGTTCCACATATGGCAAAAGAAATAGCCATAATCTTCCAGGCTTCATCACCCATATGTGTTGTAGAAGGACTGAGTGGAGGAAGTCGTTGCCATAAACTACATGTTTATAAGTCAGCAAAGCTTCGTTTACGTGCCAGAAGACTATGAGTCTTCATTGTTGAAATTCACATACCAACATACCAATGTGCGACTGCTCGCTCCCACTAACTAATTTCTTAGTTGAACAACGAGGCATGAACTGGTACTTCCAAGGAGCGGTGAGTGAAGTGAATGTTGAAACTCATTTCCTCTATGAGTGTGGCAGAAATCCCAGGCTGAAAGCACTGCTTGCGTTACAGTGTGGCGCCACAAAGCTCATCCACGTTCGGCTTCTCCTCCATGCAGGCTAAGGGGAGGGGTCAATCTGGTGGCTATTGATTGTTGCATCTGAATATGCCAAGCAGTAGGTTACTTGTTGTTGAGTCTAAGTCATACTTACGCCATCCTGATAACAGGTTGCTTCATCGGATGATCACCTGCGGGGGAGAATTGGACTTCGTCCAATTGCGCACAACGTTCAAAAGCGGTACTCCGCTTCTTCTACAGATTATCACTATTGAATCAACATATATTAGAGCCTAACCTAGATATGCCATTAGGAAACGAAATGTGCTCTGATTGTAGTGTGATGAGATTTTGTTAATTGAGACTTCATCCTGCCAGTGAGGCCTATCTATATTGAAAATCCGAGAGGCACTGTGTGGTCGTTTCATCCCCATTGGGGATGCATCTCACGAAACTAAGAGAGCTTGGAATCCGCGACTTTTCGGCCGGTGTTTCAACACTTGGCCTTTCGGCCCCAAACGGTCGAACAGCAGTGTGACTAGCCTTCATTTAGACAGGATAGAGTGTCGCACATCCTTCAATCATGTGGTGACGCAGTGACTGGCTGGTAGATTCACGACTTTCCAGATGAAAGTTTCAGTCATCTCGCGAAATTATTTTTTTCTCATGGCCAGAATGATCGTAATGAGATTTTGTAACTTTCATTTGAGATTTCGCCCAGTTATTGAGACCAGTCTACGATGAAATGCCGAAAGGCTTATATTTTTGTGCTTTTGTACGGCACTCTTTATACTGATAATAAAGTACAGTTTTCTTGTTGCGCACTAAGCGTGATAACGATTAGCGTCATACCTGTCCTCAGATTGAACTAAAAACTTCAGCTGATTTGTCCTTCAGTTGGTATTTGAATATGGCTCATTTTATCTTACGGATTCCCTGAATTTTCATGGTAAAATTTAAGAAAAATTAGTTAAGCCTGAGAGGTGCCCCCTCTCTACTGCTTTACTATTGTACACTGAGACGAGAAAGTATACGTACACCAGCTTGCATTCTAATCTAACACTGGGACATCAAACTAATGATTTCCTTATTTCCAAAGTTCAGGCAAGCTTATCTTTTCAAAGTTGGGCGTCAAGCTTCCCCAAATTGCTGATTTCTCCTGATACAGGAACTCTGTAAGTTATCAGAATGTCGTCTGAAAACGTTGATTGGTTAAATAACAACAACACTGATATTACGAAAGCTCGTGAAGAAACTGGCTGGTAAATGTACTTTGGTTTTCCGAAGCGCTTTGTTCGGATATGCATAATAGAATCACTTTTTGGGTTGCAAACTGAGTCATATGCACGTAAAACAATGCTCCGAAGAATACCAACCGAAAACGAAGCAAGTCTGCGGTCGGGATCGGTAGCAGGTGGTTTCTGAAGCACCTATTGAAGAGTAGATCTCACACAGGCTTTACTCTTGTTGGATGTTGCAATATTGCTCACCCGAACTGGTCCAGCTGCACTCCTTTTCCGTGTATTTTACTGGCCGTATTGATGGGCTTTCGAACAAAGTACTGAATCTAGTGCTCCCATAACTGTGGGCTACACTAATGGAAATGTTGCCTAGAGGTGTTGGAAAGACAGGTGAGTGTGTATATGGCACCTAACTGAAAAGTAAAACCCAGAATTGGGATGGTCACTTATTTTAAATCACGGAACGTAGACAATTAGGGCAACTGTTGCCAATAAACGGAAATTTTTGGACAGGTTTTAACTACACGGGCTGGTAAACTGGGGATCTGCTGTGGTGCTATAAACCGCACTTTTATTTTCATTAGAAACCCCCGGAAAGGATCTAAGCTGCGCACTGTCCCCTTCAAAGTACCAGGCTACCGAACCGGAATTGAGCGTACGTATTCTCTTCTCTTGCTATGATGATTCTTGTAGCTCGAAGGGTCTGAGTAAAGTATAGATTGTAGATTCTCCGTTGCGGTAGATTGTCCCCATTATAATACCTCACTGTCTAAATAAGTTCACCGTAAAATATCCAGGAAAAATTGCATAATAATTTGGGTAGGCGCTTCGTTTGCATGTTGTTTGTCCGGTTATTTACTTGCGTTTGTCTTGTACACCTGTAGTGGAAACTTATTTGCGTTATCGTATAATGCTTTCCCAACGTGGTACAGTGCACCATAGATATATTCCGTTCAACCGTTTTCGCTTCGGTTTCACTCAACCACGGTAACCGTGTTCTGGCTTGTTGCACAAATTGGGAGCGAGACACCGAAGGAGTTATGTTGAACATTCGACTAAATGCAACAAAAAAGCTGCCAAAAACATTTACTCTAGGCAGTGTGGCATAAAACAGGTGACGAAGTGCCTATAATTTCAAAAACGTGTAGACTCATTAAAGTTCATCTCCAACATTTGATTGGAGACTACTTCGGGTACTTACCTCGTGGATTAGTCATAGCTTTTTCTGAACGAACGCAGAGAAAGCTGAACATTGGAAGATTGATGATATGCGGAGGTGTGGTCGGGGTGGGTCTTTTTGGTATTGGGTAGCAAGGAGTACTGTAGTGAAAGCATACACGATGTACAGCTTACACTTTACTTCACTTGTCAGGCACCAGTTTCTGCCTGAGGATTTGTTGGTTCCGTTTCTTCGATTCCAGGACGAAGAGAAGAACGGTTGCACTGGTGAGTGGAAGACGTTCGAAGTTGCTAAATGTTGAAAGTGAAATTGCACGTCAAGATCCTGGCTGAAGAGGCCAACACTCAGAAAGCAGCACTTTGTAAATGTTCATTGGGATTATTGTTTAATTCGTGGAGCCTGGCTCAGTCGCCATCTCTGTTCGTTTGCAGACAACTTTTCCGCTAATGTTCCGGTCAAACAAAGAAATATTTGGGTCACTTACAGCCAGGTCTCTGTTTTTTGTAATTTTTGACAGCAAAGCGTTTTCCCATCAACCGGAATACAAAACAGACGAGATTATACTCTTGTCACTCTGTTGTTTACCAACAAATAGTGAGCCCCACTAGAAATATGGGGATAAAAGGAAATGCGGAAGAACAAACGTTTCCGTACGATGCTTACTATTCATATGGTTATGAAGGCCAGTTCGTTGACAACGGACCTTCTAGTGATCTATGTACTAAAGGCTTCATTGCAGAGTAAATCATTTTATTGTCATAGCCTCAACTCCAGTGGATCCCACGATCTCGATATTCATAAACCAGCAGTAAGTTTTCGACGGATTTCCACCAACCTCCTGATGAGCCTACTAGAATTTGCAATGATGTCACACTTGTTTTTTTCCACACAATCTGTAAATCTTTAGATATTACACTGTGCAGGTTAGCGCTTTGTAAAGATCTGCTACGTGAAGTGATTGCAGTTACGGTGAGCCATTCAATTACCATAAAGCTAACAGTGGCTTGCCGATCAAAAATTTAATACATTCAGTGAGAGAGAGGGAGGATAAAAGGCGCATCCAGAACACTAGAAATTTATTATTACACTGACATGTGACAGGATTCTTCCGAAAACTGAGTAGAAATGTGCATTTTATTCTAAGTTGTGAGCATGCTTTTTGCAGCAGTTTTCACTCTGAAACAGCTTTATGTTCGACATCAGAAGTGAAAAAAATGGGGACTTTAAATATCTGAAAATCTGAGTGAAACGGAAAGTATGGACAAACAGAAAAGTGTTACTTTGGCGTCTATCTATGACTTCATCCATGATTTTATGGGCGAAAGACCCACGAAGAGTAGAAGTTGCAATAACGCAGTCGTGGGGTGATGTTGCACACTTTGATGCTCATCCTGGGTAGGGGGCCAGCGAGAGATTATGGGTGCTGGCATTTTGACACGCTTCGGAAAGCTAGTGGGGAGTAGGTCCTGAAGTGATCCCACACTGTTCGATTTTGGCGAGGATGCGCAACGTTTACGTTTCCACTAAAACACAATAATAACCAAGGCGAATGGACGTCACATGAGATATTTGCGAATTGGTTGTCTCGTCTAAATGTATAACTCCCAGTGCAGCCGCCAATCTAGCTTCGGTTTTGGAGAACTCCTCGACTCAACGACTATTTTTGGCGCATTAGTATACGGTAAACCACTTTACCACGCTTAAGGGCATTTGGATGGCCCGTACTGTCCGCTCTCAAAGATTCACTAAGAAAGTACAATTAGAAATTTGTATTATTGTTTTCCCTGGACTCCTGGTACATGGCTTTAAGTGGATAAACCGAAATCAGCTGGGGATTTGCTTAAGGAGAAAGGCTAGCTTGAGAACATACCATGGACAGATACCTTGAAATATGGCGCCGTGCTCCGTCCCTATGTGACAGGAATGTAGTGGAATGCGGGACTGCGTGATTAACCTTCACTTTTTGACAACTGATATTATTTCCCGTGTTGACAAGCGACTGAGAAAAGCAGACTGACTTTCAGTGACCAAATGCAGCAAAACCTGCAAGTGACATAAATACACCCACCAGGCCCAGCGGACGTACGGATTAGTGCGTTTCTTCTCACTGAGAACCAACGTTGCCCTGGTTGACAGTATGGTCAAAGCTGTCCAGTAAACATGGTGATAACCTGAATGGGAAAAGGTGATACATATGTTACCAAGAACGGTTATGGTTTTAAAGAACGAGATAGGGACCTGGATGTGGAGGCAGTATCAACAGATTGTCATCAGTTTCGTCACCGAAACCCAAGTCTCAAAGTGTATGTGTGGAATTCATGGTTTGTGGTTATCAGTGATTTCACCAACCTCCCATAAAGGACACACCGTACAGAATAAGAAAGTGATTCGTGCATGTTGCAAATGTGAGGCACAACGTTCACTTCATTATTTGGTTTGATTAAATCCGAATACTCATCCAGGCCTTCCAGAACCAATATTTTCGGGCTGGCTATTCGGAGAGAGTGCGTACTGGTAGCGAGTGAAGCAGAACATGTCTGAGGTCTGCATTGTTTTTCTCTCACCAATCAAACTTTTCCCCAAAACGTCATCTCTCGAAGCCATTTTTGATACTACCCTGTTGGGGCGCCGGAAGTAAACCATCGGTCCTAAAAACGTATGATTCTACGTTCATTTGGCTCGGAGTTTCACCGGTAAATGTGTCGCTACATGTCTCTTGCTTCAGACGTGAACGTAGAATGAGATAGCTTAAGAAAGCTTCCTTCCCACTGCGTATACGTGTCTCAGTTTGCAGCCGGTTCACAGCGAACGTGTATATTTCACCATTTTCGTAAACTCTTCATGATTCGGATGCAAGCCGCTGATTTCGTTTCGTTTCAGCTGATAAGAGCGGAATGGCTTTATCGGGATGAGCGAACAATGCTTTACGCGATTCTTATTGTGTAGATGTAAATTAACGGGTTACGTACCTACTATCTGGCCGCTTGAAGGTTCTTGTTCTTCTGTGTTTTATAGACACGTACGTATCGGAAAAGTCAGACGCAAGCCACTACAGGTTAGCCTGCATCCAGTACACTCCTGTCAGCAGCCCGGCAAAAATGATAAATGATGATACACCGACAGAGCAACAACTCCAACTTGTTCACATACAGCGGATATGTAGACTGGAACAATTGTTGTCATGTGTACGGGCCGGTCACTGCATTTACGTCTGAAAGCCATCGAATCGTTTCAATTTGTGTAGTGTGAAGACTATTAGGACCCACTCAGCGGATTCCACGCTGCCAACTGTCGTGAACGGAAATGCGGATAACAGACGGCCATCCGGGACAGATGGAAGTACAAAAAAGTCCAACAAAAGCCGAGTGGATAACTTGTCGTCCGAACTATCTTCACCAAACGGAATATTCTGTGAACTCGGGCTTCTAGATTCGAAAGGTTTTCAGGAAAATTCCTGTTCTCCTAACACAACTCATCATATCTCCATCTCAGTATAGTCGTTCTAGGTGAAAAATCCACACATCATGACAAAACAGTGTCCGTGATAGATGACTTAGCATCTACAACCATTTCCATAAAGTTCTTCGAAGTTTTAAGGATACTTCTCAGACCCTAACAAAGGATCAGATTATGAGGCACCCTAATAAAGGATGTGTTGCCCTTTACTTTGATAAGAGAGTACGTGCACTACATCAGTGAACGCAGAAGAATGCGGAAGCGCTCACTTACGAATGGTGGTTAGTTGAATGGTTGCACGTTAGAATGGACAGAATGGGGGAAGATTGATCGGGTCTTATATAAGTAACCATCTTGGCATTTTTTTGTAATTCTACAGCGACCACTAACAGTATACACTAACAAGTCCACAGGGAATCGTAGGAATTCTTTAACACATCCCAGTTGCACGCAACGGAAAAACTAAAATCCGACGCTTTAAAATTACGCGGCTTGTTGTGTTGCTAGGTTGCTTGAGGGGAGCTTCCCCGATTCCCAGCCCATAAGGATACATTGGGTCTCAATGTGAACTCTCAGTCAGTCTGCATGGAAGACACGAAATTCTATACTATGGTTGTTTGGCTAAGCATGGCCAACTGACTGTCAAGGACACAGTACGTCGAACAGCACTGTTACCACACACTTGAAGCACGCGACAACCCTGTGCCTGATGCATCGTCACTCAGTGGCCTCAGCCCCGAACGATATCCATTGTCATCTTATTATCAGGAGAGCAGCCCATCATGTTCTCTGAAGACAAACTAAAACTCCTTTTGCGGGAGTCATATTGCAAGAGATTTTGAGGGACTCTGAATCCATGGTTCACCATCTAGCTAATCGTAATTTGACAGCAATGTAACGCGTTAAGCGTTAAAACTTATCAAACAGCAGGTTCAAATATATCATCCATTCTGACCCCAAAGAACCCAAACGAGGGTGTTTAACGAAACAACAGGTCCAGCTTATCGGTAAAAGTGGGTACACATATGAACTCACCATCTCTTCTCAGCGGCTCAATAGACGCAGAACCGGTTACTTGCTTGCCTTTTCCTGTAGTTGGTCATCCAAATATCTTCCAAGCTGTATTGAAGACGAGTTTACTGTTGTTTAGCCGAAGCCGACAGGTGTGACGGAGCCGACGAATTGTTATAGCATTTGAATCTTATGAACCCTCAAGTTGGCGTGTTGTGGTCAAAACCGGTTGGCTGATCTTTGTGGTTTTCTCTCACATTGTTTGGTGAAATCGAACAATGTGTCTTCCACACATGCTGACAGGAGTACATCCTGAAGCAGAGGGTTGACTGCATTTATCTGTGGTTCCAGCTTCACAGCAACGGTCGATGTGCCTTAGCGATGGTCATCAATCATTAGAACTTCATTCTTCAAGCTCACTACTCTTCCATTCTGACGTGACATCATTTGCTGTGGTTTGGGGGTTCCGTGTCACGCACCGGAATCGTTGTCTTGTGCGTCACAGCACTTGTCTTCCGCCACATATTCTGGATCAGCTTACCCAGAAACTTTATGTGGGACAGTTTGGGTCCATGTAGCTGATTGTGAGGAAGCCTGTAGTTATCCTGGCCATTGTGTTATACTGGCTCAACAGTGATGTTGTTGCTGTGGGAAGCACCTAGTGTCGTTTAGGCTTAAGGATGCGTACAGTGATTTGGCTGATCAAATATAGCCAGTTGATGGCCATGGAAAGGCTATGTACTCTCTTTTGCTCTAATCCATTCAGTCAAAATTCATTGGTGTTCAAGACTGATAATCGCTTTTAGTCTTTTTACTCTGGCCTGGTGGTCACCGCGATCGTGGTCATGTGCGACCACCCTTGCCTTGTTCTGTCTGAACAAGTGCCCTCCGGTTAGTGTCACTGTCGAAAGCTGACTAACCTATTGGGTGTCCAAAGCCTACAGTCGTGCAGCTTGCATGAAAGCCGCCTGTCTATGCGCACATGCCAACAAAAAACATCGAGCCTTGGTCTAGTAAGCAGGCCGTGGCTGTGGGGAATTCTCAGGAACCTGGGACCCTGATTAAATTACCACACCAAAGCGCAAGTTGATAGCACTGAAAGGTTGCCAAATTCAGCCAGCAACCTCACTTACTTAACTGAAACAGGGTATCAGAAATATGTAGTCATCTCTAACATAATTTACTGTCTATTTCTTCCATTGCTTGAACAAGATAAAGGCTCTCTTCAATGTGACCAGCATCACCCAAGCCATCTAAAAGAGCAACAGGGCATCATGCGAATACCATTATTAGTAGCTACTGGACTTTGTAACGATATGAAGCCTAGGTTATGAGTATTAAATTTGACCGGAGCTGTGGTGTTCATTGCAATGCAAGCACATCAATCCCTCAGCATCTATATAGTATTGGTTGAAACAAAAACGAATAGATGGCTGCGACCGGTGTGTGGTATGAATTGCCCAGAGTTCTGCAACATTCTTCCTGCATCCATTACGAAAGCCCTTCGACCCTAAAAGACGGATACTTTTCACTTAAGAATTGTTTGACCACTCTTCAAGGGGGACGCATTCAACATCTTCACATAACTAAATGCAACACGTGGTTTTATGAAGCGCAGAAGAGTGCAAAAAGTTTAGCTACTTCAGTATACTGGAATCAGCATTGAAGAGACTATGTGTGCACTTTTCATGCCAGACTAGACAGCACGCTGTATGGACGGTTAAAAGTTGAACAAGTCTACGTTCCTTGAATAAAACATGCAATACTCGGACCCTTAAACCTAGCATGCACTCGAGTAGGCTGCGTCAGACCTAGAAAGAATGCACGATTCCTAAACTTGACTTCAAATCTGGTTTTCCACATGTCAGATTTACGTGCACGTATGGAGTTATCTGGACTATTATACCGTCTTCCTGTGGTTCAAAAGGAGGTACTTCGTAGAAGATGATGCATTTTTCTTGGCCCATATTCTAAAAAAGTTTAAATCTGATTTATCCAGCTAAGGGTTAACGACCAAGTTTTCACAAGCCTTTTCAATTTCCCAGTCATGCACTGCGTGTACAAAATGGCTAGAATTCGCATAGCAAGACGAAGCAATATGGGGTTTGCGACAAGATCTGTCACGAAGTACGTCTATTAGTATGACCCTCCCTCAGATCCCGTTAGCAAGATCGTCCGCGATTTATTGAGTGGAACTACCATTTTGAGCAACCTTTTAGTGTCCAACGGCAGCTCGATCGATGAAAGTTTCGCAAATCCTGGGCTACTCAGAAGTAACCATTTCATTTTTAACTACAATAGCTAAGTGTTAGGAAAAGTGATGCCAGTTTGCTATCCAAATAACATAGTACGGGGTATGTATGATATGAATTTAGTGTCCATACATGTTATATACGTACAGGAAATAAAAAAAACCCATGTACAGGTCCTCAATGGCGACACGGTTGTCGCTTCTCTGGGTAGACCGTCATCTCGTGAGGCGCAAACCAAACTTCTGAACTCTGGAAAGACTCTTTTGTCGTCTGTCAGGGACCAGATGTTGAGCACACCCTGGTCAAGCTATATCTCAGATGAGACTAAACAACGAAGCTCTCTGACCTGTCTGACCAGCAACCAGAATTCTGGGTTTTCCTGAACCGCCGTCGTTGTAGTGCGAAAACAATATTTCTTATGCAACGCAAACAGCATACCTATTCTGTGACTGTGTGTATTAGTTTATCTGTTCCTTTTCACGAGGTGTGATAGCGACTGAACGGGCCGTTGAACAATGTCCAAATGACTGTGATGTATATAGTCGTTGCTGCAGGACAGCCTTAAGGTGTAGTCATTCAGGAGTTTTCCTGTCAATAGCATGAGAAGATCCAAGAGACACAATCTGGCAAACTGTCCAACTGTATGACATTAATTCGTCCATGTTTTGTTTTTGTAGCACCATTTTGAAGACGTGGGTGCGGAAATGCAATGTGGTATAAAGTGCGTTCCGTAGTGTTTGTGTTGCATCGAATTTTTATCCCACATCTTTTCAAAAAACAGAACCTCGGTCCAACTATCCGCACATTCACATTCAAACAAATATTGACAGACCCATCCATATCCATCCATCTTCTGGCCGGACAGAAGCAAAACTGTCATTGTCAATGTGTAAATATCACTAATAGGTCAGTTCAGTTCACAAGTCTAACATCACCTTTTGTGGGATGATCAGCCTAATAGATCATCAGATATTTCGTCTAGCAATCCTGAGCTGGATCCAAGTATTCCATATTTGTCCTGATTTGATACTCCACAGACATGCCCCAGGCAACAAGTTAGACTGTACGAATCCAGGGCTAAGATCAGATCGATACCCGGATTGAGTTAGTGCTTTTGATTACATTTGGTGTCAGTTGAGTTGTTTACACCCCTGGTTCATGATTGCGGTAGAGTCCGTGACTGACCATTGCAAACGAATACGAGTTTATTGCCTCGTGGATTGACAAAAAGCTGAAATAATTCAGCGCTTAAATTAAACTTTAAACTTCTTTCCGCTCACATTCCAAAGATAGATAGCTTTTGAACCAAGCACTAAACTGAATACCCTTTGGCGTGCAACACGTGGTCATACTACAAGAAATGTTTAGTTTGGTGCGAACTAACAATAAATCAGGTAAACCATAACCTTGTGTTGCCTACGAAGCCGCATTATCGGTGCGTACATAAATTTCCAATGTCATTGGATTGCATGCGGCGTAAGTCGAGGTTTCGGACAGTCTGTAACGCCCCGCACACACACACACGCATGGTAAAAACATAATTTTACTATTTTACAGTTATTTTCTGGTTTTGTATCCGGTCAATCTTGCTGGGAACCAAAACGATTCGAGGGCCTAGTTTCGAAATCCAAGCAAACCCCAGAAGTCATTCTGTCACTTCGACCCTTCAAAATTGAGATATTGGTCACAAAATAATGAATCACCCGCACTTCGTATTTATGTAGAGTTAGTTTAATCACACGAAAGCGAACAGTAACAGACGATAGTACTGTAGACACAGAATCCTACAAAACTGGGTGCTGTCAATTTATGAGAGATTCAAGTGCATAGTGCTGACTGTACTAATTTATATTGAAGACTGCAAACTCATGTAATTTTGTTTTACCTCGTTGTTTGACTTTCACAGTAAAACAAATATAGTGCTTCTAAAAGATACTGCAAAGATGAGAACCATGGACTTTTACTACGTAGACAACCTTTACCTTTGTGGAAAAGCACACACTTGCGTGGCAGTTCTCACTTCAACACTTGTACTAACATACTGCACCCTGAGGTGTCATGGCAAACATGGACAGTTGGCCAAGCGGTGCAACTCAGATTTGACGAAGTATCTGCTAACTTTAGACGAACATGAGTAATTCAGGGCAGCTGCTTTGAACTTGGATTTTCATATGGGCGTATACCTACGGGAGCCAGTGAGATACGCATTCCCAACGGCGCCACTGAATGAGTGAATTCGACGCAGAGGGAGAGGTAAATAAATAATAATATAAAGAGATGGATACCGCTGTCACGCTTCCGTCCTAATGACGACGACGATCTGGAATGGAACAACAGTATGATTTATTATTGATGATCTGTCACTGGCACAAGTGTAAGACTTTTGGAGAAATTTACCATATTTACGCCCCATCGTTTCCCTGGCGTCGGATAGTCATGGTCATTTCTCAACAGACAGGGTACATTCTTGTTGGGCCCGGAGTAAATATGGAGTTAATTTCTTTGGAGTAGACAAGTAATAGTAGTAGCTTCGGTAGTAATTTGGTGCGTGATGTTCTAGCACCACTTTTACATTAAAGCACTTCATGAGCTTCGGTAGATGCTCACAAATCATACACGTGTTTATGTGCAGTTATCTTGTACACTTGCCACTATCACAACCTTATTTCGCGTCAAATGCATCAAAACTCGGATGTCCCTCACTGTTTTCGGTCCGCTTTTTCATTCTTCTTCTTAAAGGGTGAATCGTCCTGGAAGGATATAACTAGCAAAGTATAACCGAACCCCATCTAGTTATTAACAAGTAAACCAACTGCGTTGGATAATGATCATTGCTTTCTTCAAAAACACTGCACTTCACAGCAATCTAATTATTTTATGAAACCAGGTTGTTCTGGTTGTTCCCGGTTCTTGTTAAAAATGGTCACGTTTTTTCTCCTAGTGTATAAACTGGTTGGATAATATGTACTTCAGCGTGAGTTGCCGAATAGCACAGCATTTGTCAATGGGCACACACAAAGGTTGAAGTGGTTGCTCTTCGGACCCGCCTGCAGGTGGACACGAAGGCCACGAGTGTTCTACAATAACTACCAACCCCCGCTCCACACCATCGAACGAACCGTTTTATTGTTCGGTACTCATCGTTAGGCACTGACGTAAAATGTTCGTCTGGTACGATATTGCTCAAAATAACTACAAGTATATTTGTGTTTCCAACTAGACTGTTGAAATCTGTTCACTTGAATAAATATGTAACTGAAGCACACCAACGTTGGTAAGTGGTTTCGTGCAAATGTGATACCCGAATGGAAAGGGTTTGAAAGTAAGCCAGACCTAGAAGACATTGGATAAGATGGCGTAAAGCGACCTTCACCGACGTAGTATAAGCTGCTCTTAGGCGATCCACGTGAACGCAATTTTTGAACAGGTTGGCCAAACAATAGCCTTTCCGCGGTATATTGATAAACACTGTTTTATTCAACGAGCAATCCTCGTAAACACTTGAAGAGACCGCATTTTGTTATAGACTAGGTAATTATAGGGTTACTGATTCGTTTGTTCTATGTTGGACGCTAGAATTATGTTAGCCTGTTATCAAAAGCAAGGGAGAGAGGATGTAATTGCCCATTTTGGAAAGAAAAACAAAGAACGATAGCCACAAGGCACACTGACCTGTCGCTGTGAAGGGGTTCCTAGGGTTTCTACAAAAAATGATGGAAATTATAAATCAAAAGCCAAATAACCACTCATTATTACCAGGAACATTGTACAGCTCTTTTTACTCAGCATCTACGCTAGAACTCTTCAAATCCATGTGGAATTTAGGACTGGCCTGAAAATTCGTGTTCGTTTGAAGGGTGAATAACTGGTTCTAGCCCAGTGGTGTGCTCTGCCCGACTTAGCAGTGAAGTTGTGGATTGTGAAGCATCGGTTCCCCATTGATTACTTTCAAATAAGCACGAAGAAAAAATGAAGTCTTAACAGGATTTTTCCAGCTCATCTAATTTATCATCTCATGCGAATCTCCACTGTCATCAGTTCATTCAGTGAAAGCATAGACCAAGCTGCCAAACAGCAACGAACGGGATGGGCAGATGTGAACAATCAATATAGGGGATGCGACACGACAATGCTAAACAGTCAGTGAACGATGAAGGTCATCAGATCGACTGAAAGGTGTAGAGCTGCGCTAAATTAGGAAGTGGATATGGTCAAAGGAAGGTGGGAGGCAACAAGTTGTATGAAATGCTTAAAACATGACGACTTCGACACCAACACGGCTGAATGTGGCTCACCAGGACAAGCTAGCCAAAACCAGACACACAGCGCGGTTATAATGGCTTACTGATTTTGGGTGCATTCGACACGGAATCAGATGAACATAAGCTGGTAATATTTCAGCATGCAAATGGAGAAGACAATAGGTCTGTCACTAATGCTTGATAGTTATGCTTAGAGGTAGTAAAGACCCCAGGGGTACAACTGCTTTAATCACCAAATTCGAACAGCAATGCATGCCCGAGTAAATTGGAATTCTGAATGATTGAAGCTTTTCAGCCAATACCAGTTACCAGAGAAGAATACTGATCCGTACGTTCTGCCGCTGCAGTACCTCGATAGGGCCTGCAATTTTTGTGACTACAGACACGAAACCCACATCCGGGACGGTGTCATTCTGGGCCTTTGTGATGAAGGGATCATAAAAGCTTTTCAAATATCTTCAACTGTCGCTTAGCCAGTGCATCAATATATTCCGCAATGAAGATGCTGCTTAGTGTCGTCAGCGATTCCTTACTTATGAATGTGACTCAACGGAGCTAAACGCGGTCAAGATGAAGTATTGAAAAACTTGAAGTTCCTGCGGGTCTTCAGAGCTGCAAATAAAATAGCGGTATCTGGCGTGAGGCAAGCACGTCCCAAATGCGGTAGGTGAACTCACTTTGCACGTTAATGCTGCTCAACCGCCACTGAAGTTGTGGAGATGGAATCAGCGGAATGGGATACAACTGGTGAGGGGCAGTCGGTGGAAGGGAATCTATGCTAGCCTTCATGGTCAGCGCCAACAACTGTTGATTGCAGATGGAGTCAGGCGCCTCGATACAAATTTTCTCTGATCGCTGCACCCAAGAACTGTTTCTATTGTCCGTGGAAGCTAGCGGACTGCAAGGCAATCGGGAAAACAAGCCCTACTGTCGAAAACCCCAAGGTGGGACAACAACATACCACAGAATTCTTGGTGGCACACATTCTTGGTGTTTGGGGGACCAAAAATTGGAGTTTACCACAAGTTCTCGTCAAAAAGTTGTTTGCATATTGTTGCAGTACACTGGTTTTGAGAAACACCTCGTTTTTTCTGAGTAACTAGGTTGTTTACCGGGGAGCGTCATCTTGTCTGTCTCAGGGAGTGCATTTCCCGTAGCTTTCGCAGTAAGATGGTTCCATTAACGCTACGTGAAATGTTGCGGGTCACAATGAATCATCTGATAACGCTGGATATCCTAAAGCCAATCGATGGGCCGACAGGTAGCATTAGTCAGATAGCAACAGTTATGAAAAAACAGGCACACTGCAACACCACCTCCAGCCTTAGCAGCTGCATCGCGACTACCACAGACTCCCTACGCTAGATGACATACTTCTAAACCAGTGTCGGGCAAGGCTGTACATGGGGTTTGGCTAATCACTCGCTTTCTCGTAACTGAGACTCAATGGCTGCATCTCCAATTCCGACTGAATTTGACTAGTGAGGCATTCCAGATAAAACCGACCTAACTTCAAGGGACGATCTACATTGCTGACGAAGTACTAATATTCGAGAGATCACTTGAAGAACAAGCCGCCAACTCAGACTGCTATTTCAATCATTTGGAGCAACATATTCGACTGTCTCCAGTTAATGTGCACTAGCACATAGAGCCTGTTACTTTTCATGAACTTCTGCTAACATCAAATGGTTGGTGTGCATGTCCGGAGGAGGTCTGTGTAATTCACAGTATCCCCCTTGCCAATACTACCATAGTCTTCAGACTGAATGGTATGCTCAATTTTATCAGTTTTTTTCACCGAAATTAGCAAACGTGATACAGCCGAGTGGCTTCCGAACTCATAAGAATGCCTCATAAAGGAGGACGAGGAGCAGAAAAGGGCATTCCAACAGATAAAACAAGTGGTTACTGAATCGTCTATTTAGATTACTCTGATCCAACTCGACGTCTACTCATTAAGTGCGACAGTAGACAATCCGCTTTCGGAAAAGTTTTGCCAAAGTGAGGCAGGTCACATTCTTTAAAAAAACTGAACAAAGCTGCGTAAGGCTATCTTCTTCCTAGGGTGTTTCAAAATTTACTCGTTCTGCACAGAGACAGTGGTGACTAAGGCCAAAAAGCCTGTCCTTTCTGCCTTCAGAAAACCTCTAGGTGACCTTTGCAAAGGATGTTTATGAAGGCACAAAACTATGAGTACAAAAGCGTCTAGATACAAGGAGTTTAAACTTTTATAATTGATACTTTTGCAGGGTTTGTGGGCCAGGAGATAGAGAGATTCAGGATTTCTAACTAGTTAGCTATGTTGATACCAGTTCCTTCCCAGACAAGAAGTTTCAAGAAATTTAAACAGGCTACCGAATGAAAACTAGTGTTCAAGTGACAACACGGTGTGAATCACAGAGGCTTGGGCTGCTGTTCAAAGGTGATTGACTGTGCATACTGGATGAAATGCATTGTTTACATGTCGCACAGTCGAGCCACAGCCTTTACTTCTGATCAGGGATGAGGAACCATGTGAAAGATTACGTCACAAGATGCACCGTCCGTCAAACCATCGGTAAGAGAGTCAAGAAATAACCAAATTTGCTACGATAATTTCTGAGCCGTCCATGGAAACTGTTAGCAGCGGACCTCGAATGTAGCCAAAAGCAATACCTTTTATTGGCGGACTGTTAAGGCGTTTCCTAGTTTTTCAGCTAACCAACACACAGTCACATTGGTGACAAATATCCTACAATCTCATTTTGATGGATACCATATTCCCTATATTTCCTTTGTGGACAACGGGGGCCTCAACTTGTAAGCATGGAGTTTAAAGCCACTTGGGGTTAATGGTAGTTTCAACATCAGACCAACAGTCCCTATCATAACTAGTCCAGTGGCGAAGCAGTCAGCAGTGAATGCAGCTAAAGTTATTATCATACAGTGCCAAAACACAAAAGATGTTCCGATGTTCCAGCAACATTGTCAACAAGACAGTGCGGTACAGCGACTACACCGTCCTAGAGCGTGCAAATGGTATCCCAACATTGTCGGCTTGTCATGTCTTAAACCTTTCTGAGCGGAAAAGGTTATGAAGCAGCTAAACGAAGGAAAAATATGCCTGTAGTTCTTGTATGCTTGCCTTAAGAAAACACTGCCAAAACAGCACCCTGGAGAGGAACTTTTATTAGTCCCATCCTTCTCCAGTGGAGGGACGGTTGTGCTTGTCTGCTCAGCAATCGACATGACTGCTGTTGATCTATACACCCCAACAGCACGTCGACGGCCTTAGCGGATTTAGAATCCAAAGGCCCCCTTGCCTGCTCAAACATCTGAGTGATTGTCAGAGCTTAATGGTGACAGAAAACCACCTTCCACCATGTTCCTGCAACCGAACACACCGGCAGCCTGGAGCAATCTGTAACTACCTTGCTTGCTACCATAAGAGGCACGGTCAGCCGCATCAGCAGCCCATAATAGAGCTGGCTAGGTAGCTATAGAAGGCAAGTGCATAATTATGCACATCAGTAGCATGCGTCATAGTGGATAACCTCACTATCTTGTACTCAATCCAGAAGTAAGAGGCACGAGGAATATGCACGTTTCACGTCTGGAAATGAGCCAGGCGATCTACATAGTCCATTTTGCACAAGAAGGGTTCTGTTTTAAATACACTCACGTATATGTGTACATCAATACATAACACCGAGTTCCGTGGACCGGGCTGAATAAGGCCTCAGGATCGTGTGACATTCTAGTAGAATGACTCTTGGAATGTAGTGATCTTGGAGAATGCAATCTCAGAATATTGAAACTATTGCATTGCTCCAAAAAATAAAAATGCAGAACCCAATTTGACGGACATCAATTTTTCCCCAGTCTCTTCTAGTCACTGTAAAGCGGGGATTTACCGAAACTCCGAGCGAACGATAAACAAAGTTAAAACAAAGATAAAGCGGAGTCTGTGAGTGACAGTGCGGAGGCTGTCACGGTCTATTGTCCTGAGTTCCCAGTGGTAAGGTAAGAAGACCATGGACGTCCCAGTGCGCGCATGAAATCTTTGTGAATGCACAGTGTCGAGGTGCGTGAGCGAATTACAGTTACCTCAGCTGTGACCTGACAGTGATGTTGACTTGATCTTCGTAAATCGACAGGCCTTTGGGAGTGTTGCAAATACCGGTCTTAGAATTATTCACGCGACTCACATCAATCAGATAAACGAACAATACTATTGGGAAGGTGAATGAACCAAATAACTAATACAACTCTTCTTGACTGGTTTAAAGCCATTGCATTAGCTGTCATTTTCATACCATATCATGTTTCGTTGCACCCTAGAATAGGAGACATGGCCTAGTTCCACAATTGAAGAAATTATCTACCAAATGGGAGCATCACAATGGCGGTGCAGTTTGCCACTTGTGTGTATACAAAAGTCGACTGTCACACAAAATCAGTCAAGTCCTCTGGCAGCACGTACATCATCCGACTACAACACCGGCTTCTATGGTTGTGATTCGATTTATTTTATTGATGTCTTAAAGATAAACAGTCGTGAACACACGCCACAGCTACAATTTGCATTGAGGCTATAGAAGCTTGACAACAAAATGAAGTGACACGCCAAAAGGGATTGCTTGTTCAGTTCCCAATGTTTACTATTTTATTTTAACTGTATTTTGCTTATCATTTGTGACCGGCTAGCTAGCACAAAAATTACCCACTTGACGCACAGTTTAGGGAGCAGGCTTGTACATCAGTTTTGCTCAGATGGCGATTGACCGAGCACTACTTTTTATCACAGTAAAACCATACTACTCATCTTTGCACTAAATAGGGAGCCGGTTATCGTGGTGGTTTGGCCATCTGAGCTCAAGTTAATACGAAGCATCGTTCATTTTATAGTTTTAGCTTATTCGTCTAGATTGTTACAAAATGTCATAGCATATGGCGAAAATCTTAGGCGAACGTCTAATTTCCTGACTGAACCAACAAAATGGTTTGAGAGTTTCACAGTTCCGGAGAATCACCCGATTACCACAAACCCGATGTTCTATTTCCCGAGGGGCTGATCAGAATTATATATCGTCCTCAATGGTTCCAACTACAGTAACCTGTTTGCGTGTTGGGCTTCTGTTTTCCTCCGCAATCATTCCATGAAAATCAAACGGTTCAGCAACCATCAGTTTATTATTTTCCGCAGTAAAAAACTTAAACTCAATGTATTCAGTTGCTGGATGAGATTTCGAACATTTATTTTACGATTAGTATAAACTCGCCCTACGTGTGATAAGTAATGGAAGAGAACCGGACAAACAGACCATAGGAGTGCAGTCTACGAAAACTGGTAGGTGATTATCAGATGGTTGTGTATGTAAAAGCTTCATATGTTGTGCTTATAAATAAAGGCATAATTAGGGACAAGACTAGCTAACGTTTGAACTAAGAAAACGCCGACATGTCTAATTTTGTATTGTTTGATAAGTTCAAGATTTGCAACAGATCTGAGCTTGAAAATGAAGACTGGACAAGGACAGCACTCCAAAGGTTCTTTTGTTCTTCATGACTTAACAATTTTCTAAGAGGTGCCTCAGAGGTGCTGAATAGCGGATTCTAGCTCTTAAAAACTTCCTTTGTATGTGCGATCCCATAGTAGTGATGCCTCACCACACTTCAATATCTGGAGTATCAGCTTACCTCCTAACAACATCACATTCCTGGAATGCAAATAGGATTTTAGCTGAACAATGGACAGTCATTCTTGTGCAGGTTCAGAGGCGCTCTTTTCAAATCGCCTTCAGCACAGTATTACTTGGAGATATGTGCATTCCATTTCGTTGTATCAAGACACAAACCCACTCAATACGTGCGAGAATCATCCTGTCTCGTACTATACATAATGTATATTTGTCTGCACTTCCAAGTAAGAGCCATCAGTCTGCTTGAAGGTAGGCACAAGGCCGTCACTTGAGAGTGAATAATTCGTCATTTGACGGTGTTCAGAAATCCAGGTCAGAGGGGAACCGAATTAATGCTGCGCACCAAGAAAATATGAAACTCATTTATGACCACTTTTTAGATTTGGGATTGACCTGTCACTCTTCGGAGCACACTTCAACATGCTCTTGTTGTCGTGGCAAATAATAACAGGATTCACAGTAGTCAACAAAGAACACTGAGAACAAATTAAAAACAGATATCATCATCATCATCACCATCATCATCATCATCATCATCATCATCAACAGTATGACATGAGCCTCTTTGTCGCAAAACACGCTGTTGTTGTTGTAGTGCGCATTTGGACGAAGCATAGCCTGGTTATCGTCTGGTTTATTGAACGGACTAACCGTCAACTTGTTTTCCTTTTTATCTCATGCAATTACTTTGTCAAAATCTGGAGTAGGCTGAGTGACCGGATCTGCAACATCCAGTCACAATCTGAGCGAAACGCGCAAGAAATAGCCCCGTTTGGCACTAAGCACATACAGTCGTGCTGAGTGGCTGCTTTGTGAAATACTTCGTGTCGTATAAGAGTGAGAGAATAATAGGATTATATTCCATAATAAAAAGCTCAGAATTCTTATATAGATGCCTAGGTACTATACTGCCTGGGCGTAATTGCTCACCGGGTAAATTGGAACTCCTTTTCACTTGTGAATAGCATATTGTTAGAATGGTATGAGTTCACATTTGGTTATTAGAAGATTACCTTAATGTGTACCAACAGTTGGAAGTTTAAGGTTTGAGCTGCTGATGCAGTCATTTGAAAAGTTAAATCCCGACGGTTGTGGGGAATGGTTGGTCTCCGATACAGATGTCTTTCCCGACAGTAGCACGACCGCTGGACGCCGGTGTACGGTTGTGAAATTACTGGCATTTGCGTACAGCCGGATGTGCTATTGCATTGTGCATCTGTGGATCGGATGAAATTCGAGGCAATGAGATCGGTTGGCAAATTAAGAAAGGTCTGTTGAGGGGTATCAAGTGACGTAAGTATGATGGTGAAGCAATGAACAGTAGCATCGCATTTACTAGTGAGACGCGATATCGTTTGTCGATTGACATAAAGTTGAGTGAAATACGCACTACTACATAAAATCTTTCCACTGGGGTTACCATGGTCGACGTGATTCACTTGTGTTGGGTAAACAGGTGATACTTCTGCAGCATGAGTGTTTTTTATTCTTAAGAATAAGAGCAGACTAATCTCAACTGGTGCTCAACGACTGATGCGGCATTAGAGCGCCGCTAGATAGATTTGTTTACGTGGACAGTTGTACAAATTCTGGTGAACTGGATGAAGACGAGATTACCTCTCAATTCTGGAAGGTCAGAATAGCTTTTGCCATCCTTCGACAAGAGTGGCGCCGAAGTGACGTCAGTTTGTTTATCAGGGGTATAGTATACACCACGATTCATGCTGCTTCATGGATCAGAAATATGACCTGTGAGTGCAGAGAATATGTGAAAGTTGTCGGTATTTAACTACTGGTTCATTCAAAGCACTGGCCGGGTCTGATGAGAACATCAGCTTGGCAACCCTGAGGTACCCTAGATGGTTTGAGGAAAAAAGGACTCTTCCACGATGAATGAGTTACTCACGCTTCATAGGTTACACTCGTTTGGACATGTAGTTGGCATGCTAGAGGACCGTCTGCCTCGCACAGCGCTTTTCACCTGTGGTCTGATTTGCAAATAGCGAAAGGAGCTAATCGAAATAAGGAAAGAAAACAACTAAAACAACAGGTATCCAGGCGTCCAATCAAATCAAGCAGATGCATGTCACAACGCAACGTAAATAACTGAGGTACCAGTTGAGTAACCAGAAAACATTCTCAATTGACCAGTCACGGTAATAGAAAAAGATACTCCTAAAAAGTCATATAAACGCACGGAGGTAAGGAGTAGGAATCCATCCAACCGCGCATTTTCAATACCTCTTTGTTTGGTGACGGGGCGTGGAGAGCCAACTGCCAACCTTAGCGAACAGTTCAACGAGCACCTGATCGACAACCAACAAATTAGTCGCCTTTGAGCCGACTGGACAAGCGTGCGACATAACTCTTCCAGTCGTGAATGAGTCCAACCGTGCTCGGAAAACCCAGTTACGCTTTGATTGTAATCAGCGGGTTTGCTCGTTTGGCAGTTATGGCAAGTATTGACGAGTAAGCACCGGAACTCCGTTGAGGCTAGGTTGAAAAATTCGACCTGTGTTGAATGGCCCAACAGCCAAACATGTCAGAACAGGCGGTGTCAACTAGATAGTAACAGCTGAGGTATACCAGAAAGCTGCGACTGCGTGCATAACAAACAAAACAGCTTGTCCATAATCGTGGGCACACAGCGGGGGCCAAGCAGTCAGACTGCAACTGACATGAGACGTACTTTGGCAAACTGAGTTCCCTATGGCGCTTCTCGGTCTGGCATAAAACGACGTCTACCAACTGCTGGAATAGTTACGATCCAAACTATGGAATCCTGCTGTGTCTGTAAACAGGTTGTGCCATCATTACGCTTTCTGTGCACATCACTATGTATACCTAAGGAATGTGAACGGGCAGTTACCAAGGTTGAAAATAGGTCGCATCGCATGATTTTATCCGGTGTAACGGTCTTTCAGGTGATCGCATCCCATGTAAATACTGGATGCTACGCTATCATCCACTCCATAGGACATCTTAATTTTCATTAAAAATTATCAGAAGTTACTTACGATCCGAAACCAAACTAAGCCTGAAAATATAACCTCATCTTACACATTATCCGTGATTCGTAGGTAATTATTCTTCGCAAAAATGGCCTGAGAGGACGGGATGGCCGTCAGTGGAAGTGGTTGACCTTACTAACCAAAATGTGGGAAGAGCCACAGCTTCTTACTTGTTAGGATAAATGGTCAAGTTTTCTTTAGTAGAGTGTGAACCTTCAGGACAGTCTCTCACTGGTTTCAAAGCGGAAGACTTAGAAAAGTAGAAAGCAGGAATCAACCCTATACGTGTTCTTCATCCCCTTCTTAAACAACATAGTCCAGATAAATTCGTATAGATGTGCTTTACACATAAAAAGGTTGACCAAAAGTTGTTCCTTAGTTGTGCATCACAGTCCAGGCCTCCGTTTGTATCCCAGGTTTGTAGGCTTGACCCGGGATAATAAAGTGGAAATCACTTTTTTTGGTTAGAACACAGAATAACCTTACCATTGAGGTTGTATCTACTTCGCTTTTATGACAGCCAAATTCGGCGCTTGTTACATAGTCACTGTATCATAGTCATATCATAGTTACATAGTCACTGTATTGTCTTGAGCCACTTCTGATCTGTGAAAATTCGCTGTTTTGTGTCCTGTGTTAATGCATCAGTTCCTTATGTTCATCGCCTGTTAACAAAACTGGTTTCGTTCCAACTCTCAGAGTATGTGAAGAAATGAGTGTATAGCGGTGAAAAATTTGTCCTAGTCATAGAAGTGAGGTTATAAACAGTTTTCATCAGTTCCATCTGCACCTCTATAGAATCCCTTGATGGGCGACTTTAATGTAGCTTTGAGGACCGGCAAGAGTTCAATCGGTTCATAAATTTACGGAGAGGAGCCGAGTGACTGTAACAACTGTGTGCTGCCAAAAAGACTGATGCAACAATGATCGAACTTTTAGAGGAAAAGTTGGAAGTACCAACGTCTTTGGTCTGACGCTTAACCTAGTGTATTCGCGTACACATCATCGTTGATTAGTTGTCCGAAGCTCAACCGGAGAAATGTCAGGTAACACCGACATTGCCTAGATATCTGAGTGTCATACGGAAAAGTGTCAAAGCTAATATGAGGTACACAGTGGTGATACTCCCTTCCTTATCGGAGTTCCTTGAGAATACAAGAGAAAAATCCCTCTGATTTCATGAAAGGCGAACAAAGGGACCGAAATTCTACCTATCTATTCAAAAGCCAGGCGAGTGAAATACTCTACAGAGATTGGCTTTTAGGTAAAGTGACTATGAATTGAGTAATTGGGTATACAAACAATCTCCTGTGGGGGAAGCATACTTTATTTGACCGCAGAGGCACAAGAAAACCCTAACAACGAGGTATAAAAACTGCAGTCCTCATTTACTTCCTTGCACTCCTGTCCAAATTGTAGTGGGATATTCGTCACCTGAGTTAATGGCAGTAAACTTATCCGAAAATTTCACGTAATCCCTCACTCGTTTTGGTATCGTATTAGTTTAGAAGACAAAGCAGCTATTTTTGAAAAAGGCTAATCTTAATTAATTTGCAGAAGTTGTAGGTCCCAAAGATTCTGTATTTTTGCGACTAGGTGGTGGAAGTGTTATGAGTCAATCGCCCATTCTTCAGGCTGAACGTCCACACAACTTTAAAACCAAGCTGCCGGCAACTTCACTTGTATGTACAATGCATATGAATGGTTCGGTTTACCGTGCGCGCCAAAATTCATCACGAATTTACCTAAATTTCAACGATTTCCAGTACTAGTCTGAAGAGGCTTGGAGGTTTCGAAGTATGTGATAACCCAATCCAAGGCCATTTGAATTCACATTTACTGCATACACATGTGAGGCCCACGACCTATCGGAAAAACTCCCAATGAATCACTTACCCAGAGCCCACTACTCCCGCTTTACCGGTATCATTTGTGAAAAAAATCCAAGCTCATGTGTTGCTCATTATCGAATACTTCACGAGGACCGCAAAGGTATCACAAACATAGGCGCAATTTTTAGACCACGCAACAACAGCTTTCTTTTTAGGCAGGGTGGCGCTTTAATTTTTGCTGAAGATTGATCAAGTTTTATTGAGGAAAATATTCGGAGAAAATTTCCCCAATGTAGTATTGCACGGAAAAATGTCCATGTTGGCTTTATAGTGTAAATACTTGAAGGAGTTGCGCCACGGTGGATTCACTCTATTCCACACTGGGATTTTCCTAGGTATGTTGTATCTAAAAAGTCAGCATGATTTTTAGTGAGATATTTTTGACACTGGTTCATTGTGTCCAACATCTCGAGCGTCACAAACAAGCAATAAGTAGATAGCTTGAGGGGGTTAAACCTCGCAGATGTTCCATGAAAGTATTGGTTGGGAATATTGCGTGCTGCTGCGACAAATACAATTGATTTGCATTTTCGTGCAACGTTGTTTCCTATGTATCAGAAGCGTAATGACTAACGCACGCGATCTGAAGGAGGCGAAACAAGCAGCCGCAGCAGCATTCGTTTTATGCGCCATTGATGAAATATCACTAAAATACAATGGGACAGCTGATCAGATTTATAGATGGGCGAACTTCGAAAAGATGGTGAATGTTAATTCGTTCAGCTTTGGCAAAGAATTATCAGAACTAACGTCTTGCAACCCGTGAGTAAGCCCCTGCAGACAGTCGGTCTCAATAAATGTGCGTGTGATTTTCAACTCAATACTTTACCGCAATATTAAGCCAAATAAATTATCCCCACAATTATTCACGGATTATCGATTTCTTCCAAACTGCACCTAGGAATATGACGGTAGTTTGGTCCGCTTAAGAGTGGCTCCTATATACACTATAGAGTGCATGTATTAAAAAATAACGGAGATTTGAGTCTTCACATTCTTCTACCTTCCCCCCGAGGCAACTATCAGCAAAAAATTCTGAAAGTTGTTAACTTCATTGGTCTGAATCCACGTGAATTAAGGTCGGAAGAATTTAGTTATGAGCAGCCAATTTTATTCACTCTGACCCATTCGAAAGAATTATTATTAAGTAGTTGCAGGATTCCCTCATTGTAAAAACAACTGGCCACGTCACGAATAGGGCGAATCCGAATAGTATATGGTTCTGGTTATGCTTCCAGCTATACAATATCCGAAAACAAAGAAATTTTGCATTCCAAAATGAGCATTGCCTGTATTTAATGACTAGATTATCTAATTATCGCATGAGGGTTCTGTTTTCGTGGGTTCTGTGCTGAGTTCATACTCAGTGACCACGAATTGTCCAACCACAAGCAGTGCATTCCATGAGTTTTTCTCATTGTTCATAGCATTAAAACCAAATTTCCACAAGATGAGTTTTGTTGGATACAATTAACTGAACAATTCTGCACAACATTTGAGTCCCAAAATCTTTATTACGGGTTTGCAACAACCAGACACTTGGATAATCGTGCCGACCTGAACAGTTTACTCCGGAGTAGGAGGTTCTGCTGATTTCTAACCAGTAAATCCAGTATGAATTTGGAGAAGTAAGATCATGGGGTAAAAAACCAAACGCATATTGAGGGTCATTATTTGGCTCACGCCCGACGGTGCTATATTCATCACTAAGATGCATGATTGGCAATCCATCAATTTCTTTGAGTTACAGTTTGAAATCTGGCTTTCTCAGTAAACTATCGCATGATGGTAAATCAGAGGTCTTCTATAAATGGTTTAATGGTTTTAGTGCTTCGACTGGTGGCGTAAACTCAGCGAGAAACACAAGATTTATCAGTGCTCGGAGAGTCAGTAGAGTCACATGAAAATTTCGCTGTGAACTAGTGCAAATAATCTCTTATTATGTCATCGCCTTGCGACCTGTAGAACTTGAATACGGTACTGCCGTGAATGTCTGATTTCGCTCAGGTGTTCACGAGTCCGGTTGTTATAAAGGTCCACTAACTTTTGCTTACTCATCATAAATCTTTTACTGACAGAATTTTTGATATCAGGAAGATAGCTGTTCACGACTATTCCCCAAAATACCTAGTTTTCAAAACAGCCTAAAGTTTTTTCCGTCCAAGATCTCTGGTTGTGCAGCGTATTCTTCAACAGCCCTTACGACAGGTTGGGAATGCAGTCAGTTCTCGTGTTTCTTCCAAACTGAATGGGGCTGCTGGCTGTGTAGCATGCTGACTGAAATCTTACGTACCCTTTGAATCCCGGGATTTATGCTCTGGAAAAAATGCGCATAATGTTGCATGAATTGCCCATGAATTCGATTGAGAACTCCAACTGTATATTGATATGCAATGTACGTCCCCGTAGACGTGAGCTGTATAGCGGCACGAATCGCACGGTTCCTCCTCTAAATGGCGCATGCAGCATAATCAAGATGATGGTTCTCTCTTTTTGGCGATTCAAAATCCGTTGACCAGGATGCCAGTATTTTGATTCTTGAAGGAATATTGGAATTCTGCTAATGCAAGCGCAATACATTTTGTATCTACTTTCGAAAGAATTTATAACCCAAACTCAACCGCCTGATAGAAGATAAGCTCGTGGAAAACTTGAAAAAAAATCAAACTCTCAGATTATAGACATGGAACTCGTTATACTACTACGTTAAGACGGCTCACCAATCATAACTGTGGTCGAACGTAAGGAAGATGTTTTTTGGCTGGAAATGATCTTAAAATGGGCAAGCAGCCTGGAGAATGTTGCTGGTCGGCTTTATCTCTTCCCGGATTTTACGGCGCTAAGCGGAAAAATGTGGTCATCTAAAAGATGAAGAGTATGAGGAAAATGATACCGGATTTTGCCCGCGTAACTTTGCTATTTACTTCCGTTTGTTGTTCTGCACTTAAAACAAGCTTCAGAGAAATGTTAGAAGAGGTATTTTTCTTGAGACAATTCACATAGCTCTCTGATCACTGATCAGTCCGGTGAATAATTCATACGTCGGAGAAGTGAATTCATCGCATTCTTTCGCAGGTTTGCCGACCCGAGAAGATTCATGAGTGTTGTACCTTCTGCTTCGAAATTTACGCTATTGGTGGAAATGTTTCGTTGTCGCTTGTCGATTATTAACCGGAGAGTAGGCGGTATATTTTCAGCTATTCCACGAAGGCTGTGTTCTCATAAATTATCCTGTTCGGTGGTGTCATTCTATTTTGAATTGGAAGACACATTAGTTGTATACACAACCATCCCAATATGAAACATCCCACACTCAGGAAGTCCAGCTATCCCTCTTACGATTTTCATCATAAACATTTTCAATCTCGTATGTATTTTTCAGACCAGGAAAAAAGCACTAGCGGTAGCTCTGTCGTACTGATCTGCTACCTAATAATCGACTTCTGTGTCTCCCTATATCAGCAAATGATGTGCCTATGAAATTCAGTAGCTTGTACAGTCGGGATGAATGCAACAGTACAAGGGTGCACCATCTACATTGGTGGTTTAGGTAGATGACTCTAGGTTTGCAGTGATACATGGAACTTGGTACTCATGTGTTAGCCTTTGTTTGGTGACTGCTGGGATATTTGTTGTAGTGATATCTATCCGACAAGTGCCCAAACCTGGGAGGAACCCCGTGAAAAAAGAATCCACGCAACAAATCGCACTCGATTTAAGTTAAATCCAGCTTCCGTTTGCCATAGTTGAGGAGATGTTTTGAGTAAACTTCAAGTACAATGTGGATGGTTCATTGTCTCTCGAATGGTACAGTAGAACATGCTCTTTCTTTACTTATTATCTGCACATTGTTCCGACTGATCTTCTGCCTCTCGATCTTCGTGCACAGAAACCAGCGATAAGTGATCTTGTCTTCTACTTAGAAGCTGCAATTCGTGCAATCTGGTCGATTGCCTCTGCATAGTTTGTCCCTCTTAGTGTCCCATGCAGTTGTTCGATTGGAATTTGCCCATAACATAGTTCTTCTTCACGTCTCAATGTCTTTCCATAGCTTTGGAAGTGTCCCTAGCATATCATTAGTTTAGTGTGCTGTTGTTATTTCGTGTTGTCTGGGCAGTTTTGTGGGCATTTCAGAAAAATTCCTGACAAATGGAAAGGTAATCCCCCGGCTTTCCTGTGTTGTGGCCGAAGTAGTCTAGTTTCGCGTCCCGAAAGGCATCCAAATGAAAATCTGTCGTACAAACATTCGTCTATGAATGCTTTCTGAGGGCATCTTTTCTTTTTTGGATTCCGCAGCGTTTCGGTGGGTATTGGATCTCTTGAATAATGTTCTGTGCAGCTATGTTTACCTTATCTTAAGTGGTTGCTGTGTTGGTTCGGGAATTGATTTTTTTCTCCTGTCCTTCGTATTTGTCCATACGTCAATCTTGTAATGAGGATATCCAAGAACACAAACCTGTTTTCTTCGTCTGCTTTCGGAACAAATCGGACCACCGATGATGTTGCGAATTGGGGGCGTTAGCTGATATAATTGGTGTAAATAGAGGGCTGTCAGTGCACCTTTAATTGGGGAGATTGGGAGGGGAGCTATACAATGAAGGTAACAGCTTAAATGCATGAATTCTATTGAGAGCGCGACTGGGAAATGTATGACACTATCTCTAACCATTGGTATCCCCATCTCGGGGTCCCAATTCAGGGATAAGTCAAGGACCAGCGCAACAGAGTTCCATGGTAATGGTTTTCAAACTTCACTGTCAAGTCATTGTATGACCTCTTGTTGCCCGTTCCCACCCTTCGCGTGGTTGTGCGAAAAAGATTCTTTGGGGAAGTCAGTGAACTAGCACACGCAGCACGTGGCCAAACCAGGGCAACCTAAGTGGTGTGATCAGTTCATCTGTCGAGAATGAGTTATTTCTTCCGAATACCGTTCGACGTATTTCAGCATTGCTGGCCCGGTGTTCCCACCAGATTCGGCAATGCTCCGAAGACATCGACGGTCAAACACTGAGAGGCTTTTGGCGTCCTCGGCGCGCAGCGGCCAGGTTTCTGATCCGTATAACAATATGGAGCGCGCCACAGAATTATAAACTAGACCCTTAATGGATAAGCCGATGTCACGCCTAAGCTACAGGCGACATAAAAGCTGTTTTGGCCTTTACAATCCGGTTGGATATAGCATCTTTCGCGAGACCACCGGGACCGATACAGCTGCCCAAGTAAACAAATTTATCTACTATCTAAATCGGCTCATCTGCATGTATTAGCTAAGAGTTCGATCACACCCAGTCTTGCAGTGGCACTTTACAGTTTTCAGGTTTGAAGCGCATGCCAAACCCTGGGCGGAATTATTTAGGTTATTTAATATTGTTTGCATTAGCATGACGTCAGATCGTCGTCATCGTACTCGATATCTGTGAGCGAACGCCCCGGGAGCACTTCGATCTACAGGCATAAGAGGCTGGTAGTAAATCTTCCATAATCGTATCAACGACGAAGTTGAAGAGGAAACGTGAAGGGGTACAGCATTGCCTGACAAAAGTTAAGGTAGTGAACTCAGAAGAGAGCTTCCCGTAAGCCTTCAGGCGTCCGCGGGAGAAGGCATAAAGCACCTAAGTGAGGGTCAAGAATTTGTGGGGGACACCTTTGCTGCACAGACACTGCAATAGTGCCTGACAGCCTACAGAATTAAAGGAAGCTTTTAAGTCAAGGAGGACAACCATTGTTGGTCGCTGGAAGCAGGATCGCTATTCCAGAATCTGGCAAAAGGTGAAAATATGGCCGATGCATCCTGTTGCAGGACGGAACCAAACTTAGTTTTCACGGATCTGTTTCTACCTGGTTTCAGTCAATCTTCAAAGGATAAGAGCAGAGAGCACCTTCGATGCCACTGCATCCGCGTACCCTTTTTGAAGATAGGAACAACCGTCGACATGCCTCATTCTACAGGTACTTTCTCTTCACTCTATATTGAGCCAATCAGCTTTGTTAGATAAGTCATCAGGGATTACGCACCTTCTTTGAAGAGGGCTGGGTAGAGGCCACCCCGTCCTTGTGCTTTCTCATGTTTCAGCACGGATAGTTCGAACTTTATTTATTCTTCCAATGGATGAATAAGGTTTATATTCCATTTGCCTATATGCACTGTCTTCAGAGGCTCTGTTGCAGGAGGTCATCTAAAGTATTCTTCGAAACGTTTGGCCCATCTTCCCAGTCGACATTTGGGGAGTGAAGTATTGAGCCACCGTTTTCACTTATCGCTTCACTGCGCGATGTTTTTCTCGGGCCAGTCGGTCGTGTCAGTTGATTTAGCGCGGCTGTATCCGATAGCAAAAGCCTTCTCCATCTCTCAAGCTCCCGATGTCCACCAAGGCTCTCTGTCTTTCCTTAGGATCTTCACTATTTGGCGTTTGAGGGATTTGGGGGCGCTGTTGTACTCGTTGTCTGCTTGTACGGATTTTCTGCAGTCAGTCAGGACTAGGAATCGCGACAATACTTAATTTTCATTTGATGTGTCGGAGAAATTGGACAAGCAGCCGCTTGCATAGCTCCTTTCACATTTTGCCGTGCTTCATCCACGTGCTCGCTACCAGTACAGTTTTGGTTTGCTGCAGACTGTTGCTGAACTAGCTCAGATCGTACTGTTGAGCTATGTCAGGTTTTCGAGAATGGACTGGATTACTCACTTGCGATTGCCTGAAGTGAAACAGACAGTCAAGCGTGGTCGCATTATTGCTTGATCTGAATCAAGTTGTGTGCCCCAGAAGGAACGGCGGTTTTGAATTGTAGCTCTTAACCGGTGGCTGATGACCACGTGATCCAGCTGGATCCAAGGTGGATCATGATCAGAACACAACTGGAGGAGTTACTCTCCGCTGTCTGTACGACGAGCGTCGATACTGAATGGACCGCCCAGCTGTGATTCCAAGGAGCTCAGACGACCGACTTGGACATTCATATCGCCCGCAGACATCACAATGCCGGTACTTCTTGCTTGACGAATGAGCCCGAATAACTCTCATGATGGCTCAGTGGTTAGAGCGCAAATTTATTGACCGGAAGTTCCGTGATTCGAACCCGGCCTCTGCATCTCGACTTATCCTGCCTGGAGTTGGGTAACCTGGAAGTATCCCAGCCCTCGTGCTTCCTGTGGGTGACATGACAGCTAGGTACCGAAAAAGTGCTTGAAAAATTTTTTCAGCCTCAGGACTGCGGTCCGTTGGGGCTTAAGCTGACCCTACAATCAGGCAAAACGTTTTACGTCGAGAGGCACTGAGCCTGATTGAACTGGATAACCGGACGGCGCAAAGACGACTGTTCATTGGGATCTAATCCAGCAAAGCGCGTTCAGATTTTGGGCTGAGTGCAACTACCACGCCACACATTCCACTAGTCATCGCTTCTGGACCACGGGACACGCAGACAAAGAGAGAGCGAAATGTGAAAGAGCTGATTTCGTCCTCGGCGTTTTCAGATGCATAGCCACGCTTGGGTCTTGTGTGCTTGTTTCGGAGACACGGCATACATCAATTTTAAGGGAGTATAAGGCTTCAGCGAACTTTGCCTGTGTGCTAATTTGACATAGAGTATGGACGTTAAAAGCTGCTGTGTAGAACGGGTATCGTGGAATTAGCAAGGATTTATGTTGTTTGTTGTTAGTAGGCAGAGGGGCACATAAGCCCCATCGGTCAGATAAAAGACAGTCAAATGACCCAGCAAAGTTAGCTTGTGTGGTGGGAAGGGGTCGGGGAGGGACATTGTTGGACAAAGAACTTGCCCAGAACGAGGAACAGGGCTTGGCTGAGTACTAAACCTTGAGCCTTCGATCCATACGTCTGACCCACAAGGCAATCAGAGGACGTAGGGTTTCGTTCGGAGACGATGATGCAGTAGTCTGACCCGCTCGGCTGCAGGGTTTGATCCAACCAGAGGATTCAGTAAATAAGGCATTACTGTCTCATTCCTGATGCGGCTGCGCGCAGCAGATGCCTCTTCGGTGGCATCAGACTCTGGTTTTAAAAGTATTTCGATCGTATTGAATAACTAGCTGGTGGTCACGGTCATTCTTTGGGCGATAAGAGCGCGTGGTCTTTAGGATCAACCTTTTCTAACCCGTCCTTCCTCGTGAAAAAGCAGTAGCGCTGCTTCAATAAATGTGGACGCCTGGGGGAACTACCCAGCCGCCTTCAAACTGGCATCGTAGAGGACAGTACGACTTTACCTCCAGACTGCCTCGCTGCACGATTACCGTAGTATGAGGTTTCCCTGCTCTTAGTCTGACTTCTCCCCTTTGGACTTCCTGGCATGGTTACACCTTGTTGAGCGAAGTTCCAATCACTGTAGCCGGCGGGATCACTGCAGCACTCAAGCCCTACTACCACATCAAGTTGACAGCTTTAGGTTGGTTCATAGCTTCACCTGTAATTGGATTGCCTACGTACAAGATAACTCTCTCTCTCTCTCTCTGAGTGTGTCCATTTCCAATATGAACATAAAGGAACCGATTAGTTACAATTATAAGTACTTTTCAGCCGTATCCAGAGGTGCTGAGCATGACAGATGCAGGGAAATTTCTTAGACATATTTAGACAAAATGTAATGAACTTTCACTATGCAAACAATCCGTTTTTCGAATGAAATGCACGTCATGTATCATGTACGCCAAAATTAAACAAGGCTCAGTGAATACGCATCATTTCGTAAATTTTAACGCTTTTCTGATGTAGTAAAAATGATTTTATATACAGCCTTGACAAGAACCTGGAGCGGATCTTAATTATTCTTTCTAGATATTCCTGGTCAGTCGCAATGACTAGATCATCTGTGGAAATTTGATGTCCGTGAGACAGATGCACCTTAAATGGGCCATGTACCGACAAGTCGTTCGCTTCTGAAAGTGCATCCAAGGCGCCATGTTGGTGAATCACGTCCTAATCATTGTCTGCAAATATTTGTGCAATCGGTTAGCTAAAGTTGTAGACCACCGTACCCCGTACCTCAATTAGCTGGAGAACTCTACAAGACGGGTAAATGAAACTGTCTACAGTTCATTTTGCTCCCCGACAGCTTTTCGCAACATTTATTACGCGCGACCAAAGCAAATTCATCTGTATGCCTCTTTTTCGTATTCAGTAATGGTCTGCTATCAGTGAGTATACGACGTACTCTGCATAGGTGATTTTCCATGTCGAACGATCCAACTCATTGCGAATTTCTAAATCGGTCCAGTCAAAATGGTTTATAAAGTTTGTAGTCGTATGGGAAACCCAACTAACCATCCGATATAGAAACAAAAGTCCAACGACTAGCGTTTTCCGCACTCAGACTGCAGGTGTTATACGAATCACAAAAACGTATGGTGAGATTCACAATCCCGTGCAGCCTTCCAAACCTGTAGTGGATCGTCGAAGTGTTTCCAGAAAACATATATGTAGTGTGTTCCACTATGATATTTGAAAAATCATCGCATCCATAAGCGCAAACCTCCGTGCGGAATAATCGCATCTTCGATGTCACTGAGGTGCGTTGAAACCACCCACCTTGATTATAAAAGCGAGTTCGGCGCACAATCAGATTTTAGCATAATCTAAAAATGACGACTGAACTTGGTTATGAAATTAATGGTCAACCACAAAGAGTAACAGTAACTAATTTATCCACACGTTTTGAAGAATTGGAAATGCTTACGTTTTATAAATGCGTCCTGACAGAAGTAGAGTTTTCTGCATACTTTGGACCACGAGGACAAAATGCAAGCCTTCATCAGTTAGACGCTACTTTGTGCCAGACACAAGACGTTTGAATAGAGAGACCAAAACTGCTAAATCCTGGTGGTCTCTCTTCGGACAATGTGAAAATACCCGAGAAAGACAATTTGGCAAAAATATGACTAACCTTCTAAGTTTTTTACTGTTACCTTCTTTAATAGCCAAAGATTTTATGATTTCATAGTTCCATAACACTTCATGAATCTCAACACCGCCAATTTTGAGTATGTTGTAAGTCATGTCGGTTCACAGCTACGATATTGACTGTCAAATCACATACCCACATTTTCGTGCAGGCTATTCAAAAGCTCACAGGTAGATTCTGCTACCATAACCCAGTTAGGTCATAGATACTTTCTGGAACGTAAGACCCTCCTGTGGTTTGCTGATGCAGAGCTGGACGTTAAAAACTGCGTAATTTAAAGTAACTCCTGCAAAATGTCGTTCACAGAACTGGATCCAAGGATCTCGGCGTGTCCATCTAATCCCGTAAGTGGAAAATTTATTTTCCATCATATACTTTCTGCGCATGAAACAATAAAATAACAAACGTGTTCTGACCTTTTCAGAAAAAAACAGTTTTGTTTCAGTTGGGACAAAAACAGATGGGGAATTTCGAACTGATCAAAGATTCTGACCATACACACACATGTGGCATGTAAAATAATTGTTATTCGAAAATATACAGGCATGCACGCAAGCACATATGGCGACTGTCCTTTTTCTGGATGAACTAGCTGCTTGATAGCATCACTAGGTATTTGGAGAAGTACAGATGACAGAATGAACCGAAATCAAAAACGTGGACACACTCCACACTCCTGTCTACTGATTCAAACAGTTTCCGTGTTGTTGCTGTGCGCTTAATTTCAATATGAACTATATTTTGGCATACAAAATAATCTTTCAAGCAGTTGTCGCAATTAATTTTAACCGCACCTTAATTAATCCATGAGGGGATCAGATGTATATGAACTCACTTCCTTCTAAACGAGGTAGGACGCCCAATATTCAGTCACATTACGTCACTTTCAAGCTTCTTCCAGGAGATCGGAGCAACGTGCGCACCGTGCATTTGACGAGTGAAAATGACGTCATTCGTCAAACACGATGGCATTTCCCAGTTCGATTATTTGATGCAGACGTTCAGTGTGTTTACACACACTGAATGAGTCCGGTAGCACGCCGAACTGAGGGAACTACTCTCTGTTCTCGTGTTTATGGCATTTCATTCGGCAAATTGCTGTGCGGTCCAAAGAGACTAGAGTAAAGACCATGTATTTGACATCTACAAACATTTTTCATGCTATAATCTCACGGAACCAATTACCCTGGATGAAATGGCCCTTATTTGTGTCGTCTTGGAAAAAGCTGGTACAATACAGGGTCAAACAGAGGTCGAAAGAATAACTGCAAGTTTTCCACGTGAGCTTAACTTCAGCTGTTCAAACTCTACCCAAATACTAGTTACCTTGCATCCCACAGGGCTTTGCTCTTCAGGAGCAGTTGGATAAGTGGATGCCTGCCTATAGCTCCCACAGTTCCTAATTCATCCAAGTTGTCCCCAGTGTGGACTTATACATGTATATTTTCATTGCAGGCTGTCTTTACTCCACCGACCCCATTAGGTTTGGTTTCGATAGCTGGCTCCACCGCCAGATATTCCATCGCACTTGCAACGCTTCTATGCTTTCCATGATGTTCCATGACGACGTAGCTTTTGAAGTCACCTGCATGTTAGCTCATACGGAAGAAGTTTTAAAGTTGCATCAGGATCACGAGTCACGTTGGAGAAAATGTCTGTGGACTGTTGAGGGAAACTACCCAACAGGTTGCTGAAAACTCTTCGACAGCAACCTTGTGAATAGTTTCTTTCAAAAAAATGTATTGCGATATTTTGAATGTCGTACCACCTGAAACACCAGATGGTCTGTCTACAGCACATTTAGTTGAAGGATGTCATAAACTCAAGGTTCAGCTGGGATTTATTAGGGTTTACCATTACAGCTAAACTGGTGTGCCCACGAGTATGTTTCGTCTCTGATATCGCTTCATTGGAGAAAAGGTTCACATTGACGGCTCTGTTGGATTCTCCTAGGATATTTATTCACTTGTTAGTTATGCCCAGAACCAGAGCTGAACAAATAGGTAACAAATAGGTTATTCATTTACCAAATTGCGAATGGTTACACTATTGCCAAAAAATACACTCATTGGCGAAATAATTCGGTTTTATCTTAGTCAAATCTCTCGTTTATTTTATCCTTCGAGTGAGTACACTGCATACAAATCGCTTCGTGTTTCAGTTGGTACGATATTCGAGATTTTTCAGTACATTTTTTGACGAAACACGGCACATATGGTTATGAAAACTTCTTAGCGGCTGACGACCGGCTTCGCCCTGTTTGGGGCGCACCAGGTAGGCGCACTCCCTGAGTTTTCTCCAATTATCTGAAGAGAACCGATTTGGGCATCATAAAACCACACTAGTGAAACTTCACTGGTGGGTGTCGAATGGACTTTGTTCGACAGCCAAGTGTAAAACTGGTTTGGTCCCTTCTAGAATGGGTCACTGTAGTCCCATAGGCGTTCGCGAACGAAGGGAAACCTACTCTGACGGTCTGAATCTGAATCATCACGATCCATGAATGGAGTCTGTTCGGCTATTCGAGGACCTTTTCAAGCAAGCTTCTGGTTACTGTAAATCCAACTGTATGTTCCCGTCTCTGCTCTGTGCTCTAAATGGGAGTTCACCCGATTGCAGCTTTGAAGAGCTTTTCTTGATCTGTCAATTCGAGAATCACAGTGCTGACACCACATTATCCAAATATCTTAACGACACTTTTTGCTTTTCGTTACTTGGTAAAATCCTGACTTTTCAGACTCCAGATATAAGTTGTCAAAAAATGCTGCGTCATACACGAACTACTTTTGCGTTTACTCAGCACATTTTAATATATCCGGGGTGAGGATCAGAACTGACTCGAAGTAACCCATATCGTGCGTTCGGCGTCCCCGGCTGAGCAGCAGCGCTATGGGTAGTAGGTTTTCTGAGAGATCTGTGATATTCCAAGCACCAAGCTGTCCGTTTATTTTTTCAGTCGTGCTGGGCAGCCTAGTCCGGGGAAGCAGAGAGTAAGATATGGACGACTCTGGTAACTACGTAGGGAGCCGCAGAGTACCCTTGGTGCTTAGAAGTATGCCGACCGTATCACGTACTACAACGTCGGTCGACTCCACAGAGTGTGCAGCCTTTGGACCGACCATTTTTAATTCATTCTCCTCGTGGCAAGGCGACATCACTGCTCACATGAATATGGAAATGTTTGTTGCCTTGGAGGAAACAGTGATGGGCTTCACAATGCACCAATGTACTCCGGACCGCCTCAAAACACGGGCATTCACCTTGCGAGTGCTCCATGAACTTCATCACTCTGTTCAACATTCAAATTTTGGTAATTCTGAAACCAGAAGGAAAAGAGGTTCTTCTCAGAATTATTACAACAAGATAGCTCAAGCACCACAACTACTAGGCAGCAGCTTTAGGTTTAAACTCAGCTAATCAGAAGGTAATATTACGCAGTTTTTTACCCTTTCAGCAAATGAAATGCCCCACGCAGAACGTTATGTACCGATGAAAAATTGACTTGACTCATGAGTGTTACGATTAGGAGTGTGATGAGCCCGACCTACTCACTATAAAATACACTTAGGACTTTGATCCTCATATTGAGCTTCGCTGTACTGCCTCCCCCGTAGTTAATAGGTGCTACTACAACGCTCGCACCTAGCGGAATGAATGCCCCTTTCAATCCAGAAATAAAAACTAGCTAAGGATGACTGGGGTACTCAAAACCTTCACCGGACCTAGAGAGTGGTTTTACACTGAACCCTCATTTATGTCGTATGATACTTGAGAAACTGTTGTCTGTCAACATGACAGACTCCAACTGATTGAAATACATGATAAAATGTACTGAACATATCCACTTTGACAGCTTCCAAATGAAACCCTGGCAAAACTAGGATAATTTGGATTTTAATCTGAAGACCCAACTTATTAATTTAATATTCAGCCATGAGTTCCCAGCTTAATACATCGTTCTGTGGCTTTCACTGCCAACACAGGTTATTTGTGTATTCTATTCTGGACTATCCTTTTATATCTTTTGGATGAATAAGCGGAATTTTCGCGGTAATGGAGTAGTAGCCGGAAACACATACGTGCTCTCCGAAATCTTCCCTAACATAGCATCTACAACACAATTGGGTTTGAGGTTCTCAGGGCTAGAATGAAGTCAAATTTATATCGCATTGATTGTGGAATATTTTCGCATACTACCAGATGAAATAAAACTCAGAGAATTCTGGGTATGCGTAGATAAGGCGCTTTGTTGAATTCAACGTGGACTTATTATTCAGAACGTCACTAAGCTTAGGGACGCCCACACATATCAGACAAGGTGGGACTTGGTATGACCCCACATTTGAGCTGCCATTCGGACCCTTCGAGGTTCGAGTCAAGGTGACTAGCTCGATTCATTAACGTAGTATTTTGACAGAAGTTTGGAGGGCTGCCGGTTCAGTTCAGGCCGTGCTTGCAATAACCTTCATACCAAATGCTTTCTTCCAAAGCCAAATATCAGATTAAATCCAGTAATATCAATTCCTCAACCCTCTGCCGATCGACCTTTAAATAAGAGCATTCAGCAGTATCGTCATATCATCTGTATCATCTTCATGGCCACGTCGAAATTTGCTTTATCAAAGTGCGTTTCATTGAAATCCCAGTTAATTGACCACTTACTTTTTTGAACTTCAATGGACTGAAGTTCAGTCAACCGACTATCAATGAGTCTGATTCACTGTAATTCGATTTGAGTTCACGCCGCTTCATTTGAGCACTCCCCTTCCTGTCATGGCGTCATTATTCTGTTGAGTCAAAACCAGAAAAGATGCGACAATGATAATCCGGGTATGTCCAGCGTGCGTTGATGGAACAGTGGTAACGCCTTTCCCCGGTATTTCAGAATTCCGTGGTTCAAATCCCGACAAGGTCAACGGCATGATTAACTCAAGTGAGACCAAAACTCTAATCCAGTGCTTCGTTTTCCCAGATACGAAATAACCAGAATAGCTGCGCTAGCTCACGCCAGAATGATATGAACACTAATTCTAACAAAACAAACCTCATGCGACAAACTTGCCCTTTTTACTCGAAACAAACTAACCAGTCTAAATTGGAAATATTAATGTGTCATTACTGCATTTTGGAAGGTTTGCAGGTATTTCCCAAGCGTGACAGATTGCCTTATATCAGCGTGCCAATTCGCGTTTCGTGACAGTTTCATTTGGACCATCTCTTTGAATCTTCCTTATTGGAAAAATTCGGCTATAATCTTGCGGAGAATATGCTTGTCGGTGGTTTGTTCGCTGCGCTAAGCAATTTTATCGCAAACCTTTCGTCAAGAATGAGGTGACATCATCAATGCGTTGTTGGACGGCGCAGCATAACGGTGCGTCAGTCGTTGTGCGCTGAGCAGTGGTACACGTGTGTTAATTTGCGCCCTACTGACCGGTTACGATAGGTCGTGCGGTCTGGGGTTCTATTGGAAGCACAGATTACGGAGCTCAGGAGTCATGTGGTACCAGGCAATCAGGACAGGGGACGACGAACCGACCAATAGATACATCCGACCGAATAACCACAGCTAGCAGCACGCACCACTAGTCAACACAGCCACTGACGCTCCGCCCCCTAATATGATGAAATATCTGCTATCAAGTTGCCTGGTTCAGCGAACAAGTCAACAATCATCTACGCTACCTGAGTTACCAATGTTATCCTCAACAACAAGCAATGTGTCTGAAATACCAGTACCACTTAAGAGATGCTTCTAGAGAGTGGGAATGATTGTTAGGAAATGGGTAGCGTTGATGAGAATTGGTGGAGGGTGCTGCAAGGCGACTTATTTATGATGTACAAATTCATTTGAAGGAGGGTGCTAATACAGTTCAACGGATAGATCACCCTGAGAAGTCGTTGACGCATTCTTGGTATGCGCAAGTACACTCGAAACCCGGTGAAATTGACAGCATTTTCTGGTAGAAATAGATGTCCGCAAAGGTCATTCTTTCAAGTTAGCGGACTTGAAGACGAATTATTTCCGTTAAATCAGGATGGATTGGTATGCATAAATTTACTCAGAAATGAATTACCGCCAGAGTCCTCAATGACATTGGAGCAGATGCGCACAACTGCGCGGTTGGTAATTTTGTTAGTTCCGGCACTCCGTTGTTTGCATCGCGTTTTTTTCAAAAGGAACTTCATGTAGAAGCCGACTACCAGGACAATGGTCACTTCCCTGTGTGAGGTTATTAAGACCGACCCGTAAAGTACTTATGGGATAGCGAACCAGCAAAAAGCACAGAGTACGACATTTTGGACAGATTATTCACTAACCGGTCAACCACCAGTAGACTGGGCAGACATGTTGGGTGGAGATAACAAGCCTGAGATATTGTTTGACGTTTCCGGTTGTCAGGCGCTCTTTTGCTACATATCAGATACCAATTACCTAATGTTAGCCTTGGGATGGAGAAGTTCTGATACAGGCAAGTGGAGCAGGGTGCATTATCAAGTTTCATTGTCAGTACAAAAATAGCCAGCAATGTTTGCGGAATTCCAGCGTTTCTAGTGGCACCCGCATCATTGGGCTGACTCAAGCTTGTCACTCCATAACGTCAATCTGCGGTTACGCAGAAATTCAATCCTATAAGAACCACATGATGAACTCTTACAAATTTGGAGCTGTTGATCCAATGTTTAGTTAAGTGGACCTTGAAGATGAAATTGGATGATTTAGTCAAATGTCAGTATAATAGTGTCTCACTGAAGTGAGTATCACTGAACTGAACAGTCGACGATTAGGAAAACGATGAAGTGGAGGTTGACGATTCATTTTCGATAAAGTAAATTTCATGAACGGTCATCAACGTCCCTGAAAGTCATTTCACTTGTTTGCTTAAAAGATATGGCTACAACGCTTGTACCTCCGTAGCATTTTGAGTTTCTACTTTATAGCTTCACTTTTATCCTACGAATGGAAATCCATCTGGCTCGAACGCAACACAGAACAAGGGCAGTGAGGCATCAAATCGTGTCAAAGAAATGCTACCAGATGTCACGTAGAATCACGCAAAGTACACAGACGTCTTGTTTTTTATTTTAAAGGACTTGAAAATAATTCATTTCTACATTAAGCTAATCATCTGGATTCGAGTGAATTCTAACTATCCATATACACAGAAGGGACATTTGGTAATCTGGAATACTTTGGAAAACTCCTGGAGTGTTCTCCACGGAGGGCTTGAGTGACGTTGAGAAATGTTTGGTAGTGTCCATTTGGGTAATATTCAGATATCGAACCCTGGACCGCCATTAGGAACTTAAGTAGTTATATAACTAAGTCGACAAGTCAAATCAGATTGCAACAAAATGAAATTCGGCGGAGGAGCCAACTGTGGGAAATCTGATCACAGATTATTAGCAACAACTAACTAGTTCACTCAGACATAAATCGGGTAAGTGCTAATGGAAAACTTGAGCTACGTAACAGCTCAATGCCCAAACCGAACAATCGGCTGCGTTAGATTCGGTGAAACCGAAAGTAAACTATTGCAAAGAAGGGCTGCGGTGACATCTCTATGGATTTGTTTGCGATAAGTTTGAAGTGGATACAAAGTTTCCTGCCTTAGGCTTAATTCTCTGTTTGCGACTAGAAACAATCCCTAAAACCGCTTTTACATTAGAAGTTTGCGGGGTTTTGATTGAATTTCAAAAGACTTTCACAGAAACTTTGAAACCAATCGAGGAAAAACGGGGACTTCTGAAAACAGCAGGTTGTGGGTTTTGGACAGTGGACAGATTTTATGCCGCCTCCGGGTCCTAAATATGGGCTGAATGGTCGCCTTGGTCACAAAATGCGCACAGAGTGCATTCTAGAGTCTGCGACTGAGCGCTGATAATTTAGAAGCGTATTAGTATTAGTGGACTACAAGCATGTTTTACAGCTATTTTACTTCTCAGAAAATGTCTGATCCCACCGTACTCGTAGAAGGTGGTTACGTGTGCAGCCACCTGTTGTTCTCCATAATCATGTTCCTTCTGTAAATTGTAAAACTCTCACCAGCTACTGCAGTAGTAGTTTTACGGTGGAAAGATCCATATTGAACCTGATAAATAGTCTTCCAACTTACTAAAGCAGCCATAACCGAAGCAGACGGCGTTCAGGCCTGGCTAACAACAAGAAATACCACTAGAATTGTCAAATACCGGAATTCACCGACCCATCTAAGAGCGATGCGTTACAGTGGATTTAATTTGTCAATTCATTCCATATCTGATACCATTGAAAGCACAGCAGGCTACGATATATTCATGCTTGCCTAGGCAGCATTCTTTAGCCGATGGAATAGAAGCGTGTTAAGTAGAAATTTTGGCGTGATAAAAACTTATTCGTGTGAAGAATAAAGTTGAGGCCATTAAACCTATGTGCTGCAAATAATTTGACTTGACCGAAATAAAACATCTGGGAATAGGGTGAGGTAGTGATGTTAAACCGGGTGAATAGGCGAATAACAAAGCCTGGGAAAGAGATGAAAAACTCCTGGAGAAAAAAATCCAGAGGGACCGGTCGTGCTGACAATGGAAAATCCTGTCTCACTGTGTTCGATATTCCCATTTGTTACATACGTCTATGGGCAGGCTGAAAAAGATTGAAACAATAGAAAAGACGTGTATTCTCGAAGGTTAACAATATCAACAACGAACTTTGCGTTGGGAAGCCTGAGTTCATTGTTGCGTTACATTATTGGAAACCCGGAGCATTGAATTATACATTCGCACATACCTAAAGCAGCAGAAGCGAGCCCATCAAGATGTTTCTCAATCTGTAGGAAACTCAAGCTGGTTGGTAGGTGGCGACAATATTTAGTAGACTCATCGTCATCGAACGTTCGCTTGATATTTGATGTCGATATCTGCATGTGACCAAGCTTCGTTTAGCAAGATACAGGAAACCCTGAGTTACAGTGTGTGGATTGGTTGAATTCCAATTTAAACTAATGATAAACGAAACAACAGTAGAATTAATTGAATACATGTTTGAAAGAAAAATCCTCAATGCCTCATAAAATGCAGTGTTGGCAGAAATGTTTCCACAACTGCGTTGAACTCAGTGATTTTCAGTTTAGCTGATTTTCAGGCAATCATCCTGTCTGTATTACAGATAAGATTGAAGAATGGATGAGCATAGAACAAACGTCTAAAAGTAAGAGACTATTTCCATCCACAAACTTCAAATGTCCAATAGATGTGAAACCTTTGAACGGCATAAACGGAAAGTCGGCTTCAGAATGTTACTTCTATCTTTTACCTCGTAATTTGTCCAGACATACGTTAGCATTTTCTCGCTTCACGCCGGACACAGAGAGTAGAATAAATTCATTGTTCTATGGCCGACCGACTTTAGCAGTAAGTCAATAGTTGTTTCACTCACGAATCTAGCTTATAAGGTAATTTCAGCATACGCTTAAAAACGTAATGCAGTTTGTGAAATGCTCTCGGAGAGGTTCGGACGCATAACCTTCTGGATAGGCTTTTGGACGCTAAAAGTTGGCTGAGCGACAATGAATTTGGCTTGTTTTCAGGATGAAGTAGACGCCACAGTGGAGAACCTCAAAATCCGTTCAGTACATTCAAATGTGGGTTATCTGCTAATTAAGAGAGAAATTAACAAGTTATGAAGTTCTTTTTAGAGGTCACCAACACTGGTGTTAGTTGTCGTAGATTGAAATGAAATGAACTTTATCTTTGAGTGGTTAGTGACACCATATCTCAAGTACAATTAATCGCAGTTAATCTGTCGTAGTGCTCAAATTCCTACTTTGGAGATCAAGGATTTAAATCCCTCTAAATATGGTTGGTTGCCCACTAATCTCGGTTCCTTATAAAATTGGTAGCTGTGTAGCTTTTTCAGCTTTCCAATTTAGTTTGTTTCGTCTAAGAAAGTAGACCATGCTCCCTCACTGCCCTTAAGCCTATGGCTGGAAGTTCTCGGATCTCGCGAATTCTTTTACCTCCACCAAAATGATCCATCGCTTAACCTAGAAATCAAGACTCTATTTAGAGTCTACAAAATTGCTAACAAGATATTTTATTTTGTCACCTGGATACCTTTAGTAAAAGTGGAAAATGGATCTTGCTTTCATGGTTTCGGAATTTAACCATTCATCAGAAAACACCTAATACATGTTGCCATGCGCGTAGATATCTCACAAAAATCACGCTGCAGTTTGAAGTTTGTCGAACAGGATTGGCAACACATTCGGATCAAGGTCCCAAACCAGCAGTTCATCCTTCCAAAGTTCCCGCCCGTTTGAAGTTTGAGCTCATTCGCCGATGAGTTCGAAATATCAACGTTATAGTGCATATCGTGAACCTCAAATATTTGGAGGGAATGCTTTCTCGTCGACGAATTTTCTTCCAAAAGGACCACCTGGCGAACACTCGGACAGCTTTGCTATACGCCGACCTTCAATGATGTTTGTCCTGCAACGTTTCACTTTTAGTTGTGGACCTGAAATAGCTGGATAGCTGTTGGATTTCAAGCTCGTTCTCCACCGCTCACGGTGAACAAGGCACATAGCAAGCGTGAATTTACGGTCTACGTAAAGCTTTGAGCCAGGTTACCTGACACTGTACAATAAAGCCTCCTTGTAGACGGAGCATGAACAGGTAGTTTATTGCTTCTCAGGGTTCCGAATACCACCGATAGCTGACCAAAATGTGCATGCTGAACTGAGACAATTGCTTTTTTAGTTATGAGGCAATCAAACATGGGGTGATTGTAGGACTGGTGTGGTCACGGCTGTGCGCGTTTCTATGAGATGACGGCCCTCGGTTGTGTACCTGTATTTTCGTCAACACATAAAATGAACTAGTGATATATGTTATTCGAAAAGTCTGATGATTTAAGTCGAACTGCCGGACAGCTAGCATCGCAAATTGTGCACGTCAAATCATTCTGTCCTAGAATTTTGGACGCTGGTTGATTTATTGGGATTTGTCTGGTGTTAGCCAAAGAGTGAATAAGCTGCAAAGTCTAGATTATCGGGGTAAACCTCGACCGCGGATACTATTTCTTTCAAGCCACAACTGATAAGGGTATATACCACCATTTGAACGTCTGAAGAAAAAAGAAGGATGAGAGGAATGGTTGGGTGAAGCATATATTTTGTGCTGATTAAAATGTGGGCTTCCTATTTTACCAACTGGCCTGAATGTGACGAACAATTTAGTTGTAACCACATTTAGGGAGCTGAATAATAATGTGTTGTTTTAGATATGGTTATACGAAATTAAATGAGTGCAGCTCAGCGACCGCTTCAGTTATCAGAAGCGTGACGATCGGTCGTAAGTTCACTTCGTATCCGGTATAAGACAGAGAAGAATTACGACTCGGACAAAACAGCCAACTTCAGATACTGTACAGCCTCGAATATATCGTGATGACCTCTGAAGGCACTGTCAGGTATAATAGATAAAATGGTAGGCTGTTGAATTTTATGCATGCATATACTGAGGCGAAACAGCTTCAGTACATCCGGATTCAATCTGAACTCTAGTAAAGGACTGTCCCTGACAATTAAAATGACTAAAAGAAGAGCTGACAGTCTTCAAAGCAGTAAAGTGCACGAGTCCCTTACATCTAATCATATCCCTCCGTATGCTATATGTTCTCATTTGTGACACTTAGAATATGATAGCTCAGAAGATATCTGCAGAGAGTACATATGAACCTTCAGCGGCCGGCGGAACGCGATGGTTTTAATACACCTACAATCTAGGTCACTGATTAATCTTTTGTGTTTCTGTGGTATGAGATGTGATAACTGTTAGTTTGGTGTGATTTGCCCGCACATGCTCACCGGAACAAAACCAAGCGGAAGCTTTATTTTTCCTGAACTTGATCATGGGTTTGTTGGCCGAGTTTTGCAGCTGGACTGCAACATTTTCATCACTACTCGAGGTGACCTCGAGGTGAAACCCCATAGACTATGCCTTCTCCATAGTACTGAAACGTTTTCAATCCAACTATCAAGCTCAGCGAACAGAACAACAGCTAAGCAGCGCACCCGAGGTACTTATATTCCGCAACATTCCTGAATTTGGTTCGTAGTTTTCATAACAGGGATGTTCGAAAACCTCGATTCTCACAAAGTACGAACATATAAGAAGCAAGTCTGGAGCTTATGCACATTCGGGAAATGCAAAGCGTTGAAAACAGAATTAGGGAAAACACATTTAATGTTGTCCTGCGGACAACAGGAAGTCCCTTTTAAACCTCCAATCTCTACAGACTTACTGAACACGAAGTACCATAAATCCACTGGGAAAAAGGAACCACAAATAAACTTACCAATCAGGAATTCTCATTAACAAACCAAGCTATACGTCCAACTAATAGTACTTGTGGGAATTCCATTGGGTCTTTCTCTAAAAAAACGAAGAACTTGGTAATGAAACCGTTGCCATTGTGAACCGAAGTGACCTTTATCGATCTTAGGCAAATCTTCAATCAGACAAACCGATTCGGCCTACAGACAAAGCTCACTGCAAATGGTGGTCAGAACACTTTAGATGAAATTCAATTGAGAGCTTAAGTTGCCGCCACGAAAATTGAATTTACTTAGATGGACGAGCTAATTTTCATTCAAAATTTAGCTTTCTTAGTAAAATAGAAATCACTTCAAGTATGAATGTTCCGGACAAGCTCATTATTCGATTGATTTTCTGCGTGGCACACAGACAAACTGTCTACATTGATTCAACTCCATAGATTCATTCAACTTACTAATGAGCTTCACGGTAAATGCTTCCTCTCACACAAAAATTGTCTAATAAAAACGAAGAGAAAAATCATTGGGATTTTCATGTGGTTGTGCAGTTGCATTCACTGAGAAGATGATTTGTGGTATATTCTGCTGTTTGTTGGCTTGGCGGAATATTTGATTTATCAACCAGTAAGCGATGCAAGGTTTTACAAAACCTATGGGATTCTGTGGACCAACCGGGACTATGTGAACTGGTGGCATTTGTGGTGAACGAAATTACGCGTCAGGCTCCGGTAGCCCCCTCCACAGACCCTTTAAACATTTACATAAATTACAAAATTTCTGTGTGCAAACCTATAACAAAACTAGGACTATAATCTACCGGTTTTAAAAAATGTTGTTTCAAACAGCAAGTGTTTGAAAATCAGGTCTGCGATTGAGTATACATGTTCAGTTTTTTCTCCGTTCGTTCATTCTACCAGTGACCAACTAACAAGGTTCAGCGGCCCATATGCAGCTGATCAGTGATATGCTGACATAGTAAAGAACGGGCTAGTGTTGACTAACAGGTTACGTCGTAAGATGTAGTTTCAGAGAATTTGCTATTTTCTGGTGTAAAGCAACATGCGCGCACGGTTGTGAATGCTGAGCGAACTTTGACTAGATATATTTCACTGTTGTTCCTTCGAAGAGCTGATCAGCGAGGCGTTTTGATACTGTCCAGCTGAAAAACCTTACCGCGGTTGATGAACTCTGCGTTGATCATGATCCACACTAATGATGAAGCAGTTGTAATTGGCTTTCCGGCTTTTAGGCATGTTGTGACATCAAACCCATAATATTTTGTGCTTGATCGAGCACTGCTTGCCCGTTAAAATGTTCCCAAAGGGTTTTACAAAAGACAGTTATATTATGAGGAAATGGTCAAGGTCATATATTTATTATTCTTGTATAAATGTGTTCACTTTACAAGCGGCAGCAGAAAAAAACAGAGGCCACCCACTTGCTCGAAAATAGTTCTCTTCTATTCCAAAAGCTCATGCCACTCGACCAATTATGTCAGTGAAATTCGGCCTTCTCTTGACAAAATTCCATTCAGATAAACGTATTAGGAACGTGTAGATATAATTGGCTTCCTTGATATATTATCATGTGTAAAATCTACCCTGCTTTTAAAAATTGTTATCACGCAACATGTACGCATGTTCCGTGCTGTGAAACGAGACATTAACCGCACATTTCCATATCCGTTTATATTGTATAGATGTATTGATACATGCAAACAAGAGACCGGAAAAGCCGGTTGTCTTATTCGTATGCATAGAGCTACATACGCTGGTCAAAAACGACGGATTATAAAAAAACAAATGTGTGGCAGTACGGAAAGAGAGAATAACCACTTGCTCAGCTAAAAGCTAAAACAAGGTCCAATCCCCAGGGTGTTGTAGGATGGGAATGTTTCTATCCACAATTCATTTCTCAGATATTTACACTGCTCGTTCTCCCTATTAAACTGCCTTGCATTCATGTAATTATCTTGGAGATGTTAACATTCTAAAACTGTTTGTGCAATGAAGCAGTGAACATTTTAAGGAATTAGAAGCATCGGTGTGTATGTTGTTATTCATTTGTTATATGCTTGCGCTCCAATGGACTTGTAGGACAGCGTAAACAAAGCGACCACAGAGTTGTTTGGATAATTCATCACGCTAAATACACAGCAATTTATCACACAAATTATTCAAAAACATAAGGGGTTTGAGGATGTTTTTCACAAAACCCTTGGTTGCATGGACTCAACATAGCATGTGACAACACACACGCTCCATTTCCGAAGGGCTCAAAATGAGCTGTGCTTGTGATCCACAGGAACAAGTAGAGAAGGGAACAAAAATAGAAGTTTCGAGATTAGGGGAGTGCCCAGCAAATAAACAAATATATAAGGAAGAGCACAGCTTTTCTCTTCGTGCACTGGTCTTGTATGTGTCTTTTGTCTCTCATTTTGGGTGCGTGCAATTCCATTTCAAAATGATAGAGATAGCCAAAATTGGATTCACCACCTTGTGACCTTGGTTCTTTCGACTTGGTCTACTAATCAGAGGAGTCACTCACTATCTGGAAAGCTGTGGTTCGAAAGTCCATCAGTAGCAACAAATTACGGATAAGAGTAATGTAGCTTTCTACAGTCGAGTTGGGTTCCAGTTTTCCAAATCTTTTACTTTGGGTAAGATTGCCGATTTCGCTCTCTTCACACTACTTTTCTTCTACTTTCTTCCGTTATTGTGGCACTTAGTAAAACCTATGGACAATCGTTAAATTGTCGCAGATTTCATTTAATTTCCTTGTATTGTAAGAGGATTTGAGAATTTTCAATTGATATTTTTCCAGTAGTTGAAGACAACCTACGCCTAAAGGCTGAGAAGCACTGTACAAAAGTGTCATTCTTACTGAGAATCATCATCTTATGCAACTCCAGAGACTCTTGAACCTGTGACCTCTTGGCCGGTAGTTCGAACACAGCCGTTTCGCCACAAGCAGCTGATCAACAGTGTAATTGTCTCTTATCCGGGACATCCATCGTTCATCCACCATCACAAGGTTTAAAACACGAAGTCATTATTTGACTGGTTTCTCGAGTGACGAATTCCGGAAGGAAGTTGCTTCCTTCTGTGCTCCTCGTAACTTGGAAAGTTTCGTCCTGTTGTGTTTCCAAGTAAAAAAGAAGACGCAGAAAAGAGCTTCTTGACACGAGGCCTTTTTTTCTCACAGTGGAGAAATCATTAATTTCGGCGTCTTAGTTAAACCGACCGAGCGATCCTCATAATGTGGTGCGGCTTGCGTGTTCACAACTCGCTTCCTTTAGTGGAGATCTGGGAAAGGCTGTTGTGTAACATTTCTGAGTAGCTGTTCCGTGAAGTTTTTGATCTGCTTGATCGCCAAACCCTTGAAAGTAATGCAAATACTACAATTTCCAGAACAACTCAGGGTAATTCTTATTTGCACGGAAATGCCCTCAGGCTCTGTTTAGTTCAAATCAAAGCGGAAACTTTAAGCTGCTCAATATGAGGAAGATGCAAAAGCGAAAACTGAATATGCGTTTTATTTATTCACCATTTTGGAAATGCGAAATCCATGTACAAACAGCTTGATCTAAAGAGAGACTTGGGGTGTACATAAACCAGCAACTCACAAATCCAGACAGCTGCCTACCAACTGAGTTACCGGAGATGCTGCCTCTCATCATCCCAATGCAAATGAACTTGACGCGTTTCCTTACAGCTATCGAGAAAGGACCCTCTTCTGACATCCATCAGAATTTTTTGTAAGATATTTACTGAACTGCGTAATAGACCGAACGTTGAGAATATGTAGCTACCCACGCTAATTTGAGTTAGGTCATTTCGAAGTTTTCTTCTTTATTCGCGTGCCAAACATTAAGGGTGTGAGTTTAGATTTTTCCCGCAGGCGAACAACAAGATGTTGCACAATAAACTCAATAAAATGAGAGAAAATTAAATAATGATTAAACCTTCCGATCCCGTTTCTCCAGCCAAATTTCCAGACCTGAAGAGGAAAGAGCCATCATCTAGCTTCTGAAAAGTCGGACCATGTTTATGCCCAGATCTCGCTAATTCATAGGAGAAAATGTACGAATGAAAAGAAATGGGTTAAAAATTACATTTTTATTGCGCTGTTTTGTCACAAATGCACAGAATCGCCTTGTCTGTAATAAAATTTAATGACTAATTACCTTCTCGCTATTGCTCGCGGATAGTTTTGGGCGAAATTTTCTTCAGCGAAAAATTTCTGCAGCAAACTGGCTCAGGGCAGATATTCCCGTTTCATTACGTCCACTGCGTGGATAAAACAGTCTAAATTGATGTGAATGTCTTGAATGTACCGTCACCTGAAAATCTACCAAAAGGGAGCCATGCTGATTTGAAATGTTTGCATAATCAATGAACGTTGTCAAGAGTATTCACATGAAGTTGGTTGCTTATCAAGTACACATCATCAGCAGACCGGGATTGACACATGTATGAGAAACACGGGTCACTCAGGCAATGTCTATCACCCCCCAGCTTGTTCCGTTTGATTATTGACTTCTTCAACAATATAAACATTGCGCGCCAATTGCGCTGCATCTAACCTTCCAGGTCTTTGGAGACGCAATTTTGCAAACACAAACAAATACAAAGGGGCAGTCTGTTTTAAAGCATTTCACGGACGTTCCATTTTCAAATTGTTACAACCATAGACTAAAGTTACAACTACTGACAAACCACGTAGAATGTGTGGCTTTTCAATGTGAAATAAAGTTGCCGCAAAACCAACAAGCTTTATGAAATGATTGATTTGTTAACAGACCTTAGAACAAGTTAATTGTAGCAATTTGATTCAGACTTTGTGTCAATTAATATTCTGGTATGTAAATATCGATAGAATAGCATCGTAACACACTTGCCGTTCATTTGCAGATACGAGTTGACAAATAATCACGTTCAAGTATCTGCCATTTTACATATTGGATTTATAAAGCGAAAAGCAACCTGTTTCATCTGAACAAATGAAGTTAACGGCTGAAATCTTTCTTCCATGGGAGGTACAAAGTGCAACCAATACACAAAATGTCATATTTGGGGTCAAAAGCGTAATCACACTATAGGTTAATAATGCCGTGGAAAACGCACCTGAGAAATAGCGTAATTGTATAGTTTAGGATTTGGAGTTGTAGGGACCGTTCACAGTCTTCATATTCTGTGAAGTTTGGTAGTTTTCAGGGTAAGTTACCGCTGATTGTAGTTTGATAATACTCTTGAGGAAAAATGCTTTAGAATGCTATGATTGGGTCAATTAATTTACACAAAAATTAGCCTGATAATAACTATCTCAGAATGTTGGCTATAATCTGAAGTATGTTTTTGCATCCTGACAGAGCATCGTAGTTGAAATATTCGGAACATGGATAATAATGGGTGTAGGGTGAGGACAAACTTTTAGACGAAAATTTTTCTGAGCGTAGGTACACCATGGCCGAATAATCGAGTGAGTTCCCATAGGGATGTACGATAGCTTTCCTTCAAAACAACGGGCCAGCCGAACGGTTTGCTATTCTAATGTACGCAGGAATTCGGAAAATATTTTTGCCAAACAGTTCACTCAGCTAAGTTGTCAAGTGTCATTCAACCATTAATTCCAGATGACAATTTATGGTACACTCTGTTTTGCGTAGTCACAGAATGACTTCCGAACAACTTAGATCCGGTAGATTTAACATCCTCTCTATTCTAACGATTATCACTGATGTGGCCAAGCTAGGCTTTATGTCAATGGAATCCGACTGATATATTATGACATCGTTTTATATCAAGGTATCCATAGGAAAGTATTTGGGATTTCACCAGGATATCGTGTGGAAAAAAACTGCAGAATAGTTACAGAAAAATGTCGTAGTCGATCTATAGATAAACTGAAGTGACTAGGGCGCTAAAAGCATAAGAGGTACAGGCTACTTTTAGTCAAGCAAATCTAGAAAAAAAACGTCGGAATTCTCCATGTACAGGTCTTCTTGCTTTATTGCACCCTGTATTAGTTTGGAAGTAACGCCTAATGCAAGGCATGCTGGATTTGTTGTTCTATATAATTCAGCACTATGAATTTTTAAGTCAACCTTCTGAATAGTTGCTCAATAGTTCATCCATTGCGTGCGTGAATGCATTTTTTGATTTCCTTTACGTAGTACAACAAACCCCATTGGTTCGAATCGAATGAAAACAACAGAAGACAGTGGGAACTTATTATGATGAAGCTCTATCACCTTAACAAAGTTTATATTAGGACTAAACTGCTTTTGACCTCATTAATATAGACAAGTCTGAGTACAACGTCGAATTGAGGCGGTATCAGCGGGAATGACCAAGCAGCTCTTACCAAACTAACCGGATATAATCCCAGCGTATAGTAACAGGCGTACAGCATTCCGGCTAGAAAAAGACAGCATTCACACCTCTGGGATTGGCTGCGTCCTGCATAGTTTACAAATACGTACAATCCTCAGCTAGGAAGTCACGAAGATCCAATGCACTTCAGTTTGACTTTAGCCGTTTTCATTTCACGTTGCCATGTGATGGCCTGCCATCGGGCATTTCGGCAGCAATCGCTTGAAGAACAAAAGTAGCTTTCTTGGATAGACAGTGTGTGAGAACACGTAAAACATTCTCCAACCATTTTAACCTGGTATTTCTAGCATATACTTGCTTATGCACCATTTTTTTTGCCAACTCACTGAAACGAACTAACTCTGGCTATGCTGCGGAAATAAAGGTATCGAATGTTTTAAGGCACATAAAGACCTCGGATTGCAAAACCAATCCATTAGGACAGCGTTTACAAGTTGCCTTGCATATACCGCTCGTTAGCTCCGACGAAGATTGCTTCTGAAGACACGAGTGACGCAAGCTCGTGAACGCTACTTTGGTCTTCATTATTCTCGAACTAAGTTCATTGTTACATTACGACCACTGATTGGGCAAATACTATGATAAACGAATCTTTCAAAAGCCTTAGACCTGACGTTTCGATGTGTTGGAGAACTACGAGAGAGTATTGAGCCTTAGGTTAGGATTTCGCAATAGGAATTTTCAAAATGAATGCCCGAACCATGGGACCACCTCCGACATCCTGTTTAAATTACTTCTCCCTCATACTACTTCCTTTCTGACTAAGAATATTTGGAAACGTTTAACTGAGCACAGATTTAGAGGCTTTTTTAAAGTCAGGAAGCAACTCACTTACAAAAGATCTTTTGGGTCTTGTTTTGAAGATTATCTGGAAAACTTTTGCTTAGCATCAGCGGCACTGGTCTGTTCTATGTCCAGAAATTTCTTCTAATCTTTTCCGTTCACATGCAGGCTATGTCTGAGTTGTCACTTGATCTTGGATCCAGCATTTTCCGTGCACGATTTCGGAAACAACTCAGTTGGAGGTCTTTGGGCCACAAACAGCCGTGGTTATCCCATTCCAGTTACGATCAATGTCCTCCAAAGAGGTCGCCGAAAATGCATTTCATGGGATGCTTTCGTATGCTTCCTTTACTTACGGTTCATACCAGTTTTCTGATGATAAATAAAGAGCCCGTTCCTGGGAAATTTCAGTAAAAATATGACCAAAGAACGGTGTGATCTAAATCAATGGAGTATTCCAGAGTGGCAGTCAAGGATCGAACGGTTTTGATCGTGATATGCTAGGTTGACTCCAGGGTTGGGGGATCCCAGGTTGCACAATGGCGCCCACTGCATTTTAACGCCGTGACGCTGTGAATCAACTGTTGGTCAGCACAAGTTTGCAAGAGGCCTTCGCCATTGTTATTGAGCTGTGTTCAGGCTAAATATACTACCAGTGCGTGTTTCTAATGAACCGAGGATTCTTACCTTTCCACTGAAATCTCCTGCGATATTGACCATACCCGACCGCTTATTGATGGGCAAGCTTCTGTCAGTTCTTGACAAAAATGTTGTTCCAAAGAGTCGGAGCTACAGTTGTTGTTGCATAACTGGATATGAAAAAAAATGTTAGTACGGTATTTTGAGCCGTGTGAAATTTCATTGAAACGGAAGACTGGACAGTAGAGGGTTTGCAGACAAGACAAAATAAAGATAATCGTTCAGCTGTAACACCCTTTTGGTGTCTGGCTGTCCTGACACGCGAACGAAGCACGATGGGTGGGATAATGTCGAGTTGCTCAAGCCTAGACAGAAGTCGAGATGCAGAGGTCGGGTTCGAATCACGGACCTCCCAGTCAGTAACTTCGCGCTCTAACCACCAAGCCATAACTGTAAACGTAGTTCACAGGTATCCCGTTGAACAATGAGGCAGCAGGTCGTAAACATACAGCTATACCAACAACGGCACAAACCGCTGCAACCACGGCATGATCACACAAACTTTGCAGTCTCTAGCGTCTAGATATAGAGGAGGGCGCATGGCCAAACAAGCACCGTAGGATTTTGAGTTTGAGCTTTAGAGCAAGATTAGCTTGTTAATCGATGTGTTGAAGAGTTCCACTGTTAAATGCTGCGGTAAGAATAGGAGAACAACTCAGTGCTAGCGAACGTGATGCGCATGATATTAGCGGTGGTGCCTGAACTGGATTACCTACATCGGCGACCTACATTAGATTGACTGTCAAGCGGGGTAGATCGCGAGTTAACACATAACAAAGGAGAAAGATTTGAGGCTTCAGCAGTCGTAGGTTTTCCAGTATCCGCCAAACAGCAAATGAGGCTGACGGCACCATGTGACGGCCCTTTAATTTATGAAGTTCCCAGTTGGTGTATTCGATTAAAAGATGCTCGTTAGAGCAAGCGCTTTTAAGCTGAAAGTGCTAGTAAAACTATAGAAAGGATGCAACTGCACACCACACCCTCCGTCCTCGCGGAATCCACCAAATTGTCGTAGAAAGCCCAGAGATTAAACCTTTATATCCTCCTTCTGAGTCGTCAGTAAAGGAAGAATGACCTGATTTTAACGGGTTATCGGACTATACGGAAAATTTCACATACGTTATAATAAAACTTATGAATGGTACAAATAGTGCTTCTCACCGGAGCTCTTAAGTTGAAGCCTGCTGAACCGGCTCAAATCAGAACGCAATCCACTAGCTTTATCCTGTGCATCAAAGATGTCATCAAAAGAGGTTAATCATACATTTAGTACTGTGTTCACAGTAATAATGATATTCAGTAACAATAGCAGGAAGCTGGTGGATAATGGCATGAAATTCAATTCCGTCAGCCTGGTTCAAACCCCGCATAGCTGTTGGTTCCCATCTCAAAAACTGAGTCCACAGTAATAAAAAAAACTAAAAGGACCCTTTTAAGACAATTTTCAAGTTTGAAGTTGAAACTAAGCAAATCGGCTACTCATTTCCTTCTACAATGTCACAATTGAAAAAGTTCATTATTGTCCAATGATGTGGAAATGTCTGTTTTAAAAGACGAGGCCTCAGAATTATTCAAATTGTTGGTTTCGGGATGATTCCAGTGTAGTCAAAAATATAGTAGCTATGTTGTAACTATTCTACGCTGTAAAAATGCAGCTAACATTCAAACTAGAGAAGTCTGGTCTTAAATGTTCGGACAGAGTTTACTCGCATCCTTGTTTTTTTTTCACGAGACAGCTATCCTATGCGCACTCCCCGCATCCAACATTAGGTCACTCTTCCATCTTTTGCGTGCGGAAATTTTTCTGTTTAAACAATTTTGTGTTTAGCTTTAAAGTGGCACACCTTTAGGTGGTATCCACGTTACCTTCATTTATTTATTCGCGGACTTCTTTGAAGTTGTCAGAAACTGACAGGTTTGTTGGATGGCCTGACAAATGTGAGCTTACCGGTAGAATAGTGAGAGAGAAAAGCTACGGAATCCGGACGCCAAACAAATAATCATCAAACAGAGGTTGTTGGACGAACAAAATTACCATTACAAATAGGATTTAAGCGAGTGTATAAGTGAATTCGAACTTAATTCTTGCCTTTATGTAAGAAGCATTCAACTGCTCCAAATTAAATTTTAAGACTGGTTGTTTGTCTCACTAACAGTGGGACGCCACCAGCAATTTCAAACAAACAAACGGCAGTGGACCGATAATACTCGTGTAACTTATAACGCATTTACCTCCAGTTATTTGGTAAACGTTAGTGATTGAACGTTAATGATGGTCTCATTCCATTCTGAAGTTTAGTTTAGGTTCGATACCTTGGGTTAATGGTGGATTAAGTTCCTCTGGTAAACATGTGAAATGGAGAGGGGTAAATCGTATTTTTCAAGGAGCATACCTACTAACTAGGTTTCCATAAGTAATTTACTAGCAGCAAAAGTCATTTTACCTGCTTTACACCAATATCACATTATCATCATCATACAGCAATATCTAAGGTCACAGTGCTTCAGTCATGCTTTTGTGACATCCACCAATAAATATATAGCCCAACAAATTAGAAACTATAAGCAGGGAATTCAGACACCATGTTTTATTTTTTTCGACTCTGTTTCGTGAGTTTACGGGTCCGGCTTTCGAAATCATCGTACGAAAATAGTGGGCATCTAAAAAGTGCAGGATATTTTTAGAATTACTTTGTGTCTTCGTGGGAACTAGAATGATCAGCAGAGATAAAGGGAATGGAGAGTGGATATGGGCCAGGGATCTCCGACTGAGTGCAAAAGAAGAGCTTTCATAAATTCCAACTGTTATAGGATGTTAGGCTTGCGTTTCCGTAGACGTATTGCAAGCTTGGACATGCCACGCAGATGAAGCACTGAGAAAATGCCGTTCAGTTGCTTCATAATATGTTTATGCTTTTTGAGGTTATAATCACCCTTTCTCGTTTGAATGACAATTATCACCCTTGCAACATGAACCAAGAGGGGGCGAAAATATGAAGACCAAATATGTGCCTCTAACTTAGTCCAAAGATTTTATCGGTTGGAAGATTTCTTCAAGTAGGAGCATCCTTACTGATTTTTGTGGACTATACATTGACTTAAATTAAGTAATAAACGCTTTTCGACAACATGCGCAATATTTGGAAGGTTAGAAAATCGCAGTTTTACACATAAATTGCAGGATTGCTTTCTTTTCACAAAAAAACAAGAGCAAACGTACCGAAATGAAACCACAGTATTTGCCTCTCAACTCGTCAAATTCTGTGCCATCAAAGATGGAAAGATGCAACGTCTCATGTGCTTGACAAGCTGTGGAGGGAAATTTACAAGAGAAACTGCGGCCTGATTTTGACCGACGAACGACACTAGAAACAGGTGTTGCCTGTATCAATACACGTGGATGGCCGGCCAAGTCATGCAGTGCTGCCATCTCATTTGGGTTTTGATAGTGCGATTTACAGATGAGGAAATTAGACGTATGCCTGATGGGCAATCCGTTCTCAGGTTTGAACAGGCTCGCTCCAAGAATGACTCGCCGGTTATATGCCGGCGCACTTGCTGGGTGTTTGAACTTACTGTTATTATGTAGGGGTCCGCCATATTTGTCTTGCCCGTGTTAATCGAGTTCCAAGACTCCCAAATCCTATTTCACCGAACCATCTAAGACCAACCAGCGTGTCATCCATTCCTGTTAGGTGGCGCTTGCTGATCGCTGCTGCCGTAGATTGCACTTGCCTTTATCTTAGTCTGCATTTCTACACTGAGACAGTTGTTTTAAAGCTAATTCACTGTTATGTGCTCTGCTTCAGAACTCTTAAGCAACTGCTTCTAACCTCAATTGGATACTTGTTAAAATCTCGAAAGCTTCCGACCGAGATTCAAATTATGCAACTGTCAGATCTGCTGAGGCGTTTGGAGCACCGTCACTCCTAGTTCAATAAAACGTATAGTCCTATAAAATCGCTGTAGCAGCTTTTCTTCATTGGGAGGCTCATTGTTCCATAGGAGTGAAGTGGATAGATCCACTCTTACCAATATTTTCACCATGACGATAGACGAGATACTTGGATTGTCGACATTGCCACTAGGCTGCCAGTTCCATGACATCTTAGAAGATAGTTTTGCCTTCACTGACGACTGGGTCGTGTGTGTAAGAAGTCATAAATGCCTTGAACAGAAGCAACAGCTGCTGCAAAAAGCCGGTATGACAATCAGTACTGGAAATACGAAAGCAATTGTGATTTGTGGGGACTGAAAACAGCGCAACCGCGATCTCACTCGAATATTTCCGGCTTGCTGAGGAACTCCTCACTCCTCTCGGTTCTGAATACACTGACAAAGTTGATCTTCCCTCTTTACTTTCATGAGTGAAGAGGTCCGCAACCACCGACAGCAGCTGCTGAAACCGCTCGATGAGGTGACACATCTCCCGTTGAAGCCGCACCAAAGAATGGAGATTACAAGGAACTACCGCTCCTGACACATTGGTTCTTGATCGGGCAGTTCCGCCGAAACACCTTCAAAATGTCGAACAAGTATATCAGGAGTCTACTCGTGCCTGGATACATCTGCCGAAGGACGTCGCAGTCAGCTACATTCACGCTGGTAAACAATACGGGGGAATCGGTATCCAAAGCCTGAGTTCCAGCATCCCGATGCAGCGGAAAGCTTGTACGGAAAAGACTGTCTCCCCCATCCAAAGTACCCGAGCAACGTGGTTAGTTTCATTACATTTGGTAAGGTTGTTTCACATCTCAGCATCCCCATCCAGTCTAAGATGCCTGCATGAAAACCAAGGACGAAGTGGCTGCTGTTTGAAGCAACCCAACAAAGGCATTTGTTGGATCCATCCAATTCCCATCAGAGTTTCGACCTGGATCGTCAAATGCAGATCAACGGAGACAGCAGTAGAGTAAGACCGTGAAATGTAAGGTTGCAGCTTTGATTCAGCTCCGGCACATCTTGTCAGGTAAGCTACGGGCAATAGTATAACAAGCCTTAGAAATGTTCAGTCAGTTGAAACTTTTCCGAAAACGAAGCCCTAGAAATGTTTTCTAGGAATGAATTTAAGATACCGTTATTTTATTATACTGAGTCAACAATACACAGGTATACTCAACACATGCTTTTCGTAAACTTCTTAGCAAAAGAAATCCGACCTTTTATTGTCTCATCAACTTCCCCGTATCATGTGCTTGAACTCGTTTATGCATAAATACGTGGGCTATTTCTTTGTTTTTGTCCTAAATAAACTCTCCTTTCAAAAAGGGGGTTGCAAATTTTACAGACCAACGGCTAAATTTCCCTTTCTGTTTGTGTTAATTATTCAGTTCAGAGTAGAAGGCGGCATCCAGTTACCCTTGACAAAATTGTGCGCACATCACTAGGGCGCCATCCCATACTTCTGTATCTGCAAGGGCTTCAAAAGAATTCGTCAATCGATTGCCGACAAAAATAAAATTGAATGTGCCTCGGCAGTTAGTAGGGAGTTACGAGAACAGAACAACAAAACTTGCTATTTATTACAGCCTACATAGTTAATGGACAAAACATTTCGTCAAAGTTAATGCATTAGCTTAACCCAGTAAAATGAAGCTTTTTTCCGTAACTGAGGGCTTTTTGTATATTCAGTGTCCTGCACATAGATACCGCATTTGAACACATAATTAGACATTCGAGACAACATTCCAAACGTACAACGTTTGGAATGGCCTTTGGTCTACAAACGGTTTGAGGTTTATAGTCTAACTTCTTAGCAGTAAACCTCGAGACCGCTTCCATGCTTGCTTGGTTCAAATTGTTTAGAAAACCTCAGATATATCAAGACTGCGGCCTGGTTGTTTGCCAGAAAAAGTAGCCAGCGGACAGACTAAGAAGCGACGTTACTTCGTCGACTGTTTTAACTGTTTGGTAGGGAAAATACCACGCAAAATATGTGACCAAACCTGCAGACGGCAACTTCCCATCAATATCCTGCTTACCGGCTTGTTGTACGTGCCTTATGAAACGATGTTCGAAAAGCGAAATGACTAGCAAGCATTTCGGAGTATATAACCGAAGTGATACTACCTAAACATCAAGCCAAATAGATTAGTCTGCTTAGTACAAGAGTTGTTTTCACAATAGGTAACTCGGTGGGAGAAAACCGGCCATTTAGATATGTACTTATCGGCAATCGTTCTCAGTATTTTGAACAATGTGTCGTATTACTGTAACAAAGTTAGGGCTGACATTTTACTGACTTACTAGAAAAGATCACCACTGGTAACAACACGTGAAAAGTTATCCAGTTGGTATATGAATGCTGTTTAAGAACAAAATGTAATTGAAATTATTTCGTCGTCACCTCCTAACTGTTTTGGACAACCTCCAACAAATATTTCTGGATTATCCAGGATAAATTTTGTGCCATTCTGATATTTAACAGATAGATAGCTCCAAACCAATCCCATTGTGCAGATGAGGTTCACGAAGACCAAACAGTATCTCAAATGAGTTTCAGCTAATAACAGCAGAATGCACGTCTATATCCAAAGGCATCAGCAACTATTCTGGTCACATTTTGTTGCTCTAAAGAAGCAAAAAACGAATATTAGATGCTGGCGACAATTCGTAATTTTGATGGAAACTGCATTGCTTCTAAGAAGCAACCCATGACACGCAGTCTTCTGCTTCACGTATCGGGTAGAGATTAGGTGGTCGCTGATCTGTTTGCAGAGCTTGGCAGTTTGTTTGCTGACGTTTCTTCACAATTAGTGGAGAGCTCATTGGTGTGCGGTTGGGTGATGATGATGTCTCCACTCGCGCGACTGACATTCGTATGTTCGGCTTGATTTACTATGATTGCTTTCTTCACATGTAAAACCACACACTTTCCGATAAGGTTGGATAAATAGAGCACACATGATTTGTTCTTCTAGGAGAGTACCACCTGTGGCGTACAAACAAGAGGGACTCAACCAAAGGAATGGTAACTACTGTCACGAATCAGAGCATACATTTAGAAGGTTGTGCAAATTTAGGGGACCTGAATACGTCCCATGCAGTTTGCCTCCAGGTTAATTCATCGGAAGCATTCCGTAATACAGAGCAACACAACGTCTCGATTGATTTGTATTCTGCTTGACCCCAAACTTGTAAACAATGTGATCAATCATTGACAGGAGTGCTTTGGATCACAAGGCCTTAGAACAATAACAATCTGGGGTGAATTTTATCGTGGTGCATTCTGAGGCGTCAAAACAAATGTAGGCTGATTATAAGGAGACTGTATGTTGTCGTCGGTTTTGGTTTGGTGGCAACCATAAACATAAACAGCTGATCAGTTACCGATTGTCACTGCAGGTTCATTGAAGGTCACTTTGTCTGATTCGGTGGCACAGTCCCACCGGCAGGTGCTTTCAGTTTGAGCAAACCCTACTGTTTCTCAGCACCGATTTTTGCAATTTCAAATAGTAGCAACTAGCTGCTTTAAAGGGGCATTTATGCGACAAACCCCGGGCTTTATAACTGCAAATAGTATGGCGTAAAGTATTCCCAGCGGAGATGCGCTATCCTTTTGCCTATTAACATTCGTCCGAAGGGGGCATGTTCTATTGGAAAATAGGCTGAAATGAAATGGTATAGCCCCACAGAAATCCATTTAACTACACCCTATGTAACAAACGAACAAACAATTCCATATGTTCATGATGGTATGAGATTTTGGAATCTTTAGCTGAGATTTTACCTGAAAAATACGAGATACACTGTAAAGTTACATTATCCCTATTCTTGAATTTTTATGGCGTTACGAACCCGCGACCCCTCGGCATTGTGATTAACTCGCCCTTAGACATGATAGTGTCATTCATCTAACAACCACATAGTCCATATCACGTTGTCACGTATTGACTGGAGCCCCGAGTGACGACTACCTAGATGGAAGTTTCATTCGTCCTGTGAATTATCCTTTGTTCTGCATTTGCTCTATGGGTGCACCTGAGCAGTGCAACAACCCCGATCCCATGACCGAATTCTCTAGGTATTCAGGTGCACCATAGTAAAATATTTAGTTTCTACCGCATTTTGATGAATCACAAGATGCCATACTAGTACAACACACAACTTCAACCTTCGGAATCAAATGGGGATGCGTAGGCATCTGTTTGAGAACCTCGTTAAGTTAACAAATGATTGAGCTCATTTCGTGCTACTCGAATTAAGGAGGGAAATATGTCACTGAGACCTTCTGCGGTTCAATGCTGTCATGCACGCGAATTTTGCCATTCTGCATTCGCTCTACAAAACCAGACAATCAATATATGGTTTCTCATGCTTTATGTTTTCCGTCAATGATGAGGAAAATATATTTTTCTGTTTGTTCGCACAAACGTTTGGGTACACAAGGCTGATAATAGAAGCTTACGTAAACATGTAGCAAATTAACATCTGAAGTTGCTCTGTTGGACTATCCTGAATATCGGTTGAAAAGAATTTTGAAAATTCCTTTAGTGGCCAGTGAGAAATCACTAAAGGATATCCTGCACTTGGGAATTATCAGAATAGTTTATCATCTAACAGCTGTGATTAGACATCAAAAATACGTTCAATTAACATACGACAAATGCACTTGCGACGCAACAAGCACGTAAGACATTGCAGAGATGAAGTTGCACGCTACTAGGGTTAATAGCGGCAGAAATACCTCACTGACTAAAAAAGTCCTGCGCTTTTTTGAGTTGCATCAGAATTTGTGCGCTCATTTTTGCGCAAGTCAAAGCTTGAACGACTCATACAATAATCGAGACCTGGTAACTAAAGTTGTGAAGCAGCTTCGTTTGCACCAGCGGGAGTGTTTTAGCGGCGGTTGGTCTGTATTATTTGAAATTCTGCAAGCATCCCGCGAGAAGAAATATAGATAATTTGCAATTAGTCTATTAGCCATTATGCATCTTCGCAAATGTATATATTCCCTCCACAATGTACCCGAAGAAACTGATCAGAAGTCATCTTACGCAAGGAGGAATTATACGTAACACGAACCTTTGAGGAAAATGGATGGTTGTCTTTACTAAAGCATGATTTTTTCGAAAGCGACGTCCGTAAAAAGGACAAACTTTCGGACAACCGCATTTTTCAGCAGTTAGCATAATATTTATCTGGGAACAGGTATCTAGGCGATAAACCAATACACATACAGCTAATGGTAGTGTTTTCTCATGGTGCGACATCAGAGTCTAGTTAGATCGGATGAGATGTGGGAGCAACGTTAAATTACTGTCAGGCCAAACATATCCTGCGAAAATCGGTTAGGAATTGGTGTTTATATCCAACAGTCACGTATTCGACAAAGGTAGTATGAACATCCCTAAACTAGCGATCTCATGCAGAAAGAAGAACAACATCCTTCTATTAAACGACCTCAGTGTAAACATTTGAGAGGATGTAGATTTACAAACTTCCCTTGTACAGGTCTTGTGCAAACAGCTCAAGTTGACCACTTCTGAAGAAAAACTACCCAGTTTTGACAGACAAACTGAGCCAAAACAATACATTTCATAAAGGTGTTTGTAGTAAATTCCGAGGTTCTCAACTACTGAATATTTTCCATTCGAAGTTCATGGCAACTCTACTATTTGGGCTTGAACGAATCGATAAATTAGCGGGAGCATACTGCAACCAAATTGCAAACCAAGCGGTTTAGGTTGCTCTTTAACTACTAAAAAACTAGGGTAACTGATGTAGAAACGGCTTAATTGTGAAGAGATCAAAATGACCTCATCAAGTAAAAACGTTTGGGGTTTCCAAATATGAGGAAAGAATGACTCATACCCAAATAAACCTTCAAGATTTAAGATTGGTTGTAGTTGAATTAGGGTGCTCAGGCTTCATCGGTTGCTTAATGATAGTTTGAACGGAATTTAATCTACCGTTGTAGAGTATGCATGGAATAAAGTAGACAACATAAAATATTAGACCAGTGTGTATTGTTTAGGGGGAGAAGGCATCCATTGATGGAGATTCAAAGGCTTTGTGGGTTTAGTAATACTAAGTGTCTACAAAATCCAACTGAAATGGTGGTTCACACTTCTGACATTGAGAACGTTTTGTTGAAGTACCGGATTCCTGAAGCACCTTCAGGTTCAAATATCGAAGGAGCGATGTACTCTCAAAGTCGCAACATTTTATTCGGTCGATATTTACTTCCTCGCTGGTAACGATATTAAATATAAGGGGGCGTAAATCTGAAAAATGAAGGAATCGTTATCGTTAGTGATATGGGTCCACAGGAAAAGATAATTCAAGAACAAACGTAGCAGTTCACAACTGCCATCTAATTCAGAGATAGCAATAAGGTTACTGTATATCTAAATATACAGTCCTTAATTCATTCTAATTTACAAACATATCACAAAAAAGTTACATAACAGCTTATTCAGTAGCAAATGCAACGAAATACCTAAATAAAATTGAGTTGTTGATTCCGCAGGAATATGAATCAAAAGCCGAACTTCGGTATCATTCAACCACTGAATAGCAGAATTACAAGGCAAATTATCAGAAGTATCTTGAGCAGACTGTACTAGGAGTACAGTTTCAGGCACGGTGTGCTAGGATACGTTTTGGAGCACGCCGTTTTCACTTATAGGTACAATCTAGAGATGCCAAGGAAATGCGCACGTAAATAAAACAGGCGATACTGAAAAAGCCTAGTTGCAATATTATTATCCGACTAGTCAGTCATTCAATGCATTTGAAGCGTCTGTGGGTCGCATATCCTGCCCTACTAGAGTCTCTCTGGTCTTGTGGTCGTTAAGCTTTGGTATGGTTAACCTTCGCAACGGTTAACTTATCATTGTCAGACTGTCATATTTTTAGCGGTTGCTTGAAGTGTTTTTTGGTCATTTGTAATCAGAATAGGTAAAGCGACTAGTGTGATCCGGTGGGTAGTGTTGAGCTAACCGCACTAGCCATGTGGCCTGGTGAACAGGAGCACATAAGGGATAGGATATGCCCAATAGTACTTTGGGAAGGATAGCAACTTTTACGTGTCACGTAGTTTTTAAAATAATGTCACACAGCCGAGGAGATCAGTCTCCAGTGTGATATAGAACTTATCCATATTGCTGAAGATGACTTTGCGTACAGGACCTTCACTGAAAAGCGACGTCAGATTTACTATTGGGAGCGATGTCCAGTTGACGCGTAATCACTGCAGAAGCTCTCTTGCACTTATCGGTAAATTCAGTTAAGGCGGATATCTTTGGGTTCATCGTGTGCATAGTCTCGCAGCTATATTGGGTACTTATCATGCGTGTGTAACCACAGCTGTGTCTACGTAGCGATTATTCTTTAAGGATTTTGGACGTTTGGCTCACTTCCATCCCAATAAGACCAACACCTGATGAGGTTCCTCTTCGTGTTTTATGTTTGTGAAAAACTAGAACTATGCGCATTTCGAGACTGAACAGTCCCCTGATGCACTCGTATATGAAGCCTCCCATCTCGCCTCCTAAGGGTGCCTCATCATTTCATAAACATTTAGGATCATAGATTAGAGACGGGGTTTGGATAATCTCTAGAATGTACGAGAGCTGAAGTGAACACCGTTTTGGCATATTATTTTTAGATGATTGGAATTTTGACGGCAAAATACTCCATTCTGAATTTTCATGAATGAAGTTTTCTGGGAAGAAACGAGGCGTCAATTGAGTAATTTATCTTGCATACTTGGTTGGATGTTCATTCCTCCCGGCCATTTTACGCGCAGGGTTTTCAAATGTGAGAAACCGTCATCAGGTACACAAATACAAAGATAAAACTAGTATTTTACGAAAACTGACGGTTTTTGATGTGACTATTTACATATTTACATATGTGGTTTCGTTTGTGTTTCATTTCGTACGCCCTAAAAATGTTACGAGCTTTTTCTTCATCAATCATGCGTTTCCCGGAAGCAGGTTTATAAAAGAACCTAATTTGTGCGTGTGTAGCATTCACCCCACGGGGATTTTAATACCATGACAAGGCGTCCAAATATCAGTCCAAGGCGTGTTGTTCTTTCCTCAGGGTTCTCGAAACCAGTTTTTGTCACCTCCCTTGAGAAAACGTATCACGTAAACACTTGATATATTCTGGGTATCGCGTAAATGGATCATACAATTAAGACGGTGTGATAGAGCAGAACGTAAGCGAAAAGTAACCACAGGCGTGTGTCGAGATGAGAAACTTCTGATGTGGCACGAATTTAAACTCACAGTTTTGAAACAATCGCGTCCCGGAAGTCTCGCATGAGGTAACTTGTATACCAGAGGCATAAATTAAACGAATGACAAATCACGACTCGTTTTTTACTCACGTTACACACAGTTATGCGTTAGGAAATTCAGTAAAATGCTTAAGGTAATTGTCCTGCAGTTGAAGGAGTACAGATACTCAGCGAACTTCATTGAATTTTTTTTGTCTGGTAGTACAGAAATTGTGAATTCATTTATTGATTTTTCTTTCTTCCTCTGAGTCTGATGTCATTTTTGTCGATGAGCATCTTTAGTATTCCTTTTTTAGTGGTTCCTCACCAGACTTTCTGTTGGTAAATGCATCAATGAACATCATAGCACTGTTCGTAGCACAGTGGTTGAAAATTAGAGGCTGATTTTCATGAACTCGAATAAGTGAATTTGGCCGCATAAGGTTTACGAAATAACAGATTGGCAAAATTTCACTGACGGCATACTATTAGACACAAACTTCAATTGATAAAGAATTTAAGAAGACACAAAAGTCCCTTTCGAAGAAAGCCGGTTCGTTTGCTAAAAACTTCTACAGTATCCTCCTAGAAAGCAGAAAGAATAAAAGTGAACCCCATATCCAATGTTAAATAGTTTATTATCATTACCCGAAAGCTCCAATTCATTGGTCTTAATTGCATAATTTTTTTATCACCTACAATCTTTCTATCATCTATCATCCGAAGCCCACATCCCAAGCTACGCAAACCCATAGAGCCAGGTCGAAGGGCGTCAACTGAAGGGCTCGCTAGCGGATCACTGTACGCTGACCCGGGAAAGGGATTAATTAGGCAAACTTGGGTTGGTTAGCATCACATGGATGATTAAGGTCTGTTGGTCGTGACGAGAAAAACCACAGGAGATCACTCAGCTTTCATGATGGCAGTGAAATGAAACGATACGTTAGGCAGGAAGCATCCCAATGCATTATCTCCTTTGTAGCATGATTTTGTCACCTTTTCCCGCAAAATAACCTGCCCAGGAGTGCGCTTTTTTGACTGGTGAAAAGTGCATGCACTGTTTAGTGTCGGTACTACTTCCCTCATGGATTATTCAGACAGGCGTTTATATCCAATAAATCACTCATTTGTATATTAATTTGTACGTAAAACGGACTTCAACAAGGCATAAATATTGTTTCTCCAGAGTAAAACTGTACTTACGGCCTATTTTAACTGAGTGTACTAATATCCAGGACCCTATTTTTTGGAGCAGACAGGTCGGATAGTGACAACTTGCGAACCGTGATCCTCCATTTGTAGAGATGATAATATTTAATCGGCTGTTTACTACAAACATCTCAACAAAGTTCGCATCCAAATGCACAATGTCTACTTCGTCCATTGAACAAGCGGAAACTTAAGGGCTTTGCTTGCTAAGAGGACTGATGAACTCGTAATTCACAGTAACAGTGCACATACATTTCAATACCAATGTAAACGAGGAGAAGTTTCGAGTAGTTCTGGTCCATGGTTAACTCTAATTTTACTCCAAGTACGCAACATCGGGCCATTACGCGATCATTCGCTGAAAATTAAATGACCATGAATCAAGTGAACTGGGCGAAAGAAATTTTTCTGAGAAGGAAAATTGAATATGTGGCCGTAGACAAGATTCATAGAGCGATAGACTTATTTGCCCAATGCCAATGTTTAACGCTACCATGTTTAATCTTGCAAGGTTGTCCGCATACATTGTCTTTAGAGCATGTATGCTTTAACACCAGTATGCTGTTAGTTGGCATCCGACTCAAGTTGAATCACTGGATACACTTGGATGCGTACTACAATAAACACAGTGTTCGGCGTACAACTTGATGTTGATTCAGATGCAGATGCTACAGGAAAGCAGCTGGATATCTGTTGTGTTTAGTAAATAGTCCTTAATATGATGACACAACGGGAAGCTCCTACTGAAGTGTCGGTGCTTCTTAAGGCAGCTTGAGTCCGGTGGACGATCCCACCTGAGGATATTCAGTCTATTAGTTATGGAACTCGACATAATGTTGTGGTGCTTAGACGAGCCGTGCTTTAAAATATCCCCTTCCTGTGAATATGATAACTTAACAGTATGTACAGTGTCAGGTTATTTGACAGTCTAACGCTTTTTTAAACTTACAATCAGGTTACCATAGTAGTCGAATTCCGAGCGCCTCTTTGTTTCGGATGCGACAGCTGACCGAAGTTAAGTTATTTTGGCTATGTAGTTCACAAGGAATAACTTGCTCGTTTTGCCCAGTTGTTTGTCGCTTAGGAGTTGCAAATCAGATTGATAGCAGCAGAATGTACAGGTTTCGCTAAAGTACAACAGCGTAGGCAGCATAGTGGTCAGGTAAAGTGCACTGTTATCGAAGTTGCTGTTGCACTGGCCTACCCATTTTTTATGTGGAATTCGCCTTTGAAATTTAGTTCTGTGGATCATACGGTGTGTCGTATGGCCCAACAAATAACTCCAAACTTGCTCTAGACCAGTAAATGGCAGTTGTTTTTGAAAGCTTCATAGTGATCAGCTTTATAGTGTTCAGACAAGAGTGGTGGTTATAGTCCTTGGTCGTACTTTTCCTTCAGGATGCAAAATGATTTAAGTTCTTTCGAAAAAAGCAGTACTTGGACAGGGGACAAATGAAACAAATCGGATGAAGTAATGCTACCAGTCTGATAATCCGGTTGACGTTCGCGGTTTCTAATTTTCCCACATAGACGGATGATTAGAAAGGGCTGAACAGGTCTTTGGCAAGGGTGAAAAATCTAGCCACTCTCCTTATCAATTATCAACTCCATTAAACTATATCACTGAGGCTGTACTCAGACATTCGTCCTACCAAAAGAGCTTGGATATGGCTCTTAATTAGTTTCGGGTGTAGGGTGATGCATGATGCCTTGATGAAGGGACAACCCCCCCCAAACAACTAGTAACACCTTGTTCCCATGAAGATTTTTCCGTTGTATTTGCCGTGTACTTGATATACATTGCTGTCCTGAAACATCTAACAGGTTGACAAAAAAAATCGTCTCCGCTCTCAAAAAAGACCAATTACACATGAAATTCATGATTATTTGAAAAAATTAAGAACAGTCTTCAAACACCAAACACGGACAAATAATTCCTTCATTTTACTGCCTGATCTTCATGACATTTTCACCTTTTTCAATGGGAACCGAGTATTTCTGTAACTCCCATTAACTACACAAACGAGTGATACCCTTCATTCTTTTCGTTAGTCAGTGAAAATCCATCCCACAATGCAGTATAGCGTATTATCCATAGAGTTTCATTCACCAAGAGTTCACTAGCTATGTCGTTCTCAGCTAGTCAATCAATAGGTGTCGCTGAAACCTGCGGACATTTTTTGACCCTGATGGGAATATTGTTGTTTGGTGACTTTTAAACCAGTTCTCAAAAGCTTTCAAGGATAGGAATGAGATAATTCTGCATGACAGCTACCACATGTCGTAAATCAACTCTAAACAATCACAGTCTTTGCACACGTTATTATGGTTTCTGTATAAAAACAGCTATATTTATCCTCGGAGCGAGATGGCTCAGTGGTTAGAGCTCGAATTTACTGACCCGAAGGTCCGTGGTTCGAACCCCTCCTCTGCCTCTCGACTTCCCCTGTATAGGCTTGGACAACTTGGCAGTATCCTAGCCCTCGTGCTTCCTTCGGGTGGCATAACAGCAAGACAGGAAAAGGGTGGTACAGCTGAACAATTTCGATTTTTCAATACTTTCCTGCCCGTTTGGCGGACCAACGAATGCGCAACTAAATACAGGCAACCTAAAGGTAAAATATTCAGGGGGAATGTTGTTGTTGAATAGGGTACTACTAGCAACTATGCAACAGTAATAAATCCGCACTGATAGGAGCGAACCAAATATCATCCGGAGAATGATAAGCAACATTCCCCCTCTTTTAGAAAATTAATGATATGCCGGCAACCTTTTTTTCGGAGTAGAGAATGCACAAAATAGTAGGCGGGTTTAAGAATAAACGTGTTCAGAATGGAATGCGATTTAGGTAGTTGGGAGGAACAAGATTTCTAAAGCATAATTTGGAACAGATCACATAATTTGGAACTTAAGTTAGATTTTGCGCATATTCTAGCTTAAAGGTATTTCGTAAATTTTAGATAAGAACACACTCACTTGCTCACTGTCTAAAGTCTTGCACCGTATTCCAAGAAAGGCTCCAAATTACTGGATATGGGAAGGGATGAGCGGAATTTGACTGCCGCCAAATTTTTGTGTATGTAATCATCTGTCATTGTTTTCATGAATGAGCTTCCTACCCAACTGAGATGCCGGTATACAAACGTTCAGTTCTATTGAGCCTTTTGAAGGTAGGATTATCTGAACGACTAAGGCCAATCAAAGCGGTTACAGAAATGACGCTAAAGATCTGCATCCAACTGTCCATGAAACTCCTTGAAACACCGTCTTGAAACTATAAGGCGATGGTTATGATTTTCAACTCGTTTCATATTTTTTGCCCATTCTATATGGTAGACGACAGTAGTTTACATTTGAACGTGGAAGAAATAGGCCAAATAACTTTCCTTGTTGAAGGTTCATTTCCGTTGACATTAATCTGTACCAAGTTTTTGCACAAAATTCAAAAGCGTTTGGAAATGCAAACCCCCATGTGGTATTTAGGGTTATTTTTTACGTTTGCGCATTGATTTCCCGACCCGAGGCAACGTTGTCATAAAATGTACCCTAAAAAGAAACCTGAACGTTAACCCCTCTGTTGTCTAATTCATGTTGCTCCACATTGCAATGTTCCACAGCCAGAATAAGGCAGGGTGTATTCATTTGAAATGCTTACAGCAGCTTGAATGCTGAGCACAGGATAATACTGCTTTATTGGGTGAGCACCCTAATATTTCCAAAGTCAGTTAACAGGCAATACGAATGCGATACATACAGACACGCGCTTTTAGGTGGGCAGCTTGGTGAGGACGAAGTCTCGGCGCCACTGTGAGTAAAGTACGTGCTACATCTAATCGACATCAATTATGTTGAAAGCAAGCCTGTTTGACAGCTGGCTATTTCCATTTTCAGTCGAAATTCGGTGACTGCAAATAAAGCTATGCTCTTGCATAGGAAATGATTTTACTGGCGAGGGGAAATGCCACTCAACGGGCCTGAATAGGAAATCAGAGCTTTGTATCCTAGTCTTTAAACAGCATATTAATGTAAACAACAAAATAAGTTCGCTTTATTCTGAAGTAAAACCTCATTCTTTCCTTAATACAGTAATTTTGTCAAGCTTCCGTTATAAACTTTTGAAACCAGAACTTTATTCCCAGCAGCCTCTGGTGTGTAAAGTATGTTGCAGCAGCTTCACAGTAGAAATGACCTTCCATAGTGCAAACAGACTGCAGTGGTCGAACTAAAAATTTCGTACGTTTGGATCAGTCTGGCAAACGAAAAAACCCATAGAGCATAATTAATTCTGCTTATTATCTGTTATAATCGCAAGTATGTGGAATAATATTATGTTAAGTTTTACAACTCTCCAGGTAGAGATTTTAGGGGAACAGCCCGACGAAGCGAAAACATGCTATCAGTGGGCTATGATGACATGCTTATCGTATATTGACTTAAGGAACGATAAAAAAGCAAGCAGGCACACTACGCTTGGATATGGATTCAGGATGTGTTTCATGAGCAGCAAAGGTGTATCCATTTTCAGGAATACCTATCACCGGACAAATCTTTTATTTTTCCTAATGCAACTGGCTGGATGATTTGATTACTTGTGACACATTTTTACCAAAGGAGGGTGGATAAGTTGACTGTCTTCCAAAACGTATGTATATTACTCACTCGATGGCATGTGTAGTTGTCAGAGCATCACATAAATGGGAGCATGAACTGTACATAACATCCTGTTTTTTAACGAAAAATGCGTCTACACTCGGTGTCTAGTAAGTATACCTTCAATTAGGGTTGCTGAGCACTTGAGGTACCAACTGTCTGCATGTTTCAGCCGCACGCAAAAGTTTATGCTCAGCTAATGAAAAGTTGCATTCCTTGCAGTGTTCTTGTATTCCTTGTGGTGTTCTTCCATGCGTTTCACTTGAGTCAGAAAGTTCAGCAACTACCCTGCTTGTTAGCTCCGGGTTTGGGATCCGTGCGACTGGCTATATCACTCTAGCTTATGAAAGGGGAACTATCTTCAGTGTTCCGGTAACGTGTAGTGGTTGTTGCTTCAATGTCGGCTTATAATTCTTTTGCGTTTCAATTTGTGTAAAAAGTATATTTAAGTGAAATTTGAAATGGACCCTTGTTTTCAACGCTCTGCCACCAAATACAGTTAAAAACAGCCTCTGGAATGAGTTGAGTAGATATTTGATTAGCATCGCTGTTTGAAAAAGAATGCAATTAAAGACAACTCGCTTTCAAGCAGAGGTCATATCAATCTGGTGATCTTGACCACTAAGCTTGTGCGACAGCGATAAACATCCTTTCAGCCATCATTGATTTGAACAAGAATAATGTAGCTAACGCCCGAAAAAATTTCTCAGAATGAGGTTCTTATAATCCAGCTATTGGCGACAGGAAGTGCCAAGTCCATGGAACAGATAATCGGGGTCTTTTGGACATGCAAGTGCATCGGAATGTTGTAACAATAATCTCGTTTGATTTAACATCATCATTTGAGCACAAAGTGCACTGTTGGAAAGCTTATTTCAACCGTATTAAACAAAGCCCTTTTATTAAAGCAGCCCAGACAACCTCACACATAACATCTTTGGAAACTTCGGCCTACTTCCTGTTTGGGGTGTACTATAAATATGGTTCTACCGACGGACATTCCCAAACGATACGGAACTCTATATGGAAATCAACAGGTAACGAGACAGTTACGTACAACTGTAGATCGAAGAGTGAATTTCCGCAGACAAAAAAAGCACAAAACAGAACGCGAGAAATCCTATGTTAAATACGTCTCACATTTTTAAACCATTTATTCCTTGAGTGCATTGTCACGTTTAAAATGGTTCAGATGCAAGTAGCTTCGAATTCACCAACTTTGTCTTGAGAAGCAATTTAAAGAATGGTCATTCGCACTGACCATTTTGTGCATGAGTTAGACCTGTGGCGAGCGGAATGGACGACGTTTAAATAGCGGGCTTGCAAACAGTAGACGGTAAGCTTGCAAAACGCAATTTGTCGTAGGTTTACCCGCTATGGGTTTTGGTTATGAAAATAGCAGAACCTGATGTAGAAAAAGCATCGTTTAGGCTTTAACGACGAATTGTGTTAAGGAAGAAAAATCGGTTCAAATTCTGGATTTTAGCTGTTGGCTTTTGTGACCAGTGGAACGGCGAGCAAAAGCGGGCCTATAAGTGAATCATTTAAAATAGATTGCCGTATGATCCTTAAATTCAACTCGAAATACCATTGCAGAATGTGGAAAAATGGCCGGTAGCTTCAAGGAATGAATGAATAAATTAAATAATTAAACAAACAAATGAATAAATGGCTCGAGTTAATGAGGTGCTTAGTAAATCTTTTAGCTGACCGTGCTCGAGCAACTCCAAACACTGAACATTGCTTAATCCTGAAGGGACCGAAGCTTTCAACAGTATTGTAAAATGGAATACACCAAGTTGGTTGAACTGAGCTAGCTTTGATGACGGTGTGTGGTAAGTATGCGGTGGGTGAAATGCTCAGCAAGAAAGTCAACTGATATGTCATGACAGTTGGAGCGTCAGGCTGTCACAGTTCGGATGGGACTTTTCACGTACATCCGTCATCTTTGTCAAAGTGTTGTGATAACCAGTTATTACAAAAGCTTTCAAGAAAACGACAAGAAATGAATAAAGTTGTGGGATCCAATTTACGAGTGAACTCATCACAAGGACTAAAACTGTTGCATAGATTTTATTAAATATATACAAATTCACTGCAGCAAATCTGCCACTGTCTTTGGTTGGTTTTTCTATACGGTCAGCGTATTTCTGAAGCATGCTTATTGGGATGAGGACAGTGGTTGTACATCGCGTCAGCCAAGGCTACTGGTTAACCTCGAATTCATGGAAATCAATGTAAAGCACTGCAACAGCCCTTCTAAAAGGGTTTCAACATACGCACTCATTCGAGAAAGAGTCGTGGAACCAAAATCTTTTTCCAGTAGACCTCTGTCAGCAAATATTACCCAGAAAGCAACATAAAATTTCCACAGATTTTACTCCAAATATGGAATAATTTCTACCAAACAGGAAGAATCACACTTGCGAGTTGCATCTGGATGCGAGAATACCACATCTTACCTGCTTTTTTGAATGAAAAATGGAAGGAACCAGCACCTCCAAGCAGAAGTGAGCTATTGATGAGAGTGGAAAACGTTGACGAAATCGGTTGTTCCGCTAAATGCTAAACACTCAGCCATTATGGTGAGGATATCAACCTCCAGTTTGATTTGACATGCGGGAATCAAAATGCACTGTAATACAAAATGTCAGTGGAGTTCCCAGGATACGTGGACGATTGGAATTTTGGGCTGACCCTGTCCTCGTATATTACTTTTAGTATTTTGCCCTGTAACCTGTATTATCCAGAGTGCTTTCAGAAGGCGGGACAGGGAATTTCTTTCACAAAAGTTGGCGCATTTCTTGTCCGGACCATCCAAAGTGACAATCGTCATTTGGGTAATAATTGCGGTCGTTCATGTGCAACTCGTAGAGCCAAATAATCAAATAAGCCTGACGCTTCACTGCTTGATGCAGAATATAGTAGAGAAAACCTTTGGGAAATAAATGCTCCACACCAATTCGTTTAGTGAATATCCAAAAGTATATGGCTAAAGTTATAGTTCCATGTGTGTTCGTAAAGCTAAGCAGGAAATGGTGTTGTCTGTTGGGTGCGGTAACGTACCACAGACTGAACTATTTCTGAAGCAGAATTGGTGAAGTAACCGTGCCACTACACTCCTACTTTTATATATGTGGTCATCGTCTAAGTTTTTCCAAGCAGGTTTTAATCTCCCAAATTTTTCTAGCTGAATGAATACAACATTTATTGTAAAGAATACCTTCAAAAAAAGATCACTCAGTCATGAGGTGGGCGTCCTTATCCTGACGGCTGATGTACTCGGGAAGTTCAAACCTTTCCTTTATAACAAATAAACACAATCAGCTACGTTATCCGTGTCACACTGTTTATGAGGTCTAAAGCACTACAAACTCCGCAAGTGTAATCAAAATTGTATCGAATTACAGTGGATGAGGTTATGTTGATTAGGATTTCGGTTGGAGTGTGGAAAGAATTAACAGATGAGCTCGTGGTCTGGGAATAGCATATGTTGATTATGTAAAGTAGTCGAACTGCAACTACCTCATTTGTTCAGCAGTCATATATCAGTAAGTCAAAAAGATCACGAGGAAGCTGACTAACTACATTGTGATTTTTACAGACATCCAAGGCATCTGATCCGAAGGACCTTACATTCCTTACGTGACAAAGAATGGTAAGTACCACATGTGCTTGTTGTGACTACCCATACGTAAATCTCAGAAGAGGTTGGTCGTCATCGCCATCAGGCACCCAAAATACGACCAAGCGAAGCTCAAAGCTTAAAGTAAGGATTTTCAGAAAATATGTTTTTATGGACAAATGAAGGTGTCTGTACAACTTGATGCCTCAGTGGAATAACATTTGTCCATCTAGGCACAAGCGGTTTAGTTAGGGGTTACGAAAACCTGACATGTCACAATACACCGAGGTCGTTTTCCGTTGAAACTCAATAAAGCCCATGAAAACGTCAGACCGATTGAAGTCTCTTCAACACTTTTTAGGATATTACAAGCGCAAATTCCAACACCATCCAAGTCAAACGGGAAGTACACATGATTTGCTATAACTACAACCCTGTCAATAGCGTGGTTGATTGTTTTTTAGTTTTCTGGCTGATTTCTCACATTCTATTTGAACTTGTAAAAATGCATGAGGCTGGAGATCTTGTGTTCTTGCGTAGACTTACTGCTGGTAGAATTTAGGTATTCGGATCATTATTAGTGAACATTGCTGATATTAAACCCCTTGAAAAGTAACCTTAGTAGAGCGGACATAGTCGTCCGCAATCTCTTTGAAGTAGGACAGGGCAGTTAGGCTATAGGCGGAATATAAATGACAGTGTTTACTTAAGTGCAATGTAATAGGCATCTAGCCATCAAGGATACAAGGACACATGAAATAAGGCAAATAGTCAATAAAGGAATTACTCCCTCCCCCGTATAAATAGCAAACCACTTTTGGCGTTTTCCGTGGGTGGTCCTCGAGCATGAAACGCTTGTGGTACAAATTAGGGATTGTATTTTTCAAACGTCAATGATTATGCCGCATATGTTAGATCTGAAAAAGCCGCCGTCTCCGAGAAATTCATCCTGTCTCGTATAGCTAAGCTACGCCACGTATATAAACATATGAGCCAATCGCATTCTTTAAAACCATCTTATATGCCTCTAAAGCACATAGATACGCATATGTTTACCCGTGACTCATCGAAAACCGAAGTCGAGTGTATTAAACACTTTGATCCTTACATGCAAACAATGCACGTGCAACGTATTTGACCATGAACGCTTTATTCTCGCCGCATATAATTATTTTTCCATTGTGTGAACTTGCGCTTGGTTGCGGAATCTTTAAAGAAGATACTGTGTGATATTCCTCAAAAAACACTAAAACAGTTTGCCTCCCTGAAATAAACAGTAGTCGCATCCAACATGAAAAGTGTCCAATGCCTTTTAACCATCGTGGCTACAAAGTTTTACAGGTGCAAATGAATTATTCAGTAAAAGATGGTTTCACTGGAACCCTCGAACCTGGGCGGCAAGTATCCTAGTACTTCCGCAGACCACATTGATATGTCATTGTGGATGTCCTCAGTTGCAACTTTGATGTTTTGGTTCTTTCTGCTGCCAAGTTGTTCTGAGTTCCTCTAGTACAATTTTTCTTTTCTTCTTTAAAGGGATCTTGTACCCAGATTTTGCATATACCACAGCTGTACAGCTTCTAGCTTGTTTGTATAAACGACTAGTCCCAAGTTTTCCTTTACGAACAACATTCTTGTTATGTTCGCCAGGCTGGAGTCAAAACTAAGTGCTTTGTGAGGCCTGGTAGGTGAGCTGGTTACCTCGTCACTGAACCGGCGCCTGCGAATCTGAAAAGGCATGTGTCATTCCCAGTGTCTTCACTTTTAACGTCCCCTGTTACCTGTAAAGTCCTTTTGTTCGTTTGTCTGCTTGTCTGATTTGGATTCACACACATACATAAAGTTGAGTAACAGGTCAAAAAGCATGTGACTAGACCCCCTGGCTGACCTCAGGTGCTGCCACTTATAAGTCACTTGGTGATGACACAAACGTTGCTTAGAGGAAGGTAACTGTCATGCCTGATCGGGTGCTACTTGTCTAATTGCTCGAGCAAATACTCCCGTTCTTCCTGATGCTATAGTCGTGGGCATTTACTTAGGGAACGCGTTTTATTCTGTAGTGTAATAGGAGCGAGCCACTTTTCTGTCTTCATGGTGTCAGACTATTGTCAGAAGCACCTTCTGAAAGCAGCGATGCAGATGAACATCAGACGGAACAAAACAAGCAAAATACAACAAGCATTTATTTTTGGTCGGAAAAATAACTGAATCCACTTTGTGTGACTCTTGTGTCACACGAGTCCAGAAACACCCTTGTGCCTCAAAGTGTCTTACCGTTCTGTCCATACATGCGATAGTGATATGGAATCAAGCTTCTTGTATTGTCAGTCACTGGCGCCAAAAGGTGATGCGGCTTACGTTGTTACAATGACAATATAGACAGTTAGATATTTTCATGAAAATCCCGTCTAAAACAGAAGTTTGCCGGTAAAGGTAGAGCACGGGTCGTTAACAGAACAGCTCATAAGAGAACATGGTAACCAAATGGTCTAAGATAAAATGGTTCAGGCCTACACACAAAATCATATCATATCATCATATATCGGACCCCGAGATTTCGTCCTCCTCCAACTGGCGAAACATATTTGGAAAGAATGTTATCAACTGAGAATCGACTTGGTGGACCTAAGGAAACACCCGTACAATACCGGGTGTTCAGGGAGACCCAGTGTGATCTACGTAAACATCACCCCTTTACCTAAATCAGATATACCTTCTGAGACTGCATATTTCGGTGTGAATACGTAGCATATGCATTGAAAATAAGGCCAGGTTTATTTACATGTTCACGCTCTTCCAAACCTGAATTTTCCGTATGAAGTGATGGAAAATGCGCCAACGTAAGTGTTGAGTAGCTATGTCTATTCACATAGGAGTGTGACAAAATTTTAGCAAGGCAAAAGTAATGCTGGAAACAAAATGAGCAAAATGCAAAAATGACTGCTTTGTTTTAAGGGAAAGCGCTCACTAGACTAGGTTAATCAGGTGAATCCCATTTTAATCAAATTTACAAGTCGTTCTGTCTTATTGCTCAAAATCTGTTTTAAATTTTGACCATCGCCTTTATCAGTCTTATGAAAGACACATTAGCCATCTTTTGCACATCCAGCCACCGTGAAACGGAATTTGTTACTGAACATCTCTTATGGATTGTTTATTCCTCCCAGTGCAACAGATAAATGCATTCAAACAAAACCCACTTTCTGACATTAGTAACATGTGCGATTGTATTTCATAACCAAAGGGCCATGTCTCCGACTAAACTACCAACAATACTTGGAATGAGGTGTTTACTAAATATCCACTCGTAGAAATCTGCCAATTTTCATACCAAGAGCTTCCGTCGTTATTCCAAAGATTAAGTTCCTTTATTTCAAGGTGACGCCCGTGGAATGGCTACCTACCTGGGTCGTCCATACATGACTTGTTGCAAAATGAGATCAAGTGCTTGCAAGTGTGTGATCTACTTGTATGGGTTTTCCTTATACACGCTGCACATTTACTCACGCCATTTTCTTCCTGAGTTGTCTAAAAAAGCCAGGGTAGCATTTTATCCAACTTTACATCCTCGTAAATAAATATCCTGCCTAGCATTCAAGGGGGTCAAGCAAAACTCGAAAAGGGACGACATTCTGAATCAGTAGCACGGCATTTTTTATCACGAAGCTTAAAGTGCATGGCTTTAACACTTTCCTAGGATACGATTGGCGGTGGGTTATCTCGGCCATCACATCCTTCCAGCTTTAGCTGGATTTAGCAGTGATTCTGAGCCCGTTGAACGTTGGTCGATATGCCCATTGAAGTGTACATTTAATTACATGTTACTCAGACTCCGCCCGATTGACTAAAACTTCAGAGATTCCTATCCAGATAACCCCAGTGAATGAACCACTAACTAACGAATAATACATTTGATTTACTAATCAGCTTAGTGAACAAATGCACTCGGGGCGAGACACACATTGTAATACAACCACAGACAGTCAAAGTCAAATTAATCAGCGAATTCCGTAAATAATCCTGAGTCAAGGAATGGTATGTGGACAGTTATGATCATTTGAGAATGCCATAGAGCAGTCAGGGTGGTCATTCACTTAATGTCGTTCACAGTTAATGTCGCTTATTTAACGTTGCTCATTGTCATCATAGCGACCAGTTAGGTGAATTTGCTCTTGTCAGGCAACATCCAGTGACTGAACATCTTCCGAACTAGCTCCTCCCGTTGCAAATTTTAAGGGATAACTGAATGAGTTGTTCACTTCCCTTTACGCCCTTTGGCCGTCATTGGTAATCCCATATTGGTAATGAGATTGACTTCAGAGTACACGAATTCAAAAAATCTAGCAGATATTCGCTGTTCATAGAGGACGAACTTTCGAAAGGATTTGAAGGGAAGTGAACTGAATTCTAAATATAAACCAGTTAGGCCGTCAACTGGCCAAAGTGGGTGTGGTTGATCAGCTTTGATGCATATTTTTAGACCATCTTATTTACCGACTACGTTTTATTCGAATAACGAAGGTGCCCACTGTATCATTTTCTGGTTTTCATCTACGCCGGTACCCACTTTGTCGATAATCCTAAGAAAACAATTACAGTTCCGCAACGTCAAATTTGGCGAAATAAAGTGCTTAAAAATTTTTCAGGGAGTGTATTCTTGTTGTAGGTGTTTTCATACTGAAGAGACACAGTCGCGAATTTTGCCCAACCATTTTTAAGGACGAAAAAATTTTGAATTGCGTTCGCCTTCAGAATAGCAGAATTTACATCCGTGCTGCACGGGTAGCTTCCATAAGCCAGTGACAATCTTTGTGGTTATACTGATCTGGAAGTAGGAAGTAACGGAGTTTCACTCTAATTAGGGTGAACAATGCATGTCCCAGTCCAAGCCTGGAGTTTAACCTTTTAATTTCGACTCACGGGACGGAAGTGATATCCCAACTATTTCACCAGTAAGCAGACGAGATACACGTGTACCGCAATTATACAGACGATACCAAGTACGGGGCTAGTAAAATAAACAAAACAACCGTTCGGCACATCTATATTGTTTGCGGCTTTACCTAACATGGAAGATCTGAGAGGAACTCATCAAATGGAGAGTATCCGGATAGTTTCTGGGCCGTCTGAAGCAATCAAACAATCCACCACACAAATTTATGATGGTAACCAACAGCTTTTGCAAACTTTGTCGAGGGTGACAAATACCAGCTCAGTTTGGAAAGAGAATCAGAGAATCAGTAACTTCTTCCTATCTTCAGGAATGAAGTTGGGCTAAAAATTCAAAATATGCTTTGCATGAGCCTTGCAACGGCACACAAGTAATTCTGATTTTCATAAAAACTTGTAAACCCCAACAGTAGTCTTAAATGAACTAAGTATTTAGGAACCAACTTTTCTGAGCTGATTCCCTCCTTCCCGGATAGATATTGGTTCACAAAGTAACTCTGTTCAAAGCCAAGTACGCTGTTTGTGGAAGCAATATTATTGAGCCTCCAATGAAGTACAATGTGAAATTCGGTGGTCTTTGCATGCTCAGCAGGTAGATTCAACCAGAACTGTCGTTCACCTGTAGCACCCTTTCGGTGCCTAGCTGCCATGCCACCCGAAGGAAGCACGAGGGCTGGGATACTGCCAGGTTGCCCAAGCCTAGACAGGAGAAGTCGAGAGGCAGAGGAGGGGTTCGAACCACGGACCTTCCGGTCAGTACGCTCGCGCTCTAAACGCTGAGCCATCTCGCCACCAGAACTGTAGCAGGCAGTTGATGATTCCGGGAAACCAAGTTAATTATGGCCAATGTTTCTGAACAATTCCCAAATCACGAGAAGTCTTTGAACATACCAGTGTACAGCAAGCGACACGGTTGGATCATCTAAAATGTTTATGGCGAGTATTTCGATGCAAGATGTCTGAACCACTGAACATTTTCATTCACTTTTAACATGTCACTTGCAAAAGCAGCCTAAGGTTTTATTTTTTTGATAAGTTACTCAGAAGAAATTCACATACTTTCCTGTGAAGCACTAATCTGTAGCCTTTATGATGATGTGGGGTCCATTGAGTGATCTAACAAACAGCAAATTGCTGAATAAAAATGAGCTAGTAAGCAAAGAAGTCATATTTAGATGTAATCATTGCAGAGTCAACCTACTTATGTTATGTTTTTACTGCTAAACAGATAAAATACATTACATTTTTCCATGGGTGTTGGAAGTGATGGCAAATTTTAAAAATTACCGGCCTATTTTTCAGAGGAAAAATCACTTGTTTTTGAGTGTTTTCGCTGGCTTCTATCCGACAGATGCAAATGTATATGTCCACGTGCTCGGGTGTGGCAGTCGTTTAATGTCACCGTTTCCGCTCAGTCCACCTTAGAACCCATGTTTGCATGACGATTCTGCAAACTAACCCTCAGCGTCTGTCATTTTATAAATGTGAAGTTTCAGGGTAAAATACCTTGGGGAAAACTGGGGACTAACACTGACGTAGCGAGATGGCTCACTTTATTAGCACTATCATAGAATAGTCGATGGCCGTGAAATGACTTTGGTCACTTCATCCTCTTCACGAGCCTCTTTCCTTCTAGTATAAATTGCATTGTGTAACGTTAATAAAATGTCAACCTTTCCAATTATCAGTCTCCCCAAAACGATTCATACTCTGAAACAGCTCACCACTTTAATTATTCTGACGGGTATATCAGGACCGTTATCTGAGAGGGGGACCTCTTCTTATTTGCTTCCTACTTACCCTTGCACATTAAGTACCATTAATAAGACTATCACAACAAAATACAAAGCAGAGACTTAAACGTCCCAGTTGAAGCAGTATTTACGATTGTAAAATTCCTGCTTCTAAAAACCCTGCTCACTTGTTACTCGGACTGAGGGTGATCGGAACGCATGTCATTGGAAAACAAATAATGAATCGAAGACGAGTTTGAGAAGCGGTGCAGCACAACTCCGATGATCGCAGATATAAACCAGAGAGAATTGAAAGCATATGCTTTTTTGAAGGTTATCCGCTTCGAAAACCATAAACTGTCAAATGCAAATTTCTGCGGAGACTGTGTTCCACAGATAGTCCGCAAGTGGACCATAGGAATAAGCTTTTAAATGTGCGCTGCCTTTTTGAAAGTTTCCATAGTAGGCTATCAAATCTATTTTATTGGCTTGTGAAAAGTTGTCGAGAATTCACGTGACGTTTTCGTGGCTCATACAAGTAAAAAGCCTCCGAAAGAGACTAAAATACGCACGGGGAACTGTCACATCGAATAAAAAATGATCAAACTCCTACATGCTGCTACAACACTGCGCACATACAGGCAAAGCGGCGTGGAAAGTCACCATTGCTGTCTTCACAATGTCAACAGCTTCATTTATAGTTTCTAGTTGACCGATCTCCATCTCGAAGAATAAATGAGAAAAACAGTTCCGGATGACTTGTAGCCGTTTGCCTGCTGACTCACCCGAGTATTAGATTTCCAAGAACAAGTACACACACGATTTCGTATGACATCAAACTAGTTTGTTGTATGCAGTGGACTGAATTGGCTGTCGGAATGATGACTCGATGATTACGTGAACAGTTGAGCTGTAGGAGAGCTTCTAGGCTTGATAACGAAAAAACACGCGGCTTCCTCAGTGTAATAAGGTTATCTCAGTTAATCAGTTTACATTAATAATAAAAAGGAAACAGCCGATGAAACCATCCTCATTCAAGAAACGAGTATAGCAGCCTGCAAAAATGACTTCATTTCATCCTCTGTGTTAACCAAGACTTATTTGACATTGTTTCCTATATTACAAACAGTTGTTTATTTTGCCGAATATTCAGCCAGTTAGAACGGTTGACTGTCCGACACAGTACACACAATAAAAACAACTCCCACTCAGCGATGTTAGCTTCGGATGGGGGCACGTCTGGGATACATACACTTCATCCAACCCTTTGTCCGAACCAAACGGAAAAACATCTCGTTTCTGCAGGGTGAACTACATTCTGAAAAGCCTCCTCTTTATAGTTGCCGGTTGATAACCGCTCAAAAACAAGCGACATCATCATCAGTGTTACCACGATGTTTGACACTTTTAAAGGACTTCCAACTAGATGGCTTTGTCTGATCTAAAGTATAACATGTAGGCAATTTGAGGAGCCACATTGCTTTTAAACACAAAATTGATTTCAAGGACGACATGTAGAACTACTAAACGCAAGGTAGAAAACTAGGAATCGAGTCCCTAATGGACATCTCGTAATGAAGTATTATATATTAATCGGTTACTTACCCTACTTTGGCGCTGTTACTTAACAGTAGCAATGTTAGCTGTTAATAGGTAAGAAAGTTTAACTTGATAAGTGACTGGAATGTGCAATATGTGCGAAAAGGGGAAGATGTCTTTGAAGGTTTGTCCTAGTTCCGCTTCTCCAACAAGTGAAAGCCCCTCTACTATATAAAAGTCTTCCTTTTTTCATAAGAGGTAGCCAGATACTTAGGGTTTTTCGAATAGTTCATTGGATTTCTTCTGTGATCTTAGCCTTTGTTCCATTAACCCAGTCACCTTCGTACCAGTGATAATGAGGCAACAAATTATAGCTACCGACTAGTCAGTCGTTCTACCATAGATTCCACTTTGAAATCATGCCGGACAGGTCACGGTGTAAATGTCGTCTTTAAATTAGGTTGGTCAAATATTGTTTCAGTTTTTCATGTACTTGTAGAAGAAGGTAAAAGCAAAGGGTTTTCCGTTTCCATTCAGTCACTCGTTGTACCATCATTCTTTGAAGTATTCATGCAAAGCCATACTTGCATATGACACTGAGTTAAAACGAAATTTATAATCTGAACGGCTACCCAAATGAAATAGGAAAACTGCATTTCCTAGATTCTAGTTGGTAAAGCACTTTTAAAACAAGATAAAACCTTTTACCCAAAACAGATTATCTATGAAGACATCAAAACTGTACAAAACAACCACATAAATTCGATGAACTTCCTGTTTGGATAAACTTATCTGAGAGTGGCGGCTACTGATCAAATCCAAAAGACAGATATGATTTCCCAGATTTATCTAATAAAAACTTCGGACTTCTAGCACAAATACAATACGCCAAGTGTCATGCTATGTAGTTACCCGGTGATAGTTAGTGTGGGTTGGATTTTCAGGCAGTCAAGTGCCGAAATCCAGATAAATTCAAAACTTCATTTATAGCGAAGTAGGGGTTGGGATTTACTGTCTTGCTTACGGGAGTTAGGTTTTCGATTTAACAAAGCTACGGATCAGGTAGTATTGTAGCAGCACATCTGAAATAACAACAAATTTTGCATGAAGCGCCAAGTATCTGGCGTTTTCTTTAGATCATGCCCGTTCATTTGGAGAAGACGGTAGCTTTGGGTTTCGGATGAAACTTTGAATTGTACAACATCACTTCTCTGTGTTTACTGTATTGTGAAAAGTATATTTTCCCTTTACTTTCTTCTAAGAAATGGCCCAAACTGGGCATTTTAAGATTTTGTTGGGTTTGCCTACATCGACCCTACACTAAAAGTGTAATTTATTTTCCTTTCTACATGGGAATCATTTACCAGTGAAGGTGTCTATTAGAAAGATAACTGTTATGGCACTCCAAATGTTGAAAAATTGTGGTGTACATTGCTCCGCCATAAGTGAGGCTGTTTTTTGGGGTGTTATTTGAGTGTAAATAAGTAGAATGTAATAAGTTGCTCCAAGCAGACCCGGTAATATATTTTTGATTTCCTGGCGTGTGAGCGCCTAACCACTTACTGTTAACTGAAACAATGCAATGCACTATCCTTTTCAAAAACGTTTCTCATTTCTTTGTTAAATGGACTTCAGTTATCCTAACAAGGCTTGGTTTGATGAGCTCTTCCACGGTCACTTAGGTTGCTTACATAAGAAAATGATAAAATTCATTTGGCGTGCTCTCGTTTTTCGCAAAACATTCGACTTTGGCGTAAGTTTGCAGCTGATGAAACAACCCGCACCCATCTTATCCTGGCAGTTCGTTCTCATTCCACTCTGCTGCTTTTTTTTATCGAAATTTCGTTTACTTCGATAACTGTAGACAGACAAATCCCACGAGGTAAATTCCAATCCATTAGTTAGTCCTCATAATCCTTGGTTGACTTGCTCATTACTTTTCCCAATCCTGTCTCAACACAGGAGCCAGGATAAGTACACCCCAACAGCCTTGCAGCTTGCCGTTTTACCACATTAACTTTTTGTCCGCCACACTGATTACCCTTAGAAAATCCTTGGCCAATAAACTTTTGCTTTCGATTTAAGTTCTCCCACTTATGTGCTTAAATCGGACTGCCATTTAAAACCCATAACGTGGAACAACAGCGGTTGTTTTGCTGCCAAAGGAATACCTCCATGACATTTCACTGAAGCAGTGCCCACTGAAGTGAGAAATGCAAATGTGCGCATGCAACAACTACAGCGGTGTATCAAAAAGAGAAATGCATTTTAGATGATGAGCGCTGACCAACGCCCTGATGCATTAAGATTATCGTACTTCAAAAATGGAACAAAGTAAAACGTAAAAATGTAAACCGCGTCGTCTATGACAGAAAGGATAGAAAAGGCAGCTTTCGACTCCCCACGAAGTTTCCTCAGAGCTACCTTAAGGTAAGCTGGGAAAAATTCACAGTAGGTCGATTCTTTAATGCTATCAGGGGGGCTTATCAGCTTTTTAAAGCTCAGGATATTTTAAAACAATTTTGACGTGATATATTTGCACTCCCGGGCGGCCTTTTAGTAGCGCTAAATAGTTTGCCTACCATGAAGTATGAAATACCGTACCGAGCTCATATAGAGGTTGTGGAATATCATTGACAAAAAAACAGTTGCATAACATTCATACAAAGCCAAGGTGTGCTACCATTGGTTTTTAACGGTAAAGTTCACAGCGAAAATATAAAAACAACCTCTTCCGGGGTGAGTTTTATAGAAGACCTGAATGGATAGTTTCAATTTTCTAACACATGACGGGTTTAATCCTCGTTAACAGGACTCTTCGTCCTGGAGAAAAGACTCATCCAAATCGACTTTGAGTTTACTATCAAAGTCATCATAACCGTCTGAAAATTGAGTGTATGATTACAATGTGATAAGCAGACTAACCACAATATCATAAGAGACATATGAACACTGCCACCAGTAGATAAGCAGGTGGACAACATTAATTTTTTGTGCTCTTTTATGTTAGGCTAGAACTTTGAGAAATGGCTTCTTTAGAGCAGAATGACAAGCAAGCTGGAACTGCATCTTTCGCGCGTCCACGGTAAATTACATGCTACCAACAGCGTGGGCGATTTACTGAACAACAGACGCCCAAACATGTTCTTCAAACCCACTTCAAAAGCCCAGTGATCTGCGTAATACAAGTAATACGAGACGTCCTCCTCTCACAGAAACCCCTAAAGTGGAGCGCCTCCGTTAAGAAGATCATTGTGGTAGCCCAGCATTCAGTTAAATTGCAGTCGGCCCTGAAGCAACAAACATTCTCGAAACGGAGAAGTGCAGTTTCTGGCTATTCTAGTCTAACAAATAAAAAAACCTAAATGAAAATGTCCTATGCCGCTAGCCAAGGTTTATTAACAGACTGTTTATTTGAAATTTTAACGTCACGAGTATTGCTTGGAAACCGTCCCTCCACAACTAAGAACCGTGACTAGCTTGGTTAACTTTAGTTAAGTGAACCGCACCTGCAAAATGACAGAGTTGGAACAATCAAAGGAAGCACGGAAACTGGTTTAACATAACGAAACTCCAGTTTGCATTAATTATCGTATTTTTAATAAAAATTTGGAATACTTAGTTAATTTAAACCATCTGGTTTTGTGATTTCATCCAAGCTTAGCTGAGTAGAACAAAACCCAACTTTGTCTAAAAGTAACACCCCAGTAACAAGGTTGGTGAAAACACTTCAACAGCCTACACCGATTTTACAACTCTTGGGACTCGTGAGGTAGGCGCAGTCTTCTAGTTTCCTTTAATCTTATTTTATTGAATCCAGACTGAATGGAATGGATTTCGGTAACTGCCCTCAGTTGCACACAACTTAGGTTCTGAAAGGCGACTTGACTGAATCCAGCTAAATCTACATTATATGCGTAGGGTGCTTATTACACACTCGAATATCGTAGCAGCTGAAACATGAGGTGGTCTAGTGCAGTGTATTCATCTGAAATGGACCATAATAAATTGGTGATTCAGTAGGATTCAATTAAGCCTCCTGTCAAAGAGTAACCTTCATACCGACCATGGTTTTAACGGATGACGGCTGCTATACCGATTCACCAGGTTCACAGTTGTGCCCTAGTCCTCCCTTATAGAACTGATATATCCCGGCGAACACCAAAAAGGGCTATTAAAACTCTTGGATACAGCTGAATTATCATTCGTTATATGGAAAAATGCACGGAAAGTAATATGTTTCCATTCTAAGGATGGAATAGTTTGGTTTTCAAATGAGCGTAAAGATGAAGACAAAAATACGACTGCTGCCAACTACAGGCACTAAGGTGCTGAAATCTACTGTTTCTTTCAACTCACTGTTCTCTTTGGTCAAGGCGCCTGCCATCAAAAAAAGTGAGGAAACAGCAAGAGAATGATTGCAAGCCTAGTAGCAACAAATATCGCCAACAGAAGTTTTGGGCGGCGGAGGCCAATGCTACATACTTTTACAATGAAACCTACCAATCCTGTCCCTAAGCACGGTTTAAATGTAAAACCTTCTCCCAGAACGAAATGGTAGATGACACCCGCGCAGTGTTGTATAATAAGCCGTACATATTTCGTTGTCTTTTCGGACGTGTACTGCATATCTCGACGGGAAATAATGAAAAAAAATATACATACCTGGTCAAAGGCTTGTTTTGCACTTAGCCATTCTAGAACTAGCGAAACAAAAGTTGCTTCCGCTCACAAACAGCTGACTTTTAGTTATCATTTCAGACGGCTTACAATGCAGGTTGGTCAGACTACAACACAGAGCGCGTTCCAATGCCCCTACCCATACTTTCACTAGCAACGTCCGCCAGATCCAACAGCGATCTACGCGTGGTTGCATGACTCCTTACCTAGGCATAACGGAACGCACACTTCGTATCAGATATTTAATGCACGTGTCGTTGAGAGTATGGAGACCGCTAGACTAAACGGATGCAACAACACAACGCCAACATTAAACAGGGTCACATTGTCCTGCACTGTCAACTTTGTCATTGGCGTGCCATCCGATTGATGATAAACATTGCATTAAACCTAACAACTGCAGATGACACTGTCTTCATGGGAAAGGGCAGATCTGAAATCTGGAGACCCTTGCTATTTATGAATGGAGGCAGAGTCGGGGTTTGGTTTTCTTGGCACGCTTCAGATGAGAGGCACCAACACATTCAAGGGAGATATTTAAAACTGATAAATATACCTTGAAAACTATGAGTCTGTAACAATAAGTGTTTTGGCATGTAACGCATTTTATGCCAAAATAAATTATAGTTTACCTTGTATATACGTAATGTACTACTCATAAGGTTGCTGAAAATTCTTCGACAGCCCACGACCGGTTTCGCCCTTCTTGGGGCTCATCAGGTAGGCGCAGTCCCCGAGGTTCCGTCAACCTTATGTTCTACTTGAACCCAAATTGGACTGATTTTGAGAAATACACTCATTTGCAAATCAATTTGGTTTTTGCGAGAGACTCATCTGGAACCCAGCTGAATCTCCCGTTTGTGATGTTTCCAGGCAACTGAATGTGCTGCACCAGGCCGCCTCATGTTCCAATTGCTACGATATTCGAGATATCTCGATACATGTATATACACTCAGGGATTGTATTCATTCCGCCCATATGCCAGCTGGTATTTTATACCTCATATTATCTTTCCGAAAAACAAACAAGATGTTCCAGGTATTTTGCTCAACATTTTATTCAAAGATTTTTCATTGGGCAATACCTGGTTGTGCATACAATCCAAAGTGGTTCGTCTGTGGGATATCATTTAGCACTGGAGTCAGCCAAACAAGCCACCACCAGCAGTAAAACACTGCGTTTGAAAACACGGTTGACATTTTCTATTCCGACCCATTAAAACGCTTTTTTAAGCTGCTGCTCAGAAGAAACGTAAATATAACAATGGAAAATCCCAAAAAAAAACACACTTCCTTGTAAGTAGAAAAACACTCTTGCGGCTTTGCGTTATAACTTGTAAATTCATTGGAAATCAAGAGGCGAACAAAAGTGGTACTTGTCAGGCTAAACACATTTGTTCTAGAATAAGAATAGAAAAATTACGGATGAAGCATGCATATACATATTGAATTTGCTTCACTAATCCGCAGCTCAAAACAACCTGTAACAAGATGGGAAGTAGGACGAGTTTGTTGCAATGCCCCGGGAGTGGCGCTTCTGGATATAGATTGTTGGAATCAACAGTCAAACGTTACTAACTAAGCTGCAGCAAAACTGTGACCTACTGCTGTACTTGACTGTTCTCATTGTTCTCTGCAGTTGGGTGAAAAAACGGCAGGAACTGTGAATGAGTTATTCGGCACGACGAGGCGTGATATCTCAGTTCTTACTAGATAATCTAGGCCCGGTATCAAGTAAAAAAATATGTAACGTTCAAGGATAGTTTTATATCTGACAGAAGATAGATAGTAGCTGCGTTCTTTCTAGGTTTACCACCATGAAGTGAACTGATGTGGGTGCAGACAGAGACTCTGGTGACTGGTTCAGTCTTGTGATATAACTCCTTTGTAAATTGGAAAAGTGCAGCAACTGGCTCAGTTCGCGCAGGCTAATATTACTTGTTTTAATATATTGTTTGAAGGGTCTTTAGTTCGTAGACAGAGGTGATATTTCCAACTGATGCATATTCTATTCTGTTGCGTGCTTTTTGATATGAGCATACGAATTTGAAATGGCCATGAAGGCTGTGTCTCACACCCGTTTTCTCAACCGATTTGGGATTATTGCTTACGATTCTGTTTGCGTCTGAATAAATTGGTGATATCTCTCACTGGTCTTGGTGGATCCTTAAACTCGTGGATTTCGACAAACCATCCATATTTATGATCCACATTGTCAAAACGTGAAAAATTCGGTTTTATTTCATTTTACTTAGGATCTTACGTAATTTGGCTTGGTTGAACTGAAAATGCTGGGAACTTCCTCAACAGTCGAGAATTAACTAGACGTCTTTGCCAGATCACCCGCCTCGTCCCAATGTAGACAAAATAAATTCACTGGATCCATTTTTTGACGATGGGGGCCGGTTCTCAGGCTAGCCGTTCGGTGGCGGTTTCCAGCTTGAACCGTCTATCCCAAAAATAATCCGAAAGCCGCTGAGTGGGTTGACCACGAGGAGTGAAGTTAACCCTGGTTGCGCCCATCAGTGCACATCTTCGCTGCATGTCCGTCATCATTCCGAATTCCCAGCATTTAAGATACGTAGCGCATATGATACATTTCAAAGGGTTTCGAATTATCTGCAAATATCAGTTTGTCTTTACCATATACCTTTCCAATTTCGCCTCTTTGGCAAGACTTAATATTCTGAACTAAAAGTGGCCAATTAAACCACACAACTTGATCGACTTTTTATCCATTTTTTCATTTTTCAGAAAGGTGCCTGCTTTTAAAAAGCACATCTGTTTGAGGGCTGAAAACTCTGATTTTAATAATAGTTCGAATGAAAGTTTTAAGTCACACTCATTTGGTTGTTTTCCCCAAAAAGCCCCTGGCGATTTTTCGCTGTACTCTGAATATGAATCAGACCAACATTTTAATCGATCCCATTTTATTCCCTTTTAAATGCAGACTTCTGCTCTGTTCTACCATTTTACTTTGGAAACCCCGGTGCGTTCCTTGGCTTTTCGGCTGGATTGAAATATGAAAAGTAAAGAAGTCAGACCACCCCAAAACATGGTGTAAGGAAACAGAAGCCAGATCCCCAAGAGACACGTGGTCTTAGGTAGATATGCGCCTTGGCGAAACAACAGCCCTCTTCAGTGCTCAAGGTCGACTCCATTAGTATGAGTAAATCCAGGGGTCTTGCTAGTCTACGGTTAGTTGTGCTTCTCTCTCTTCAAGAGGTAAAAGGCATGTGACACTCCATCGACACAGCCATTGATTTATTTTCCCAATTTTTATTACTTACGACGACATGATCTCACAGACGACTTAGGTTATGTTAGCTCTGTCCATGAGCCTAAGGTCAACCAACATTATTATGGTTCTCTAGTGACCGCTAAATTCTAGTCGCCGTTCGCAAGTATATAAGACACGCAGGCACCTAATAGTGCCGTCAGCTCTAAGATAGTTTTGTCACATTCAAAGTAACGTGAGTATTTCACTTTTTGTTGCACCTAGAGAACTGCGAGGTGCTCATGGATACAGATTACACTCATTACGTTCTGGTTCCTCATTACATTAAATTGCGTTCACCGGGTAAAGTTAATCTGGCCTTTTTCTTATCAGACAGTTCAAATGCCTCTCTGCAATATCCGCCAGTCAAATCTCAGTCGTAAAGCGGTCGTGCAGCTTTGGTGACGCAAATGGGGGAACAGCTTATCTCGACACATCTGATCTCAAACCACGGGTTTGACCACTTAGCGTATTCTTCTACGCTGGTCAAGATCTAAGCAGTTCCCAAGCACAAGCATTCCGACTTGAGGTAGCGTCCATTGCAAGCTTTGTACTTATTGGGTTTTGTCGGGTTGGTGTAGCAGTTTCGAAGTCTAGCTTTCAGGTTCAAACTTTCCACCGTTTGAACCGACAAGTAGAAGCCGTGAATCGAAATTTTGGGCACAGTGTATATGAATTCGATGAGTTCAGTATGAATTCAATTTGACTACTGATAAGTAGCTGCAGAATCCTTCAACACATTTACCCCTCGGATTCGCAGTTATGAGTAATCTGTGTATCCAGAAGAGTTGGGCACAGAGTGGTCAGATAACTCAGAAATTCCGACGTAATTGGCAAAAAAGCGAAAGCGATTTTCGTTGAATAATCCGATAACAGCAACTACAAACACTGAGTGTGTGTAGCTGTCTTCGAGTTACATCTCGTCACACCTCAATCACGAAAATCACTATCAAGATTGCTCTGTAAATTTGGTGATCGTTTTGTCTTTTAATGGGAATATTTTGTCATGTATGCATTCCCACTTAGGCGTTATACACATCCAGCAGTTAATTACCTATCAACATCACGTGGAAGTTCAGAAGATCCTCGCCATATTATGGGAAGAACCCAGGTCCAGATAGCCTCAATTATACTGCCCATTAGCCAAAAAAAACAAAGAACTGTAATTTCCAGCTTTCACGAAATTATCCTTTGATTATAGCATCACTATCACCAAAACAGGGCCGGCTTTCCAGGAGACAGACAGATTGACCTGATTCCACAGATTTTCTACTAACTGTTACAACGCTACAGAGAAGTATGAGAATCCTCAGAAATAAAAAAATAATAAAATAAGTTCTATCTGGTTTCATAAGGTTTCACCTCGCGGTGACGAGTCACATTCCACACAGTTCGAATCAATTAGCTTAAAGTAATCTTGAGGTTTCCTAAATTCAAACATTGTACCATTTAGGGAGAACCTAAGGCTTGTGCAGAATTGTTGCGGAATCGCTAAGCCGCCATTTTTGTTATCAGTTATCCGTACGGTACAGTCTACCCTTCATTGGAAAGACAAATAGCAAAGTGCTTGGTTCTTGGTCTAACAGTTTCTCAAGAATATTTTTGCGCATACTAATCCAGGTTTATGCGCTGTCTAAGCACTAAAGAATCAAGGAGCTGGGTACAATGAATCACTTTTTATACCCCCCTCCTGTGTTCATGTAGTTAATTAGCCTGTGTCATTAGGAAAACCAAACTTGTTCACTGAGCCTTTGTTCGGCCATATCCTCTCATAACTTACACAATAAAGAATGTATGCTCAATCCAAAAGCGACTGTAAAACATAAAAAGAATGACATATCTACGCCAAAGATAACGCGATTAACACTGCAACTCACTGGAATTAGTAGCGATGTAGATGACGACAAACCATTACGTTAAGCATAACCGTGGCACATGATGCCTGAGGAAGCATGTGACGGAACATAATCAGATGCCCCCCACCTGGGCTAATGTTGTAGATCTCTAGAAAGTCCACTGCGTTTTCTTAGCCGTAATCCTCGATTAAGCAACAAATGAACCTTGCATAGTCTGAACAAACTTATTGGCTTTCGGTCTAGGAAACTATTAGCCTAAAAGGCAATTATTAGATTAAAATAAAATTGCTGAAGTTAAGGATAATACGACTGTAGCTGGTACCAGCAACTTGCCTTCACAGCAAACAGCCATTCGCGATTTTGAGCACTTACTGGGCGAGATGGCTCAGTGGTTAGAAGGTCCGTGGTTCGAACCCGACCTCTAACTCTCGACTTCCCCTGTCTAGGCTTAGGCAACTTGGCATTTTCCCAGCCCTCGTGCTTCCTTTGAGTGGCACGGCAGCTAGGCACCTAAAGTGTGTTATAGCTAGACACTTATCTTTCTTTTAACTCTCCTAATGATTCTGCTCCCAACCGCGCGCTATATATAACTTTGTTCTTACATTCAGGGCAAAAGGCGTTCTAAGTCTACAATCTCATATGTTGCAACCCAAGGATGCCTAGAAAACCATAACCTCTGCACATAAACAGGGTTTTTAAAAATTAAAGCCGTTTTTTTCAAGTTATTCAGAAGCAAAAAAGATTCCTTGACTTAATCTGCAAAGCATACTAAAGAATAGTTACTGTTTCATAAAGCACCCGGTTTATCTTGATCCTTTGTTTGAATATTGCATGTATTGAGCAAGGTCCATCTTCAGGATTTGCAGAACACATACAGTGTTCTGCCTAGTAATCTGGTGCAGGTGGTCCAGCTCTGGATAACGTATGTCAGAAGCCCTCTTAGTTTGATTAATTTATAATATAATATATAATATATATATATAATATAATTTATAAATCCTACAATAAATGACCTTGGCGACAGATCTAAACAACATTCGTTGCAATTACTCCATGCACTGTAACTAAGCTAGTGCCCCAGCTGCAACTGGCTATATCCTGGGGATTTGATTCCTCATGTGAAATTGAGTTTAGTAGAAAGCGTGCTGTAAATCACTCAAATAGTCCCCTTTTAGGTAGAATATCTGAATCTGGTTTGAATTATATTGCCCAAATGTTCACTCAACTTTGCATCGTTTGGTATTATGCTCAAAAATGCAGTAATAACAGCAAACACTACTTGAAATGGTTGCCAGACAACCGCTACCGGTGAGAGGAAGATGGTCTTTGCTGCGGAGTTGTTTATTCGAGAACGTCAACTGAACAGTTACAGACTATTGAACAGGGGAGCAAAACCCTCATATGCATCTCGTTTACAAAACTGAATATCCACCTTCTCCTTGAACGCGTCTTCCCGAATTTTATCTGGATGTTCATTGACTGCTACTCAACTGCAAGCGAATGCTACAAAGAGACTGCACAAATTCCGTAACAGATCTCACTTTTCAAGAGACGCAAAGCAGATTTACGAGAAGACGTGCTACTCACATGCCGCATCAGTAGTATCCACCTTTACACCGGGACTAGTTCAAAGTTACCTAAGTTACCAGTGAGCCTACTCTTATGTTAATAAAACTCGGTAGTTCCCATATTGTGGAACAATGAATGCTCACACAGAAACGTGGATAGCTTTTATGCATATATTGCCTCGCCCAAGCATTTGTTTCTACCATCAATGGAAGCCGCCATATGTCCACCTATGATACTTTTTGCATTCCATGCGCCATTACAATGACAACTTTTTTCAAACAACCGGCGGAATAACCCATTAGTCCTTTGTCCCGTTATTCTGCAAAAGCTGGTGCATGTTTGGGCGCTTGTTTACTGTTGCACATGAGCGCACTTGTTTGTACAAAATACCACACTTTTTCAGACGCGGAATGCGCCCTAGTCAGCCAAAGCAAATTTCGAGCATGCCCATTCGTGAAACAAAAAAGTCCGCTATAGGTTGTCAGTTAACGTTCTGAACATATAAATCATGACTAAAATCAAAGTTCTTTTGGACAGTGAGCTGTTTTCGATTTTTTTCGCAAGGTTGTTAACGCGACTGGTCTCATTCCTAACTTGTCCAATACTCCCCACTCCTCTTTTAGGCTGCCATTTCTGGAACCCTGCGTGTAACAAAATGTTAGGAAGTTTCGAGTTTGATTCTTTTACATTTTCGTGGTACCTTACGCGTAACTTTTGTGCTGGGGTCAAGACTATGTTAAATATCTTCGTATGTGACGCTTTGTTTGTCTGTTGATACATTTTGTATGACATATGGGGATAGTGTATTGGTATGTAGCTAATTCCTCCACTGCTAAAACAGGCAAACGTAAGTCTCGTGGCCTTCCGGATGCTGGTGAATAAAAGGGCAACCGAATAGTGATCTTAAATTAAACTCGAGTGACAAAGTTCTCCTTTATGGAAGCTAGCTTTTTCAGCATTATGCACCTTTAGGTATGTCGCTCAGTATGTTACTGATATCTCATTCCAGAGGAATATTTGGTTGAGCAGTACGACACTGCCATGAGTTGTGTATTCGCAGCAAAGTATTCTGCTATTTAATTGCTCTTTTTTAGCCCTTTACACTAAAAAACTACTAGTTTATAGGAAAACTCCTTATTTTAAGAAGATATTAAAGATCAGCTGCCACCGGCAACAACCTACACAAAATCAAGTGTTTGTCCAAAGCACGTGAAATTTATCCCTCGCTTTCTCTAAAGGACTAAACTAGGCCTCTTAAATCAGACAACTTCGAAATGAAGAATGCTATTTATGACATGATCGTAAACGATTCAGCTTCACCTGTTCTTGTTCTCTGTTTTTAACGATTGAAACGTTTTGCAGAAAAACATTTATGTAACTCAAGTTTGGTACATTTAGAAGCGGTTATTATGCAACCTTTTCCAGTCACGACAGGTTAATGACAAAATGTCTGTTAAAGCAACTTCAATTATTGACATGCAACATCACAGAAAGTCATGTTCAAGACTGATCAGGCGTTGATAACCAGCATCTTATTGACCATTTTTCACAGAATTGGTGCGCATGAACGCCTCAGAACAATCGGACAACTTTGTAAAAACCCTTCTGTTGTTAGCCGTGAGTTTATTCTAGTACGTATCCTACAGGCACCGAATTTTTCTTATCGTTATTTTTAAAACGTCCGGTTTTTGTGCACCTGAAATACCTCAGCATTTAAGCCGGAACATATGCCAATGTCCATGATCAAAATGACCTGCGATCAGATACTATGGTCAGTTTTTTTGGGTGAAAGGGAAACTAGTTAGAAAAGTCAAGCAGAAATGTCCTTTTCCCAGCATGCCTAGGAAAACAACCGCTCGCAGCCATTAAATCCGCCACTGGTTGGACAAACACCTAACGTCAATTCTTAACAAAGTATTTTAACTTAATATGGGCAATCTATTGCTTGCCAATAATCAAACTGTCCTAGTTGGGAGCTAATTAGTGGAATAACAAAGTATTGAAAAACTGCTTTGAGCGCTTATTGGGCGCCTCGTCATCTGGTCAGCAATCGGAATCTCTTACTGAAATATTTTAATGATTTATAACTCTAGACACGTCTGCTGTGCCACAGTAAGGACAACAGGCTGTTTTTAGTTTACTACATGTACCTGGGCTACTTTCGCGTGTTTGATAGTGTGCGGACATATTTAACTTATATCCACTCGCTATGTGTCGAAATAAGCAGTTGTGTTAACTCGGACAATTGTTAGGCTAAAAGAATGTTTCGGTATTTTTGTGGAGAGTGAATTCATTCAGCTTGAAAAAAGATCTTGGGCGAACTGAAACCAAATATATTTAGCCTCACTCATCTTTTTTCACAAGATGATCGCTCATATAGTTACAAATCCAAAGTTCTCTTTACGCACCCCTATCCTGCCAACCAGAAAAGCACCTCGCTCTGACAAGTTATTTATATGTAAACTGACCCTTTTCCAAATTATGGTCCTGAAAACTAAATATGCAGAAAGCATATATACAAAATTAAGCCTTTTCGGTTGTTCAGCAAAATGTTCATCTCAAACTGCCATCTTATATTCCAATTAAAAAAGATGCTGCTTCTTTTCTTCAGCTTGCAAGAACTTGGTGCAGAATACACAAGAAATTTGCTGAAGTATTTTTAATGCTGTGGTTAGATATATTTGACAACAAAACATTTCGCCTATGTTCGGAGCAGAAATTGGGCCGCTTACATTTTCTCTTGTGTGCTCCATAACACCAAAGTTTCCGGGATACCGGCAGTTCATCGTTTATTTTCCAGTGATATAATGTTTGCTGGTTATCTACTCTATCTCATATTCTTAAACGTTACCTCAGTCTTATGGTCTGTGTCCAATAATACTAATCAGATTCGAAGAATCTGGCCAACTCATGGAGGAGCCATACTTTTCCCTCCAGGTATGCAACTTGTAATCTTTGGGAATAGGGAGAGTTATACATTGCCCACATCGTAGGTGCGGAGTAAAATAAGAAGGGGTTTTTGAAAATTGGAAAGGAAACTAATCAGAAAAGCTTCAGCTGATGGTCATCATTTTTATTCCGATTGTAATTCATTTTTCCACGTTATCCATCTTTTCTATAGAACAGAAAACCATTCTTTGCCCTTAAATAATATCTGAGACTCTGTTCATAAAGGCTGCAATATATTTATAGCCCACGAAAACGGTACAAAGTCTCCTTTAGTGGCCAAACAGTTGCAGGAGCTAGTTACGAGAAAACACAGCAAGTGAACATAATTATTTGGGTACCCTGAGTGATCCATTCCAGAAATGCACTTTCTGTTGTTACCTGAAATCAACGTTGATGCGCGAGAAGAAACGACATTGTGACTTTGAATATAGACAGTTATTCGATCATTCGACTCCTGGTCACTCTATGCTTTCTTGTACAACTTGGCTGGCTTGTTTGAATTTCGTAGGGTTTATGGAACATGAGGGTATTGGTTTTGCACAATTCACCGCGCATATTGACCCGCAGCTCCATCTTTTTGATCGCTGGGTTTTTTTGAGCAATTTGCTTGCTCTGCTTTTCATCTGTATTGCGTTGCGATCTTGTTTCCTGATGTTCCATTGACGGGTTGTATAGCTTTCGTTCGTTGCTTGTGATCAGTCTGCCTGTTTTGCGTGTTGCGTTAGCTATTAAGCTAGACACCTGCCTTCTGTAGTCTTTATTCGTTTACTTGATTGACCCATTCTTCATCTCGTTCGCTTTATGGTCTTATTTCCCCTCCTATTGGTTCATAAAGTACCCACAATTTGTATGTGATTTTGTGTTCTGTGGCCCAAGCACTACCTTTTGCACAACCCAATTGAAATATTTCAACTACTGAGCTTAGAGCAGCCTTGGAACGCGAAGATGAAAGTTTCTTCAAAAACACGGTTAAGTAAAAAATAAGAGTTGGGCTCGTCACAAAACGCAAAAACGTCTCAAAAATAAGATAAGCAGTAGGACTCATTTAGATTAGCAACTGCGGAACACCTGTATGTCCGAACGGAAGATCTGTGTGGCAGACAACGCGCAGAGGCGATACAGAATGTTCTCACCAGAAAAATGTGTACAAATTTCAAAGGTTACCTGGGTTATGTGACTATCCCAGAAGTGGCAATGAAGACTAATCTGTAAAACGAAATGATCGAACAAAAATCCATCAAACCAACGACCATAGCACACAACAAAATATTTACCAGCAATCATCGACTTACGCAAATTCGAAGTTTTCATCAACCTGACTGCAGACCTCCAGTATGAATAACTAATACTAGTTCAATAGACTACAAGCTCACCAAGATGATGTTACTAGGTATTTCCGTCTGGCGACGGACCGAACCTTGAGAAGAACACAATAACAACCTAAACATATACTCAGGTCTACAAATGATCTCAAGAGAAAGACAACAGTGAGTGGTAACTTACTACCCGAATATAAGCTCTCAAGGATGCAAAAGGAAACACCTCTACGTCCAGTCTTGTAATTTTCTATAACTGACCTACAAAGTGACTGTAGAAAAGTGCTTGGTTAACAGTGAAAAACAGGCTTTAAAAAACTGAGTGAAAAAATCGGGAAAAGTGATCTGGTGGGACTACTTGTTGACAGGTCGCTGTTTAAAACTGTAGATTCTTTCATGATGACTTGTGCCTAACTGGGGAGTACTCCTGAAGGAATAGGACATCGGATATACTGTTCAGACATTGCTAAGCCAAGCTATTTAAATTGAACAAAAATATTGTTGTTATATATTATTATATTATTATAACATAATGCTATTATCACATGATTTTTTATTAAATTATCACGAACTGCAGGTTTTTTATACAGAAATAGAAAGAAATACACATTCAGGTATAGACCTCAAGGTGCTTACCCACAATGGGGCGACACCCATGTCAAATTCGAGAGTTCTGACCTACAGCGATCAATTTGTTAATAGTAGCTTTAGACGTCGGTTTTCAGGTAAAAGAAGGACATAACTGCAAACTGGCCATCTTAGACAATCACGGTACCAAAACACAAAAATGACCACTGAAAACCGAGATTCACAGGAAGACGACTAACACAGACTAAATGATCAAGCCACCACAGAACTAATTCAGGCCGGTACAAAAGAGAGCTGCGTTCGAGGGTTGTGCAAGCAAATCAAAACATGGTGCAACATTGCTGGAATTAAAGTTAGCAAAGGGAAATACTATAATAGAGTCTTTCACAGCAGTGCTTGTCCAAAAATTTCATTTTTTATCCAGAAGTCAGCTAGACTTACTGAAACTCTTAATCAGGAGAAAAGCTCCGGAAATGCTGGAAAGTATTGCGCCATAATATCAAGGTGGTCCACAAACATCCGATTAACCCCCAAAAACGAAGAACTCTACAGCGTTACACACCAAGTTTAACCCAGGAAAAGCAACATCAGCTCTCATTCTTCAGCGCCCAAATAACTCAAAAAAGATACGATCACAAATGAAACAAAATTCATGTACATTCATTCATTCATTCATTCTAGAACAAAAAGGAGACATGGAACAATAGAAGCTTTGCGTCCATTTGTGAAAATCATCTGTAAGCAACCTAAGACTGACCCAGTCTGAAAAACTCTCAGGGTGAAAACATCAAACAAAGGAGCTCCAGACTAGGAAAAAGACTAGAAAACTTCCAGCAGAAATAAATAAGGGTTAAAAAATTCGAATCAAAAGACCAGACGGAACGGCGTGGTAAAACTACATATTAACCGGGTAAAGGCCAGGGAATAAGACGTTAATAAAACACAAGTTGTTAACCAACCAGTCAGATTAAATGGTAGAGACTCTCTAGAAAATATGTTTAAATAAAAATTGGAATCTCTCGAAGACAGACCGAGACGCAACACAGAAAGGAAGGAAGTAAACCAGCACAAACTAAAAGATGCTAGCAAAATTAAGATATACAGAGTAAAAGTCGAAGCGTGACTCCTCGGTTTTGTTTGGTATTCTAGCAGTACACATCTCATAAGAGTGGTTTCCTCAATTTCGGTCGACTCGGAGTCACGGAGACTGTCTATATTTGGTGGCGCGTAATGGACTGTTCAAATGAGTTTTCGTCGTGAGGCATTCGTTGGCTGGACATGGCGACGAACAGCATTCTAAGCAGGGAAATGTTATACATGCCGCAACTTTAGAATCCATCGTGTCACAAGTTGAGGGTTCGTCCGAATTCGTAGAAATAGAATGTGTCCATTTTACACATATATCAGAAAACCAACTGATACACTTGTCAGAGGACCTAATTCCGAGTAGGTCTCTTTATGTTTTGAAGGTTCGTCCTGCAGTTCGGACGGATAGCTTGATAGCCCAATCTCACACCAGTTGTTCAACAAGGCCCAAGGTTTCTGAATATTAAGCAAAGACTCTAAGAACCTTGACAACTCTAGCCCACAGTGACGGGTTCAAAAAGAGCCAAAATGTTGATTTCACTGGCGTCTCGGTTAAAAACAAATGCTTTTGAAAATACGCACATGTCAACCACTGTGTGAACAGAGCTCACACTTTGGGACTCACGTCAAAAGGCAATATGGCTAGTGTTTGCTCCAGTTAACATGCCCAATCTTTCCCCTTTCAACCCAGAATGAATGGTCTGTGGGTAGGATTCTAAGAGCATAGGCATGTAACCCCATTGACGCGAATAACTGCTAAATTTCATGAGTCAGTTGAACGTATGATTGGTCGCCACTCGAGTTGGACCGATTGACAGGCGGAAAACGAAGTGTTGTTTCATCTGCTCAACATATCATGGCGAGTTGATATCCAGCGATAATGATGACCTTTTCCCCGGTCATTATGCTACGTGTGTGAACAATAGGCATCTTAGTTACTCACGATATAGGTTTTTTCCTTTGGTAAGCTTATTCATTTTCGATGGTGAGACACACCGCCCGGATGTCGTAATGTTCGTCTGGTGCACTCCGGCAACCAAAGCCACCCAGATTCTGTAATTTAACCCGCAGTTGGTTTGTCGGCTGATAAGAGTTGATCGTGCCCATTTAAGCCTCCACGTAGATTTCCCGCCGTATTTCTGTGTGATACTCTATTGCTTGAATCATACGTCTCGAATCGATTTTCAGTTTCCATACGTTTTAGTTACCATTTTTCACCCAGATACTATTGGGCGTATACAACACGAAATAATTACTCAATGGATTTGGCGGTGTCGCGAAACACAGGCAGCTGCTTGTTTGTTGGTCTATTGACTGATCTAGGATCGCACACGGTTCATCTAATAAATTTATGTAACTGTTGGTCGCTAAGTGGATTTCACGATTGGTCAGCTCGGAGTATCATTTGCGCTGTTTTTTCAGTTTCATGCATCCGGCTGATTATTTGGATGCCTCGATTCGACATTTTCGTTCCTCCATTGAGTCCCTTCGTCTTCTTCTTGCTGTGAGTTTACTGGCCTAGTTGTGTTACGTACCACGCCCAAACAAACCCCCGCTCCCATATTATTATTGCTTGAGCAAGCATTCGGACCTTATCCAAATTGAAGCGATGTCCCCCGCCTTTTTTAATTAAATTAGGTACTGTTGGATCATGTCTCACGTTGCAAACTTGAACTCGTGCATTCTGGCGGTACGTTGCCTTCCAGTTTGACCAATATTATGCCTGTGGCAATCATTACACTGAAGTTATCCTGAAGAGTAAGGCTTGAAAAAAGCACCATCATCAAGATAGAAGAGAGAATTAAGATAATACTAAATTCATGGGAGTTTCCTTAAATCACAAGCCGCGAATAAGGTACAAATATTTTGAGTTAAAAACTGGTGGTTTCGGCCTTACAGATATACAATTCCAAGGCGCACGCTGCGTTAACAGTGGCAGAAAATTTCACCCAGATCGGAAGCTTTTAGCCAGATTTACTTCACAGGACGTATTAACCACTGTCGTTTTACACACTATCGCAATCTGCTCCCCGCAGACAATATTATCTCATGTCAACGCGGACGACGTCGGAGATGAACAAAAGATAATTTCGCATAAAATGCAGCCTATCCGCCTAATGTATGCATTGGTTACTGTGAACCCAATGGTTAATGGCTAGAGTATCTTGAATGACTCACCTACGGTCTGGAAGATGTCACAAGAGTACTCCCAGCAAAAAGTCTAGCACATAATAAAAAGTTTTATTCTGACACCGTATTCCGCTCACGAATTCCCACAACCTATTTCTCTAATGCAAAATGGACTGTCATTTTTATATGTTGAAAGACAGTGAAGTTATGCAATCCGCTAGTCCCCTATGCTTCAGGCGTATCAAATAAAAACCATTCTTTGGCAATCAGATTGTTATTCTTTCTTCTAACATTGCGAACTAGATGGTATACACTTACACGCTTGTATGACTAGTTAGCTTGTCTGGTCGATTTTGGATTTCCCTCCTTCGTATCATGGAAGCCTTGTTGTGGAGGTCAATAAAAAGCCGTCATGTAACATGATGTTCATAGTTAGCGTGTGACTGATGTGTATGTAGGTGCAACCTACCGACAAGCTGAACCAACACAACTCTCAAAAGAACAAGATGCGTCTTTCAAATGTATTTGAGTGTACAGCATTAGGCAAGTTATTGATAGCTTATTGCTGGCTAGGACATGCAAAAAACCATCGCACTTTCTGAGCAGACATTTCTATGAACTTGCCACTTCAATTTGATACACTCAGAGGTTTGTCTAAAATACCTGGTTTCCGCCTCATTGTTTATGATTCGGACCGCCATGTGTACTGGACATGACTCACAAAGGCTTTATTTTCAACCGAAAGCGAGGAACAGGAAGTCTTCGAGTACCGAAGGATAACCATTACCAAAAATATCAAAAGAAATTTCTTTGGCACTCAGGATGAACTGAGTATTCATTCGAAGTGTTTCTGAGTAAAATGGAAAAGACCAAGAAAGCAAGTAAGGCACGCACTAAGATAGATTGTAGAAAATGTAGGAAGAAATATAAAAAAATATACCTGATGGGTTTGGTTGAATCACAGTTTGATTTAACCTACGGGAGATTCACTTTCCGGATAACTGTCGTATGCAGTGTGGCAGTATTTCTAGATATGCAACATGCTCCAAAGGTATCATTGACAACTACAGACTCCTGCCTGAGAGAAGTGAACCTTTTCAGCATAGTTATTTTGGTCAGACAAATGACAGCTGAATCAAATGAAGTCCTGTAGTCTCGCTGGTTAGTCTGAAGTTCAAACAAGCCCTGATGGTACAGCTAAGCGCACGAATAACTATCAGCCGCTGGCACCAGACATATTTTCTTAGTGAGCCATTCATGAGGAATCAAAGATCTACATTCTCTACCCTCGAAAAATTTGCACAAAATATGAAATACATGCACACTGTAATGTAAGTAACATCCGGAGTATATAATTGTCCAATGGTTTACGACTATGTCAAGTTTCACTGTAGGAAGCTGAAACAGTCAACATGAAAAAGATCACTTTAATTGTTCGACTTTAAATCCAATACTTCTTGTCTCACACCACTTAACTCACACTGACTAACAGAATACTGTACTCAGTACCCACATCATCCATAAATGTATTTTAATTTTCACATTCTAATCAGACCTACTAAGCACAACAACTGTCATTTAATTATGGTAAGATAATAAACTAAACTTTATTCCAAAAAATGCTCCTACTGTAATAAACGAGCGCTTTTTAAATGCCACATTCAAGTACATTTGGAGTGAATGAGGATTTGCCTAATGGCATGGTTGTCACACGTACCACGTGTTTGGTCTTGGGACCTTCACGATGCATCGCTTTGCCGTCTGGACTACTTATGTAGCTAAGGAACTCAGGTATGAAGCACATTAATGATACTGGCCAACTAACTATTAACCCACTAGACAAAGTGTCTGGTCATGTGTAGAGTTCCGGTATATAAGTCTGACGTGTAGCAAGCATCTTCGGGAAGTCAGTTGGTACGGCACCCATTCTGTATGCGGTAGGTTGGTGAATACTATCCACATCCAGACAAGACATTCCGTCTACTCCAAGCGTCTGGCGACTTCTCATTTCCGAAATTTATCAGGTCCCTAGCTAGTCTACATAAAATAAATACGCATTCTGCTCAGCACCCAGAATGTTCATGTGGGATTTCTGATTCTTGGACATTTGGCCTAGAAGGTTTCCCGTGTTAGTCCGGATAATAAACTGTTTTAGACAATAAAATTTGCTTTAAATATTTCAACAATTTCCTCTGCGCTCTGACTTTCGTCGCTCAAACCAAGGTACATACTCTAAAATCAGCTAAGAGTTTCATTTGCCATTTTTTAAATTTTTATTTATTTCTGGAAATCGGTCCGCGGCCAGGTCTGCTTTTTTGGCAGCCGTCGAGTAATCCGATCGGCAAGTCCACTAGAAGAATTCACTTTTACACCTAGGTAAAGAGCATTGTGTTTCCTTGGATTTTTGTTTGGCTACATGGCTTCTAACGTCTTATTAAAGTCACTAATTGTCTCATAAATTTTGGCTTCCATCATAAAACAAAATTAGTTTGCGTTTAATTTTCGGCTTACTCAGAACTGAGAACAATTAACAGGATCAAGCAGAGTCAACAAATGATTGCAAGCAACGGGTGCCTGGTTGCTTCTAGGCCTGTCTCTTGATCTAACCAGTTGCTGACATATCCAGAAGGACAGCTGACTACTAGTGGACGGTTGGTGTGTTTCGTCTGAACGATAGCCGTCCCTTGCAGAAGACTTGATAATGAACATTCCATGGACATACAACTCATGATGTAGTTGAAGTCCCTTAAACGGTGCACGACCGTTGTCGGAAGTTTGTAACGCAGTAACTGTTGAATCATGAGCTTCTGGATACGCATCTTTTTTCTAATGTATTAGAAATCATGTTCCAACCACTTAATAACAGCTACGACTAGCTCTTTTTCACCAAGTATCCGCCGACATGTTAATGTGATCAAAACTGACGTCCAGTTATTCCAATGTCTCACCGAGTGAATTATATGAAATAAACATAGTCTTACGTTCCAAAGGATACTAAGCTGTAGCCTGAACCCCGAGGGCAAAAGCCTTCACTGCACAGTCCTCAGTGTTCTCAGATTTCGCAGGTATTGAGGCCATGTGACGCGGACTTGATAATTGAGCATAAAGCACCTTCATATTCTTGAAGAAAAGCAAACACCATTGTTTGATTAACTGAGAAAACCATAGAGCTGCATTTTTGCATTAATACAGTTTATGTTACATAGGCTTAGAAAGGCGTACTTTTTACTATTGGGAATTTGGACGTGTAGCTACAGGGTGTCCGCAATTGGCAACATTCCGATCTTCCACAAGGTTATCGTTTAGCGATCGGTTCCACTGTACAGCTCACTTTCTTCCAACGGTGTAAGTTATGGTACACAGTACGGCACCTTTCTCCCGAAGTATTCTATCTTCCAGTTCAGAATGGCGCCTTTTAACCTGCAGCTTTACGCAACTCATAAATAAATACGCCTACCTCTCCGCAACGCAAGGGGATATTGACCATCGCACCTAGATTGATAAAACGAGTTCAACAAGACTGTCAACCCCAGGAAATAGTATAACCGCAGCCGCACTCTTAAGACTCGTTGACGTTACCGATGTACCTTGCTGGTGTCGATCGTACGGAAGTAAAATATCACTACTTTTCAGTTGAAAGCACCTTTATGCAAAATAGACAGCGCTTGAAAATGAAAGGATTTGGCAGGTCCCGAAAAATTGTTCTTTTGTGGCGTCACTATAAAGAGACATTCCAGTCGTAAACTACGTGGCTTTTTGTGTAAAATAACTAAATCAAAAGTTCGGACGCTTAAAGATTGAGAACAATATCGATAAACCATTCTGGATCGGAATATTATCCAATTCATCATGAAGGAAATAACTCCAGTTGATTTGCCAGTCACTTATTACTGCGTTCATTTTTCCCATATCATCTGGACTGGATTTCACCCCGTAACTTCCTTCACAGTAATACGACTGAAATGAATGGGAATTTCGCATCAATCTCTTTCAGATAATTTTTGTCACACAACAATCCTTTTTATGTAGTTGGCTGCCTTCAGGCAGACATATTTAATTCGGATTGGAACAAAATATGTGATATTTCTTATCGTTGGGCGAATTTTTTAATTATCCGCTCATGCATCCCACCACCTATCTCAAATGAATAGACTATGTCACGTTCTTTATCTAATGAGTTGTAATCAAGAGTAAGATTCAATTGTTTCCTTGTTCATTCAGTCAAAAATTGTACTGAAGCGGAAAGCGCGGTACATGCCGTTATTCACTCATGCCTGAATGGATAAAAGTAGGGTGGTGCTGTCATGTGTTCGGTCTAGAAATTCAGCTTCGAGCGCGAAATACATGTTGTCCATTTGAGACGAGAAGTCTGAGTTAACGGGAATGCCAAGCTTTTGCTGAGACTCCCAATAAAGTCTGACCTGCCAATTTGGTGTCTACAAAACATGTTACCATATCAAAGTGAGAATGCAGCTACCTATGAGTGGCATCTGGACAATGATCACAGATCCACCAAAAGACTGTAGCTAACCGCGAGGTAACCAGGCCACTCGCTCAGGTTTACGGATACCTTTGGTTGTAAGTTTCCTAATCTGGGTGTAGTTGCAATGGACTTGGTCTATATTCACAACGACTGTGCTTGTTAACTGGGTAAGGAGTGCCCAGATCGAACATAGATCGGGTCGGAAAATTATGTGCATTTCATTAAGTAGAAGGGAGGAGAAGGACGGAAGTCGAACTTTCACTTTGGGGAGTCGTCCTATGGGCGTTGGTCTACTGCATTCTTGAGCCACTCAAGTGTGGGCATCTTGACTATTTTAATCATAAATTTATTCTACATATTCTGCATCATTGAGGGCAGTAATAAAACACCAAGATTATTCCTCAGAATGGTGTTTCCTGAAATGAAGTACTCGTACAAGTGGAAAGAAATAATTAACCGTCGGGAGATTCCGACAACAGGCTGCGTTGTATACAAGCCCGCATGCGTTCTGTCCTGTGGCGTGTACTTGTTTATGCTCAGATATCTGTCGGTTGTGACCTTTTGCGCAACTAGGGAGACATCCGAATGGTTGTTCGCTGAATTAACAATGAAACGCACGGAAGGTAGACCTGGATTCTGCATTCTACTAAGGGGGAGGCAAATGTAGTCATCAACCTCGGTACGAGATCCTTCATCCAATATGAGATTGAGCGTCGGAACGTCCATAGCAGACAGCCATCTGCTCTGACAGCCAGTGCCGCACATTATTATTCTTTAAAGCGACTCGCCCCAGCACTCTGAAAATACGGGTTACACCCTCTGTGAGAAGGGCCGATGTGTCCATGTAATAGATTGTAGTCTCATCCTGGTCATACCGGAGATGTTAACACCTAACTTTATTCACTGACCATCGGATTTGACAACTGAGTTCGCAAATGGCCTGCTGCATATCCCGTTTACCGTTTTCAATTCAAACCGGTCTCCACATCTACACACCATCCAAGAAAACTGATTGGTTCACATTCATTACACTAGAGATCTCATTTACGCGCATTTTGATCAGTATTGGCCCTTGTACTACATCAGCGCTTCCTTTGAAGAGGTCATACCACACCCTATTCACTTCTACCGTCAAACAGCAACCCCGGAAAAACCTTCCAAACAAATTCATAACGTACGTATTAAGTAAGTAGTCACGCGAAAAGCGAAATAAAACAGTATGACCGACCAGATCAAACACTTCGACAAAGTTAAAGTAGATAATATCCGTTTGCACAACTCGTCAGCCCCTTTGGCTCATTCTTCTCCGGTCGGTAGTAACTTGGTGGCACACAATTTGTTGTTAATGAAAACAAGTTCTCGAGGAGAGAGAACCCCATTGGTCTGTATTTGTTAGATGAACATCGCTTCCCCCATCTCTTAATGCTCTTTTCCAGAACCGCCGTTGAACTCACCGAACGGTAGTTTCCTGGCATGCGCTTTGCTTTCACCTTGTTGAAGCATGTAAACACTTCTGTTTCCACGATCGGGGTACAAATTTTGTCCGTGTTGATCTGTCAAATAGGTTAAATTGAGTGCCCATGTGCCACAATGTGTACCGTCTAGCACAGGCGCTTTCTTTTTATCCAGACGTTGCAGCAGATTCAGGACATCCTCCTCTTTGCAAATCGGAGTACTTGATCAATCCTTCTCATCTTACCGTTTTATTCCACCGGTTGATGGTTCCTCAGGTCCATCGAAGACCTTGCCAAACGTTCTATCGTTACAAATCCCCACTGACCTTTTTTCTGACTATCCAGTTCGTTGGAGCGTCATAGCCTGTGGTTGACATGAGGGGACACTCCTCGGGATTTGTTTTCGACCAGGTGAACCAGTTAGGCTTCGTGTGCCTTTTTTCCTTTTTCTTGTGTGTTGCTCACTTGTCCCGCACTTTTAAACCCCTGCGTAGTCCTCAGATTGTCCAAAACATTTGTGTACATTCCAAGCTTTCTCTAATGCGCGCAGTCGTTGGGAGAACTTTGTCTGCCTACAAGATTCTACACGCGAACAACTATACCACCTCCATGAATGCCTACGTAGGATAGACCAACGGTGAAGTTAATGTTAACAGAATCCCACAATGGTCACAGAAAATGCAAACGAGTAACCACTGGCTAAAACCGGTCCACACAACTTGACAGAACTTGAAGCAGTGGTCGGACGTCGAGTAGACAATGCCAAAATCAAAAGTAGAACAGCCATGGAAAAAATTGCGCAAACCCACGCGAAACAGAGAACACAACAATCACGACGTTTGGGCCAAAAAATTGATCTGGACGTCAACTCAGCACAGCTAAGCAAGAAATTCCAATGAAAGGACTCAACTTCAACGTCGAGGACGCATTCCACAAAGACTAACTTACCAGCTAGGACCCTGCCTCAAAATCAAACGAAATGTCTGAGGAGGTTCAGCATCAGATTCGATAGACAACCGTACTTGCAGCCAGGAGAAATAGGAACATGCAAGTGGTTTCCAAACAAGGGCAAGAAACACTCAGAAAGTTAAGAAAGGATGAAACAACCATATTACTACCGACAGACAAAGGATACAGCACGGTGGTAATGGACAAGGCAGATTACATTGGAAAGGACGAACAACTACTAACTGACACCACAACCCACAGACCAAGCAATCTTGATCCAACTCCGAACCTCATCAATCGAATCAACACGACGCTCAGGAAGCTGCAGTAAACACACGAGATAACCAGCCAGGAACAATAGAGAATAAAGCCGACGACGCCGTTTCACAATTCTACGGAAGTCAGAAAATCTATGCAAGCTGTGGAACTTTTGCATGGATGCATACTTTAGATTTGATGGACAAATATATCAACAGCTGAATTGTACTCCAATGGAATCTCAAGTATCAGGACTTGTCACTGAAGCGGTTATGCAAATAGAGAGCGCGATAATACCAATCGCCAAGCTAAGGTCATGGATCCGCTATGTAGACGACGATTTTCTCATCATAAAACAAGATTCACTACACAATGCGCACGAACTGCTCAACAACACGTTCGAAGATATCAAGTTTACAATCGAACTGGAGAGCAACAACTGACTACCATTCTTGGACGCTTTAGTGATCAGAATGGGGGAAGGGACTCTAGAATCTTGCGTATACCGTGAAGAGACATATACGGATCAAATACTGAACAACAGCAACAATTATCCAGTAGACCACAGAAAAAGCTGTGTCCAAACTCTGTTCAAGAAGGCAAGGGCACACTAAAGAAGAGGAAGGAAAACCAGCTTTTCAGAGTATTCCAGATCAATGGATACCCAAGGAGTTTTATCAAGAGATGCTTGAAGAAGGCAACAACAGCAAGAACAAATGACCAGACGGGTAGCTCTTCTTGATATCGAGAATGTGTCTGAACTCAAGGCCAGATTATCAGCTCAAAAAGGAATCCTTGTGGCCCGGAAGGGAATGTCTAGAAGCATGATACTCCATGGCGGATTCGATCTAACGATGCAAGGAAGTAGACCCAATCTACGCATCCATTTTACGCACAACTAAGTGCGAAGGACCACCATCGCAACCCGAATACTCAAGAACAGCCGAATATCGGAGTAACAAACAAGGAACTCCTTCGAGTCGGATCAACAAAGTTCACGAGGCAGAACCCAGGGAGGCCAAAAACGTATAATAAGACACATGCAGTATCACTCAACGCACAACCACTGGCGCATTGCTACGCTCTACGACACTCTCTAAGAACACACCGATTGTGTCACCTCGATTAGTGGTGAAACCGTTGCAATCAAATTGTCCAGCTCAGCGAACAAACCAACGACCATCTACCCTATCTGGGCTACCGACATTCTCCTCAATAGTCATTCGTTCCCAGTGGTTTATCCAAGACTTCCTGTCACTTGCTTGAGCAGTAAATCTAGTGTTGACTGACCGTGGCTCTATTCAAACGAGGCGTTGTTTTGATTCACAATCTGTACAGCAAAGTCTCGGTATGCCTTTAGAGCATGCCATCCCCGGGTACCTCCTAAATTACACTTAGCTTACGGAAATTAGCTACATGCATATCAAATATAACCCGTGTTAACCCTTCGAATTCTTTTGTTCAACTCGCTTCAGAGTTGTTTGGATACCGATAGAAGGGAGCAGACAATGTTTTTGCCCTTCTTACGAATTTAAACCTACGTATAAGCTTTTTGGTCGTTGATAAAGCTACTTCACATCGCACAGTTATTCTGACCTGTAGCATAACCCAGTCTCCGTAAGTCATCCTGTTAAATATGAAAACTACGTAGCCATTGGCCATTATCTGCGGATCATTGGCTTTTTGATGTAGCCCCATCTCGGTCAACGCGATATCATTTGGCTTCCATCTCTCGATTCCGTACTACCTGAAAATTCTTGGTATGCAGATCTGTCTCATCGTTTGCCTTTCCCGCTTTCAGCGTATCAGCTAACAGCTGCTTCTAGCTGACAATCCTGGTTCTCTGCTGATAAGTAAGACTTCATGATCTACGGTATTTCTCCCTTTGCGCTTCTTTGGTGCTCCAAAGCACAGGTCTCAACGGCTCCCTTACCAAGCTATCAAGACAAACGGTTCATTCTCTGCTCACTTTCATCTACTGGTATTTTTCCTGCACCATCGTTTTACCTTACACTGGCCCGTCCCGACGGTAATTCCGCCAGTCAAAAAGCCATTGAGCTTGACTCTCTGGGAATGTTCGGAGTAGTGATCCGGGGTCTCAGAGGCTCTTCATGTTTATCTTCAATTTATTTCTAGAGTTATTGACCAAATTCCATTTGTCTCCCTTTGGTTCAGCCTTCTTTCTGGCCTGGATTCGACCCTGTTTTGCATCCACCGCTATTCCAGCTCGTTCATTATACTCTTGCTTACTTCGCAGCCTAATTTTTTGAACAGTTGCCACCAAAATGAAGAGGCTATTTGTTCTCTCGTGTGGAGTGTACTCAAATGTGAAAATAATTAATGCCATTCAACGGCACTGTAATGGATCGTGAAAAAAAAGAAACGGTGGTGAAGACTTTCACAAACGGTGTTATTGAACAAAATATTCCGATGTCTTTGTCCGCTGACGCAATTATGATGCAGTTCATACTGATTATAGCCTAATTCGAGCAGATGTTTTAGTTCCTTTTGCTAGCCAAATTGCTCAAGTTACCCAGTTTACTTCGCTTTAGCTCACTGCATTCCAAAAAGCATTCTCCGTTCACCTGAATCTAGCTGTTGCTGTTGCAAGTGACGTTGTAGGCTTAATTTGTTCCCTACTTGCAACGAAAGCCCTCCAGCAACGTCGAGAAGAGTCACCAAAAACCTTTGCTAACCAAGGATCATATTCCATCATAGCTTTGAGCTGGTCCAACATTACACTACCGGTCTCTGGCAGAATAAGACTTGGAACAGACGACAATAGAAAAGAGATAAACGCAAACTAAAGCGTGATTTGAAAGGCCAATTAACGATGTTCCATTCGCAAAACCTTGATTATCTGCCCCTTGCAACTTAGAAAAGTATCCAAATGCAGCCTAGCTCTGATAGAAGGTTGCATAATGACTACAGTTTAGAGATATTTCAGTCGAATAGGAAGTCAGAGAGAGAATATCCAAAAGGCTGACTGGTTTGAAAACAAACACAAAGTACTATAGTCATACGATAATCTGATATGATTATTCGGCCACACAAGCTCCATAGATTATGCAACTTTCTTGTGATTAGCTGCACATAGACAGGATTAAGCGCCATCTGTTTTTCAGTCATAAAATCCGCTTCAAGTAGTTACATGGTGATTGACTTGCCCCTTGAATTATGACTTTTCAGGTAGAAGTTTCATTCATTGGATGAAATTATTCCACCTCTGGGCTGCTCTATAAATAAAAATAGCAAGAAGATTCACCAGGTCACCACCCATGGTTAACATACGGATACATGATGTAGATCTAATGGCCGAAGGATTCGTGGCGGCATCGCCTCCTTAGATGCGAATTAATCGCACTGCTGATCAGCCGCCCATGACCGGGTAGTTAAGTGTTTAAAATACAGGCCAGGAGAAAGCCAGTTCGACACCCCTTAGAGTTCCGTGAGATGCCCGCTTTTGAGTATGTAGAGCAAGGACGAAACAGCTGTACGGTGCTTGTCAGCTCTTCAGCATAGGTTAGCTTTAATTATAAGACGAAATATCTATTAGAGATTTCATAATCTCCTTACGCTTCGTGCCTTTTGATTGGTAGATCAAACAACCACTATTTTTAATGGTTTTCTTTCTTCGATTAGACTGGTCCATTTCTGTTGCAATGTAGCTTTTGGCCGGTTCACAGGGCGCTTTTTCGATGCAATTTCGATTTATTATCCTAGTCCACAATTTCATCACACACACACAAGACGAAAGTCAGGCAGTATTGCAACGCTCCACTTGACATACGGTACACGTAGGCTTAGTTTCATGTGAAGAAGATAATGGGTGAAGAATCGTCAGTCTTTTTCCAATGATTATAAGCTTTAAGAAACATCCTGCTTTCAGCACGAACAAGTTCCACTGTGAGGATGGCGCTAGTTGCAGTAGGCAATCGTATAGCTAGAAATTAAAGGTGATCTGACTCTAAAAGTGTACATGGATCAGACAACTATTTACACTGAATGCATCTGAGCGTTTTGCCCGTCACATTCCTGTGATAGACACCGTACAACAAAAATATCATCATCGATATACAGCTGACTTACTGTCGCGATAAACGCTAGAATAGTGATTTACCAAATTGTGGGTGGGTCAGTGGAACTTCATACGACTTTGGGAAATACACTCATTTGTGCATGAGTTTGGTTTTAGCGAGAGATTCAGAGGAAACCCAGCTGAATCTCTCGTTTATGGTATTTTTCTTCAAAGGAATATGCTGCGCAATTTGTATGCTAGTCGAGATATCACAATTTATTGTCTAGACTTAACACACTACTCGTAACTTTGTCCGGGAGAGCATGATACTTGACCTTGCTTTCGGTCAGAAAATCCTATTGCGAGTTTCAGCGCACTTATTCTGAAGGAACTTCAATCGATGACTACAAGTATAATGCTGACTGAATGGTTTTTTCTTTCCGGAATTTTTCGTGTACGTTTTTAACACCTCGTACACTGTTTCTGGGTCATAGTCCCCGTAGAAGGTTCACCTCCACTTCATTTTTATTCCTTTCAAGCTGCTTTTCATATTGCGCAGTGCATGCATACCAAAACTCATCCTCCGATTTTTCGTGCAAAAAATATATCTGCTGACCTGGGCATCAAAATACAAATATGGCATGTCAATCGTTGAACAAAAACAGCTTGGATCGATTATTCAGACCCTTAAAACTCCTTGTTGAAAACCACTCTATGCAAGTATGTTATACGTGATGCTGGCTCACCTTAATAGAAACACGCCCTAGTTCAGCAAATGTTGCAGTGCCATGTTCAAACTTTCCACAAGCTTTCCCAGTTGTCAAACTAAATCCCTCTTGATGGATGACCCAGAATTAGGAGCGAGGGGCAGGCATGCGTAATCACATACTCATATGTATCCAGCTATACCTATTTCTGAAATTTAACATCGCACCAACCTCAAGGCAGAGGGGTATGCTAGTAGCAACAACTCCATTTGTTTTCCTACACCGATCCCTTATGTATGATGATACATATGGCGCCGAATGACATGTGTAAACATGAAACCTGTCTAAATGACGTTTTCGAATAGTATTTTTCGGACACTGAATCCAGTGATCAAGAAGCAAAACGACGACTGTTGGGTTTCAAACTTATCATCTAAAAACTGGCGAAACATGTTGTTTTGAGGATGTAATCTGACATCAGTATAACAAAGAGATGTCGGCCGCGGATTGGAGTGTGAAGATACTGACAGTACAATGGCAGTGACAGAAGCTTCGACAGTCAACACAAACCACGCCGGTATATGGTTTTGTTACCACTTGCCTAAGCCAGCGTCTAAATGGATAACGGTTGGTGCGGAATATAGGTAACTTGGGTGCGTTGCTTGATTGTCGGTCTGGATGACTTGTACAATACTGTCGCACGGGGAATGGGAACGTGGTATCCACTGAATATGCAGCATTGATGGTGTATGAATTGCTAATCTGCACAAGTTGGAATATATATATATATATATGATATCGTCATTTGAGTACTCTTACACGATTGCAAAAGCGCTGCATGTCAAAAAGGGATAAGCAAGGTGAACTTCACGATAATCTGGAACCAGTTTGTAAACATACCGGTTTGACTGCAACACAAAACTTTCGACTGGCTATCTAACAGCCTCAGAGAGTTATACCAACCAGATTATCCCACATTTCTGTCTTTATATCATTTGAGAACAATTTACTGTGTGCGAGACATCCTCTGTGTGTTTCCCCAGGGTTAGATTTCTTTCCCCTTAGATATGATAATGTAATAATGAATATATCCAGCGTTTTGCACACCGAGCTTTGAATCCTCGTATTGAATTTACATCTAGAAAGCGACTCGGGAACCTGGACACTCAAGGCGAAGCTGTGTTGTCATTTGACAAACGCACTTCGCCCTATAGATTGTTAGAAATAATTGCTGGTTTTAGCGTCTCTTGCATAATCAAAGTGCGAGTCCTCATTGCCGAATTTTCAGCCTCTCCGTTTTCCCATAGAATTTCAAAGAGAAGTCCTCGAGATACAGTAGTTTGGCAGCCAGATAAGCGGCAACTTTACATCGGCAGAAGACAGTAAACCTCTCATCGGAAGGCGAGCACGATTTTTCAGATTATACCATCTTTGGTGCCAGAAAGTACCGTGTTCACAAGACGCCCATTAGGTAGTCTTGCTACATTGCTTCTCAGATTCCAGTAACTTGTTCCCCTTCAGGCTTTTGACCACCTGACTTCTCGCAACAGAGCAGACGTCGGCTGGTCTCAGGAGGGTTCCGACACAACAACAGACCACTTGGTATTTAACACGGATCGCTAGCTTTAGAAAGTAAATCTGGACATTTTACAGTGGCTGAGACATACCACATATTTTGTTCGTTCTGAACTATTTTTGATGACAGCTTTTCCTAGGTACTTGCGTGAGATGACAACTCAGGATGATGTAGACTACTGTTAGAGTTCACCTGATTTCACCGTTACCTGCTTCGGGGTTAGGGTTCACCCGATTCCACCTTTACCTGGGGATACTCCACAGAATATGGTAGATTGTTAGCTCATGTCCTTCCCCAACTGAATACTAAGCAAAAGTGTTCCAGTCGTTGTGTGCTGATTGAAGTCAGCAAAGGAAGCTGGTTTTACTCTACTGCCGGTACCTTTAACGAGATATTCGTACGCGTTAATTTTTAAGACCACTGAGCACCGTTTTCTCTTGACCGTTTTCCTAGAAATACGCGAACCTTTTTGCTGCATCCCCATCCTTAACCCTTATTTTCACCTTCTATGGGGCGTTAGGTTCTCATGGTTCAACACCAGTTACCTACCACTTGTGTATAGTCCCATTAATGATGATAGTGATACAAAGTGACTGGCAAAGATTCACTCAAATAAGCTCCTTATTTTGAGGTTTCAGCTACGTCTACGGTTGTAAGGCTGTATGTCCCTCTAAATTGATGTTCAAGGTTTTGAAGCACTTTTGTGTTGTGTATGAAGTACCTTGTGCAGTATTCCTCACTTGATCCCGTGTATCCAAAAGTGTTCCCAAAATTACACAAAAGAGTACTTAAACGCGTGTAGCATTCACTTTCACCAAGGTTCCGTTGAGGATAACAGATGTAAAACTGATGCAACTCGCACACGGCACGAATCTGTTCAATAAACTCGATCAAAACGAACTTTCGGGGACAATTCACAAAGAATGACTACTAACTGGATGATTAACAATTCAGCTGGCAATACGAATATCATTCTATCAGGGTTAAAATCCTAATTATAACATGTACTGTCGTTAACTACACCTTATATGTATTCGTATATATAGATGGGAAATAATCTTCTGCCTCCTTCCTTCCAGCGTCCTTGCAGAAAAGCACGACGTCTTAATAGAACAGAGCTGGTTTTCTAACGGAATTTTCATCATATTTTGCAACCACCAATCCATTACTGAGTAATTCAATGGCCAGACTTATATGACAGCACAAACCTTGGTGACTTATGGTCTCCATTGTTTTAATCTCAGTGTTGCTATGGTTTGAGAAAGCGACCATTCATATTGTGCGTTTGCCGCCCGATATCGTTACCACACACTGCAATGCTCCAAAATGGCCGCGCTTCAAAAACCACAAACAACACTATCAAAGGAAAGAAATTCCTCCCAAAATCCCTGTGGTACCCAAAAAAAACCGGCGCCTAGTCATCTAGTTGTCATGACTCCGAGATAATGCGCCTGTCAACACTGCGCTCATCACACAAATTATTGAACAAATAAATGGTTCAATGTCTTTTCTAATATCCGCATTGGATACACATTACGAGCGGTACGTATGTATACCCAATCGTAGATACGAAAAACACCCCAGTAAGTAAACTTGAAATCTACCGATCCAGCTTTTATAACGTGTACAACGAAGTGGTAACAGCACCCGAACGAGGAGATTGTTCGTGTTTGTAGAAAACGCTGATAAGCATGCGGAATTTTTTAAACAGCACTCGTATTTTCTCAGAATACATGTTAGCCATTAATCATTAACTAATGATAGGGAAGTATGAAGGCTATGGACATATCCGGTGTCCTCTTCACTAGCAGATGCGATAAAATTAGACCAGTCACAGTCTATATGAAACTTTATCTGGTTGATGAAGCCCCAAACTATGTATTGGACCTGTAAGCAAGAATTCTTCATTCATTCCATGACTCTCGAGGATACCAAACAGGTCTGTAGGGCATCCTTTTGGATGAAACCTCAAAGAACTGAGGACAATAAAAACATTTTCACTAATTGCAGGCCGATATGTCGACACTCCTCGTTCTTCTTTATGTCTTCAGATAAAAGCTTCTTGGACCTGAATGTTCTCCATAGCTCTGCCTATGTTACCGCCAGTTCCGGGCCCGCATCTTCTGAAATAATGCACCAAGCAGTCCAGTTTTGGTAATAAAGAAGATATTAGGCGAATCTGAATACGGTTTTCTAATTCTTTTACACCATACGGTGTTTCTAGATGTTGTATAACTCCAAACAAATCTCAGTTTTTTTAGTATAAAACCATACATTCTCAACAGTAGACAAACACTATGGAAACGTTTGAAGCCAAAACATAGTGTAGTGGAATAAGATCTTATAATCCGAAGTTTCAGATCCGCGGGTCACCTTCAACACATATTACTCATCACTTGGTGCTCAATATTTTCAATACTATGTGAGATGATTTTGGCCCGGAACTCTGAATTATACAAAAAGCTTTATTCGGTTCTCTTTGTATGCAGAGTTCGAGATCCAAGTGTATGTGTTGCTGATTGGTTAATCGTCTGAATTCCCGTGCGTCGCTTGACATCTACCGACCTTCGTTTGCTTGAAGTCGCCAAAGTAGCTTTTGGACCGAAAAGTTAAAGTTAAAGTATGCGTTTATCTTCAGTTGCACACACGGGAGAACTAAAACGACTGGTGGAATTCTCGTTACAACTAGCAGATAGCGTTGTCAACTTTTGAAGTTTTTCCGGACCTAGGTTGGTCGTTGTCTCGTACAACCACAGCAGGTGCTCCTAATGTAAGTAAGGATACGTGAGCAATCTGAAACATATTTTGGTTTATTCGAAGCTCTGCATACTTGAGCTGGGATATGGGTGCCATTCGTGGCAGGTATGCACAATTGGCTCAGTTTCACGTAATTACTATGCATATTTTTAGCCTACAACGACTTCTTGATTCTATTTTGCCGGTGCACTTCAACGAAGGTTATTGGTCAGCAGTTGTTCGAATGTACATTCACAAAACCATCCCGAAATTTGCGCGCGTTGTCTGCTAGAAACAGACTTGGACTGAGTTTGAGCGCTACATCATACTGTTGATCGCCATATGTTAAACTACAGCATAGGAGTGACGTAAACTCAAGGACTTTGCAGTGAAAGTCCTCTTAAGACAGGCTAAGAGATATCCTTGTGGCTGCCGGAGACCTGAATGCAAAAGTAGGCAGGCTTAGCGCATGAGACTTCATTGGGTGGTTGAAATGGATTGAAATCCATACGTCCAAGCAATGGCCAACGACCGGCTCGGCCATATACTGACAACAGATAATCTTTGCAGTGCTAATTTCAGAAATAACCGAATTAGTCTGGCCAGATGTGTCACATGAGAGCCCGCCACGAATTCAGACTGATCACACCTCCACTAGTTAGCAATGGCTGACTGTCATTGGATTTAACACACATTTGTGGATTCTGACAGCGCCATCATCCGGAGTTGCTTCTCTCTTCGCTTTTCAGGGCTGCATAAGGGACGGACAAGTTGCTTAGCAAGTAAGCAACTTGCAATCCGGAACTTGAACAGAAATTATCAAAATCAGCTTCTGGATTATCTTCAAACTAATCCACCGTCAGATGTGAATTCATGCTCGAACGGGACCACCATAACTTCGAACAGCGGTGGAAGTCTTTCCTGTAACAGGGCTCTTCCAGTACCGCTCAACTACTGGATATCTGACAGAACAGTGGTACTGCTTGAATCTCAGAGAAATAGCCCCGCCGGTCCCGAACATCATCTAGCCCGACGAATTGTCCGAAGTCAAGTAATAATGACCTTAACGCCGATCGCGGAAACGGAAGAGGCTCATAAAACCGGAAATTCCGGAAGATTATCTCAGTTCGTTCGTGCCACTGATCCCGGAATCTGCTACTGGACGAAAGCATTAAGCAACAAGGTGACGTGACCATCTTGAATAAAGGAGAATACCTCGACCATTGGGCCGAATACTTCGAACAACAATACTCGTGCTACTCATTTGGATCCCACAACTGGGGTACGACTCTGGACGGTGAACCTGGAACCCTCTACGGCTTTGGAGGTTTATGACTGCATTTGATCTCTCAAGCGCCATCGAATCCCTAGTCTGGATGCTCACTCACTTGCATTGTTCAAAGAAGAAGGGGTGGAGTCCTCAGTCAATGCTTGTCTGATTTCGAGATAAATCAGTGGTTAATGCCCGAACTTGCTGACCGATCTCTGCATCTCGTCTGTTTCTCTCTAGGCTGAGGCAACCTTGCAGTATCTAGTCCCTCGTGATTTCTCTGCTTAGCACGTCAGCTAGGCACCGAAAATCTTATGAATCATCATCATTATCATTGATTTGTTCGCCTGTTTTTGGAGAAGGAGTCCGACCCTAACAACTGGGGAGCGTCTGTGATAGTGTTCATTTTCAAAAAAGGGTTTTTACAGAGGACTCAGCTTGACCCCAGTTGAAATGAATGAAACAGCTGTACAGTGCTTCTCGGCTTTTCGGCACAGATTGGCGAAGTCTCCACAAAAATACTGAAGGGTGTCTAGACATTCGATGTGCAAGAGTAGAACACCGAAAGTCATTTGACAGCTGCTAGTCGGCTAAATTAGAAAGCTTTTTAGTGAGCTATCTAGACGCTGGTATTATTTGCCAGGCCCTGAAATGCGGATTTTTCGATGGAATAACATAAATATGGCGTGATTGACAACTATATGAATTTTTCATTAAAAAGGACAGCTCTAAGGCAAACAAGCATTCTTTGGGATGGTGCACAGTATAAAAACATAGGTCGAATAATCAGACCAGCAATGACCAGAAGATATCCAGACGATATGCAGAAAAGTCATGTCTAAGCAGCTGAACAAGAAGGTCACTATATTAAGTCCTTTGGTACTATTATTGATTTAGTAATTTAGTCGCTTCCGTCAGCGTTTGGACCATTTTTTCTAGTTTTAGGCTCACCTAAACCAGTAGACAAGTCGCGGATTTACATTTGGATAATCCAAGTTAGAATTCCTGTTTAAACAACCCCCAAACCTGAGACTGATGCCGTCTCGTTTTTTGTTAACGAAAAGGCAAGATATGCTCAAATTTTTAATTTTCACAGGGTTTGACAACTAAAAGACGAAATTCCTCCCAACTTACTAGCTATGATTACCCATCTTATATTTTTCCTTCAAACTACAGCTTTCTTAGCCTTCGTAGTTGCAAATTTGTGGTTTGTAACTAAGAAAGCCGAGCTTTAATAATCTTACCACCGTTAAAGATAATCACACGACTTCCGTTCTCTAACATTGTCGAAAATGACCAATAGGACTTGGCCCTCTGAAGGAAATAGTCACAGGACAGAGAGAAAATCCTACCCACCCAACCGACCACCGGTGGCTGGCTACAAAACATTTGCAAACAAACTGTTAAACTCGGAGCATAGACCAACAGTCATCTGATCCACAACCAGGGTTATGCTATACTGCATCACAAACAAATAATTACAACAGGGTCATTGATTATAAGCTCTCACACAGTTAAACCACAAGATCGTTCCAACGTGGGATAGATAGATTCATGTTTCAAAAACCTCTCAATTAAAAACACTATGATACATTAATCAATCTAGTGATATAGTTTTGCAACACATTAGGTGATCAGCTATCCAGACCACAAACAGGAAAAGCTTCACTTCACGTCGGAATGATTAATTGGGCGAAACAATGTTTATTCTGATTTTGTGCAAGTGATTATTCATCTTTGTGGCTTGATAAGCGGACGCATGGGATTCAAATCTCAGGGAGATCGGAAGTTTCCCCATGACAGAAAGCAATTACATTCTTGATAGACCTATTTCATGGAAGCACGGAAGACTAAACGTGCAATATGATGTGTCGCAACAGAAAGTATCAAACCAGCCACACTAGGCAACATTCACTTCTCCTTTTTGCCTCGCATGTTTACAAGCAAATGGGAGGAATGGGATCCACGGAATATTTATTAAACAAATACACATCCTGGAAAATTCAATCATTTAAAAAGAAATACTAAGTTTTCCCGTCAATTCAAAAAGGCTGAATGCCTTTTAAGATACATGTTCACTGACAACCAGGGGACTTGGAATTCTACTAGATAAAATAAGAAAAGACTGCGTTATTGGAGATTTTATCAGAGATTTAGGCGCGGAATGGTAAAAATAAACTTTAAAAATTTAACTGAATAGAATACCGGGCACGGTGTGTTCGTGCAAATTAGTACAGGAGTAATTTTCAACGCTGCTGATGCTGAAGAAGTGACCATAATAAGGCTAATGGTGAATCTACTGATAATACTAATGCCAACGCTCAGTGGTGTGTGCTCGGTTAAGCCATACGTAGAATTCGTTGGAAACCCGAATTTTTGTGGGTAGTCAGGTGATTGCTCTTCACACTCTGTAACCGCAGTGCTAGTCCACAGACTTCCACGTTATAATGCCACTAACGCAAATAACTTTCTAGTAGTTATTTCTGGTAATCCTCTTGTTGTTTTGAGGTATTCGTTGATCGTGACTGACACAATCATTGAAAATCTCAGAAGAATATTCAAAAATCGCTGATTTTTCTTACCCTGTGAACTGCATTTGCGACTGACCAATTGACAGCCAAAGTCTCTGGACTAGTAATTCCAAACGTGGAATGCTGCTTTACAGTAGAGATATGGAATTTTCCCTCTCATTGGAGTTTTTTTAACTTATCATGTTTAGTCTGTGATCATTTTGAACCAAGAACCTTTCTCCATTGCTCAGTGAGTTGCCGACACTTCTCAAACTCTGTAAGAAGCAATCCGAGTGTGGGGCCAATGGTCGTTTACGCACATCGTTATGTTCGATCAGGCGTGTTTAAATTTTTCGTCCCAATTTTATTCGCTGCTTCAGCATTTATCATCGCGTTTTATCCTGTCAGTTAGAGATAAGCAAGGGTTCTGTATATACTCCGTAGTAGTACAGGCGTGGGAACTAATGTCTCGACTGTGCCAGATGAGACAAAAACCGCAGCGTGAGGTTTTGACAGCGCGCCTGCTGATTTGCATGTTAAAGCTTTTTTTCAAATGTCTTACTATGTCATCCGGACTAGATGGCGTTCGCAGCGATTGCGGAAAAAATTGATTTGCGGTTGTTTCGGAAGGCTACCATAATTTTGGCTGAAATAAATCAAATACGAGTAATAATTTATAGATGCACCCCAGGAAAATAGCATATTGGAACACAGAATAATAAAAAAACCCAAACATTCAACATAGAAGGATCGGACGCTCTGATTACCAATTTCAGTCTGTGGCCTCCGAATCCCGCATCCGCCAACTAGTTTTTGCAGCTGGTGAATTTGATTAATTCTGGACTAACCAGCTGCTGACCAACTCAGACAATCATTTGACTTCTAGTAAACAGCCGGAAATTTCTGCCCGATTAGTCATATTGGATGACCAGGTGCCTTCAAGCCAAGGGTCTGAAATGTCGTTTTAATTAAATACTCCTATCATTGGAGATAGAAGAAGATAATGGAAACTCAGCGAAATACACTCATTTGTAAACAAATTTGGTTTTGCGAGAGACTCACCTGGAACCCAGCTGGATCTCTCGTTTGTGATGTTTCCAGGAAACTTGTAGGTGCAAAACCGATGAACTGTGTGCAAATTGCAATTCACGTTTAACAGCACTCGAAAGTTTATAGATTACCTAAATTTTGCCAGTTCAAAATCTAACCGTATTTTACCGACTACACTGGACCGATTTCTCTTGTTAAACATCCTAAACAAACCACAGCTGTATGAAAACTATTTCAAAAGCCGATCCATCGAACCTCAAAAAAGGAAGTTTATGAGGACGCACTTGCTACTGGGTGCCTTAGCAAGCCGAAAATTATTAGACAACGTACATCGTATGACTAACATCACTCGAAATTAACTGGCGCAGTTGTCACTTGTAGAATTATTACTTTGTATGTCCCTTTTCATGAGTAAGTATCAGCTGAAGCAACTAGGACAACGAAAGAGGCTTCAGAAGATCTAGGGCATTTTTGACGGAAACCCCTCTGAAAAGGGAAAACCGAACATTTAAAACGAAACGGTAGAAACGTTCACAACGACATTGTAAACCCCATGAGATTATTTCTAACCAACCAGACCGATATCCTGTTTGTACTGTGAATCAAAAAGAACCAACCAGACCGATATCCTGTTTGTACTATGAATCAAAATTTAAAGAAGGTATGCGGCAGAAACTCTCTGTCAGGAGAACCACAGTGCTCCACAGTGTTAATTGTTCCTCCTTCAAAGGTACTGTGGGTACACTGCAAAAGGCCTTAGGATAACCGATGCATTCATCCTATGGGAACCAAACCAAAACAGAGAACAGAAATATGGTAAATGAAGTTATCTTTTTCGGGCTACAAAGTGGATATTTGTTTTGTACAGACTTTTGGGTAATTCATATCTAAACCACGTTCTAGGTAAGCTATGTCTAGTGCCTATATCCTTTTTGTGTATTGCTTGAAAAACTCTTACATACTGGCTAAATGTTAAACTGTCTTCCGTCAGGCATCCTTCAAATCTCCGACTCAAAAGCTGTGCTGGTGGCGATCTGAAAATATACTAGTACGATACATATCTAACCAGGTTTTCCTCACTGTACTCATAACCAGCCAGAGGAATTGCTGTCGTCATTTCCAACGGCCTACTTATTCAACTAACACACCATTCTCATTTTTAATGTAAAGTGCTATAATACAATATAAATCCTACTAACCAACCGTCGAGAGTTGCAAAATCGGTGCATCTTATTTCGTTGCTTAACTTTAGCATGTTTTCCCACGGATGTGCACCAAAAATTGCACTGTTTTTGGTTTAAGAAGACAAAAACCACTCTTGAATATTTTAAGTGGTACATCCTCCTTGCTCCACTTTCCACGAGGCCACGAGGCCATTATTTCATGCAACCATATTTTAGACTTAACGATAAGCAGCGACATTGAACTGTACCGTTTTAGTAAACCATTTCTAATTCAGCCGTTTTACCATCCTATGTAAGGATACATCGTTTTCTCGATCCCGTTTCGTGCATTTCCTCGTTTACCGAGGATTTCTGCTATCAGTATTGTTACCGCTCATTGTCTCAAGGAATACTCACTCACGGATTGGCGATGTACATATTATAATGAACACGTTTGTGAAACTCAGGTGGACAGTGCTTATATTTGGCGTTGAGTAAAAGATTGAGTAACCTTGGCAACCGAGTTCAGGAAGGACAGAACTCTGCAAGTAGGTTCTGATCAGCAAACGTGCGCGCACAAGTAGTATCGTACTTTATTTCAACTGGCGATCAGGAATGGATATAAGTCCCCATGTGATTACCCTACATGGAGTTCACACAGTGACCCGTTCAGGGCTAGTGGATGTTGGCAGCCTAAAATCGTTTTATTTTACACTCATGAGCCGTGACAAATACTGATGGATATAAAAAAATAAGCTTCCTATCTGTGCAATGCTTCTATGTGGGTTTCGGCCTTGTCATTTCATGTTGAGTCGGGTGTCTAGAACCCTTGTGAGAATTCAGGCAGTTAGCCCACACAAAAGGGGACTGTCCTTGCCTACAAAATGGTCTTCATTGAGGGTTCTGCTTGTTTTATTTACCTTGGAAAGAAAAGGCAAATTTCCAACACATTAATTTATACATCTGTTTGGCAGTATTGTCAGGATGAGGCTTTCTTGTGGACAAGCTCCTTGCACCAAACTGGCCCTAGAGTAAGTTGTCTTTTAGAAGGACATGTAGTGAGCATCTGACTGTCGGTCGTCTTGAGAAAGAACTCAAATAGCGCTTCAGTTGGCCCGTATTCAACTGATTGTAAAATCTATTCATTATAATATATCAATTTTTATATGTTAATAAAACAAACTAAAGGGCAATATAGTGTATCTTTCCTCACATTTGCTCCACGGTTCCACAAATAGCTCATTTTGGTGACTGCTCATGAAGCCAACTTGATGTACTTGGAGTTTACATACCGGCGCTCTTCTTGATGACGTAAAAATCCTCAGTACGTATCAAAAATTAAAGTTCGTAAGGGAGATTTTAAAGGGGTGACGTTCTAACTATAATAACCCAGTGCTTTTGAAAATCCTTCTCGTAAACATCAACGTAAGATCAAAAGGAGTGCATTTTGTCAGCTAAGTATAATATGGCGTTCGGTTTGATCGCAAGGCTTGACACTTGGAGACCACACCCACCAGACGAGCTCAAAAAGGACGAATCCGTTAGTGTGCCATCAAGAAGCATTCAGCAACCTCGCGTCAAGAAAGCACAGTAGGTCGTTCGCATAAAACTACCGGCTAATAATCAAGACCAGTTTTGAGTAGTATACTGGTAAAAAATCTAGATGAGGCGATTTACATAGATTGTGTTTACGGAAAAATTTGGGACTACTTCCGGTTACTGAGGTTGTTGCGTTTTGTGGACACAGGAGAGGTCTTTAAGGGAGTTCCCTTTGGATTTCAGCTAACCTATTGCGGAGACGTCAGAATCACTCACAAAATCTAGTCATATTTTGTTCCCAGGACATCACACTGAACAATGATTCCTGAAGGATTTAAATCTCTTGATCGTACATTGGAGCGTGCTGTGCGTTTCACCAGTGTAACGCGCAAGCATTCTGGACTGAGGCGAGGGTTACCATTCTGACAGTCACGGAAATTTGTGGAAACTACTTGAAGAGTACTTTCGACTGTGGTAGTAACTTGTGTTTGAATTCACCAACAGTATTTATTCACTCTGTGTTACCAGACTGTAGGAAGCCACACTTATTAAATGAATGAATAAGAAAATACTCACCGCTCTGCTTTCTGATATGTATTAAAGTCGTCGCTTACAAGATGCTAGTGCACTCCAGCCCGGTTACACAAGAATCACTTTTACAAACAACACAATGTAAGAGAAGCTGCGTATTAAAAAAGTGTTAACAGTCACCACTAGGGCAAAATATTACAACTTATCTCTTTCAATGACGATTCAACAAAGCTGTCTATGTATCGACCATACAGCAGCCAAGAATGAGAACAAAGCACAGCACTGCAATCTGGAAACGCTTTTTCGTTGCAGCTGATGATGGTAATGCAGCTAAGTAAACCAGAATTAGGAAGCTGTGTAAACCCAATGATTAAAGTAACCTATGGTGAAACATTAGATTTCCGACATCCGAGCTACACCCATTGTAGTCTGCCAAAAGCTTTCTGTCATGGATTTTGGCCGAGGCTTAGCGAACGATGCAGTTCAGATTATCTAAAAACATCGAACATCTGGATAAATTCATCTGATTTACTAGTTCTGACCAACAGCTCTGTTCGAAGATGGTTACCATCCTAATTCATGCAAACCGAACAACTGAGCAAAGCACTTCTATTTTTAGGGATATCTGACAATCTACTGTACAATATCTTTGCTGAATGGATCATTCGGTGAATATCCCGGTCATGCACTAACCCTCAGCTTGCTAACGGGTGAAGCCAAACAAACATTTTGGGTATTATTGGATGTTGCAGTTGCATTTGTATGCGGCTAGTTGATGATCATGCCAGGCACAACGTTTATAGGAATATTCTATGGGATGTGGTTTGCAGCTATTCAGGTGAAAATAGAAAATGCCTGGTTGGTGCTTCTGCAAATGTTCTGCGCTGAACCACACGAAAGTCAAAGCTGCAATCGTAAATTGGAAAACAGTGTTCTACTGCTTATTTATCAAATTTCGAACTGTGCTCCCAGCCACATGGAACTGCACGTGACAAAGTCATTTAGTCAACTTGCATTTTCGAATTTTTAAGAGGTCCCTAAAAGTGCAAAAAATAAAGCTTTTTCAAAAGATGCATTGTGGCTTTGGGATGACCCGGCTATTCATGATTAGATGGCTTTTCACACAGGACACCATATTTTAGTAGTCATTTTGTAGGGCTCCTCAGCTCACCATCTTTCACATGGGGTAAATTATAATTCTGAGAGAATTTATGCATACTGATATTTCCTTTAATTGAAACTTGTCTCATTTGGTTCGCAGTTCACTGTTTTCCGAAGAGCAACATCATTTATCAATCTCCCATTATCCTCCTCCCGTTGACCTATGAGTCACTCCCATCTGTATATTGTGACAGTCATAATTACGCGTGTGGGCATGTACAGTTGACAATGACTTACTCTCTGGTTTGTTCGTCCCGACTACGTTTAACAGTTTAGTGTCACTTGCCTATTCAGCCAATATGATTATGGGTACCGGAATGTCAATGTGACATCGCCGAATGAGTGGATAACGTGAACTGAGGCGAATAACAATGTGCCCCATGCCCACTGTTAGGAGGCTGAGCTGAATGAATAAACAAATTTGCAAACTTATCAAAAATTAATAACAAGCAGACAAATGAAATGGGTTGATTCGCATTCGTTTTGGCCCATCTGTTGTAGGCACCAATTTGGGATTTTTACCACCTATTGAGATCTATCCTCTTTCTTGCATGCTTTATTCTTCTTTTCGGGTAGCTGACAAAAAAGCGACTTTGGAAAGTGATGCAAGTTGGCCTGATCCACAATATATCGTACGCTCTATTTTTGAGCTAAACAGTCGCCTTTATCGAACTAATCTGAAGCATCCAGAAGGTATACGTCGAAATGTTTAAGTTTCTTCTGTTTTCCCATGGTAAGTGTTCCAAAAACCAAAGAAAAAATCCGAAATCCACGGTCTCGTCTGGTGTTAGAGTATTTGAAAATTTTATTTCAGAAACGTACCACAAAATGTATATTCTTTTCTATGCTGCACAGTTTTGTTCAGGTAATCTTAAAACCGAACCTCACTTTATGGAATAGATATACCCTGGCAACTTCAAAAAAAACATTCCAAATACACAAACACAGAAAGAATGCGTAGCGTGCACGCAACGCCTTTTGATAAAAGCCATCCAGCAAATCTGAAGAATATGGCTTCTCACGAAAATACATGCCCAGATCAAGATCAAATAAACCCGGCAGAATTCCTTTAGCGAAAGTGTTTGCACTTCAGTCAATTGAAAAAGTTTGGAACCGACTGAGAAGTCATCGTTTCAAAAGGGCTTGGTAAACAGTCGGTAGTTTTTAATTGAGCAACGTTTCACTTTTGACACAAAAGCTCCATCAGGCCAAGTGAACAGGTCATCAATTTGGTCAGGTTTTAAGGCAGACGGAGGACCAACCAGTTGGACGTCTTCAAATAGGAGCACTAGATCTGTGTTAAGTGTCAATTAACGGTGCTTGTTGCTTAGTGTGGCTACCACAGTCTTGCGTTGATAGGTTGGGGGAGTTTCAAATTACTTCTGATCGAGTTTGGATCCTAAATCTTCCACTTCAAGATGCTTCAGTCGCTGATTCACCGCTGGTATATTTCGTCGATCTTCGTGGGCTTGTGAGTGCTACGATGATTTAGTTAGGGGGAGAGAAGGTGGGCGAGGTTAACTGCATTTCAGATGATAACTACTCATCCTTCTGATAACCGCATATCAACACGTGTCAGCTCGAATGATCCAAAACCGCTCTCCACACGCTTACCAGTTCCACGCCATCTATTCTGTTGACACGGATGCTGGGCGATTTCTACCGCCCCAGCCATTAGTCCCTGTAGCGTCGACCGTAGTTCTCGTCTCAAAACCTCAACATTTTCTAAATCTACTTTGTGGTGCGTGCTTGTCCTATATGGGGCTTAGCGCAGTCGTTGCATTTAATTTTGTAGACACAGTAGCTTGTTCTGTTCGTCGGAAGACGATTCTTCAGTGTTCGTCTGGAAAGCTACTATTATGTTAGTGGTGTTTAGAATCCTTCGAATGGCTTCCGAGGTTCCTGGTTGAAATAACATAATAGCAGTCCCAATCTATCCCCTGTTGGGTTTCGATACCGGTACCAACACCCTTCGCAACTGACGCCTAATCAAACTAGCTGGATATCCAGTACACCAAAGTTTCCTTTTTACTTAAGTTTGGTCCGCTGCCCGATCAACTTCTTCTGTGCATGGGCCCTTACACGCCTAAACATTGATGAGACAATACTGGTGAAAACCAACTTCGGATAGGCAGACGAGTAGTTCAGAATTGCCGCAATGTCGTTAGCTTCCCGTACACTGTGATCTTTAGTTTCCCCCGACTTTGTGTGTCATTTAGCCTAAAAAGACCAGTTTACTCGATGTTGACTCAACATGTTGAGACTGGATGCACGCTCTGGAACCAAAAAGATATATAAGGAGAAAAGAAGTGAACGGGATTTTGCGTTCTAATTTACACGAAAGCAGACCCAGCTCTTGTAGCGATAAAGTTATCCCGGACCGATCGATCCGGCGTTGTATTTTGGTGATCGACGGGTCGCAAAAATCAAATCGTTTGTTGTCCACCTTTATCGTAAATCTGTAGCGTTTAAAATAGCTGGCTTCTATGAATTCATCCCAATGACAACACAAATCCTGTGCAATGGTCTGTCGTCAATGATTGATCTGTGTGTACAAAACCTTCCTGTTGTCCCTCGAGCTATGAAAAACACTTCGTTCACGGTGTTCCTAGAAAAGAGTTGTCTCAAAGATGTGTTGAAAAAAGTTGGTGGTAGAGGCCACATCTTATTACGACTTTACAGAAAAGTTCAAGCAGTGATGCACTGGAAAGAAAACAGTGGAATTCATAGAACAACGAAGATAGCCCCCAAGCAAGGAAGATATCATGGACGTTTCCAACTTTTAGCATGTTTTCACCTTGAAAAGACCCGTATCATTTCTGACACTAGTGGACATCTTGTCAAAGTTACTTTGAGTTAGAGTACATATATTTTTACATGCACGTTTATGATTGCTTCATTAAAAATGATCTTCCGTATCGATCGTCAAGGTCTGAGTAATATACTGACCGATTACTAATACCGCTAAATCGGATACCACACAGGCTGAAACAAACAACCAACCCTTTCGTTCATCAGAATTTCGTAAAACTCCAATTGGGATCCACTTGCAGGCTTTGAAGTGTCTCGAACCTAACCCATTTTCTCCATCACTGTGTGCCTCACTTCTCAATCACTCATTGGTACACGAAGCTTCCCACCAATGGCATTAGTCACGGTGACAAACTGTGTCAAACCAGGTAAACAAAATGTGTTTTCAAAACGATTTGACAAGAATAGCTTACTTTATTCATTGTGATTAATGGGACAACAGAGCAAAGGGGCCTCCAAATAGGGATTCACTGCCAAGCCATCAGCTCTGTTCATGAGGTTTTTTCATCTCAAGTGCAAAGACATTGTGTATCGTGATTCATGTTGTTTTTGTGTGCATAAAAGACGTTAGATGTCCCTTTGCTTTTCAGTGTGGTTTTCTCGATAATGGGCCTGGCAAGGCATCCCTCACTCATCTTGAGCGTCAAACTCCTGGTTGGTAGAGAATACCACTTAAATTCTTTATCACACGCGTTTTTACGCAACAATTTGGAGAAGTAGAACTGTCAGATGAACGTCAATATTTAGTTAACTATGTGAAATGCTCTGAAAATTTCCGAGGCTAGAAATTCTATTTTGTGTATGATAATATACAATCAAATTAAGCTCAACACTCTCTAAAATGCTTTGTAGGCTTTCCTTGATTTGAACAATGCACTAACAGTGTACCATTTTCGAAAGATAAATGAAACACTCAAAGCAAGGGTGAATTATCATTGAACTACAAAACCTTCTTTATCATGTATAGTTTTACAGTGTCCGCCCTGTCTTGTCGTCGTCCGATATGACAGTTCTAAAATTTTTGATTGCAAGTTCTGGCGACAAATTTGCAACAGATAATCTACCATATGGCTCTTTGGCTGAAACCAAATAAAATATCACTGGAACACAAAAATATTTTGTGTTCCAGCGATAAATTATGAGACCGTCACTGCGAGGGAACAATATTCAATCAAATTTGAATGTGGGGGTTTCATTAAATATCTCATAGGTTAACATTTAGTACAGGACGTTTCAGGATGTTCGTTGCAGTCAAGACGGCGAAAAACATGGAAATAAGTAATGTTGACTATTGTTTAACCTTAGCATATGTTTTTCGTAGTCAAGAGCACAATAAAATATCACTATAGTAGCTGATAACATAAACACATCCCGAGAAAAATGGCAGCAGAGAGTGAAAACCAGATCTCTTGACGAAGACACGTACCATAAGATGATTTGCATTGGTTTTTTGTGGTCAGAGAAAACCGGTGGGTTTTTGTGACACGTTCTCTTGCTAGGGATGCAAGATATTCGTATCATGTGGATTATGGTGAAAATGTGACTTAGTTGAACGTATCTAGTCACCCTACAGGTGCAGACTCTGTGCTGAAGCTACACAGTAAAACAAGAAGTGGGATATTAAGGGGCGATTATTTTTCGTAAATTCACATAGCTCGAGTCAGTCAGCTCACCTGGAATAGTAGACAAAAAACAGTGGCCGATGTCTATCGTGTAGGATGCAGTCATGCACGGGATCCTACCTATATCAGTTTATTGGCTGTTTCGTGGCTCTCTGATGCTTGGCAAGTGTTTAATAGTTTACATTAACGTAGATTATGGACAGTCTCGAGTAGTATTGTGCTTTCATGGTCGTAAATAGGTTTTTGTGGGAGTACCCCACAGATTCTCTAAGAACCTCAGCATATATTTCTTTCGAAATCACGCATCAGGCAGCTAATTTATGTGGACTCAAAAGTTAAAACACAGTACATCTGTAGTAGTATATTTTTTCATAGCCCTTTCCGAGAATTAGAGCTTCCGAGAGCCGGTTTTTACGCTTTCACAGACACACCACGGATATTTGTGGACACCGGACGTCTGCATGAAGTAGTATACAAAGTGGACACAGAAGCCTGACCAACTGGATGTCCGAAGTACAGTCATCGAGGCGTCCAGCATCGTGGTGCTCCAAGTGAGCAGGGAAAGAAATCCTATATTTTTTGAGAAGACCGTTTTAGGAGCGTGTGGTCATAGAAAACAAATCTAATTTTATCCTCAGAGAAGACTTTCGGCCTCTAACTGCTGAATGTATCCCAACGTTTACAAATTTAGTTAAGCGTTTTGAAAGAAATTGTGAAAAAAATGAACACACAGTACCCAGACGGTTAGAAGTGATTCACTACACTGACTTGCAGTAGTACCTTTATAGTATACGCTACAAAAAGTTTATGAAGTATGAGCAAAAATATTGGTCCAATTGGCTGACACGAAGCTTTGTGACAATCCGATGGTTATTGGCTACTACAAAGTCGTTCGACACTCACGGCTGGATTTTTCGGGATGTTAACATAAGAATACCCATATATTGCAACTTTTGTTCGAAGTTACACCGTGTCAGCTTTATCTTATGCATGCCTGATATAACCTCAGCGGGACTTCACATCATGAAACTTTGGAAATGAATGTGGTTAAAAATGCATAACTTGACCCATTCAGCCGGTTTTCTACCATTCATTCAACTCTCCTGATGCTACTGTCTTTTCATTACACCTAAGCCTGAATACGGTCAAGCAAGAACACGTGTGGCGAAATGGATGAGTGTTTGTCACACCAATTAAACGGAGTAAAATTGTCACTTCCCCCTAACTATTCGCACCAATATATCGCTGTTGTCCTTGATATGCTGCAACAGACTCCAACGGTATCTATATGCATATATGCACTTGTTCCTAAGCAAGTAGACTGAGTTTGTGCTTGGTTGATTTGCCAGTAACCGTGCTTGAGTGCAGTGATCCGAAATGCATCGGTAGCTCAGTTGACAGCTAGCTTCACAAAGTAATTTGGATTCTTCCGTGAATTTCCTTCAAAGGAGATAAAGATATTCTCACTTGTGATACATGTTTTTGAGTGGTGTGAGAAAAAGTACTTGATGTGAGCGCATGATCATCCAAAGTACTTGTTTCGAACGCAGCGTTACTGCAAACAAAACAATTGAGAAATGTTTTAACAAGCTGAAATCATGCGTTTTGCGTTGCTCCTAAAACACTCTAATGTTTACTTTTTGTAAACTTCGTAACACAAAACAACATATACTCCTTTGACGTTTCTTGTACGGCAGGAAATGTTAAGTGTTCCGTTCGTCTTTTACGGTCGGCTGAGTCTTGTATCTGTCAACTTATGGCTCCCTCACTAGCACACTCTGGTTCTCCCTGGATAATCTCATGATCAAACAGTAAAAATAACATATGTTTTCGCATCTTTAAATGTCTGAACGTCTGAAATCCGCAATGCATCTATTCTTTAAACCTGGTGTATCAACACTCGCAGAACAGACCAGTGTAACTAGGAAACTTCGTCCTTTTCCATACCACTCGGATAGTAGATGTGTCTGTCATTATATGATGTTTGTGTCAACGCTTTAGACGGCACTGTAATGCCAAATTCAGTTTTCACCCAAAACACACGTGCTCTAGAAATTTCAGGATGTTTCTAATAGGTTTTACCATTGAATAATTTTTTAATTTCGGTGGCGTGATTCTCAGACCTATCTATTCATCATGATTGTCAGCAAGATACCAACTTCAATTGGATTTGACCATTAGGACAAGGGTACATTTGTTTCAGTTCTTTTGTTACTACTGAGAAGACTTACAGTAGTTTGCTCCTGACTAAAAGCTCAACACGGAGTTTTCGAGTTTTACCAAGTCATATGCCCCACGCTATTAATTTAAATCCGCAATGCAGCTGCGGTCGAAAGTCGCTCTGTGCGTATCTCAAGCCCAGTTAGTTGATGATGCAACCCAAACGCAAACGGAAAATACCAGCTAACGTGATGAGGCTGTGCATAGATATCAATCGCTTAAAAGCGGCCGAAAATGCCACGTTTTCACCACACTCCATCTTAGAAATCTAAACGCACTTCTTGGTGCACAACACTCCATCTTATCAATTACAGATGCTTGTTGTTCTGAATAGGACCTAGGTGAGGACAACACCTGTTCTAAACTACCGAATTCCTACATCCCTATTTAAAGTTTTACTCGTGAAACTAGCGCCATATAGGTAAAGCAGGTTTTACTTCAAAAATAGAGGAGAATATTCCTTATGTGATAGAAGAACCGCACACAGAAAAGAAGAGAAAATACAAGCAACCATCCTCTTTTGCGAAATAGCCTCCAAGGTGATACTGCGGGCAGGCTACGATTTTCGAAAAAAACCTCCGTTCCTTCGGTAAAGTTTTCAAATCTCGATTTTCAACTTATTCTCTCTATTCCGAGCCTAGGTGGCCTTCTCCAAGACTGCAAAGTCATTGTAACCTTATGTGCTTACTACTTCTAGAGTTCTACTTGTGCATGCAAGCTAGACATTTTTTTACCCGCATTTGACTTTTCCGCTCTTCAGTTTGTAGTTCGTTTATTCTTGACCTTGCAGATGTCATAATAACATTACCGACCTACCGTTAAGCAATTTACCAACTCAGTTCCCGTCAATGTTTCTGAGACTTCGAGAGTCATACGCACTGGTAAACGACTATCCTAACCAAAATCTCGGCACCGTCTGATTTTATTTTTTCTGTTTTCCTGTGGGTTTTTGCACTCTCCTTTACGTCTGTAACCTAAGGAACACAAATGACACTTAAATTCAATTTATTTTTATCTGAACCTTTGAGCTACCCCCATTTGTACGTACATCTGTCTTCGGTAAGTTCTTCAGAAAACTAAGCCGACAACTGATCCTTGGTCATAAAGCGGAATGAATTTATTATAAAACAACATTTCCATCATCAAGAAGCGGTAAAACAGTCCCTCATATGACTTCAAGGTAAAAATAACCTGTTCTGCTTGGCACTGTCCGATGGAATAGGGAATTTTTATTACTGGTTCTTGAGACAGAATAACTCGGAGTCAACTCTTAGGTACCTGCGATAGCCTGAGAGGTGCCGACAATGCAACAGCTCCACTCTGTGCTTATTTTAGTAACTATATTGATAAAACCCTGAAATGCCTAGTATGTTAATTTACTCTGCATTTCCCCCGGCTCGTTTCCCGTTTTCGTTACCGGGCTCCGTAGCTGCCTTTAATTTATCAACGCTACCTAGCGTTATATTCTCATTCATTTGCGAGTATAGTCACGGTTAAGGCTTGTTCATATCTTTTACCTCGTTATCCTTGGCGTTGTATTCAACTTTGTTCACCAGCTATCTTCAAACATTAACATAAAGTCGATGATGGTAAAGGTTTTGACTGTGTGTTAACTCGAGGCCTCTTGCACGGTAGAATTTATCGTAAACGACAGTTCTGGTGCATTTGGACCCTCCAAAATGCAACATTTTTTGTTTTACGTCAATAATTAGATTGTTTGGGACAGTCGCTTGCTGCGGAAGACATCATAGATTCATCTATCCCGGAGCGCTTGCAACTAGGTTTTCAACAGGTCGATGGCTGTATATCTTACTTGCAGGTTATATTTCTCACTAACTTGTCAGCTAATGATGTCGCTGTGCATTTTGACAGAACCGGTGGTAACGCGACCACCTTTGATGCTTTTGCAGCATTTTACTTGCCCTCTCTTATAGTCAGATGTCGTTGTGTGATGTCACTGAACATTCGGTACCACAAAAACTGGCCACAGAATTGTTTCATAACGCATATATCAATCGATAAGCCGAGTAATGCTTGTCATCTCGTGAACTTTTCTCATCAAGATCAGTAGCATTTTAAATAATGATTCCGTGAACAAGCAATTCGATGACGCCAAGTGGTTCTGTCAAGAGAACCAAAGCGATTCTTTTTTCAGCGTATCGTTGAGCTTGCCTGATATTTGTGAAGCACGACTTAGTAGTCGATCTGACCGACTCCAACAAATGGCCAATGTGCTTTGCAAGCGGTGGTTGGACCAATGTCGGCGATCCCTCAATGTCTTTTTTGAATGTCTTGGAAAACAAAAAACGTTCAGATTAGCGGACTTTCTTCCGTTAACTGACCACTCTTTCCGGAGTAAATGGTGACCCTAGATGGTTGTATCAAAGGCTAGAGTTTGGAGGATGGTTTGTGATTTGGAAATGGTTACTTAGGAGGGACGCACATTAAAAAACTTTGCTGAAAGAAGACGTCCTGAAACTCAATTGATTGCTATACTAGTAGCGTTTGCTCCGGAATTCCATCTGCAGCAGAAGATAGCATGCTGGCCGCATGCCATGTTTCGTTTTACTGCTTTCTATTCCATCTGCAGCAGAAGATAGCATGCTGGATTTGCGACAGCCGCAACGTGCCATGTTTCGTTTTACTGCTTTCTGCATGGAGTGGATACGATGTATGTCTAGGATCCAATGTTTCTTCTTGATGCGTGGAGGTAGTTTTTCTTGCATAAAGTGCATGGTTGTAATTAGATACCTCATTTCATCTGTGGCGAGTGAAGTCATAAAAAACTGCTTCTGTGCTGATGAGAGTGTGAAGTTTTTGGTATTCCTGAGGTTAAGTGCCATTTGTATGCAATTCTTAGAAATGGACATTTGTTTGTTGCCGAAAATAACCTTATATTTAGATGTGGATAACGTCGCATTCTCTCAACAATTGATGGTCCACTATGACTTCCCCGGTGTGTGTAGGAAAAATATGTCGGTGTTTTGAGAGTCCTTTGGGAAGTTGACAATTTTATGGTTATATAGATGGGGTTCGCGCCTTAGACCCTTAGCTTTCTAGATGGAGTTTTATTGGGATGACTTGAGCAAACTATTGTCCTTTTCCAGTAATTTTGGTTGAACATTGATATCATAGATCCACGAGATGTTGTCGTAAATGACTTGTGATTTGGCGCCTTTGAACAGAATCTGACTCTGTTTGTGAAACCAAAACTTCGCAAGTGGTTATTTCTACCTATTCGATACTCAGTGCACCGTCCAAGCTAGTGTAGTTCAAAACTTGCGCTCCTTTCCTGTGTGGGAAACTTTTGGGCATGTCCAGCTTGCGTACATAAGATCGTTTGTCAAGTTTAAATATGGAGGCACTTGCGGTCCTCTATGATAAACAGAAAAGTTTGGATAGCACACAACACAGCCAACCTTACAAAGTCAGAACGTCGTCGGGATTGCGAAGAGATCTCTCAGAATTGGTGTCATTTGTTCATTTTGAAAGCAACCAAGATTGAATGCTGGCTGGATTATTTATATAAGTTTTGCTGAGCTCACGGTTTATTGTAGATCCCGGTAATTTCCAGCACAATACTGGGTAGGGTAAGGATAAGTACGAATTACCCCTGCGATAAAGGTTATTTTCACCTGTCAGATATCGAATCACTAAAGTTTACGTCTTTCGTGTGTCAGCAGGGTTGCTTTAGTCGAAGCCGAAAGACTACAAAATCTGCAGGTGGATTGCGTCAACTAAAAAAATCTATTCTGATAAGACAATCCAATCATTTCTCACTCAATTCAAGGTACATGCGCACACGCTACTTACTGCTGAAGAAACTGAATTAGGTCGGAAGTTGTTATAGAAACCTGAGCATTTTACTCCCCAAACCTTGTCACCAAATTTGGTGATTTGACTTCCAATCAGCCCTTTGAATGGTACACAGTTATTTACAGTGCCGGTGCCAATAGTTTTGTAATTTTATGATTTACAAAGGAATAATGATACACATGAGTCACTATGAGAAGCAGAACAGAGAGCCTGGTTGACACTTAGGTAAATCTTTATTGTAAATGAAGACAAGTTAAATGGCCAAATTAATTCCGATCAAAGCACTTGGTTTGGCAAGATCAAAGATTTAGTATATTAAAACTACAAAATAAAAGTTAAATGACGGTGAACATGAATAATACAGAGGAAACCATCCGAACAATGCAAATTGGCAATTAAACCGTAACGGTATCCTCCTGCAGCGAGGTGCCGTGGAAGTAAGGCATTTCATTTCGGAATGAAAATCTTGCTCAACACCGTGCATTGTTATTGCGTGAAAATAACTCAAATAGAGCTAAAAGATAACTGAGCAAAAGTAGAAGCGATAGGGCTGTAGATGTTAACGGATGAGGAGTGCGGCAAGTCATTGGTGAGGAAATACAAATGATACCATTCTCAGCGGCTGTTGACCAGGACAGGTGACTTTCATTTAAACATTTTAGAAGGGGCAAGATATTTGGCGGCGTCGTTAGGCACTGGAAGATGAAACATTTACAACTGAACTGAGGAGAACACACTAGACGTGAGGTAAGACTTACTGGGTTCTGAATTTTCGGTCAAAATTATGTTCTGCCTAATCACAAAATTAGGCGCAATTCGCGTAAAACATTCGTTTGAAAATTCAGATGTCGTTACCAGATGACACGGCGAAATTCCTTCGTTTATAACAGCCTTCTACTATGCAGATTGCAGAAAGGCCACCCGAGTTTTCAGTTGGTACGATATTCTTACTATCCCGGAATGTCACAAAAGGGAGATTCACCTTAACACCAACATCATTTAATAACCAACGTATCTCTCAAGTCTTAAAAATAGCACTTCGAAACTTGTCATTAGAAAATATAGATTTCTACAGTGGAATAAACTTCCAGTCAACGAACAGTCGAAAATTTTACGATAATCAAGCTAATATTAACGTGTGAAGACGGTTTCTGAATGAAATTCAATGCACAGCTAAAGATAACCAGGGGTGAAAAATGTGGAAAAACCTTAAATACGACCTTTTTAAAAATGGACGAGAGTATAAAATTACGTAGCGTCGATAAAAGAGGCTAGCTACATAGCCCGGTGGCAAAAGCGAAAACCAAGGGAATACAACCAAGGCAATATTTCGGGGCAACAGTTTTGCACGAGGAAGCTCAAGGTGGCAAAAAGAAAGGAGAAGTAGGTGAACGAAGCAGCAAAGTTTTTGGGAGCGCGATGAAAACAATGCACATCACAGATGAGCAGTTCAAACAATCCTAATTGGCATTCATCGTCATCGGCTTTATCTCATAAACTGGAATTCACCTTTCAAACTGTTAATCTGGTTTCGGTAACTTAAAAATCACGTCAAATATGCTTGCAGCTTGTGGAAAAACGCCCGGTCACTCCTTCATTCCATAAATGTCGTTGTCCCCGAGATGTAACACAGATGATAAATGCAACTAAACTTCAACAAAACTGCAAATCTCATACCTTTGACTTTGTGGGTGCTAAATCTCACCGTGCGCATTGACACGTTTGATAGGTGAAATTCAAAATACGCCAAGTCCATAATCAAAATCTAATTCACGCCATCCAAGATATTTATAACAGTTAATGATCAGTTTCAAAGGTGCTGAAAATAACTATAAATGAAATTCACAGTTTTTCAATCGTTTTTTGAATTAGAGCGACAAAGAATCGGAAATGTTGCCACAAAATCAGCAGGTAAATATCATTTACACCACAATATGCTTTTACCCCGTGACAGCAATTTACACCAGGTTAAATTCCGGAAGCGCAGACTTTGTGACAAGAGCAAGAAAACCAGAGCTGTTAATGCTAACACGCTTAGATGATCACAACTTGTCACGCGAAATGACAATATCGACCGTTTAACCAACCCCCAGGGTAGCATTTGTAAGTGTAACAGTTTAACGTTTTCCACAATGCCAAGGGTATGTTCGAAGAAGAGCTAACTCATAAACCGCCCATCAGTCATTTGACAAGGCTGCTCTTCAGTGAGTCTCTAATTATTAATCCCTTTTGAAAGATTAAGACTGCCGCGTAGAACTAGTCGTTTCAACTGGGAATGTACCGTAATAGTTGTAGCTCGGATGCGTTCATTAGTAGTGGAGCAGGTGGCTGATTTTGGAAGTTAGCTAGCAAACGTTTCATCCCTAATCGAGGTTGCATCATCACTGCGCAATTATCACCCAACTGCGTTGTTGTATCGACATGGTACAGTGTTATTTCTTTGTTACTGAGAATTTTCCGGCAAACCCAATGAATATTGTACCTTCTCTCCGGGCCGTCGGTCTGCCTGAATCCGCCGCTCCCCACCGCTGGACACTTGTTTTCGAATTCGGTTTACTCGTAGATTACTCCGAACGCAAAGTTGTTCCCTGTTTACGCATATACAGAGGAAAAAGACTGTCCAAATTTCGTTAATGAAATTGACGATGATGATGACTGTAATGTATTACTCCGTCTCGGTATACAGCAACGCGGTGTTTCATGCGTATGTTTACTACAACATCCTTTTGATACAACCCTGTTATTACTCGAGGTGCACTGAACAATAAATGGCACCTTGTAGAAAGTTAGCAACTTCAACCACTAGGTAAGTCTACCACTACCACTACGGTGAAAGAAAGATACCTCCAAGGTAGTATGAGAGTTTTTAACTAGTCTTCCGCACTGGAACATAGCAGAGAATCACCTAAAATTCTGGTCGTCGTATGGTGAAGACAGTTTGAAGAGAGTCGATTCACCCGCAAGCCAAACCCAAGCTAATGATTGGCTCTTCCGTTCTGACCTCACTCCGTAGCAGGCTGGTTTGGTGAGCATAGTGTGCAGAGATGGTGGTGATCCTTGCCTCGGCAGCGGTTTGATTCCGGAGTCGGTCTCCTGAACTCTTTTCCGGTCCGTCGGTGAACAAATTATTGTTATTTATTCCTTTCAGCTTTGAGGCAGTGACAAAAAGCAGCCCTCACAACAAATTACACCAGACAACCTTATTAGTAAGATATGTTCCACCATGAGACAGTATTAGCTGTGGTGACAGTCGTCCACGGAACAAAAATATGAGTAGGTAAGATGAAACTAATTAGAAGCTTAAACTTTTAATGGGTTACTGAGCACAAAAGATCTTGGGTATGTAATTAAGTTTAGTTCTACATGTCGACAAAAAACAGAAATGTCGATTTCCTGCCGACCTCATCAATAGCTGGAATCATATCAACTTCTGAGTCCCTAGGGTTGCTAGATCTAAATGAAATGAACAAAAAGATTGAAAATCTAGTAGACGCGTGAGAAACGCACAGTCTTTTGGGAGCCGAAAGGCTGATAAGCATGGCGGCAAATGGAGTGGCATCATCACTGCACCCATGCTCCGATTACTCCATAAAAGCTGATGGCAGCTGCTTCTTTTGCTGCAACCATCGTAATACGATTGATAAAACTCCTGTCCAGGCTGAGATATTCGTATGGCTTATTCGTCATACTGCTCAGATGAGAAAGTATGCCCTGAGTCAAGGGCTTGTTGCTGGGCGCACTGCCTCCCAAGTGTTACCTAAAGAACAGTCACCGCAGACTAGAACACAGCGAGGGAAATGACATTCACGCTTAGGCGTGGATTTCGAAGGACAGTTAACGGCAGAAGCCTTCTTATTGGGGCTGATTTGTCTAGAAAATGACCCAAAGTATTTGCTATGTTCAATGCGGCAGTGATGTTAAACAAAAATATTTGTCGACATCTCGTTTGTGTCAATTCGCTGATTTTGGTAAAAGATTAGGCTGTATGCAGGCTGCTATTTCACCGCATAGCTGAGCCTACCGCTCACTAGAAGCACACCCTAATTATTCTCGCCGAAACCATAGAGTTTTCGAAGTTGAGGCCTTTATGGGGAGTTAGTCTAATACATTTGCACTTGTAGGTGATATGCTGCTCGTAGCATTTTGTTTAAATGAGGAAATTTCCAGGTCACATACCATCACCGATTTGCATTTTGTTGCAGGTTTACGAGAGATAAAACACGAAACCGCACTTTACCTTATTTTGGCGTTCTAAGAATAGAAATGACATCTACAGAATATCCTATGAAAATTCCACCCAGGAAAATCAGTCACTGACGCTTGTTTGCTTTATACCCCCAGATTTAACAAACGAGATAATTTTGTTCAGCGAATTTTTTTTATGGAGCTCAGCTTCCATTAAGTACAAAATTGTCGGAAAACAGCATGGATTGTGCAATAGAGATGCGAGGACCATCTATGTGGATGATTGTCTTTCCCAGCTGTGCATAACTAGCCTGTGGATAATACAGTGTCAGGAGGTAACCTTAGGTAAATTACCAACACAGTGGTACTGGGAATATGATTCACCATGGGTGGAATACGTCATAAAGCGGTCACAATGATAACGGTAGCCACTGTCACTCACCTCGACTACTTATCGTAATTGCTAGGCCCGTGTCTGTGTGACGCTGATTATGAGGCCTCACCTATACACGGCTACCTAATTCAATGGTCCATGACGGCCTCTCATAGTCATAACTGTATTCAATATTGCCTACCTTAGCTACGTATCGTAACTGCTAGGCCCGTGTTTATGTGCGGCGTTGATTATGATGCACTGATTATGAGCGGTAACCTAATCTGCCATACTCATAATTGTACGCGTTGTCGCTTATCTCTGCTACTTAAAGTAATCACCAGGCCAGTATTTATGCAAACAGATGAATACGAGGCCTCAACTACGCACACAAACCTAATCTAACGGCGAACGACGGACATCATACTCATAACGGTACGCGATATAGCCTATTTTGGCTTCCTTCTAGGCCCGTGCCTATATGCGACGCTGATTATTCGACCTCACTTATGCTTCTCTAATCTAACGGCCAACGACGGCCCATTATACCCGTAACTGTGTGTTCTGTCGCTTGTTTCTTCTACCTATAGTAAACATCAGGCCAGCATTTATGCGGGCCGATAAAAATGAGGCATCAGCTATGCGTGGTATCCTGATCTAACGCCTAAAGTGCGCCCGACAGACTCACAACTGCAGTCGATATCGCCTACCTTGACTGCTTATCGTAATTGCTGGGTCTGTGTCTATGTGCAACGCCGAATATGAGACCTCAACTACGCTCAGCAGCCTAACTCGATGGAAAACGACGGCCCATCACCCTCATACCCGTACTCGATGTCACCCACTGTGGCTACCTACAGTAGCTGAAGGGCCGATACACATGCCCGTAACTGACTAATGCCCTAACTACGCATAATAGACCAATCCAACGACCAACGGCGGTTCTCTATATCCGTACATGGCATCCGTCCGCCAACCCCATGCCTAAAAATACACAATCACCCTTAACAAATCACGTTTCTATTTATTGGTTGCATCGGTACAAACGTAATGTGTGCTCAATCCAGTTCTCAGTTTCAGGAAGCTGCTTTTACTCGACGGGGTTTCTAAAAGGAAGAATGTATAATCAATTATGACTCGTACACATCTTCCGCGATATCATTGAAAACACATAATTAAACAAAGTTGTAGTGGCTTACCCACCAAGTGATCGAAAAATCCCTTTTGTCCACAATTCCAAATCGGTGTCCACGCTGAAGCTGGAGTCTTACTGTTATAAAGGTAAACTCACTATTTGCTCAATTAGTTCCATTGGCGCTAATGAGGGAGCCGTATGTACGTCGATTATTCAATAGCGGTATTCGGCAAGCATACGCTTTACTGGGCGCAGCGAAGCTAAAGCTAAAGAGATATGTACATTTGTCTATCGTGAGATCAAGTGGTATAGACTTGAGCCCTTGGACCCGAGGACCACGTGCGTGGCTTAATAGAGTCGACCTGTAGCCATCCCATACTCAGCCGCAGTCGTGTTCTCATCAGTTAGGGGCTACTTTCTGAGAAACCGATAGGCTAACGTGTTTGTGTTTGTAATTTTCAGCATCCGATTCTATATAAATAAGCTTCCACATTTCGGGCACGTGCTGTTAGCATTCATTTGAAGCTGATACACGCGAACGTGTGCCGGGTGTGCATAGGTTTCAGCCGCACTCGAATAATCGTTCATGCCGAATTATTGCAATCCATCTTCACTTCCAAAATCATGTCAACATATCGCCGAGCTAGGGTTGAGACAGCGGTTGTCAAACACCCAAAGACATCTTAGTTCCGCTGCGTCATTAAGTATATGTTTGATTTCCCTAACCACACCACCTGTGCGTGCTTATACCGGTTTTCCCTAGATCTCTTGTACTCTAATAGCATTTATTAGCAAACTCTAGTCGCTAGTCTAGTACTTACAACTCTACTCCCATCCTGTCTCATTTAGTCACTGGTTGTCACCATCCTGCTTGTGGAAAACGTCAGTTTTTTCTCTGTATTAATGCACTTTATCCCATCAAATATCTCAGACTCACCGGGCTTCGCGGAACTCATCTAATTCCCCCGTGTTTCTAAGCTTCGAACTTCGGCAATACTCGGTTTGGACACCCTGTTTGCTGTTATCCACTCCACCTGGTCAGTGATTTACATCCCAAGAGATCCCCAACCGGACCAGAAAAATACCTGCGATCTTATATTGGCTTCGTCCTACCTCAGAGTCGGTGACTTGCGGTCTGGACCGGGCAGGTAGTGTATCAAGGCCATAGGGGCCGTATTTTCGGATGGTATATAAACCGATGTGGAGCTACAAATGGTCATTCCTCGCTTGCTCCGCTTGCTGTCCGGGTGCACACGACGTGGCGAAAGCGACCAGTACGTTATCGACCACTGTGCGGCATGTCCGTTTAGCACCGAAACCGGGTACCTCGTCTAGTGGATTGGTGTCAAGTAAGATGGTTTTGTGGTATAATATCTTGTAGATTCACCGAATTTCTCGTGGGATGGACGCAGTATAACAACACAGATGTTGGAGTACTTCCCCGGTCGTGAGTGTGGTTTCTTCGTGGAGTTCGAGTCCAAATTACGAAAATTCCAACGGGAAACGGGCACGTGTTATGCCCGCTGGCACAGTTTATCGGCGGTAAAATGTGAACAGAATGTGAGTGAAGTACTCGCACTGTCCTTCTGTTATGCGTTCATAGTATACACGTGCGTGCGTGCGCGTTCACACTAGAACGCTAATAAAAATAGTCGTCGGTATGTTGATAATTGTCCGCATAATCATTCAATAGGCTTATGTTCAGGTACGCTTATTTCGACTGCCGGTCTTTCATGCGTGTCGTTCACGGTGACGGTCGCCTTGTGATCGTCAGTTATAACATGCAACATTCACATGACCTGCTTGGGTGTGAATGACAGGTGTATCCTGCCAACCGGCATTTGAATGCCGAACAGGAACGTGTGGTGTTTGGTTTGTTACGCTGTTTTAATTCCTCCATGGAAATCCGCGACTATGTCCGGAAAAACTATGAAATCGACCTAACCGGTGGTGATATGAGGGTCCTGCACGGCTTAGATTACCCTGTTTGTGATCTGCAGGGTATCCGAGTTTCGTTGCGTCAACTTGGACCCATGGCTGTATCTGTTTTTGATGGTGGCATTTTGAATGTTTTGTCGTTTACCTCTGTGCGCTTGCGTGTTAGGTTTGCTAGGTGCGGTGATTTAATTCAAGCAGATTCAACCTATCAGTGTAACAGAGGTGGTTAACACCTGTGGCATGTGATAATCACCGATTGTAATGGTGTTGGTAGTGGTGCGTTTTACTCCTTTATCCAAAATGAGCCACAGGAGTGTTATGATCTTGCTGTTGAACATTTTGTGCGAATGATGTCTCCAGTGAATGTTTGAACGATTGTGGTAGATAAGACTAAGTCACAGCTTTGTAGCCTGAAGACAACGAGGCCTGACGCCTCTGTTATTTTTTGTTCTTCCCATGCATCTTAGAGCTTCAAAGCTAGGATAAACAAGCTTAGAGAAGTGACTCAATCGGATAAAGAAGTTTTCTTTGCCTGGTCCAACAGTATGGTGCATTGTAGGGAAGTGAGCGAGTTCGAGTTGTCAGCATCAGAAGCCGGAACCAAAAGTTCTGGTCGTACCTCAGCAAGCATTGGCTAACAGACCTGAGTACCTAGGCGAAGCATGCTCGGAAGCATGCTGTGACCCCTGCTAAACAAACCACCAATTGGGTCGAATCTGCTAACAGGTGCATTAAGCGGAAACTTACTGAGTCTTCCTCGTGAACAAAAATTTTAGCTACAAATGCTGGACTAATCTATTCACACCTGTGGATTGATATTGCGATCACCGGAGATCTGGAATACCTGGAAGGTGGGACTTCTCTTGGTGTGGTGGTTCAACGGAATACGGAACTACGGAATCTCCTGTTTTGAACGGTGAGTCAAGATTTACTTGGATTTTTCTCCTTGTGACTTTGTATCTGGCTTACGTTGTTAATTTATTCTGTTCACTAGAGACTCCTTAGGGCCGTTAACCACTACAGTGCTTTCTAGTCAATGTAGGATCACCTTCAGCATCAAATGTTTAGTATTATACGTTGCAGCCCAGCAGCTTACCTGTGGCCGAGGCACTATTTACGGTGCTTCGGTTATTCACTTCAAAAGTGCTACTCGTAAACCGGAACTTCATTATACACTTGAAAAATTATTGTTTGTCAATGTTATTCCAGGATGCGGGTGCACGTTTAACTTGCGGTCTCGTTCGTTGCTCCTTATATGGCACGTAGAATCTCCAACGCATGCAAGCCATCCTCGTCTGGCGCGTAACAAACACGCCTTGTGGGCAGGAGTGACGGGAGATTCTCTGGGGGCAATGCTCAGTACGTACCTCACTATTTGCTGATTCCCAGGGTTTACAAATGATTGGGAAACCTTTCCTTATGTGCACACAATCCTTCGTGTTAAAGGGTCAACAGAAGTAGAAAATCGATGATCAGCTCTGGCATAACCACAGACACTCTCGTTGATCCCATGGCTGCGAAGGATGCACCGATAGTTCCGTTATTAGTACCCAGATTTATGAAGGTTAATGAAAATACAACTTCCGGTAACCACTGAACACAGTTAGCATGATACATGGCCTTCGAGGTGTGATTTCATGGTTTTCTCTACAATTACACGTGTGCTAATCATTTAAATCGAACGAGTAACTGTAGCATCACTAGTGATCCATGCTAAGTGAATACAACAGAAATTACTAGCAAATGTGGAATACTCTAATGAATCACCTTTTTGTGAACGACATTAAGCACAAACATCACCTTCCTTTGGTCATATCGATATTGTTTGGGAACAACATGGACGATTACACTTGTCAGAAGCAAGCCACGTTTAACTACCGAGAATTGCATATTGTCTGTCTTCATTACATTTAGAAATCTGTTATCAATGTAAATTTTTTTCAGGTACAACCGCATTGTAACGCTACGCTTTGTTCAAGAGGTTCAATCATAAACCGCAAATCCGCCATCTTGCCATTTTTGAATGTTCCCGCCATAGAAATTTCAGCCAATCAAAATGGGGGTGACGCCGCAAGTACGATTGCTTCGTTCTACTTCTGCGAATTCTCCTGGCCAACTAAAAAAACCGCTGATCACAGAATTGCACGTCCCAGCCCAATCACTTCGAACATGGCGTCCGTTACGGGGCTGTCCAGAAACCGAGGTACGTCAGTGCAATAATGGCACGGCACTGCCATACCCAGTTTTACAGCACACCCGCAACTAATCCCTTCCTACTCTTCAATGTACCCTTTCGCCCACTCGGTCCGTTACCTGCAACTACGAAAAATTCATGCTTTGTTCTGAATCTTCTGATCAGGACCACGGGATCATGCTACCCGCCAGTTGTGAATAAAAATTATTATTACCTTGCACTTCTTATGTACATGCCAAAGGACAGGATAACTTTGGTCAGTTCATTCAAAAACATCTGCACCTTTTCCTCATCTTGGAAGATGAAAACGATGTCCGCATACTCCATGCCGACAAGGTTTTCGTCAGATATGTGAAAACCGGGGTCCAGAGACATTAGTTAGTTGGGAATTGTGACCACTTTTGGCTGCTTGTTATTTCAGGCCGCAGTCTAACTTACATCATAGTGCTTTCTAACAGCCCTCCTGAGACTTCTTGTTTTGAGTCCCCAATGTAGACATGACTGTTTCATTGCATCGTTCGAATGACAGCATTGAAACACAGTGCGCCTTTAATGCACCCAAGAATATCCTTGAATCATACTAGTCTAAGTTGTGACGATTCCTTGGCGAATCCTCACCACAACCCTAAATTACTCACGGGGCTGTCCACGGACCCAGCTACGGCGTCGCGACGACGGTACTGCGACTACCATACCCAGTCCGACTGTTTGCAAGTGGTCCACCATATCCATAATATTTACCGGATGAGGGTGTTACGTGCACCCACAAGACCGCATCACTCCGTTTAATTTGCGCTAGGACTTGAAAGCACTGGCCACCTTATTGTGCTGTCTGCTAGCTCTGCCCATAAACACTGTAATTCTCCCGACGTCACTATCGATGGTTCGGTATAGCCTTGTGCCCAATATAGCGGGTACTGACCATCATAAAAAACAAGCAACATACTAAGACATAAAACCATTGCTGAGGCCTCGTGGTTTTGGACTGTTAGGCTTATGGTCACGGTCACGAAAAGCGTAAGTGGGGATGATGAAGTGGAGGGATCAGCAATGCGGATAAATGGTAGCAGGAATCTCGGGATCATGGTGCATGGTGAAATTGTAGAGAATCACTGTTGTCATAATGGAGGTGGGCGTAAAAGTTTCTTGGAAGAGTGCGTTGGTGACAGCACAAGCCAGAGAGCGAACTTTACAGAAAATTATTGACGTTGTGGACGGGACAGGCAGAAAGTTCACCGAAATCTTGAACAAAACCATTACGTTTTTGAAATTTCTTACGATCGGCTTTCGGCAAATTGACTGCTGACCAAAGAGGAGTTGGGCACCTGCAGACTCCTGCTGAAGTATGGGTCGCCGCCGTGTGAAGTACAGCAGTTTGTAGCTGATTAATTTCGCAAGATCTTTACCACTCAGGACGTATACAACTACCACCGTAAACGTCGACAGCTCTCTTGACTGGGTGGCGCATGGTTGGGTTATAATGTGGCAGATGATATGCCTTTGGTCTTGGAAAGACTTCGGGAGACCGGGCGCGTGCCTAAGCCGCAGTAAGGGGAAGGTCATTATAGCCGCAGCTGCTCCAGATGACAGCAGATAGCGTTGTTTCGACGCTTTCCAGATGTAGTAAATGTCTACGGAACGCACTTGACAAACCATTTTGGGTAAGCTTTTTAAAGCACTTAATATCCAGCCTGTAGATACAAGCCGTTTACCTTCTTGACCATGGATAGCATGGTTAAAAGCGTCCGGATACGTATCCCTTCGTGGACAGCGAGCAGTTTGCACCCATGAGTTAACTGTTCGGCTCATTCACGAAAAGGATGGGGGAGCAGTATCAAGTGACTTTCGTCATGGGCAAGTTGGCGGCACAAATGCGGACTGCAGGAGTAGTGTTCGGCAACGACGTAATGGTGTGCTACTTTTCTACTAGAAAAGCTATCATAAAGCACGTGTTTATCATGTAACGCCTGTGTATTTTTGGTCACGGACACTCTTCAAAGAGCCGGCACATATTCCACAGCACCGCTTTCCTGGACAATGCCGTAAAGGAGTTATTTTTGTTTTTCATAATACGAGCGCACAGATTCGGGCAAGCTCTGCAAACATTGCGCCGCACGGACCCGCGATTCGTTTCCTATTTTACCGGCCCACTGGTTAAACATTACCTAAAAACGGGCTGTACACGCTCAATTGGGGAGGGTTCACTTCGGTAATGTGACCAAAAACCGCCAGAAGAATGCTGATGGTTGCCTTAAAAACCGGGTGCTTCACTCCGACACAATGCAGCACGCCATATGAAAGCTGTCCCGGCACGCCGAGTGGTTCATGCAGGAAATTGATGCGTATATCGTATAACTTTGACGACAGGCAATCACGGATGGCGACGGCTACGTTCTGAACGTGGTCTGTCGAATGGCCACTTACGCATGTTCCCTTGTTTTGAGGCAATTTGGGTCGCAACCGCCAAGGTTGCACTATCGCAGTGTTGAAACAAACAATGTGAGATCAACCTACGTCAACTAAATTATACTTTGTGATGCAAGCACCCAGCTGCCCCCAGGTGGTTGACACCTATGCTGAGAATGCAAATGCCCCTTCCATCAGGCGATGTAGCTTCCCTTCATCCATTTGTTCTCTGTATTTAGAGATCGGTCTGTTACAAGCAGTAAGAAATATTCTTTACGGAGTTTTTCTTAGGTTGCTTCTTAATCCGCCAAGGTGACCTTCGGATTACAACTCACTGGAAAAAGGTGCACCCCTTACACGTTTTCCAAAACCACCGCCGACAGCTTTGGACGGCCTGTGTAAACAACTGAACCGATTGGTGGATAAGCTTTAGTGGCTGGAACCCGGAAGGGCCATGGGCATCATTGAGCTATTGACTATTCAGGGGCGAATTCTGCTGCGCCAAGACTCAACGTCTGCAACTGACGGCCTGCCGTCGGTGGTCGAGTATACCGCACCATAACCCGGATAGTGGTCTAGGGACACAGGCTTGGGCTTTTGTGTGCTTTGTAACCGGCCGACCAATACCAGTGACCACCAGTGCGCAACGGATCGCACATCCCATCACGTCGAATGTTGTGTTGGTGGATCCTGCCCGCTGTACAGTGATGCTCTTTTGGCTTGCCTCAAAAATGCGCCCACAGATGAACAATTTATTTTGGGTTCTTAACTCCCACCACGTCCAGAAAACGCAAATTTGTGCTTGCTAACCACTCCGCATATAAGACGTCTTATGTTGATCTAGAGTGAAACACAGAATCCCGGCACACTGTCTTGGATATCTGTGTGTCCGTATTTTCTGATCCAAGGAGAAGCTAATCGACAGCCGTAAGCAAATGGCTGACAGCTACGGCTAACGCTGTAGAGCGCCAGCTGGAGAAAAGAGGCGATGATTTCATGTGGCACGTATATGTTCCACCCCGTTCCAGAATGCTCGTCTGTTAGCGAAACCACATGCATTTCACGTAAGTCGTGTAATTTTTGAGAGGTATAGTCAGAAGGCATCAGGCTATAATAAGTAGCGCATTGAGAGTTAGCCGCTGAAGACGGCGTTGAGTAGCCAAGCATCTACGACATTCTAGCCACTGAAGTGCCCCATTATAGGGCAAATATTGCTCCCAGGTCGATAGCCGCCTGCCTCACAGTGATTTTCGAAACCTAACTTATATCTCCTCATTTCAGGGCATCAATAGCTCCATAGACACTCCCCACGAAGAAGGCCATAAGCTTCTCGGCTGGAAGCACCTACTCACCAAAACAATCATTAAAGTTCAAACTTTCATGCCGTCTAGTTTGGACATTTCCCGGGTAGAGACGAACGAGCACGCTCCAGCCAGCTGATTAGGCGTCAGTGGTGTGAGTCTGCTAGGTTCATTCAGCTGTTCGCTATGCTTGACGTAGGTTTTATGTGGCTAGTTGACTACGCATCATGGATCCCTAGCCCCATGTTAGTCGTGTGCGCCAGCTAGGCTGGCACCGCAATGGTCAACGACATGGTCGTCCTTGAAAGTTATAATGGAGCGCTGCGGTGTTTAACAAAAACATCTAAAACATCTGCAAGACTCACGTCCTTCTAACCTGGCAATATTTATCCAGCAAAAATGGATGCGACTTCCACGTAATTAACACAAAATTATCGAGGCCCCAGAACACATACTTCACTATTCGACCAGTCAAGCAGCAATCATTAGCAAGGGTAGTTTGCAGAAGTTCAAATGTACTATTTCAGCCGCAGAAGCGTCTACAGATTCTTTTCATTGTAAGTAATTCAGCTTTTATTGCAATTTGCGATATCCTATTACAGTCGATAACTTATTCACAATCGGTGGCGATTGATGACCTTGACTCACTTAAACAAATCACCCATGTAGACAACTTGCGAACAGTCTTCCCACTATACTTGCATTTTCTTCGGCGTTGCAAAACATTGCTCTGACCCTCACAGTTACCAAATAAAAAAATAAAACGATAATAATGGTATAATAATAAATAATAATAAAACTACAAAATTAAAAAAATATTAAAGGATTCCTAATTCGCGCAATTCGACCAAGGATACGGAGTATTTTACTGCATGGACAATTTCAGCATTGGCCTTTTGGGAAACCTACTTTTAAGTTGTACCATTTGGTAAATCGTGATTTCTTCGGTGCTAGTATGAGGCCGCTACCAGTCCGAAATCTTATCATCCATCCATCGCTTCCATCACCTAAATGGGTTTTGAGGCGATTCGATTGCTGACTCCAAGTTGTCTGCGTTAGCCTAGATAGGTAAAATGGCCCACCAACTGCACTCTTTCTACTGTATTCTTTTCTTGCCCGTTCTAAAGCGTAACTTTTCCTGGTCACCTTGTTTATATTTATTCCTTCGCCTGTGAAGTTTTGCACTTCATATATTTGAGTACTGAACAACGGTAATTAATTTTTGAAGTGCCAGGAAAACTGTTTCGTCGGCCGGTGAGACTTCAATGAATCACCTCCGATGTAAACGCAAATTAGATGCAAAACGCTGCTTCTGGATAACGGCAAGTCTTCAAAGCGCAAAATATGTTCCAGACTAAGAGCATAACTGCTTTGATCCACGCAAACAATCCAAAACTTAATTCTTCCCAAACCTAAGAATATCTACTTCCAGCCCATCCTCATTCGTCAGTTTGCGTGATTTCCCTTCTTTCTTCCGGCGACCACTTTTGTAGAAGGAACTGGCCCACCCCTCATTGCTACAGTCTACTTCTACGCCATATGCTCGGAAACCACAACTTCCGCCCACTGAAGGTGCAACCCGTAGGTTAGGTTGTTGCCCCACCTACAGCCAAACTACTTCCCCGGCGGTTCGTTCTGACAATGCTTACACGTTTTAGGTGCAGGAATACGCTTGCGCAATTTGCGTGAGGCAAAACTCGTCCAATGTCCCGGCGAACAAATCAACAACCCCTCTGATTTACCACACACTAACTCACGCATGCTACCAATTTTCGACATATAGCCAATAAGAAAGTACGTACTTTACCGCAATGTCGCATCAAAGCGTTCAGAGCCAGCCGCTCTGAAATGCAGGGGTTAATACTTAGAGGTGTCTTTAGTCGGACACTCATGTAAAAGGATCGAAATTTTTTCCACAATGAATGACAATCCAAGTAAACTGCTCAGTGAGCTAGGTGTCTCCGAAAGTCTGAAAGGCACTGTTCACCGTTTCCATCATCTTTGGACCCGTCAGAATTGCATTGCCAACCTGGATCTAGGGGCACTCGAGCTCGCAGCTGCCCGGGCCGCTCTCAAAGCCTGCCTTTCACTTACCAATAGTTTTATTATTTTATTATTCTATTATTACCAGACCCTTGAGATGCATTCTTGTTCCAGCCGCAGTGAACTGGTGGTTATTTTCCTAACTGTGATACTGCTGCGTGCATCCGCTGGCTCTCTCAGGAGCCGGGGTAAGCAATGGTTGCCCAAACAACCGCCTTGATGCCTTCAGATCGCTTTGGGGTAAGAGTGTTTAGTGGTTTCGGTTACATCACATGCTCCTAAACGCGCTACGTTTACGGAATTCAGACCTCACGCTTGATTCCCATATATAAACTAGGATGCGGTCGACACTACTCAGTCACTGGAACCTATATACAGAGACCCTTATCGAAGTATTTGGCAACGAGCACCCGAAATGCGAGCTTGAAGGCAACTGAAACCTGATGGAACGCATTTGGTAGTCGTGCCCTCACCATTTCCATGCAGCCTCAGGTCTCACATTTCCAGCCACTATGGGAAATCGAAAGACACAGAAGCTCAACCAGCCTTTAGCTGCGACGGAGAGAAGTGACTACAGGTGTTTTTGTACAGTAGTTGCTGACGCATCCGTTAGTCTGTGCTAAAAGTTTTGTTATGGGTCTGAAACATTGAGCCAAAGTTTCGATTCTGATTGGCCCACATTTTTACCAATTAGGGCAACAGTGCTTGGCTCCTAGCTCACTCGTCGTTCACTCGCCCAAGTAGCGTGGCTTTCGGTTGATTAGGGCAGCCCGTCTCCGGGTACCAGTAGGAAAATTTGACAGTTTGAATAATATTTCACAACTCTTACTCGTAAGTGATGTAGCTTCAATCTATTTTGAGACGGAAATGGCGTTCCCTTCGAAAGTTGATTGCTCGTTAACCCGATGTTGGGTCGGTTGATTTTATTAGTCAACTGTTGCCGGCCATAATAGTCATTCAGTTTTCCGGCCACCAACTATGTTCTGAGGCCCAATGATTTCAGATGCTACGGCTTTGTTTGCCGAGGTGACCGCGCGTTGGAGGTGATGGCGTGACCAGTTAATTGGTTCAATTTGTCCGGTCTGGCAGTGTGAGACAGCTACATAGTGAATGCAACGATGCAACAGCTTTGATGCAGGTTTCCCATTGACCCTGTGGTATGTTTATCTCTGTCAGGGTAAATAACCATCGGTTTGTCTCGTTTCGGGGTTCCCAGCCTGGGAGACGATAGTTACTATGTTGAAGTTGCCGGGTCATGAACTGGTCGTACACATAACTTGTGAGGCCAGAGGTTTGCAAAGCCAGCGGTCCTCTGGCATACGAAGTTTATGGTTTAACTGGTGTAGCCCTCATGGCTGCATGATGTTTAAACCACGTCCCGTAACAACGCAGTGATGATTTCACCTCAATTAGCTATGAGAATATTGCAAATTGCCAAGCTCAGTGGACAAAACAACGACCAAACACTGGTATGCTTTACTATTATACTGATGTCAACAGTGAAGATGATGAACCTATGGAATGTGACCAACTGATCTATCCAGACAAAGTTACCCTTCAGGAAAGCCATCTGTCGACATCAACACTACTAATCTGATGCCTCCACTAGACACGCACAATGCCTTAGAAGTACCGACGGTCAAGTCCATAGTGTCAGAAAACCTGCACGAAGCAGGTACGCCTTTGGTCCATAAAGTATGCCAGATCGAAACACAGCAATGTGCATTTTGTCTTTGGCAACCATGTTAGTCAGTCGATAGTCGTTCACCTGTAACACCATTTTGGTGCCTAGCTGCCATGCCACCCGAAGGAAGCGCGAGGGGTGGGATGCCGCTAGGTTGCCCAAGCCTAGACAGAAGAAATCGGGAGGGAGAGGTCGGGACCTCCCGTTCAGTAAATTCGCCCTCTACCCACTGAGCCATCTCGCAGCCAAACTGATATCACGTTGCTGCCACATATACCGGAGGTTGGTGAACGCCTCCCTGGCCTTCCCAATCTGGCAGACAATTTCTTCTTTCGCCAGTTCGCTCTTATACAGCTGAACAGGTACACTAACTTATCTACGACGCTGATCGTTCATTTACAAGCACGAGGTTTGCATTCGATGCCAACCAGTGTTACGATAACACTGAACTTTCCAGATACCGAATCTTGCAGTAGAATTGCGCTAGTAAAGCGGGTTGCCTTTCCAAAGATTGATACCATCAGCGTACTCAATAATTGTGAGCAAACACCCGGGGTTCATTCCTGTCTTTGAGTTTTTGAGACAGCTAAAGAAGACTCAGCTCGACCGTCACGAAGAGACTGGATCTTACCGTGGTGTGGCGGTTTGCGCACCTCAGAGACCCATTCAGCTATACTGGGGAGTGTCCCTGCGACACTCACAGAGTCTCTCATACCAGGTTGGTCAATGGCTAGAGGTCTGACTAACACAGTCTCCTGGTTCTCCAGGTTGGGGGTTGGAACATGTGGCGAATTGTTCCGTAGAAACAGTAATGCATTTGCATTTCCCGCCAAACACCGCTGCCTTGCGGTTAGGCTTTTGAGCCAAAGGCTTTGGTTGAGGACCCTAATCGTCCTCCTGTCTAGGTGTGGGCGCCCTGACAGTATCCTAGCCCACGTACAACCATGAACTGCACACATACAAATAAACTCATGCCACATCGGCCGTCGCGTGGTGCCATCAGCCGGGTCGCCTTACTTGCTGCATACAGCAGGGCGGGTAAGCGAAAACAGGCTACTGCTGACGCCTCCCTTCTTTCTCTTTCACATACTTTTTCTTCCCCCTCTCCCCGCCCCATTAATAACTCTCCTCTTGTAGGCCCAGCACTTAGGACTGATGACTCCGTTCGTCTTGCATCGGCTTTGCGTGCAGCATCTGCTCGTCACATGGCGCCGACATCCTCAGGTATCTCCAAATCACTCTTCAAGCCTCGACACTCAGTCTATCTGGCCGCCTTCAATGTGCGCACTCTGAAGCAAGCAGGACAACAAGCTGCTCTTGCTCTCACACTGGACTCGCTTGACATTGATGTGTGCTGTGTCTCGGAAACAAGAATTCAAGATGCAAGCACAGTGATTGAGCTAACCGCCCCATCAGTCTCCACTCGCTTCCGACTGCGCACCTCTGGTGATCCAGAGGCTGCTGCAGCTGGATGTGCAGGGGTTGGTATCGTCCTAAGTCACCGGGCGGAAGTATCCTTGCTTGACTGGATACCTGTTGATAGTCGCCTCTGTGCGGTTCGTCTGGCAACGTCTGTGAAGGAGTCTCACAAGCGGGATGTTGATCGATGTTTGTTTATCGTGTCTGCGTACGCCCCAACTGACTGTAGCTCCGACACCGTCAAAGACAGGTTTTATGACGCCCTGAATGCCCTGCTGCGGCGAGCTAAAAGCTCAGACATCGTGGTGGTTGCCGGAGATTTGAATGCACAAGTGGGCAGGCTTAGCGTATCTGAGACTCAATTAGGAGGTCGACATGGATTGGACTCGGTACGTACGGACAATGGGGAACGATTGCTTCAGCTGTGTGCTGATCGCAGGCTGTTTCTATGCAGTACTAACTTCCGGAATAGCCGAAGTCGTCTGGCCACATGGTGTCCTCCAACGACACGCCGACCACAAACTCAAATCGACCACATCGCCATCAGTTACCGATGGCGCGGATCAGTAACTGACTGCCGGTCGTTTTGGAACACATTTGTGGATTCCGACCACGCGCTCGTCCGGAGTCGCTTCTCCCTACGTTTTCCAGGACCGCGTAAGGTGCGGACAAATCGCTTGGCAACTGAGAGACTGGCAGATCCGGATGTTAGACGAACTTACCAGAATCGTCTTCTAGGGTCTCTTCCAAATGCTCCACCATCAGATGTGAACGCATACTGGGACGAGATTGCCACCTCTTTGCATAGTGCTGGGAATTTCGCCTGTGGCACGGCACCACCAGGCGCACTCAAGCACTGGATATCAGACCGAACGGTGGCACTG